>CM059441.1:38281495-38975913 GCA_030390025.1 Squalus acanthias | reverse complement strand
AACAAAGGGTAATGGTCGAAGGGTGTTTTTGTGACTGGAAGGTTGTTCCCAGTGGGGTTCCACAGGGCTCAGTACTGGGTCCTTTGCTTTTTGTAGTATATATCAATGATTTGGACTTGAATGTAGGAAGTATGATTAAGCAGTTTGCAGATGATATAAAAATTGGCCGTGTGGTGGATAATGAAGAAGAAAGCTGTAGACTGCAGGAAGATATCAATGGACTGGTCAGGTAGGCAGAAGAGTGGCAAATGGAATTCAATCCGGAGAAGTGTGAGGTAATGCATTTGGGGAGGGCTAACAAGGCAAGGGAATACACTATAAATGGTAGGACACGGAGAAGTGCAAGGAGCAGAGGGAACTTGGAGTGCATGTCCACAGATCCCTGAAGGTAGCAGGACAGGTAGATAAGGTGGTTAAGAAGGCATACGAGATACTTGCCTTTATTAGCCGAGGCATAGAATATAAGAGCAGGGAGGTTATGCTTGAACTGTATAAAACACTAGTTAGGCCGCAGCTAGAATGCTGCGTGCAGTTCTGGTCACCACATTACAGGAAAGATGTGATTGCTCTAGAGGGGTTGCAGAGGAGATTTACGAGGATGTTGCCTGGGCTGAGGAATTTTAGCTATGAGGAAAGATTGGATAGGCTGGGGTTGTTTTCTTTGGAACAGAGGAGGCTGAGGAGAGACCTAATTGCGGTGTATAAAATTATGAGGGGCCTAGATAGAGTGGATAGGAAGGACCTATTTCCCTTAGTAGAAGGGTCAATAACCAGGAGGCATAGATCTAAAGTAATTGGTCGGAGGTTTAGAGGGGAGTTGAGGAGAAATTTTTTCACCCAGACGGTGGTGGGGGTGTGGAACTCACTGCCTGAAAGGGTGGTAGAGGCAGAGACCCTCATCACATTCAAATAGTACTTGGATATGCACTTGAAGTGCCATAACTTACAAGGCTACGGACCAAGAGCTGGAAAGTGGGATTAGGGTGGATAGCTCTTTGTCGGCCGGCACGGACAAGATGGGCTGAATGGCCTCCTTCTGTGCTGTAAATTTCTATGGTTTCTATGAGGAATCTAATGTACATTGAATGCCATTGCCAAGGTCCATAGGTGGGAGTGTCGGTGTTTTGGGCTCTGGATATAGCTAGGTGAAACCACGGCAAAGGTTCCCAAAGCAGATTAGCCCACGAGTAACACACGTTCTTACACAATTTGATCTCAGTTGCAAACCCCAGTCTCAGAATCCCACCAACGTTCCACCTAAGCTGTGCAGCCGCACAGCGATCGGTTGGTCCTGTGCAGCCGCTCACCAGCTGCAACACTGGAAAGATACCACGCATGCAGCCGTGCAGCAAATTTAAAGGGAACGTGCATCTAAAATAAAAATGACAGGGAACATTGAGGCTCACTACAATCAGTCTCAGACATGCACCCAGCGAGTGGGGCGCTAACTGACACTCATCTGCATGACATCACGGGCCGAAGTAATATTACTGGACTCATCCAATGATGCACTGGGCACTAGGTCTTTGCCACGACATCTTAGTTCTCCTCCTGATTGGTAATCCTGTGAGTTTAACTAACAGGTACCTGGTGAGTGGCCAATGTATAACCCTGTTTAGGGCCAGTTAAGTCGCGCAGCTGCAACTGATCGATTCTCACACTCCCCGTGACACTGCCACGACTGGGGGTCAAGTATCAACATCACAACCAACAAGTGAAGTATCACTGAGTAAGTCTGCAGCATGAAGCATTCTGAAATAATTTATATGGCGTGCTTAAAACAAATAGAAAGTTGTGCTAACCTACAGTGTGCACCTCACCAATAAGAAGAAAAGCCCGTTAACACAGCAGAATAAGAACTATGGTAATACGTCATCCCCAATTCATAGCTAATAGTTTTGGTAATACCGCTGGATTGCACTTTGGAAGCCTCTGCCTGGTGAGCGTTATGTCTGTGATCCTACACATGCTGAGCGCAGGATTTCAGCTATGGCAAGTGAAGGGGAAGGGCCTTGTGCTCTCACAGCTCTGATGGGTATCTGAGTCATACTGGCCACAGGCTGCCTACTTACCTTCTTGTCCATGAAAGATGTATGGCACAGGGAGATCCAAGATAAGAATGGGGATAAAAACAGAAAAACAAGTTTTCTTTCCGGTGGTTGGTAATGGTTGTCAACGGCTGTTAATACACTGGAATATTGGATTTAATGCGGATTTATGTTTCTTGGATAAAGCCACTAACATTTTTTATTATCCTGAACATTTTAGGTATTTCTAGAATTGCTCGCTGCCTAAAAGGATATGGTTAAGATGTTGCCTCAGACAATGCTTGTTCACCTCTCACGTTGCTGGTCCTTGCCCATGGTTCTACTGCAGTTCCTGCTTTCAGACTCAGCGAGAGTCCATCCCAGCGTCTCCGTCTGTGAAGAGCAGCTTTGCCAGAATCCCTGAGTAAAAGGGTCCAAACACCATCCTGTTGTGATGCAGTATACGGCTGAACGTGGAGCCAATTTCCTTCAGCTCTGCCTGAATTGGAGCAAGGCCTCCTGGGAGAGCATGAAGACAGTTCTGTGGACTTGGGGAACTGAGAAAACCCTTCAGGTACGAGTGGATCCGCTCACCTACAGAAAAAGACACAGGATAATGAAACCAGCTAAATAACAATGCACAGTAGCCCAGCAGGGTGGGGTCCAGCAAGGTAGACAGCGCAGAAGATGCTAAAAATATATTAAAATGTATGAATTGTTCACAGTTAATATATGGAACATGTTTCTGCATAAGTACAGTGAATGCAAAATATATTGACCTTCAAACAGCAATTTGGTGGATCTTGGACTCAGAGATTCAGATCTGGGGTATGGTGGAGATTCAAATGTTTAGTTCAACTATCCAGAGGTTTGGATTGTGTTTGGTTGGACTATCCAGATGTTCAGATTGTGTTTGGTTGGACTATCCATATGTTTGGATTGTGTTTGGTTGGACTATCCAGAGGTTTGGATTGTGTTTGGTTGGACTATCCAGAGGTTTGGATTGTGTTTGGTTGAACTATCCAGAGGTTTGGATTGTGTTTGGTTGGACTATCCCAATGTTTGGATTGTGTTTGGTTGGACTATCCCAATGTTTGGATTGTGTTTGGTTGGACTATCCAGAGGTTTGGATTGCTTTGCAATGAGCAAGATCTGTGGATACTTTGTTCACAGATTCCATCTTTTACTGAGTTTCCTCTCATGCCAAGATAAAGGGGGAAGAAATTTATTGGTGGGCATTCCTAACTGTACATTCCTGATTAATGCTGTAAATGTTGAAAATATTTCTAATACACCCTTGATTCTGATTGTAGCACATTAGTTTAAGCTGTTGTTCCCCCTCCTCAATTATCTCTCCCTTGATCTTGAAGGTGCTGACCCATCCTGGGGTACAGCTCCGTGGATGGGAGTATCCTTTGGCACTTTGCCAAGGTGGCCACCCTTTATGTCTGAGCAAAGACAGTCGTGGCAGGCTGTTCAACTGTGGGAGGGGCAGAGGGCATCACATCCGAAGGGTGGGATTTTCTTTCCTATGGGCTTTACGGCCAATTATAGTTCGGCTCTGCCTGAGATCAGCTCACTCAGCACAGAGTGGAAAACAATCCTGGGATCTTGCTGGTCTGTGTGCCTCAGTTCCACAATGGGCATTGCATTAACCAACTGAGCCATTGTGTACATTCTTAATGCTGATTATAAATGGAACATTTTGTTTTAATTCACATTTACTCTGAATAAAGAAGAAGAACACTTTTTTTTTTACAGTAGCAATGACAAGGCAGCTTAATATCATTCAGAAAATTGCCTCAGTTGAGCTCAGCGCCACTGAACACATTCCAGGAGTACTTGGCTTACTTTCGAAGTTCCACACAGGACTCACCTATCAGATTACGAATGACATTGTCTCTCTGTGTAATGCTTCTGATTTGTCCTTTTAAAATGGCTTCTTGCTCACTTGTCAGAGGAGTGTATCCGTGTTCAGGGAGTGACCTGTTGACCTCTCTGTGTACCTGGTCACTGACTGCAAGGAGCGCTTCTTCTAACCTGAATACCCTGGAGATTGACAGGAGGAGCAAAACGAGAATCCTTTTTAATAGAATGTTTTCTGTTATTACTGATGGAGGGGGACCCTTTGGTTAAAGATTTCACCTTTTCAGAATTCAAAATCCAAGCTTCAGCTGTTCTTGGCTTTAAAGATCAAACCTCAGCCCAGCTTGTGATATGGAGAACAAAATAGCAGGAAACCCCACCCCTTCCAAACATCTATCCTCCTATTGGCCATCCAAACAGGTGCTTGCCAAAGGACAGAGTCCAGATCGTTCCTTCCACTCAACTGAACCTGACTTTTAAAAAATTTATTCATGGGATGTGGGCATCGCTGGCAAGGCCAGCATTTATTGCCCATCCATAGTTGCCCTTGAGAAGGTGGTGCTGAGCCGCCTTCTTGAACCTTAACTGGTTTAAACTAACATTTTCCAAAATGATAGGTGTGGGAATTACATTTTGAGCCAGCGTGATACAGGGAGGCCTGTACGCCCAACACACCCTGCCAAGAGTCTCAGAATGCAGCTTTTCCCCATGCTGCAAGTTCCCGGCCTCAGACATGTCTGTGGAAAGGTTCGAGGGGTGAGTAAAATTCTGAGGGCGAGTCGCTCCAAGCAGCTGGCTCGAGAAACAGTGCAGAGGTTTGACACCACGTATAAGAAGTAGTTAGATATGAAAAGCCCTGGGTGAAAAAATAAAACAACCCCCTAATCTCCTAAAGGGAAACCTCCCAAACAGTAAAAATAAATCCTATTTTGAAACTATTGTGCACATAACAGAAGAGGAATTATTTTGCATCGATGTGTGATGAAGGAGTTGCTCTATATCCAGGTTATCATTTTTCCCCAGCAGTGGCCATTTTGGTTTCCTCGGTTACCAATACAGCCTACTCTGACGAAGGGTCATCGACCTGAAACGTTAACTCTGTTTCTCTCTCCACAGATGCTGCCTGACCCGCTGAGTGTTTCCAGCGTTTCAAGCAGTCGACTTGTTTTACACAGCTGGTTGAACAGTTCATCGGTTCAAGCCGAACCGAGATTTGTGCAGGAACCAGGCTCGACCCCCAGGCATTTCGGAAGAAGATAAAGAGGATCACAACTCTGTCCAACAGCTGTGAAAATGGCATATTCTTTCCAATTAACATCTCATCGCAGGCCATGGGTAAGCACCAGGGGAACAAGATGTGCTGCACAGGCTGTGGGTCAGCGAGCACTGGTAAAGTTCAGCTTTGTAATGTTTCTTGAGACTTCAGTAACCTGCCCTCCCTACACGATTTTTTTGTATATATCCTTTTGCTCTGTCAAGGTTTTTGAGCAGCATTTCAGCCTTTGGCCCACCTAGTTTCCTCCCTGCACCCAAACCACATCTGTATTCCTGAACAATCATGTATTCTTGCTATATTTATGCAAGTTCCATGCCCACTTATGTTGGGCAAACAATGGTAAGATAAGTGGCATTTCAACAGTTCAATAAGAAGAATGGTTCTCAGCCTGTTGCAGCCAACCTCCAGATATACTGTTTAGTCTTTCCCTACAAAATGCCTCTGATGGTCCAGAAAAGCAGAACCTGGGAAGGTGTTCTTGCTTTAAATGCTTAAAACAAGGCCTTTCCAGCGGAGTAACTGTCTCTGCATATCGTCAAATAAATGTAGGCCCATTGTGGCTAGACTAATTTGCTTAGCAGAGAGAGTGCAGCGGGATCATTAACATTCAAAGCCTTATCAGAGAAGGTGAGGCAGGACATCGAGCCCCATGACTGGAGAAACTCAGACTGAGCCCGGAGCCCCATGGCTGGAGAAAGTCAGAGTGAACAAGAGCCCCATGGCTGGAGAAAGTCAGACTGAACATGGAGCCCCATGGCTGGAGAAAGTCAGACTGAACACGGAGCCCCATGGCTGGAGAAAGTCAGAGTGAACAAGAGCCCCATGGCTGGAGAAAGTCAGAGTGAACAAGGAGCCCCATGGCTGGAGAAAGTCAGAGTGAACAAGGAGCCCCATGGCTGGAGAAAGTCAGACTGAACACAGAGCCCCATGGCTGGAGAAAGTCAGACTGAACACAGAGCCCCATGGCTGGAGAAAGTCAGACTGAACACGGAGCCCCATGGCTGGAGAAAGTCAGAGTGAACAAGAGCCCCATGGCTGGAGAAAGTCAGACTGAGCCCGGAGCCCCATGGCTGGAGAAAGTCAGACTGAACACAGAGCCCCATGGCTGGAGAAAGTCAGACTGAACATGGAGCCCCATGGCTGGAGAAAGTCAGACTGAACACAGAGCCCCATGGCTGGAGAAAGTCAGACTGAACACAGAGCCCCATGGCTGGAGAAAGTCAGACTGAACACAGAGCCCCATGGCTGGAGAAACTCAGACTGAACACGGAGCCCCATGGCTGGAGAAAGTCAGACTGAACAAGGAGCCCCATGGCTGGAGAAAGTCAGACTGAACAAGGAGCCCCATGGCTGGAGAAAGTCAGACTGAACAAGGAGCCCCATGGCTGGAGAAACTCAGACTGAACATGGAGCCCCATGGCTGGAGAAAGTCAGACTGAACAAGAGCCCCATGGCTGGAGAAAGTCAGACTGAAGATGGAGCCCCATGGCTGGAGAAAGTCAGAGTGAACAGCCCAAGCTCGGAAGGGTTTCTTTGCACAGAGGGTGATTGACAGCTGGAATGCCTTGCTTGGTGGTGTGTTTGAGGCCGGGACTTGACATTTAAGACAATTCAATGCTGAAAGGGGAAGGCTGAAGAGTTGGTGTTCCGGAAAGATGCAATCAAATGGGGCGAAAGAGCCTTCGACTTCAAAACCTACCGTGTGATCATAACTCAAGAAGGCAAGACAAAAATTAGAGGAGCTGTGCATTACCCAGTCAGCCTCCCGCAGTTACTGCGAAATACCGGCCCATGCAGGTGTCTGTCTACACTCTCACAGCTGAAAGTTGATTGGCACTGTGCAACATTTTCACCTGTGCATACTGAAGGAATAGAGTTATAATTATAGCAAGCGCTGATGGATATGCTTCAAAATATTCTGTCTCCGCTGCCGCTTCCTGCAGACACGTGTGGTCAGATTCACTTACTTGCAATTCAGCCCATCCAACAGGGCACAAGTCACCTGCTTTAGTTTATCTACAAACCCAGGCAAACCACAAATGGCTGCTCCCACTGCATTGCTGGTGACCAAAAGGACGGAAGCCACCAGAGTCAGCTGATCGAGTCTCTGCTGCAGCTCCTGAAGACGTGATCTGTCCATCAGCACAGTCTGTAAGGAGAGGGAAAAAAAGTGTCGGTTCATGGTGTCTGTCAGCGGAAAGGCTACAGAATCCAGTCAATCACTGCAGAACAGTGGGATTCAGGGAACAGCTGAGCAACGATAGCCCATTTAGAATGTCAAGTCAGTTCAAACTAAATCCAATAGCTTTGATTCCTTGTCTGTGGCCATTAGATCAACTCAGCCAGCGTCAGTTAGAATTGGTCCCGGCAGACTTTTGGGGCTATGGGGACATTGGGGGCCCAGGTTTAGGTTCCCATACCTGATTGCTATTGAGTGACCGCTGCTAGACAGCATGCAGGTGTGCATGTCGGGAACTGGATTTGGCTGTGATCTGCGCCATGGTTGAATAGCTTACTAACACTCATGGCGCACGCTCACACACGAGTGGCCACTTGGTCATGGTACCTAAAGGACGGCCAGCACCCAGTAACCGTGTCCCAGCAAAGGTCAGCACTTACAGGAAAAGTAGGTCGATAAGAGCAACAAAAACCAAACCCCTGACGCGGGCCTAACCTGATAAAAGTATTCATCCCTCCTAAAGTAGTCTCGGTGATAACTGAAGGTTTTGCCATCTTTGAGGAAAAAGAACCACATTCTGACTTCTCCAAACCCAGAGCTGCGGTTGATTGTACTCACTTTTATTTTCAGAACAACTTTCTCTTTTAGAAACAGTGATAATGATCAGGTTCCCGGATTGTGGACGAACTTCAAATGTATCTTGGGGTCAGTTTTTCCGTGCATTTTCCTCCCTCCATTTAAAAAAAACTTTGTTCCAGGATGTGGGCGTCGACGGCAAGGCCAGCATTTATTGGCCATCCCTAATTGCCCCAAACCTGAATGTCGCCCAGGTCTTACTGCATGCGGGCATGGACTGCTTCATTATCTGAGGAGTTGCGAATGGAACTGAACACTGTGCAGTCATCAGCGAACATCCCCATTTCTGACCTTATGTTGGAGAGAAGGTCATTGATGAAGCAGCTGAAGATGGTTGGACCTAGGACACTGCCCTGAAGAACTCCTGCAGCGATGTCCTGGGGCTGAGATGATTGACCTTCAACAACCACAACCATCTTCCTTCGTGCTAGGTATGACTCCAGCCAGTGGAGAGTTCCCCCCCCCCACCCCCCCACTTCCCATTGACTTCAGGTTTACTAGGGCTCCTTGATGCCACACTCGGTCAAATGCTGCCTTGATGTCAATGGCAGTCACTCTCACCTCACCTCTGGAATTCAGCTCTTTTGTCCATATTTGGACCAAGGCTGTAATGAGGTCTAGAGCCAAATGGTCCTGGTGGAACCCGAACTGAGCATTGGTGAGCAGGTTATTATGAGTAAATGCCGCTTGATAGCACTGTCAATGACACCTTCCATCACTTTGCTGATGATTGAGAGTAGACTGATGGGGCAGTAATTGGCCGGATTGGATTAGTCCTGCTTTTTGTGGACAGGACATACCTGGGCAATTTTCCACATTGTCGGATAGATGCCAGTATTGTAGCTGTACTGGAACAGCTTGGCTAGAGACGCAGCTAGTTCTGGAGCACAAGTCCACAGCACGACAGCCGGGATGTTATCGGGGCCCATAGCCTTTACTGCATCCAGTGTGCTCAACCGTTTCTTGATATCACGTGGAGTGAATCGAATTGGCTGAAGACTGGCTTCTGTGATGATGGGGACCACAGGCGGAAGCCGATATGGATCATCCATTCGGTACTTCTGGCTGAAGATGGTTGCAAATGCTTCAGCCTTGTCTTTTGCGCTCACATGCTTCGCCATCATTGAGGATGGGGATGTTCATGGAGCCTCCTCCTCCCGTTAGTTGTTTAATGGTCCACCACCATTCACGACTGGGTGTGGCAGGACTGCAGAGCTTTGATCTGATCTGTTGATTGTGGGATCGCTTAGCTCTGTCTATAGCATGCTGCTTCCACTGTTTAGCATGCATGTAGTCCTGTGTTGCAGCTTCCCCAGGTTGGCACCGCATTTTTAGGTTTTAATAGTGTTCTCCCCTTCTCAGTACTTTGCCCCTCCCCCACCGCACCACTGGGATCAACAGAGAATTTGATTTTGGCGCCTCTGTTCATATGGGAAGGGAATGCAACCTGACAAAATTAGCGGGGGGGGGGGGGGGGGGGGGGGGGAAGTGAGGAGCCAACAATATTAATTTTAATTTCTGTAGGTGCAGGCAGGTGTGAAGTTGGCTCCAGGAATGATCGACAACTTCAGATGCCGACAGTGCCATTCATTTTCTCTTAATAAATGACTTGAAGCATTCCTATCAACAAAATAAACCCAAATTTTACTTTTTTTAAATGGCTATTTTGAATTTAAATTATTGGAGGAATAATCTACATGAGACAGGCAGCTTCCCAGCTTCCTGACAAGGGGTCAGGAAACCCATTCCCGGCCGTTGTACTTGGATTGAGTCTCCCCATCAGTCCTACTATCAAAAGTCAACTGTTAAACAGAATCTATTTAATTTCTCTCCATTTGTTTATTTATCTGATGGCCGATGGCCCATTGGGAGAAATTGTGCAGAAGGAGTTATGGAACCTGGCAGTGCGTCCAGAGCTGGCCTCACACATTCCACAGCCGTATGGGGCAAAAAGTCTTGGGCCCACTTCAACCTTGATCAGCAAACATAGGACTTGAATATGCAATTGCCAAAGATTTCAAGGCACCGCTGAGTCTGACTCTACCAGGCCTCTCGGTTTCCCCCTGAAGCCGGCCAGCATGAAACAAGCCCACCTGCTGGCTTCATGGGCAGAAAGTACAGGGGGCACCGACTGCCAATAGGAATTGTGTACAAGGCCACGCCAGGACAATGGCAGAGTGTGACTGGGTAGCGGAGGGCAGGACTTCCCGTGTGTGGTGGAGGGGAGGGCACAGTTCTACCACTATCATGACAAACTGGTTCCACACGCGCATACACCAGTCAACCAATAGGACTGAGACTGCCCTACAAAGGCTGTGCACGCCCTTGCCTTCTCATTGCATGTGGCGTTTCCGTGTTGGTGTGCTACTGAAGTTAATATGTGCGCGCGCACAATAATGTGGAACCACTGGATCATGTCAACTGCATGTGACCAGGGATCAAAGTGAGAGGCAAGAGAAGACCTGAATAGGTGTGAATGAAGAACAAAAACAAATTGGAGGAATCAATTGGCACAGCCCATCCACAGAGTGAGGCTGTACGCAACCACATTGGCAGCAGAGGCCTAAGGCTGACCTTGAACTTAAAATAACATGATCACTCAATAACATGATTGTCTATTGAGATTAATTCAGTCCCTGTGCATTTATGGTTTAGTATCCTCTGTTAATTGAAAGTTACTGTGACTAATTTAATTGATCCTGGCACACTGACCGTGTCTTTAAGGCTGAAATGTAGTGGTGGCATGCATGGTACTTCAGCTGAGTCCATGACGGCATCTTATTTGCCATGCTGGCTTTGTGGTTGCTCGCCCTTCTTGAGGGAACGTGGCCTCTTGCAGCACGGAGCAGGCTATCCACATACCCCAGCATGGCCACAACTGCGAGCGATAGGCACAGCACTCCTTAACCTGCTCGAATGGACGCTTTCCACTCACTGGTGACTCGGAGCTTACCTCTGGGTAAATGTCGACGCCACGGTCCCATTTCAGCAAGTTCATGTAGCCTTGATTCAGCACCACTGTTGGGCTCACCACTGCTGGACGGTTGCCGTGAGATGGTGAGACAGAATTGACAGTTTCTTCAGTTGCTGTCTTCAGCCATGCAGTCGTGTGCTCCAAAGCATCTGAGAAATGGGAGAAGGAAGAAGGTAACAACTGGTGTGAAAACTACTGAGACACTGGCTCAGTCGATAAAGGCAACTGAGACATATAGACCAAAAGGTCCCTGCTTTGATTCCTGAAGAAGAGTTAGCTCATTTCAACCAGAGTGGTAGTGGTGTGTACACACTGATGCCCAGTCCTCTCCTGGGATTCAGCTGCCTCGGCCCTACGATATGGAATTCCCTCCCTAAACCTCTCCACCTCTCTCTTCTCCTTTAAGACGCTTCTTAAAGCCTACCTCTTTGACCAGGCTTTTGGTCACCTCATCCTAAAATCTCCTCATGTGGCTCGGTGTCAGATTTTGTCATTCTGATAATCGCTCCTATGAAGCGCCTTGTGATGTTTTACTAAATGGCGCTATATAAATACAAGTGTTTTTTGTTGTATGAGCTTAACACATCCGTATGACATTCTTGTGTTATTTTGCTGGAGATGTTGACTCCTTTAAAATAAATGGGATAACACCTGCACTAAATAGCAGACAGAGGAATGTCCTACAAACATGCTAAGTACTACCGACAGTAATTGAGGCTTTTGTGTGAATCTGTAGCTACATGTTCTCACTTTAGCCGCCTCTACTGCGTAAATACTGCCTTAGGTTTCAACCAAAGGTGAGTAAGCTGTGCGCCGTTTCCAATTTCTCTGCAGTCTTTAGGAAGCTGCCTCAGCCGCTGATCTGGCTCGCGACGGAACAAGGGGATTTCCCCCTCTGCGATTCCTCGCGTGCCGACTCTCAAGCTCGGGTTGGGCTGACTGGAGCGAAATTCAGCGCAGGCCAGACACTTCCAACGGGGAGGAAGAAATCTAAGGGAGTCGCCCTTTAGCAACCAGCTTGAGTGAAAGAGGCATCGGGGAAGGCTGCCGAAGGTGGAACGAGGTGTGCGTATTATATGTGGCCTGGGGAGACCAACAAAAGAGTTTTTATCTGAGGCTGGAAATGCACAATTTTCTACAGCCTGTGTTATGCCACAAATGCGTTAGATCGTGGATAAGGTGTATTCAAGGGAAGCAGTCATGAAGGTCGTGTGTGAGCGGAGGCTTCACACTCTAGACTGGGCCTTACCGTTTGGGTCACATGGGCTTAAATTGTTCTTGACCCTCTGGACTTAAATCATTATTCGGATTCATGACTTCAGTTCACCCTTCTTATGCCCATGACAGCATGTGGAAAGCGGGATAGAGTCTCGGCACCTCCAGAATGTATACTGGAGTAAACCCACTGGCGTCTTCGTGTGAGAAGAGAAACACTTTCATTTTTGGACATGTGCACTTTTGTCACAACCTAGCTGCAGGTAATATCTTGAACAATTTTAAAGCCATGGTGTCCTTGGAAAAAAAAAATGTAACAATGCAATGTTGGTCAGGGTTCAATTTCCTTTTTTAGGTGGTGAGTGGGGGGATGTTGGAATTGAACTGAAGGTCATGAATGCAAATAATGATTTTAGTCTAGAGGGCCAAGAACAATTTCAGCCCATGTGAACCAAGCTTTAAGGCCCAGTTTAAAGTGTGAAGCCTCACACATGACGTTCGTGACTACTTCCCTCGATGCCCTTTGTTTTATTTATTTTGGAGGTGGATTCATAGCAAATTTAAAAGCTGTATTTTCTGAACTGTGCTCAGTCTATTCTTAAACATCCACAAAACAATTGCATTTAACTCTTCCTTGGTGGAGGGAGGAATCACTCTGGCAGCAATATATGCAGCAACATTGTAAATGCATTCAGAAATAACGCGTTAACAATTTAGCTACCAGAGCAACTCTTCCCCCCACCCCACCCCACCCCTCAACATCTCTGCAGTCTCCCTTCATTTTAAGCACATCAACTCTTGCTTCCCGGTTCTCCGGCCATTCTCTGCATTAACTCTCATTAGTTCCTACAGTTTATCTTCTCACTGGCTCCGTGCCAGAACAGGCCGAGCGATGACCATTTCACTGAGTTGCTTACTGGGTTGTTTGTTGAGGAACTCCTGGAACTTGCTGCGCTCGTACTGGATGGATTGTTGTTGTAGGTGCGGCTTCAAGGTCTTAATGGTGAAGTTCACCATGTCGATCTTCATCAGGTCAAGCACGCGGAAGATCTCCCTATAGAGAAGGCAAAGCCAGACTGATTAGAGATGTCATTCCTCTCTTGACGATATAGGCTGTTTTACTCTGATATGGTGAGTATGTAGAGAAAGCAAAGCAACCCGTGAGATGTGTCAGTAGGTGATCTCCTGAACATATTTAAAAGTGAATGCACGGAACAGACAGAAGAGGCCACAGGTGGTTTGTTATGAAGTTTGACTGTCAAAGTTTAATATACATCAGCAGTGTAAAAGGTAATTACAAGGCTCTGACCTAATCAATTAATTTAGATGGCTTATACAGCGAATAATGCATATCTAGGAGTGATAATCCCACTGATGGATTCGATGACTTTATAAATGGTGTGGGTATACATTGAGTGGTTTATAATCATCATCATCTGACAAGCTGACCCAGAAGGATTGCAGCTGGAAATAGTAGAATAAAAACAGTAGAACCAGAGGACATGGCCTGGGCTTGAAGGGAGCGTGGTAACATTGGCCCCGGTACTTACTGGGGCGGGTTTTGTGGGGGGAGGAGCTTTGGTCCGAAGTCCGGGTTTCCCCGCACGCTGTGCAGTTTTGACTCCACAGCACGTTTCTTTTTTCCCCCAGCAGGTTCCCTGCCCGGAAGCCAGACTGATTGACAGGCTTGGCTCTCTGTCGGGTGGGGAACGCTCTCAAGGAGGCCTCAGCCCAGGAGCAGGTAGGAGGCCTGCAGCTGGGTTAGTGGGAGCATGGGGTGGGGTGGGGGTGGGGAGCTCTGGATCTTGTGGGGGCGGAGAAATCTGATCCCTGGGGGAGTCTGATCGCGGAGGCGGGACGGGGAAGGGGGGTTGTCAATCTGTGGAACAGGCTCCCTAAGGAAATGGTGGAAGCAGCTAGTATTGATTCATTCAAATGCAAATTAGATAGAATTCTTTCAGATAATAATATTTTGGGATACAGTATGTGAGCAATTTGAGACATGACATATGGTAATTGTGGCATATTCAGGAGGAACAGGTGACTTTGGACCTATGGTTCCCAAAGCTCTCCACCACTGAGGATTACCTCGCCTCATGTCTGGGTTTGCTGTGGACTAATTGAGAGAGATTAATTGCTATGATTCGTCAACAACCCATTATCGTTGAATCATGCGACTACCAGGATGGTATCTGGGCCTGTTGGGCTGAAGGGCCTGTGTCCGTGCTGTAAATACTTTGTAACAGATGGTCCGTGGTCTTTTTTTGTGTAGCAATTCCTACGTTCCTCATGAAATTGTTCCTTTGGTACTGGGGAAAATTCTAGAATCGATTATTAAGGACAAGCTGGATGAACATTTAGAGAGATATGAACAACTTGGCCAGAGCAAGCATAGATTTACAACGTGGAAGTCACGCCTGACAAATTTAACAGAATTTTGTGATAAAGTAACTAAAGATGTAGATGGGGTGACAGGTTTGATGTGGTTTACTTGGCTTTTAGGTGAAGTTTTTGATAAGGTTTTTCATGCAGAACTAGTTAGGAAAACAAACAGGCCCAGTATTTGCAAGCATAAGATGAATCACATTGTGGCCGAGCGTTCGGAAACAAAAGGTCCGAGTAAATAGCAAGGATTGTGGGTGAAGGAATTTGATGCGTGTGGTCTTGCAGGGCTTGGTGATGGAACCAATACTCTTCAACATTTTCAGAAATGATGGGTGCAAAGACATCAGTTAGTGATACAAAATAAGCAGAGGGATTGCAAGAGTAATGGGAAAACACTGACAAAAACAAATCAGGAAAGGGATCTGGGAGTCACAACATCAAGCCAATGCCTGGCTCCCGTCAAGAAAGCAAAAGAATACTGGATCGTATTGAAAGAGGAATGAACGTAGATCAAAGGAGGTTACACTACCTCAGTAACTTCGAATTCAAAAAGTTATCCGTTATTTGGGTACATCTCACAAATACTATCTTTGTGATTAGTTGCAGGAGTGTTGCTCCAGACTTCATTTGACTCGTGTGGGACAGTAACAACAACTTGCATTTATATAGCGCCTTTAACGTAATAAAACATCCCAAGGCACTTCACGGGAGCGATTATCAAACAACATTTGATACCAAGCCACATACGGACAGAGTTAGGTTTTAAGGAGCGTCTTAAAGGAGAGACAGAGGTGGAGAGGCTTAGGGAGGGAATTCCAGAGCTTACAATATCATAGCCTCACACACCCTTCCCTCTCCAAACATACCTGAAGAGTGATACAGTCTCTGTGAGGGCTTTCAGTTTCTTAATCTCTTCATCCCTGACTGGCGCACACAGATGTCCCATCATGCCTATGATGAAGCCGGCTAATCGCTGGATATCCAGTGCATCGTGCTTGGCTTGCTGCTGGATCAGCTCCATGTCCAGCACCTCACTGATCTGGGTGCGCAAACGAGTGTGACCAGGAAGCAGGAGAGACAACAGTGACTAAAGAGAATAAAACCAACAATGAATAAGATTCAGTTCAGACCACCAGTTCTACTCCCACCTGACCCATTTACTCTTTTGTTAAATTCAACAACAACTTGTATTTATATAGCGCCTTTAACATAGAAAAACATCGCAAGGCGCTTCACAGGAGTTTTATAAGACAAAGAAATTGACACCGAGCCACATAAGGAGAAAATTAGAGCAGGTGACCGAAAAGAGGTAGGTTTTAAGGAGCGTCTTAAAGGAGGAGAGAGAGGTAGCGAGGCGGAGAGGTTTTGGGAGGGAGTTCCAGAGCTTAGGGCCTAGGCAACAGAAGGCACGGCCACCAATGGTTGAGCGATTATAATCAGGGATGATCAAGAGGGCAGAATTAGAGGAGCGCAGATATCTCGGGGGGGGGGGGCGTTGTGGGGCTGGAGGAGATTACAGAGATAGGGAGGGGTGAGGCCTTGGAGGGATTTGAAAACAAGGATGAGAATTTTGAAATCGAGGCGTTGCTTAACCGGGAGTCAATGTAGGTCAGCGAGCACAGGGGGGATGGGTGAACGGGACTTGGTGCGAGTTAGGACATGGGCAGCCGAGTTTTGGATGACCTCAAGTTTACGTAGGGTGGAATGTGGGAGGCCAGCTAGGAGTGCGTTGGAATAGTCAAGGCTAGAGGTAACAAAGGCATGGATGAGGGTTTCAGCAGCGGATGAGCTGAGGCAAGAGTGGAGACGGGCGATGTTACGGAGGTGGAAATAGGCGGTCTTAGTTATGCTGCGGATATGTGGTCGGAAGCTCATTTCAGGGTCAAATATGAAAATTTCTGCTCATCCAGAACTGGATGTCAGACAAGCAGTCTGACAATTTAGAGACCATGGAGGGGTCAAGAGAAGTGGTGTTGAGGTAGAGCTGGGTGTCGTCAGCGTACATGTGGAAACTGACTGTTTTCAGATGATGTCGCCATGGGGCAGCATGTAGATGAGAAATAGGAGGGAACCAAGGATAGATCCTTGTGGGACACCAGAGGTAACGATGCGGGAGCGGGAAGAGAAGCCGTTGCAGGTGATTCTCTGGCTACGATTAGATAGATAAGAATGGAACCAAGTGAGTGCAGTCCCCCCCAGCTGGACGACTGTGGAGAGGCGTTGGAGAAGGATGGAGTGGTCAAACGTGTCAAAGGCTGCAGACAAGTCAAGAAGGACGAGGAGGGACAGACCTTTGTCACAGTCACAAAGGATGTCATTAGTGACTTTGATGAGAGCTGTTTCGGTACTGTGGCAGGGGCGGAAACCTGATTGGAGGGATTCAAACATGGAGTTGCGGGAAAGATGGGCACGGATTTGGGAGGCGACAACACGTTCAAGGGCTTTGGAGAGGAAAGGGAGGTTGGAGATGGGGCGGTAGTTTTCAAGGACTGAGGGGTCAAGGGTTGGTTTTCAAGATATAGGGCCAAAAATTCATCCCGCGACGCGAGAGTACGCAGTGCGTACTCTCGCGTATTCTCTCTCCAATTGCCGGTTTTCTGCATGCCCTGCGCATGCGCTGAAAACCGGCACTTGGTCTTTTGAAAAGGGGGCGGTTCCTCGGTGCATCGCGTGCGCGCTACAGGCTGCGCGCACGCTGTGCACTTCGTGCTTTGGACGCGCAGGTAAGTACGGAAGATTTTAGAAATGGAAAAAGGAGGAGTAAGACCCACTTTTAACAAGGTAAGTAGTGAATTAAGTATTTTTTTGAATTTTTTTTAACAGGTATATCTTTTTTAGAGACTTTAAAGACAGGTAAGTTTATTTTTATAACTTTTTAAAAGATTTTAAATATTTTCAAAAATTTTATTTTTTATTTAAAATGGTTAATTTATTTAACTATACTTATTTTATTAATGTGATGGTTTTTTTTTTAAATTTAATTGAGGTTTAGCTGTTATTTTGGGGGGGTGTAAGATTCATAGATTTCACAGCACGTATGTGAAACTTATGAATGGAAGATGGTGTGCTGCCATTGGCTCTAACTGAGTCACGTGATCCCACAGCTCGCACGAATTCACTACGCCGGTGGGATACGTAAGCACTGCCCAGCTGATGTCTGGAACATCAAGTTCGTGCGAGCTGGATCTGAAAAAGCACACGCGGAGTGAGAGATCGCGGGGAAGCCTTACCCCCGCGGGAACAGAGCGAGATCAATTTCTGGGCCATAGAGATCATGGATCCAACTGTGAAGATTACACACCTTGTAACAACATAGCCTGGCAATAACTGTGTGAAGGTCTGGTCTCCTGATTGGATGGTTTATACATTCCACACGTAATATAATGTGGTCATCAAGAACCAGGTGTGTTGTGTGTTTTAAAAGAAATGCATGTCAAATTTATTTTACTGATAAACCTATGTGAAGGGCAAAGGCCCACAGTGCAGGACAACATGAAAACAGCGGGAGCGAAATGAGGATAAAATGAATTAGCCGTGATTAGGTGATGCATGCTTGGGTTGTAAGACCTTGTAGATTGTAGTAGGAAGAGAAGACTGCGATTATTGAAGGCAAGGAGTTTTACAGTTTTGAAGTTCTGGGAAAGAATGATTTAGAGTTGGAGATGGTGTATTTATTGCTTTCCTGAAGATGTGTTGGACAATCTGCCCTGAACATACAAGATTCTGAAGGGGATTGACAGGGTAGATGCTGAGAGGTTGTTTCCTCTGGCTGGAATGTCTAGAACTAGGGGGCATAGTCTCAGGATAAGGGGTAGGCCAAGACTCAAATGAGGAGGAATTTCTTCACTCAGAGGGTTGTGAATCTTTGGAATTCTCTGCCCCAGAGGGCTGTGAATGCTGAGTCTTTGAGTATATTCAAGGCTGAGATAGATTTTTGGACTCATGGGGAAACAAGGGATTTGGAGATCGGGCAGGAAAGTGGAGTTGAGGTCGATGATCAGCCATGGTCTTATTGAATGGCGGAGCAGGCTCGAGGGCTGTATGGCCTACTCCTGCTCTTATTTCTTATGTTCTTATGAATCACAGTCCTTCGATCTTGCCTCAGGTTCCCTGCAGCTATAAGCCGGCTTATCTCATTTGCACGTGCCTCAGATACTGTAGTTGCTTTGGTAGAAAATATCTGTGGTAGTGCTAGAAAATTCCAGTCGCAAACTATGCTGGCCCACTCAGTTTTCAACTTGGTCAGGCTGAAATATAAAGCAATTTTCCAGCTTTTAAATGATATTGGTGCAATTATCTCTCCCTCTCTCTCTCTCCTTCACCATTCCTCTCTCAGATCCGAACATAAGAACATAAGAAATAGGAGCAGGAGTAGGCCATTCGGCCCTTCGAGCCTGCTCCGCCATTCATTGAGATCATGGCTGATCTTCTGCCTCAACTCCATTCACCGGCCCTATCGCCATATCCCTTGATGTCCTTACTAGTCAGAAATCTATCGACTTCTGTTTTGAATATACCCAATGACTGAGCCTCCACAGCCCTCTGGGATAGAGAATTCCAAAGATTCACCACCCTCTGTGTGAAGAAATTTCTTCTCATCTCAGTCCTGAATGGCCTACCCTTTATCTTGAGGCTGTGGCCCCTGGTTCTAGACTCCCCAGCCAAGGGAAACATTCTCCCAGCATCCATCCTATCAAGCCCTGTAATAATTTTGTATGCTTCAATGAGATCCCCTCTCATTCTTCTGAATTCAAGAGAATACAGGCCTAGTTTACTCAATCTCTTCTCATACGACAGTCCCGCCATCCCAGGAATCAATCTCGTGAACCTTCGTTGCACTCCCTCTATGGCAAGTATATCCTTCCTTAGGTAAGGAGACCAAAATTGTACACAGTACTCCAGGTGTGGTCTCACCAAGGCCCTATATAATTGGAGTAAGACTTCTTTACTCCTGTACTCAAATCCTCTTGTAATGAAGGCCAGCATACCATTTGCCTTCCTAATGGCTTGCTGCATCTGCACATTCACTTTCAGTGACTCATGTACAAGGACACCCAGGTCCCTTTGAGCATCTGCATTCCCCAATCTTTCACCATTTAGGAAATACTCTGCCTTTGTTTTTTCTACCAAAGTGGATAACTTCACATTTATCCACATTATATTCCATCTGCCATGTTCTCGCCCACTCACTGAGCCTGTCGAGATCCCCTTGAAGCCTCTTCACATCCTCTTCGTAACTGACACTGCCACCTAGCTTTGTATCATCAGCAAATTTGGAAATGTTACATTTAGTCCCCTCATCCAAATCATTGATACAGATTGTGAATAGCTGGGGCCCAAGCACCGATCCTTGCGGTACCCCACTAGTCACAGCCTGCCATCCTGAAAAAGACCCGTTTATCCCTACTCTTTGTTTTCTGACTGTTAACCAATTCTCAATCCATGCTAATATATTACCCCCAATTCCATGTGCCCTAATATTGTTCACCAACCTCTTGTATGGGACCTTATCGAAGGCCTTCTGAAAATTCAGATATACCATCTACCGGTTCCCCTTTGTCTACTCCACTAGTTACATCCTCAAAGAACTCCAATAGGTTTGTCAAACAGGATTTCCCTTTCATAAATCCATGTTGACTCTGCCCAATCTTACTATTAGTTTCTAAGTGCCCAGTTATTGCATCCTTTATAATAGATTCCAGCATTTTCCCAACTACTGATGTGAGGCTAACAGGTCTATAGTTCCCCATTTTCTCTCTCCCTCCTTTCTTAAATAGCGGGGTTACATTTCCTATCCTCCAATCTGCAGGAACCGTTCCAGAATCTATAGAATTTTGGAAGATGACAACCAATGCGTCCATTATCCCAATGGCCACCTCTTTCAAAACCCTAGGATGTAGGTCATCCGGTCCTTGGGATTTATCGACTTTTAGTCCCATTAATTTTGCTAGTACTGTTTTTTTACTAATAATAATTTCCTTAAGTTCTCGTCACACCCTTGGTTTTCTCGTATTTCTGGGAGGTTTTTTGTGTCTTCCTCCGTGAAGACAGAAACAAGTATTTATTTAATTTCTCTGCCATTTCCTCATTCCCCATTATAAATTCTCCCGTCTCTGACTGTAAAGGACCTACATTTACCTTCGCCAGTCTTTTCCTTTTCACATACCTATAGAAGCTTTTACAATCCATTTTTATATTTTTCGCTAGTTTGTGCTCATATTCCATTTTCCCTTTCTTTATCAATTTCTTGGTCCCCCTTTGCTGATTTCCAGAAAGACCTGAATCCTCAGGCTGACCGCTTTTTCTGGCAACTTTATAAGCTTCCTCCTTTGACTTAATACTAGCTTTAATTTCTTTTGTTGGCCATGGTTGGATCACTTTTCCTTTTGGGTTTTTATGCCCTCGAGGAAAATATGTTTGTTGCAAATTATTTCCTTGAATGTTAGCCATTGTATGTCCACCTTCATACCTTTTAGTGTAGTCTCCCAATCTACCATGGCCAACTTGTCCCTCATACCCTTGTAGTTTCCTCTGTTTAGATTGAAGACCTTAGTTTCAGATTGGACTACATCACTTTCAAACTTAATGTAAAATTCAATCATATTATGGTCACTTGTCCCTAAAGGCCCCTTTACCACAAGATTATTGATTAGCCCTTTCTCATTACACAGTACCAGATCCAGAATAGCCTGTTCCCTGGTTGGTTCCTCCACATACTGATCCAGGAAACCATCGCACATGCATTCCAAGAATTCGTCCTCCACACCATTAGTGGTAATTTGATTTGCCCAGTCAATATGTAGATTAAAGTCCCCCATGATTACCATATTGCCCTTGTTACATGCACTTCCAACCTCTTGATTGATACTGTGCCCTACATTACCATTACTGTTTGGTGGCCATGGCCACAACTCCCACCAATGTTTTCCGCCCTTTGCTGTTTCTTAGCTCCACCCAAACTGATTCCAGTTCTACATCACGATCTGCCAAGCCAAGATCTTTTATCTCTACCGTACCGATCTAATCCCTTATTAACAGCGCTACGCCACCTCCTTTTCCTTTTTGTCTGTCCTTCCTAAATGTTGAGTACCCTGGAACATTCAGTGCCCAGCTTTGGTTACCCTGCAACCATGTCTCTGTAATGGTAATTACATCATACCCATTTACTTCTATTAGTGCCATTAATTCATCCACCTTGTTGCGAATGCTACGTGCATTTAGATAAAGTGTCTTCAACTTTGCCTGTTTAATATTTTTCTGAACTTTGACCCTCTTTACTGTTGGCCTTTGTTTCTGCTCCCTACTAGTTTTGCTGACTACTTTTCTAACTTGCACTTCCAGCTTTGTTTCTCTCCATTCTGGGCCCACACTTAGGTTCCCAGCCCCCTGACAAACTAGTTTAAATCCTTCCCAACAGCACTAGCAAACCCCCTGCGAGGATGTTGGTCCCGTTTCTGCCAAGGTGTAACCCGTCCAGCTTGTACAGGTCCCACCTTCCCCAGAATCGGTCCCAATGCCTCAGGAATTTAAATCCCTCCCTCCTACACCATCTCTCCAGCCACGCATTCATCTAGCCTATTCTCCTATTTCTGCTCTCGCTAGCACGTGGCACTGGGAATAATCCTGAGAGTACTACCTTTGAGATCCTGCTTTTTAATTTATTTCCTAGCTCCCTTCACAGAGTGTTGCTCTTTCTATCCCCTTTGATTAATTCCTTTCCTATATTAGAATCTGTATGTAATGCTTTTCCAGGGTAACTTCCTCTGGACTCATCACAGGCCTTGGAGTTTGGGCGGGAGGGTTTGTCCCGCTGTCCTGCCGTAAGATGGGAAGATCGGCAGAACCCACAGAGAAACAGCTCAAAGGGCGGAAAACTCAGCTGTTGCCACTTCTCTGGTGGTTCCCCTGCGAAGTTCCGGCAGGAGATCGGGACAGACCCCGGCTGAAATTCAGAGCCAGAGTTTCTGGAGAGTGAAGAGTTAATTTAGTGGCTTATGAAATATTCCGAATTGCCAAGATGTGAGCAACTTTTGAAATATTTTCTAACCCTAGTGTAAGGGTAAACATGGATTTGACAGTTTTACTGCTAATGTCACCAATTTGGCACAGCTCTGAAGGGTTTATAAAGTCACTCTATGGTACAGACTGACTCACTGACAGATGAACAGCGAATGTGAATGATGCTGTAATGTTGTAAACCGATGCCTTAAAGTTTCAGTGATAAATTCCAACCTGCCTTGCCCAAGGAAGAGAATTGAGAGCTGGGCCAATTAACTTAGCACAAGTTTAATTTGGTCCAGTCCAGTCTGAAGTGGACCTCAGCCCTCACCTCTTTAACTTCCTGCAGCAGTTTGATGGCCTGGGAGTACTGTGGTGGCGTCTCGTTTAACTGGGCCTGCAGGCTATCCCAGAAGGCTTTGTGCATAATCTCCTTCACTCTTCTTTCCAAACTGTGAAAGAAATGGACAGATGTTTAATGGAGAATTTCCCTGTGACCGTACCTCAAGAAAGAGATGCAATATCATAGAATGATACAGCACAGAAGGAGGCCCTTCGGCCCACTGTGCCTGTGCCGGCTCTTTGGTAGAGCTATCCAATTAGTCCCACCTCCCTGCTTTCCCTATAGTCCTGTAAATCTTTTCCCCTTCAAGTATTTATCCAATTCCTTTTTGAAAATTACTACTGAATCTGCTTCCACTACCCTTTCAGGCAGTGCATTCCAGATCACAACAATTAGCTGTGTAATTTTTTTCCCCTCATGTCGCCTCTGGTTCTTTTGCCAATCACCTTAAATCTGTGTCCTCTGGTTACCGACCCTCCTGCCACTGGAAACAGTTTCTCCTTATTTACTCGATCAAAACCCTTCATGATTTTGAACACTGCTATCAAATCTCCTCTTAACCTTCTCTGCTCTGAGGAGAACAACCCAGCTTCTCCACATAACTGAAGTCCCTCATCCCTGGTACCATTCCAGTAAATCTCTTCTGCACCGCCTCCAAGGCTTTGACATCCTTCCTACAGTGTGGTGCCCAGAATTGAACACAATACTCCAGCTGAGGCCTAACCAGTGTTTTATAAAGGTTTAGCATAACTTCCTTGCTTTTATACTTTATGCAATGTTCCCGTTAATTTTTTTTGGGGGGGTGAGCAGCCCCTTTAAGGGGCTGCATGGCCCATTCAAAATACCGCGCATGCACGGTTTTTCCTATTGAAAAGCCGGTGAGCCGGCTGCGCGGGAGGTCCAGAGCGCTGCACAGCCGCGCAGCTTAAAAGTAACATTGACTCTATTCCTCTATTAATAAAGCCAAGGATCCCATATGCTTTTTTAACAGCGTTCTCAACTTGTCCCGCCACCACAAAATCTCTCTGTTCCTGCACCCCCTTTAAAATTGTACCCTATAGTTTATATTGCCTCTCCTCATTCTTCCTACCAAAATGAATCACTTCACACTTCTCTGCGTTAAATTTCATCTGCCACATGTCTGCCCATTTTACCAGTCTGTCTATGTGTCCTGAAGTCTGTTACTATCCTCATCACTGTTTATTACATTTCCGAGTTTCGTGTTATCAGCAAACTTTGAAACTATGCCCTGTATACCCAAGTCCAGGTCATTTATATAAATCAAAAAGAGCAGTGGTCCCAACACCGACCCCTGGGGGACACCACTGCACACTTCCCGCCAGTCTGAAAAACAACCGTTCACCACGACTCTCTGCTTTCTGTCCCTCAGCCAATTTCTTATCCACGCTGCCACTGCCCCTTTAATCCCATGGGCTCCAATTGTGCTCATCAGTCTATTATGTGGCACTTTATCAAACGCCTTTTGAAAGTCCATATACACAACATCAACCTCACTACCCTCATCAACCCTGTCTGTTACTTCATGTGTGCAAGAAAGAATTTCCATTTATATCTTATGTCTTATCACATCTTTAGTGCATCCAAAAAGCACCTACAGCCAAAGGATTACTTTTTCAAGTGTACTCACCTAGTACTAGACAGAGAAGGATTACATGCAGCTTGCCCGATGGTTTATTTGTTCAATGCCTCTCATCCATTCCTCTCCATTTATTTATTTCCCACCACACCTACCTCTCCTAATTTACTTATTTCAGATCCCAGCCAACTATTCTTCTTGCCACTGTGATTTTCTTTGTTTATTTCTACCTGCTCTACATTTACTTATTTCAAAGCTCAGTCCCTAACTTATTTCCTCTTTCCCACCTCGCCCTTCCTACTTATTTTATTCCTTCATTTTGTCACAGCCCTTCTTATTTATTTTTCTTTCTTTGCATTCTTCCTGGACACTCACCACCAATACTCCCTCTAATTTCTTTTGGCGCCGCGCGAGCCATTCTGTGGTTTTTACATTGAAAAGCCGGCAAGCCGGCCGCAGGTATCCCTGGAGCACTGCGCGGCAGCGTGGCCACGCAGCTTAAAGGGAATGTTGCTCACCACAGTCATCCACCACCAACAAATTACATGGGAGACCCAATCCATTTAACTCCATCGGCAACACCACATCCCCTTGACAAAATGATGGAGCTACTGACGCAGCCAGAGCACCGTGCCGCTGGCCCTGTTCATACGATGAGCTGACCTCACCAGACAAAGTGAGGGCAGTCCATTTGCATGTTTCAGTGGCACCCAGGACACACGTTACTGGGAGTGGCCAGGCTACACTGTTGGGTGTCAGCAGCCAGTAAAGGGCCGCTGGCTGCCCACTGTGCATGAGGCCCTTTCCTGGTGTGGTGGGAGAGGCACCGGGCACATGGCGGAGGAGGCAAGGGGAACCAGGCAAGGAGGACAGGAGGGCCGGGGGTATTGGAAACAAAGGGCAAGGGTGCCTCAGTTGTTTGTTTTTAATGGAATAGTGGCCACCTTTTCAGCACCTGTTCAAAGTGGCCGTTGGATGGCTGGAGCATTGCTTAGGCACTCCAGCTGCTTCATGGGGGTGGACCATTTAGTCAGGAGCCTAATGAGCTTGTGTGTAGGCTCCCAGCCCTCCTTGTGTTCGCAACCTGCATTGAGATGTGCTGAGCTTGTCGGTCTGAAGCCAATTTTCCAAGGATTTTTAATCACCTGTATAACAATACACATACTATACAACAACAACAACAACAACTTGTATTTATATTGTTCCTTTAACATAGTAAGACGTCCCAAGGCGCTTCACAGGAACGTTATAAAAGAAAATTTGACACCGAACCACATAAGATGATATTAGGGCAGATGACCAAAAGCTTGGTCAAAGAAGTAGATTTTAAGGAGCATCTTAAAGGAAGAGAGAGCTAGAGAGGCGGAGAGGTTTAGGGAGGGAATTCCAGAGCTTAGGGCCTTGGCAGCGGAAGGCACGGCCGCCACTGGTGGAGCGATTGAAATCAGGAATGCTCAATCACTCCTATTGTTGCAAGCCAACATATTCTCTGACTTACCGTGAGCAATGCGACGGGAGATTAACTAGAATCTATCTCATTATAAAAACTCTATGTATGCACAACTTCCTGTCTGTCACACGCTGTCTAATGCAAATTTTTGTGACATACTTGGGAAAGAAAGTTGTACAGAAAAACTCTACAGCAACAGAAAATACCTTAGCCACAATGTCTGCAGTCCGTTAACCATATGCACTCACCCAGTGTTTACTTATCAATTAGACTTTGTAGCCTTATAGGGAGTTTGCACCTTAGTAGCAGGATAATACATTAGAAATTACAATTAGGCTAGAACTGAGTAGTGCAGTGGGTTAGACACTGGCCTATAGCCTCAACAGTGAGTGCCACCAAAGATACTAGGCTGCTGACGTATTACTGCCTTCACCCAACTCCAAACACGCGTTTCCAGTGGGAGTGGTCATATAGCAATCAGGAATGGGAGCCACGTCTGATTTTTCCAGCCACCACCCACTTTCCTATCTTGGGGGTGCTGAGGCTAACCGTAGCACCCCTACTGTCAACCCCAACTGAGATCAGCCAACTGAGGGTTAACCCGAGACCTTCCTGGTCTGTACGGCTCAGTTGAGAAACTCACTAATCCATCGGGGAGCACGTGATTAATTTAATTGAGAAACTAAAGTCAGTAAGTTAGGCCTTTACCTGTTCTGAGGAGATTCCATCTGCTGGATCTGGAAGTTGCTGTTTATCACTATTTCATGTGCAATGGTCATGTTGGACACATCTCGGGCAGTTTCCAGAACTTCAGTCATAGAGACTAGTTTTGGAGGACTGGCTGTGGAAGGGATACAATACAGACAGCATGTCTTTACTTTCAAAATAACCACGATACAAGTCCCTAAACCTATAATAAAATGACCAAGATGTACATCTCTATAAATCAGAATAAAAAATGGATCCTGTTCAACGTAAGAATTGAACTTTATGCAGCGAATGCCATAAGTCAGTGGCCTAACCCTTGACCCCCATTCACCATGATACCTCTTCAGCTGTCAATTTGCTCACCCACTCTCTCAACTCCACCTTTACTGTCTCCCATCTGGTCATTCCCTCAATACAGACCCCATCTTTTCTCAATTCCAAGGGGTGCAGATTTGAGCGTATCTGGCACACAACCATCCAATCGCCAGATCTGGCTGGACGCAACAAGCTCTACCAGGCCTCACAGTTCTCTACCAAAACCACGTAGTAATCCTGGAAGGCAAAGATAAACCCTGGCGGCTTTTCTCCATTACCAAAGCCTCCTCAAACCCCTCTCCCTTGCTACCTTCACCTCTAACAACAAATGTGAGGACATGGACTTCTTTGTCACCATGATAGAGACGATCTGTTCAGTTGCCTCTACTGCTTCCCCCTGCCCACCATTCCAAACTCTCCCCTGCACCCCACCCCGAGCCCTCCCTATTGTAGCCCTAACCCCTCCCGTCTCTCTATAGTTTCTCTCCCACATCCTCCCCAAGCTCATTTGCTCCACAAAACCCGCCTCTTGCTTCTTTGATAGCATACTCAATAATCTGCTGACCACTTAACTTCCCTTCTTTGCCCCTATGCTAATTGACGTTGTAAGTGATTCCCTCTCCCTAGGCACTTCCTCCCTCCCTTTCATCACTCTGCTCTTCTAAAACCCCACACTTGATCCCTCTGTCCTTGCAAACTACCACCTAGTCTCCAACCTCCTGTTCCTCTTCAAAGTGCTCCTGAAAAATGACTTTTGCTAGTTCCATTGGTGCCAGCTGCCCTCCAGTACCTCAACCAAGTGGACATTATTTATGTGTAGGCCTGGACAGTGAATGGCAGTGACCTATTTTGTTGTGGAGGGCATCGCAGTTGATCCTTGCCCTTACTTGATGTCCATCCATGCACACTTCCAACAAGGTCATGGCACTGCAAGTCAGGAATGACAAACCTGGCTGATTTATTTTGTCCCCTCCCTATCCCAGGGACACGGAGACCACTACTGTACTAGCTGAGGTCAGCTAACTCATCACAGGCTGATCTCCGTGTCGTAATAGCACACCACATTGTGCATTGACCAACTGAGCCTTCCGGCTGGATTTTACCAGCCTTGAGGAGGCGGGTTTGGAGGCAGGATTGCTGGGAAAATCAAAAGGAATGGGAGCAGGGTCCCGAACCAGTTCCCTACCCGCCTCCAACCAATCTTCCCGGGAGTCGGGTCCCCGATTTGCGCAGGGACCCGACTCCTAGCGGCGGGAAGAGGATTATAGCCACTTAACTGCCTGTTAACAGGTTGTTAACAGGCAGTTAAGAGGCTTTTCCAATTTTTAGACTTCTGCTGCGGGCTTCCCGATGTCGGGGGAACCCCGCCAAGGTAAGTGAGGCGTGCTGTGGGTCTGTTGTACTGTTGGTGTACAGATGACAGCTGCAGAAGTGGTGTGAAGGATGCAATGGGACACTGGTGAGTATCAGAGGTAAGGAAATGTTGGGAAAGTCATTTTTAGATTTTTCTGTAGGTGACAAGCTTTGAAGTGTTTGTGTGGCCTCACCTCAATGGGAGAAGTGACAGATCGCTTCTGTACCCTCACCTGCCATCTGTTTCATCCTAAGGAGAGAGTCATTGGAGAGCCTGGGTGCAAGGGCTCACCTTTGTACAGTGATTGTCAGTGTTTGACAGCACCTCAATGCTGTCAAACACTGTCAAATCATCTGTCAAAAATTTATGGTTCATGTGCCTTTAAGAAAACCGGCAGATGAAGCGTCATCAACTGACGTCATCTGACACCGGCTTTCCCTTAATTGGCCAGCAAGCCCGCAGGGCGGGCTTAACAAGACCAATCAGGGGAAAATAGCGTCTGTGCATCGGACGTCGCTGGGGGCGGGGCTAGAACCCGGAAGGCAGCAGTCCTGCCCCCAACTCATCTCGGTGAGTAAAATCCAGCCCATCGAGTGGACTGGAGTCTGAAAATCCCTTCTAAATGGCCAGGTCACCTCCCAAGAATATTCATTGTCACCCATTCACATTTGGGTTTCATCAAGAAAGCAGTGTTCAGTATCTGTAATTTAAATAGTATAATGCTGAGCAGAGACTACTGTCCAGTACACCTATACTGCTTATGTTTTTATCCACTTCCTGCTCATTTCTGTGTGCACAAACCAGAAGTGCAATTTTTAATAAGATTTTGTTTTTTTCATTGGGTATTGATTTTAGAGTTGCGGAAGGAGGGGGGCTTAAAGAAAACCAGAGGTATCTGGATGAGAGGATAGTTGACATCTATATGGTGCATTGGGGAATTTGGCCAATCCCTACCCTACCATTTGTTCCATTACTGCATCTTCTTTGACATCCAAGGACACTGGTTGCTCATCTTAAACAGAATAAGCATTAAATGTTGCTTTACAGGGAATAGACATCGAATTCTGTTCTAAGTTTTCTTTCTCATCACTTATGTTTATATTCTGTGGCACCCATCTGTGCACATTCATTGGAAGAATTGAAAGAAGCCCCATCGTATCAAATGGATAACCCTTCCCTTGTTTCCTGGAGTACAGGAAATTAACTTGGGGCAACTAGCAGTTCAACATATTGATGAGCAAATACCAATACATAGCAACCCTGAGGTGATTACATTCTATATTATTAGCTGGCCTCGTTTATTAAATATTTCTTCACAAGTCTCAAATCCAAGAACTTTAAGTTCTCATCTGATACCATTTAGAAAGCTCTCTACTCAGGATAATGGAAAGTGATTTGTTGCTGCAAATGATTTATTATTGGTCGGATCCACTTAGAAACCAGCTTTTCTGTTGTCTTTGGTACTTTTTATGCAAATCTTTCCATAGAAATTACAACACGGAAACCGGCTGTTCAGCCCAACCAATCTGTGTTGGTGTTTCTCCTCCCCACGGGCAGTAGTCCTAATCCCAGGTGCCCACCATGTTCCCATATCCCTTTATTCCCCTTTCCTTCAACCACCTCTCTAACCTATTCTTAAATGTTGACATAGTCTCTGTTGCAATCACTCACTCTGGTAGTGCATTTCATGGTCTCACAATCCTCGGTGTAAAACGGTTTCTCCTGCTCTCCATCATAAATCTTTCACATTTAATCTTATTTTTATGCCCTCTTATTCTAAACCCCTCAATCACTGGAAACAGTCCATTTCTAGCTACTCTGTCCCATCCCATCATAATTGTAAACACCTCCATCAAATCACCCCATAATCTCCACTGTTCTAACAAAAACATTACATTTAAAATACTGCCCAGTGGAACATGAGATTATTCAATAATAAAAGCACTTCAAGGAAACGCTACTGCCCTAAAGGAATCATGCCTGAGTTGAAGAAGCCTGGTCTGAGGGACTAGCTGCTCACTCATTCTTCGACTTCAACAATGCCCCAATTACTGGTGTTGGTCCGTCCAAGTGTAAAGCAGCAGACATAGTCATCTCTCCACACAAGAGGGATCTGAGTCACACCCTGGGAATCTCAGTCCAGTATCCTTACTGTTAGTCACGTTAAACTCATGGATACCATACTGAGGGAGAGGCTGATACTAGATCTCAATAACACCAACTTGCTAGCTGGTTTCACAGCAAATTAGTCAACTGATGACCCTCTCAATCTCATGGAAAACAAACAAACAGTCATTATGTGGATGCGCAGGAGGAAGTCTGAGCATTCCATCCGGAGCATTCAATAAGACACTGTAGCGAATGGCACCAAGTGCAGTAGGTGCAGAAATCTGCAGGATTTGATGCAAGATGTGGCACAACATCAAATCATTTTCTCAACTGATGGTTGCAGAGTTAACTGAGCAGATTCTATTGCACAATAATCGGAAGTGTATTCATCCAAATTGCCACACAATCCTGAATGTTTAAAAGGGAGATTTTTTTATATCCTTTCCTACTGTCTCAGTGTATTCCTTTGTTTTAAGCTTTATACTATAAGCCCCCAAAAAATAATTAGAGTCGGCACTTTGTATAGGATTTCCTTTTGAGTGAGATCACGGAGAACGAAGTCCTCTCCAGTAATGCCAGGTTATTGGGTCAGGAGAGGGCTGTGAGCAGCATCCCTAATTCATGATGCCTTTGTGGAGCACGCTCGCGAAGATGGGATCCTGTGCCAAACGTCTGCTTCTAGGCTGCCTCTCCATTACTACAGTGAGAGTGGAGACAACCAGCGAATGTGCAGGTGAAAGCTCTTGTTTGTTGACTTTAGTATTATTTGTCATTCAGATGGATACTTCCTATTTAAAGCAAATAGCAAGAGGCTCTCTGTCCCTATTCCAGCAGAGCATGCTACACTCACACTGCTATTTGCTTGGCACATTGATTCGCAACATTTTAAAACAGTTAGTCGTTACCCATAACCAGGGACAAATTTCATGCCCGTTGCCGGTTTTCACTAATGAATAGGTGGAGTCTCTGAAGTTGACATAATTAGAAAGTAACTTCATTGTGAGCGCCGATAAAGCTTTTCAAATCAATTCAATATGCCAGGTGATGATGACATAAAAGAAATGAACATTCCCTCACCCCCTGAATAGAAATTGTGTTAAATTGGCATCTGTGAGAGCTGCCCTTCATCTGCTCCGGATGTCTAGACAGCGGCTGTCTAGAAATGCACAGCTGAGTGTGATCGTAATCACGGCAGTGACTGAATGTGTTAGTGGGATGCTATTGCTCGGCTGTTATGGGTCCAATTGCCACAGGTTTAGTCTTTAGGCTCCCCTTTCACAGTTAAAGGCAACTTGCACAATTTCTCCTGTGCAGAAAGAATGGAGCTTATAAATAAGGCTCCCCTGCCACAGACTGCCCACTGCCATTCCGACTGGCATCGCTCCTCCTCCACAGCTCCTGTTGACAAAGCTCTTTATACCTGGGTTTGGGGGCAAGGGGAAGGATGACCACAAATGTGTATCAGCCTAAGATCTGTGCTTGGGCTGGACATAAATTGTATTTGTATGTTTCAAAACAAATTTAGTGGTTAACAAGAAGAACATTTTGAATTGTGAAAATATCTGATTTTGTTACAGAATTCTGAGATGTAAATGATTGTGCTGGGGCCTATGTGGGAACTGAGTGACTTTGCATTCTTGCATGCCACCGCATAATGGACACTGCAATCTCTGTTGTGTATTTAAATATTAATACATATCCAGGCAGTAACAACTTGGGGTTCAGATGCAAAACTGCTTCAGTTCTCCACTAACACTTTATAAGAACATAAGACGTAGGAGCAGGAGTAGGTCATTTGGCCCCTTGAGCCTGCTCCGCCATTCAGTAAGATCATGGCTGATCTGATCTTGGCCTCAACTCCACTTCCCTGCCCGCTCCCCATAACCCTTGACTCCCTTATCGTTCAAAAATCTGTCTATCGCCACCTTAAATATATTCAATGACCCAGCCTCCACAGCTCTCTGGGGAAGAGAATTCCAAAGATTCACGATCCTCTGAGAGAAGAAATTCCTCCTCATTTCCGATTTAAATTATGCCCCCTAGTTGTAGATTCCCCCACGAGGGGAAACATCCTCTCTGCATCTACCCTGTCAAGCCCCTTCAGAATCTTGTACATTTCAATAAGACCCCCTCTCATTCTTCTAAACCCCAATGAGTATAGGCCAAACCTGCTCAAACTTTCTTCATAAGATAACCCCTTCATCTCCGGAATCAACCTCATGAACCTTCTTTGAACTGCCTCCAATGCAAGTATATCCTTCCTTAAATAAGGGGACCAAAACTGTGCGCAGTACTCCAGGTGTGGTCTCACCTGTGATGCCATAATTTTACTAACTTGCAATAGAAAGAAAGAACTTGCATTTATAGAGCGCCTTTCATGACCTCAAGAGGCCCCAAAGCGCTTCACAAATAATGAAGTACTTTTTAAGCGTGGGCACTGTTGAAACGCGGCAGCCAAAATTGTGCACAGCAAGGACCAACAAACAGCGATGAGATAAATGACCAATTAAACTGTGTTAGTGATGTTGGTTGAGGGATAAATACTGGCCAGGACACTGGGAGAACTCCCCTGCTCTTCTATGAACAGTGCACATACTTTTAGCCAAATAGTACCCCATGCAGAACTGCGGTAAAGAACGAAAATGCTAGAAATGCATAACAGGTCAATCAGCACCAAAGGTTTGACTGGGATCCTGCGAGTTTACGTCATGGAGAGTGAAGCCGAGCAGGACAAGGAACAGATACGAATGACCAAATTGTTGGTTCGACCTATTATTAATCGGGGTTTGGTTTCAAGGAAATGCAACACTGTCAAACTGTGCGGCACCCTTGTTGTAGCTGCTGGTTTCCGTGACTGATGGTTATTTCTGCTCCTCCCCTCGATTCGTAAGCCAGTTTTTTTTATCTGCACCTTAAGACAAACATCTGTACAAATCCACTAGAACTACAAAGGGGGAAAAAAAAGGAAATTCAGTTATGATTTCCTTTTCCTTTGTGTGTTAAAAGTGAGGGATGTAATTGCTCTAATTGTTTATTTACATGCAACATTCCCGCCTCCTCGTCTCTCATCGCCTAAAACTACTGGCTCTTGCTGGGAATCCTTCCGGTACCTCTCCAAGTGCCCAATCTTCATGTGCGAGTCTCAGTAATAAGCATAGGCCAGTTATTTAATGCTGCAGGGAATCACAGCCAAACCCCATCCTACTGTCACCTCACATTCACATATATGTACTTTCCAGCAATGGTCACCAGACAGCAATCCGCAGTGGGAACACTGGCTCTTTTTCCTGTTCCTAGCCTAAGGGCACAGAGTCTAACTGTAACACTGCATCTCCTCCCCTAGTTGAGATCAGGTCACTCAGTGCAGACCTAGAATTGAAACCGGGACCTGGTGGTCTCTATGTGGTGGTCTCTGAGTCCACTCATAAGCTTGTAGAATCTTACAGCACAAAACGAGCCCATTCGGCCCATCGTGCCTGTGCCGGCTCTTTGAAAGAGCTATCCAATTAGTCCAACTCCCCCCTGCTCTTTTCCCATAGCCCTGCATTTTTTTCCTTTTCAAGTATTTATCCAATTCCCTTTTGAATCTGCTTTCAGGCAGTGCATTCCAAATCATGGGGGAAAAATTCGGTTGATCAGCGCCTCCATTAGCCCAGGCACGGCGATGTTTGCACCGCTCGCGAAATTGACCAGACATTTTGCGGCAGCGCTAAACACTACCGCCATGATCTCCTGCGCCTGCAGATCGTGATGTCAGTCGAGCGTGCAATGCCCCGGTAGCACCCTGGACCGGATGTTGAGTGGCGCCCCCTGCCTTTCTGCCTGCCACTCTGCCTGCCACTAGCAATGACAGGTAGAGGGAAATGTTTTGCAGTCGGGAAGGGGCTGGGGGAGCGCTATTTAAAGGCGGCCGCTTCTTGCCTTGTTTTGTCGGCGACATTTTTGCACCACGCATTCTGAGAGAGAGAGAGAGAGACCTCTGGAGAGATTCAACGCTGTGTGAAGGAGTTTTGGGTACTGAGCAGCACTTTGCAGGTTCATTTTGATTTGACCTTCCTTGCATCGATTTAGAAGATACTTTGGGGGCTACACTCTGAGCTCTTTCCCTGGGCCTCTCCATTGTTCTTTCCAGCAGAATTGATGTACAGGTCTCTCCAGGCCTAGATTCAAGGCTGCAATGAGCAGGGTGTGGATGGAGAGCAAGATCGACCCTCCCCTTTAAGAACTGGCCGGCACCAGTGTGTCTGTGTTCCATTGCTAACTGACATCACATGAGCTTCGCCAGCGCTCTAAGGTAGTGCTTCGCTCCTCGGCGTTAGCACCTTGAGAGGTGTGTAGCGCCTGATTTAGTGCTCAAATCACCTCCAGGGGCGATAGAAGCCAAGTTTGCAGTCGGAGGCGATAATTAGCGCCAGGCGCTAAACTTTGCACCCAGCCGATAATTGCGCCCCAAACGGGGCGATACCAAATTTCTACCCCCCCCACCCATGAGTTTTACTATGTTAAAGGCACTATATAAGTGCAAGTTGTCGTTTACTTTTGAAGCTTTTTATATATCAATCTATCAGAAGTGCTGATCCAACACTTCATGGTTAAGTTGGTATTGTGCGAGTTGACATACGATTTGTTATAATATGGCCCCAAGGCAGCACGCACCAACATAGAAATTTCAATACAAAAGGAGGCTATTCTTCCCATTGTGCCTGTACTGGTGCTAGCTTCCCCACCCAAGCCGTGTACTCTAATTCCATTTCCTTGCTCTTTCCCTGTACCCTTTAACATTTTCTTCTTCAAGTGTTCTCTTACTTTCCCCTAAATGTCATGATTAACTCAGCTTCAACAGCCATCTGTGGTAAAGCATTCCATATTGTAATAAGTTCTTTTAACCTCCCTCTTTATGCTTCTAGTACTAATCCTGAGTGTATGCCACCTTGTTACCAACTCACTGACCAGTGGAAATAACCTTTCACTATTAACTCTCTCAAACATGCTAGAGTGCAGGACCACATCAATGATTTCCACTTCACGGTATGTTCCTGACCCTGCCCTGCCTTCAAGGTGAATCACAAAATAAGGTTTTGGCACCTCACTGTATGGAGGGGAGAAGGGGAGGGAGGAAGAAACAACCAGCAGGCAATTGACTCAAAGTCATTCTCATGCACACGTCCCAGTTGCTGGTTCAAGAGTGGCATTGATGGCAAGTCTGGGTGCAAGTCACCTTTCTGCTCTCTTGGCTGATAACAAAAGCCTGACATGGGAGGCCTAAAAGGGAATCAAAGCGAGGAGGGGGGAGAACAATTAAGAAACTGGCCCACCACATCCACCTCTGGGATCAGTAGCCTTTACTAAGAGCAGGTTTCAATTGAGGCTCACGTCTGATTGAAATTAGGTCAACTGCTTGGACCAGTCAGCTAGTCGGTCTGCAGGCTAACTTCAAGACTTTTTGGTTTATTATGCCCTGCTTCGTGCTCAGAACAGCTGGGGTGAGAAGATGACTGCCCTCCTACTTCAGTGACTGGATGGCCTTTGGATGAGCCTCATTGGTTACCTTACATGTGGCTGTAATGTCCGAGGGGTAGGCGCAGGGGAGGCAGCCATATTTATTTATTGGAAATCTGTGGGTGGAGCTGGCTACCAGCAGGAAGCCCCCACGTGACAATTTCTAGCATAAATGAAGCAAAGTAAAAAGTAAGTTTCGGTCATTCCAAACTTTTAAAGCCTCTTCCTTCCTGCTTCTCCTCACGCCCTCTTGGCAATTCAGCCCCTGTTTTCTATAATAAACAAGCTGTTCTATTTATCAGACTGTAGTGCATTTTAAAGAGAAAAAATGTAATTGATAGTTAAGGTGTTAGACCTGTAATTGCCTCAAGTGAGCACTCACATGCCTGATCCTGCCCCATGTAAACCTCAAAGGCATCCAAGCCTGCAACTATAGGGATGCTCAGTCCCAAGGCCACGAGCAGATGGAGTTTCAAACAAATATTAAGTCTTGTGGGAAATAGCTCCCTTCTTATTCTTTTGTAGTCTGTTTTTAAATCTTGGTCATGTTTTCAAATACTTATAGAAATAATCATGTTTGGAAATCTCTTTCATGTTTTTGTGTAGCTATGCACCCTGTCTGAAGGATTTTAGTTTCAGTTTTAAGCCTGCAATGATTACTCTGAAATCTTTCTTAAGCTCTTAATTTGTGGCTGTGACTGAAAACTGTTCTTCCAATTCTTTAATTCTTGCTAATTACACCAGAAAAACCTTGATCTGCAGTGTCCCTGTGTACAGCATGATCTCTGTGTATATCACTGTCCCTGTGTACAGCATGATCTCTGTGTATATCACTGTCCGTGTACAGCACTGTCTCTTTATACAGCACTGCCCCTGTGTACAGCATGGTCTCTGTGTATATCACTGTCCCTGTGTACAGCATGGTCTCTTTATACAGCACTGCCCCTGTGTACAGCATGGTCTCTGTGTATATCACTGTCCCTGTGTACAGCATGATCTCTTTATACAGCACTGTCCCTGTGTACAGCACTGTCTCTTTATACAGCACTGTTCCTGTGTACAGCATGATCTCTGTGTATATCACTGCCCCTGTGAACAGCACTGTCTCTTTATACAGCACTGCCCCTGTGTACAGCATGGTCTCTGTGTATATCACTGTCCCTGTGTACAGCATGGTCTCTGTGTATATCACTGTCCCTGTGTACAGCATTGTCTCTTTATACAGCATGATCTCTGTATACAGCATGATCTCTGTGTACAGCACTGCCTCTGTGTACAGCACTGTCTCTTTGTACAGCATGATCTCTGTGTATATCACTGCCTCTGTGTACAGCACTGTCTCTTTGTACAGCACTGCCCCTGTGTACAGCATGATCTCTGTGTATATCACTGTCCGTGTACAGCACTGTCTCTTTATACAGCACTGCCCCTGTGTACAGCATGGTCTCTGTGTATATCACTGTCCCTGTGTACAGCACTATCTCTACACAAGACTAATGGAAGCCTTAATGTTTTACATAACTAGATGAGATTTAGTGAACTGTTAGGTTTAATATATAAGCTTATTATAGGATGGTGGATCTGTGGAGTTAAAATTAACGTGTGAACTATCTACTTAGCCAGGCAGCGGTCGGGGTGCTATAACTGGCCTCAGACAGAGCCATGTAAAGAGTTGGGGTCAACACTTGAAGCTGGGGAAGACTGGCACATAATGGATATGAAAATATTTAGGGGGAAGGGACATGGTCTTTCATTGTCTCCACCCACCCCTTTCCCCAGTGGTTGTTCCCAAGGCCCGGTGCCCCTGGGCTAGAGAGGGAAAAGTCACAGAGCATTCCTGCTCCTGATCACTATCCAGTGACCATGGTTAAAAGTGGCCATGTGTGGACATTGAGTCAGGAGAATCAAGCTTGTCTGTGATGGCCCACAGTTGAGCAGCCGCCAGCATGAACTGTCTGGGTTTACACATGAAGAAGGTTGCTGGCAATTGTGGAACTTTATCTCAGCGGGTGTCAGCACCTTCAGGGGAGGAGGGTTAAAAACATTGTGGGGGAATAAGAAAGCCAAAAAGTGCATTCACACACTTCCATTGAGGTTACATATCGTTATCCCTGCAACAGTCAAAGTCAGTTCAAGGGGGGAGCCGTTATCACATCGGCAACTTTGCACAACCAGTTTGGATGTGACTTGTTTTGCGATATGGAATGCTCCAACATCAACTTTGGACAGTGAATGACACTATGGAGCCAATAACACAATGCCCGATGCCATAGTGCTTGACGTGTATTGACACAGGCTCCTAACATACTGGAGCACTGACGCCTGTTCAATCCCCTGACAGTGCCCCCTGAAGTGTCCGTGCTGGACTCATGATGGCCCCAAATTTAATTCAGATTAGGGGTCCTCGCCACAATATGATTAGAGTGCCTGAGCACCTCATCAGACGCTCCGCACATGTTTGGAAAAGCTACTTCATGGGGTGGTCCTGAAAAAATGGTCCATTAGCCTCCAAAGGCCAATCTTCCAAAGAGATAGTTGTGCCCCAAGCCTTTTATGGTCAGTAAAAAAAAAAACAGCATTTGAGGGAAGCCAACAGCTCTTCAACAGCTGTAGGAGTCCGACACTCTGACAATCATGGCATTCCCATATTCCCATAGCATCGTGGGTTAAGCATCGGAGCAGTACAAAAATATTTAAATGAGCATAGTCAGGTGATGCCAGCTCAGTGGTAATGTGTCCAATGTGTAATTTACTACTTACTATATATTAATATTCATTATTTCACATCAATATTTAATTAATGATATTCATTATTATACATTGGTAATATGAATATGTAGTGTGTCTTTGGGTGATGTTGTAAGGATTGAAACAGAGATGATGCCTGGCAGCATCTGATGACCTGCATGGTGGGGTAAGCAGCAGTTTTGTGTGATTGCACTGCTGATTTTATAATGCAAGCACCACGGTAAGCCAGTTGTAGAAGTGCTAGTCTTCAAATGTTATATGTAGTTAGTACGTGAGACATGGCAAGTGGTGAATGGCCGCTTCATACTCACAGCCTGGCTTGCAGAGGCCGGGCATGTCGGTGTCGCCATTTCCCCCAGCGGACTTGATGTCATCGAGCAGAGCCCCTCTGTCCTCTTGTTCCCGTTGACCTTTGTCGCTGTTGTCACTCGTGGATAGTTTGTCCTCACTGTTGGGCATTTTTATCTGTTTTTTCCCCCCCCTCTAAAACTAGTTGGATAATAAATCTGTTGAAAAAAATGACATGTCTTTCAGAGTACTGCTGAGCAACACGGTTTCTGTTATACAATCATTGGCACTTACCTAATTCCCTGCATTTTTAGAATTGTCACCTCAAGGTCTGACACAGTTGCATCATAAGCGTCAACATACCAAATCTCGGCTCCGTGTGGCAAAACTCGCTTTTAAAATCGGTTTCCAATCATTGAAAAACCTTCAGAAAAATAAACTGCTTGTGGTGTTGTACCCTCACCTACAAGCCCTTGCATGTACAGCGGCCCATCTGCAGCCCTTCTCTTCCCGATACCCTGACAAGCTCTTAGTTCCAGCAGCAAAGGCTGTAGTCCACGCCCGACCCCTAAAGCCACAGTCTCATCTCATTGTGGAGAGTAAAATCGGACGGGGTGTAAAAACATCTTTGCCCATTTTGGCTCCAGATTATACATAACGGATGGCCCTCAAATTCCTTGTCAGTTACACACTTACCAAAAAAATGTAAAAGACTCCAGTGTTTCTACAGCATGCACTGAATAAAAGACAGCAATTCACATCCTATTATCCCTTTATCTCCTATAATGCCTGTCCTTGCTGACTTCCACTGCCTCACCATTTCCTATTACAATGACTTTGAAATCCTTGTCCTTCTTTATAAATCACTCCATTGCCATTTCCCACATTACCTCTGCAACTTCCTCCAGCTTTACATCCCAGCTTGCTCCCTGGACTCTTCCAGGTCTGGCCATCTATCTCCCCCACTCCCCCCCTGACCCACTCCCCCACGTCCCTGTTCCTCTCTAGCATTGGTGCTTCAGTGGTTACACCCCTGCACTCTGAACTTCCCTTCCTAAAGCCTGCCTTGCCACTCACCATTTTCAAACATCTCCTCAAAACCTACCTCTCCAAACTGTGTCTTTGGCCACCTCCCCAACCCTCCTTCCAAACAGCTGCTGAGTGTCTGTTTCTTGTCTCTCCCCCCACCCCAGTTTGTGATGTTTCACTACATTAAAGATTCTATAAGTGCGGAGGTTGAATATAAATGACAAATACCCACAAGTTTGCTACTGATCGAGGGGGTGATTTCCTTTTCAATTGAGTTCATGAAACATTCAGACCTATCTCTCTCTCTTTTTTTTACAATTCTTCCTTGTGTTTTTATGAATTTTTTCCCCTTTTCTCTCCTGAAGGTGCTGACCCATGCTGGAATACAGGTGCTGAGGCACCAGTCACCCACCAATACCTCAACCAAGCAGCCATTCTTTGCGTTGATTCTAAACAGTGAATATGGGCAGGCTATTCCACAGTCTAGCCTCACCTGACATCCACACACACAGGAGTGACTGGAGGAGGGCTCACGAGTTGGCGTACTGTTCTCTCTCCACTGCTACTATTGGCTCAGGGTTAGGCACTGGTAGCAGATTCATACAGACTCTATTTATCCTTGTAATGCTTAAAATCGGGTGCTGCAGTGAGTCCCCTTATTAAATCCAATGTGAACCTGGTGACTTTAAATATGGAACTCAGACTTAGTACTTGGAATATTCTGAATTCTTTACAACAAACAGAATGGATTCTCTACCTGCCGGGGAGAATTCCACACACCGGGGACGTGACCAGGGACTGCACTGAGCATAAAATTAAGGCCCCCGCTGTCATCACTTATCAACCACACAGTGCAGTGAGTTTCAGAGTGGATTTAAAAACAAACTTCCAGAATAATCAAAAGCAGAATGTGCAGGAGATACTCAGCATTTTTAAAAATAAATGGAACGCCAGCAACAATCTGCGACCAACATGTTTCACTTGTATACGAGACTGCCACAAGTCGCTCACGCCTGCAGTATTTGAGCATTAGTTACACGAGTGGACAAGTATCTGCAACACATTATCACCAGAGCCATCTGCTGCATTACTGTACACTCGTCACATGTCTCGGCCCTCACAAAACAGAGGATCCCTGCATACACGGACAGGCTGGAGAGTCTAGAACCAGGGGTCACAGTCTCAGAATAATGGGTCGGCCATTTAGGACTGAGATGAGTTGAAATTTCTTCACTCAGAGGGTGGTGAATCTTTGGAATTCTCTACCCAGAGGGCTGTGGAGGCTCAGTCGTTGAGTATATTCAAGACAGAGATCGATAGATTTTTGAATATTAAGGGAATCAAGGGATATGGGGATAGTGCAGGAAAGTGGAGATGAGGTAGAAGATCAGCCATGATCTTATTGAATGGCCTACTCCTGCTCCTATTTCTTATGTTCTTAGATACAAAATAGTTGCACACAGAAAATGGTGGAAATGCACAGCAGGTCTGTCAGAATCTAAAGACAGATTAGCATTTGGGGTGGGACCTTCCGTCAGAACTGGTTCTGAAAGGTCTCTATTTCCAACGTTAACCTGCCTTATATGTTTCAGGTACTGATTGGTCTGTAGTGTTTTTCCAGTAATTTCAGATTTCCAACATTTGCAGTTTTAACTTTCTCTTCAATAGAATGTCATGTCTTAAAACTTTAAACAGCAATTGCCACCATGTTCACGATATTTAAGCATGAGACGTGTATGATAAATTTAAAAAATGCATAAATAGCGAAATATCAATTCATAATACAGCTTAACACTTCAAAACTGTAATTTGAGCCCGTCTGATACTGTTAACAAGAGTTGCGGACATATCTGCAATACATATAGCAAGTCTGCCAGGTAATTTTAACCCCCCCCCCATTAGAAAAGGCAGTTTGCCGACCTGCTAATCTGCAGTGAAGAAGCCATTTCAGAAAGTAAGGAGATGGACGGTGAGTGTAACTGAAGGTTTTTGCCGTCTCTCCTGGGTTGAGCCCACTTACCTGCGCGCTGCTCTGATCTCTGTGTTGACAGCGACCCCCGGGTCCCGCCTGTAACTTCAAACTGGACCCGACCACCACGCAAGCAGCAGGGGGGGAGCGTGCCGCACAAACCTCTGCATTCAGGCGCAGAGCTACACATGGAACAGGATCTTTAGCATATTTTGGGGCACTCTGTTATATTCTGACGTGTGCATGGCCTGTGCATGTTTCAATTTTGAAGAAGGCCTTGCCAATGTTTTCTACGGCTTCGCCATTCCCCCTCTTAATGGGCTCCTCCGATATTGAAACTAAACAGCGCCGGGGCCCCGCCCCTTACAGTCAGTTGCATTGTTGCTAAATGTAAATTAGAAAATCAGGAAATCCCATCAAAATGACATTTGTGGGCATCGGGCAAACGGTCTAAAGCTGAATGGTTTACAAAGACCACCCGCTGTAATATGCAGAATAATTTGCATCAAATCACCAATCTGAAAGGTACCGTCTGCAACATATACTCAAAACATTTTTTAAAAATAAGCAACATTTTGCCATGGCAACGAGGAAGTGACATGTCACAACTACAACCCTCTTCACTTATGATATGCAGCCTCAGTATCAGCCGATGCACAGTGAATTGTTGAGTTGATAATAGTGACAGAGAACTGCCCCCTTACCGTCCCCTGTGAAACCTGTTTAAAGCCAACTCTCCCCCGCGACCCCTAAAAATGAGAACCAACCGCAAAAAGAAATAACTTGAATTTAGATATAAATAGAAAATGCTGGAAACACTCAGCAGGTCAGGCAGCATCTGTAGAGAGAGAATCTCCTCTCTGGCTACAGGTGTGGTGCCGGAGGTCTGGAGGACTGCTAACGTGGTACCATTGTTTAAAAAGGGAGAAAGGGCTAGACCGAGTAATTACAGGCCACGATAGCAAAATACTGCGGATGCTGGAAATCTGAAATAACAACAGAAAACGCTGGAAAAACTCAGCAGGCCAGGCAGCATCCGTGGAGAGAGAAAGAGAGTTAATGTTTCAGGTCGATGACCTTTCAGTCAGCCTAACCTCGGTGGTGGGAAAATTATTGGGAAAAATTCTGAGGGACAGGATAAATCTTCATTTAGAAAGACACGGATTAATCAGGGACAGTCACCATGGATTTGTTAAGGGAAGGTCGTGTCTGACTAACTTGATTGAATTTTTTGAGGAGGTAACAAGGAGGGTCAATGAATAGTGCATTTGATGTAGTCTATATGGATTTTAGCAAGGCTTTTGATAAGGTCCCGCATAGCAGACTGGTCATGAAAGTAAAAGCCCATGGGATACAAGGCAAAGTGGCAAGTTGGATCCAAATTTGGCTCAGAGGCAGGAAACAAAGGGTAATGGTCGAAGGGTGTTTTATGTGACTGGAAGACGGTTTCCAGTGGAGTTCCGCAGGGCTCAATACTGGGTCCTTTGCTTTTTGTGGTATATATCAATGATTTGGACTTGAATGTAGGAAGTATGATTAAGAAGTTTGCAGATGATACAAAAAATGGCCGTGAGGTTGATAATGATAACTTGCAGGAAGATATCAATTGACTGGTCTGGTGGGTAGAACAGTGGCAAATAGAATTCAATCTGGAGAAGTGTGAGGTAATGCAATGGGGAGGGCTAACAAGGAAAGGGAATACACAACAAATGGTGGGACACTGAGAAGTGCAGAGGATCAGAGGGACCTTGGAGTGCATGTCCACAGACCCCTGAAGGTAGCAGGACAGGTAGATAAGGTGGTTAAGAAGGCATACGGGATACTTACCTTTATTAGCTGAGGCATAGAATATAAGAGCAGGGAGGTTATGCTTGAACTGTATAAAACACTAGTTAGGCTGCAGCTAGAATACTGCATGCAGTTCTGGGCACCACATTACAGGAAGGATGTGATTGCACAAGAGAGGGTACAGAGGAGATTTACGAGGATGTTGCCTGGGCTGGGGAATTTTAGCTATGAGGAAAGATTGGATAGGCTGGGGTTGTTTTCTTTGGAACAGAGGAGGATGAGGGGAGACCTAATTGAGGTGTATAAAATTATGAGGGGCCTAGATAGAGTGGATAGGAAGGATCTAATTTCCTTAGCAGAAGGGTCAATAACCAGGGGGCATAGATCTAAAGTAATTGGTAGGAGGTTTAGAGGGGATTTGAGGAGAAATTTTTTCACCCAGAGGGTGGTGGGGAGTCTGGAACTCATTCCCTGAAAGGGTGGTAGAGGCAGAAACCCTCATCACATTTAAAAAGTATTTAGATATGCACTTGAAGCGCCGTAACCTACAAGGCTACAGACCAAGTGCTGGAAAGTGGGATTAGGGTGGATAGCTCTTTGTCGGCCGGCACAGACAAGATGGGCCAAATGGCCTCCTTCTGTGCTGTAAATTTTTATGATTCTATGAAACTGAGTTAACGTTTCCGGTCTGTGACCTTTCGTCAGAGCTGGAAAAGGTTCGAGATGTAACAGATTTTATGCAACGCAGGGGCAGGGAAAGGGGAAAGGGGCGGAAAGAACAAAAGGGAAGGTCTGTGATTGGGTGGAAGGCGTATACTCAGGGCCTATCTTGCGTTGTTAGTTTTTTTGGGGGGTCTGGGTCAGCTTTTCTAAAAGCTGTTGCTGAGCATTTGCTAGTTTGCTCGGTGAGAATATATGTGAAGTATTTCTTTAAGAGTTGTTCTTACCACTGCTGGTTTATTCTGTGCAGCACGATGATTAGACCTGCCATAGAACATACTTCTTGAGTTTGGCATTTTAGTTTAGTATCTGGGCATCCAGTCAGTTGGAGTTAATCCAACAGTGAGCTTTGAAGATAGGGATCCATGTTATAATGATGCATTTAGGATGGGCAACTTAGAAAGATTAGCATAAAAGGACTGTTTTGTATAAAAGATAATTTACAGAGATTTCAGCAGCTTTCTCATGAACTGCATAATTTATTTATGAAAGATGAGAGACGGAATAATCACTTTGAAACCTATATGGATGGCTGCTTCTTTCTGAAATGAAACGAGTAGCCAGTTTGATTCATTAACAGTAATATTTTTGAGTACTGCACTTACATTCAGCTTTGCAAAAAGTATTTACTCCTTGAGTTGCTGAGCAAATGCTGAAATGGGCTAAGATTTAGAAATATGTACAAAGATTTTCAAATTGTTTTTGTTCTCTTTAGTCCATAGAAATCCAGTCTTCATTGGCACGACATTTCATGGTAAACTACAAATACTGGCACAAGACAATCAGCACAATGCACATGGTTTTGATCAATAATTAGTTCATTTTCTATCACAAGTAAGTCACACAGTTGGGGCTGCTGACTCGTTTATCAAGCACACACATTTTCAAACTGGAATCCATTGACGACCCTCGGTCCATGAGGTCCTCAGATTTATGTCCTTTTGGAGCTGAGCATACACACACCAAGAATTGTATCGAATTTTGCATTCTATAGTTGTTGTGCAAGTAGCATGATATTCCTTTTTCTGTCTATCAGTGAAGAAACTTTTACTACACTGACAGCATTGATTTCCATTGGGCAGTTGACCCTGTCTTTCAAAGTAGAGAGGTCGCACAACACCAGGTTATAGTCCAACAGTTTTATTTGAAATCACAAGCTTTCGGAGCTATCGATTGCTCCTTCCTCAGGTGAAGTCTCAAAGTAGGGCAGGGAGATCCAGAGTATGTCAAGATTTGCAGGGAATCCCCACACTGAACAACTACAGCATGCATTTATATAGCACGTTTAATGTGACGAATGTCTCAAGGCACTTCACAGATAGGATTAAGGAAAAGGGACACCGAGCCAGGAAGGGAGAGGTAACCAAAAGCCTGGTTGAAGAGATGGGTTTTTGAGAAGGTTTTAAAAGGAGGAGAGGGAGGTGGAGATTTTTCCCCTACCTCTTTGAAGCATCTTGAGATGTTAAAGGCACTTTATAAATGTAATTTGCCTTTGCTGTTGTAATGACTGGAATTCCAGAGAGTGAGATGCAGGCAGCTGAAAAATGGTGAACAAAGGGAGGGGCATTGCACAAGGGAGCAGCACCGGAGGAACTGAGTGTTCCAGGAGATTTAGGGCTGGAGGTGATTGCAGAAATAGGATCGGGCAAGGCCATGGAGAGATTTAAAGATAAGGACAAGGCCGTTTAAATTTAGGAAAAGTTCAAAAAACACTGATGTAGGGCATTAGAAATTGAGGAAGAAGAGAAGACATTTTGTCTCGAAACCCACTCTTTCACAAAGCATGTACGAATCTCTCTTATTGTGGACTCTACCCTTTGTATACCCTTAAAGGTAGTCAAACAAAATTCCAGAACAGTTATATATAGCTCCATTATTCAACTCTCCACGGGATTGTCAGATATCATTGAGTATTTGGTCATCTCAGTCTATACCTAACCCTAAAACTCCAAAATCACATTTGCATACAGACATTTATCCAGCTTGTTTTTGAAGGAATTAATTGCCTCGGCCTCAACTGTTTTGCTGGGATCCTTGTACTCACTCATCTCACTTGCGAATTTTAAAATTGTATCCTGTGCCCAAAAATTCCGGGTGTTCCAAATGTGATCTCTGTAGTAATCTATACAAGGTTAGAATAATTTGCATCACATAATATTCTAATACTTCTGAGCTATATCCTAAGATTTGATTAGCTTTAGTGATGAGCATCAAATTCAGTAAAGGCTCATGGATCTCAGCAAAATACTTATCCTTTTCCACATTCGTTGTGTACATGTTTGCTGCCCCTTGTTCCAAAATGCATTAATTTTTATTTATCTGTCATTTTTAGCCCATCTGCTTAATTGGTCCAACTCTCTTTAAATGCTATTTACCTCCCTTATATTGTCAGTTTGCCACATTGTTAGGAATCATTAGCAAACGTTCTAATAGCGCAAGTCCAAGTCATTTATTAGCACGCTACTGTGAACAGCAAGAGACTGAGAAGCACAGCCTGCAAACTCTGCTGGTTATTGCCCTCCAAACAGCTATATTCATTATAGCACCTTCTGCTTCCTATTTTCAAGCCAGTTTTCTATCCAACTAGGAAATCTGCCATTAATTGCACAAGCCTTAAACCTTTTTGAAAAAATCTTGCACCCCTTCTAAAAAAAAATCAAGCAATTGATATCCATTGGAAAGGATTCCATCAGATTAGTGAGGTATGACCTATTGCTTCTATGTTCTTGCTAACTACTCCTGAACGCTTTTGCGCTCTTTAGATAAGCTTTGATAGCGTTCCATCTAATCCTCTCAAGCACTTTTTCTATTACAGATGTTTGGCTGACTGGTCTATAATTTCCAGGTCTCTGTCTCCATTTCCTGTTCTAACATCTTTCACCTCACTGAGCACCAAAGTTCATTTCTTAACATTTGAACTGCACAAGGAACTTGGTCATTAGAACCTGGAGAATGTGGAGCAGGTGTTCCGCACTCCCAGCCAACTGTTGTGTATACATTACAGAAAATAAAAAGATCAACACTTCTTAAATTCAACCAGGTGGCCAGCTGCCTGGGTTGTATCCTCTGCTTCCTGTTGCCTAGTTTTTATCTGTGAGTCTTCAGTTGCTGCAAAGTGTAAAACTAGCCATAGAAAGAATCAGTAAATAGCAAATAAACATTGGTGGCGCGATCTTGCCAGCCCTGGGGAAACAGGTATGGAGGCGGGACTGCTGGGAAAATGGCAGAATCTGGGGGCAGGTGCCCATCCCGCCCCCAACCCGCCTCCGTGCCATCTTCCCAGGAGGCGGGTAGCCGACCCGCACTGGGTCCCGTTTCCTGGAGGCGGGAAGGGGATTACAGTCACTTAACAGCCTGTTAACAGGTAGCTAACAGGCAGTTAAGAGGATTATCCCCGTTTTTCCAGCAGAGGCGCGGGCTTCCCGATGTCGGGAAACCCCACCAGGGTCACCGAGGCGAGCAGTGGGTCTGCGGGGGTCGGAGGGGTGCAAAAGTGCGCTGTGAAGGTAAGTGATCGGTGCAAGTGTGGAGAGGTAAGTATGTGAGGTGAGTGAAAAGTGATAGAAAATGTTTACTTACCTTTGTTTCTTCCTGCAGGCTTCAACAGTTGGGGATGCGAAGAGTCTTGCATCTCACCGGCAGAGATGACAGATGGCTGCTGCATTCTTCGATGCAACAACCATCTGATTTCTGCTCACAAAAGAGGTTTGATGAGTTTTGAATACAAGGACTCATCAAGCAACATAGAATGTCAGTGTTTGACAGCTTCACAGAGCTGTCAAACGATGACAATTCATGACGATGTCATTCGCTGACGTTCTCTGTAACCGGCTTCCCCTTAATTGACCTGCTAAGCCCGCTGGGCAGGCTTAACAAGGTCAATCAAGGGAAAATAGCGTGGGTTGGCCAGAAGTCGATGGAGGCGGGACTAAAACCCGACAAGCAGCAGTCCCGCCACCAACGCGCCCACATTGGCAAAATCGCCCCCAGAGATTCTGTTGGGTGTGGTATTAATGGAACAAGTGACCTGATGTGATTTCCCTTTGTAACTGTTTTTTTTTGGGGGGGGGCCACGGGGTAGGCAGTAATTTTGTCTTATCTCACTTTCTCGTTTTCAAGCCTTTCCTTGCCTTGCAACATATCCAAGTCGACAAGCTGGCAGGTGACCTGCTTGCAGTCCAATACCAACTCCAGTCTGTAATTGGATGCTTGGAGGTTCAAGGGAGTGACCAAGGCTGCATATTTTCCACCCCTCACCTCCCTATAGTAATGACATGAAACCAGGTTAATTGGTTTGTTAAATTGTTTTATTGATGTGTAATTTAAAAAAAAAAAATTTTATTCGTTTTTATGGGATGTGGGCGTCGCTGGCAAGGCCAGCATTTATTGCCCATCCCTAATTTGCCCTCGAGAAAGTGGTGGTGAGCCGCCTTCTTGAACCGCTGCAGTCCGTGTGGTGAAGGTACTCCCACAGTGCTGTTAGGTAGGGAGTTCCAGGATTTTGACCCAGCGACGAGGAAGGATCGGTGATATACTTCTAAGTCAGGATGATGTGTGACTTGGAGGGGAACTTGGAGGTGGTGGTGTTCCCATGCGCCTGCTGCCCTTGTCCTTCTAGGTGGAAGAGATCGCGGGTTTGGGAGATGCTGCCGAAGAAGCCTTGGCGAGTTGCTGCAGTGCATCTTGTAGATGGTACACACTGCAGCCACGGTATGCCGGTGGTGGAGGGAGTGAATGTTTAAGGTGGTAGAGGGGATGCCAATCAAGCGGACTGTTTGTCCTGGATGGTGTCGAGCTTTTTGAGTGTTGTTGGAGCTGCACTCATCCAGGCAAGTGGAGAGTATTCCATCACACTCCTTACTTGTGCCTTGTAGATGGTAGAAAGGCTTTGGGGAGTCAGGAGGTGAGACACTCGCCACAGAATACCTAGCCTCTGACCTGCTCTTGTTGCCACAGTATTTATGTGGCTGATCCAGTTAAGTTTCTGATCAGCCCCTGAACCCCCATCGACCTCTGTCCCCCCAATTATCCTCCATCCCTCCCCTGATCAGCCCCCGGTCCCCCCAATAATCTTCCGGCCCCCCCAATCAGCCCCCAACCCCCCGATCATCCTCCGGCTCCCACTCAATCGGTTCCTGGACCCCCCCCAATCATCTTCCAATCCCAGTCGATCAGCCCCTGGCCCCCCCCCCGATAATCCTGCAGCCCCCCCCCCACTGATCAGCCCCCAGCCCCCCGATCAACCTCCAGCCTCCACTTGATCCCTCCCTCCTCTCTGCGACCTAGTGTTGCAGACCTACCCGTCCGCAGCCAGCAGCCTCTCCATCTGGCTGGCTGCGGGTGGGAAACAGAGGTTTCAAATGCAAATCAGACCCTGCCGTTAAATTTGGCAGGGCCTGCGGGAAATCCATTCTCCCGGGTTTCCCGACCGCTTCCAAGTTCCCCACCCCCTGCTCCCAACCCGCCAAAAGATAAAAATTCAGGCCAAAGACTCTGTGCATGTGTATGTTTGTGTCTGCCAACTATGTCTCTCTGTGTCTGACATGTGTTAGTAATTAGAGTGATTACATTTTCTAACTGTCAACATAACACGGGTGATAATCGGGTAACAATTCAAGGCTGTTCTAAACTATATTTATATCTTTTCGAGACATGAGCAACACTGAGAAAGCCAGATTTATTGCCTAACCTTAGTTGTCTGAGAAGGTGGTGGTGGGCCTTCTCATTGAACCATTGCATTCCTTGTGGTGGTTGTGCTCCCACAATAGTGTTACTTAGGGAATTTCAGGAGTTTGAGCCAGTGACTGTGAAGGAATGGTGATACATGCCCAAGTCAGGATATTGTGTGACTAGGACGGGAACTTGGAGATGATGGTGCTCCCAAGATCTTGCTGCTCTCGTTGTCCTTGATGGTAGAGGTCATGGAGCTGGGAAGTACTGTCAAAGGAAACTTGGCTAGTTTTTGCAGTGCATCCTGTAGATAGTATACTCTGCAGTTACAGTCCATCAGTGGTGGAGGGGATAGGTAGCAGGGCTGTTCATCATATGGACTGCTTGGTCCAGAATAGTGTCAAGCTTCTTGAGTTTTGTTGCGGCTGTACCCATCCAACTGAATGGTGAGTATTCCATCACACTGCTAACTTGAGCCTTGTAAATGGTGGTGAGGCTTTGAGGGGTCAGCACATGAGCCACTTACTCACAGAGTAACCAACCTCTACCCTCTTCTTATAGCCACAGTGCTGATATAGGCCATTCATTTAAGTTTCTGATTATTGGTGACCATCAGCACGCTGTGACAGTAGTGTCGCACAAGGTAAGGGGGACGTGGTTGGGCCATTTCTTATTGGAGATAGTTATTGCCTGATACTTATATAGTTTAATTGTTATCTGCCACTTGTCAGCCCTAGCTTGGATTTTATCCAAGTCCTGCTGTCGGCTAGCATGCTTCATTATTGGAGGAGTTCTGAATGGAGCTGAACACTAGAATTATCAGCAAACATCTCCACTTCTGACCTTGTGATGCAGGGAAGGTCATTGATGAAGCAGCTGAAGATGGTTGGGCCGTGGATTCGGATGTGAGGAACTCCTGCAGTGATGTCCTGGGGCTGTGATAACAACCACGGCCATCTTCTATTTTGTTAGGTATGAATCCAGCCACTGGAGGCTTTTCCCTTTGACGCCCATTGTCTACAGTGTTGCTCGGGCTCATTGGTACCATACTTAGTTGAATGCTGCGTTGAAGTCATGGCAGTTACGCTCAGCTTTTGTGTCCATTGCTGGATCAAGACTGTGCTGAGGTCTGGAGCTGGGTGGTATGGGCAGAATGTAAACTGAGTGTTACAAATAGGTTATTGGTGAGTAGATGCCACTTGATAGAACTATTGATGATTCTTCCATCGATTTGCTGATGATTGGAAGGAGACTGATAGGGCAGTAATTGGATGGGATGGATTTCTCCTGCTTTTTGTGGATAGGGCATACCTGGACAATTTTCCACATTGTCAGGTAGATGCCACTGTCATAGCTGCACTGGAATAGCCTGGCACAGGGGTGGCTAGTTCTGGTGTGCAAGTCTTCAGCACTATAGCCATGATGTTTGTCAGGGCCGATAGCTTTGGCTGTGTCCAATGCACTTAGCCACTTTTTAATGCCATACGGAGTGAACTAAATAAGCTGGGCACTTGGGCGGCTAAATTCGGTTGATTTGCACTTCCCACAGCGCCCCGATTTACCGCCCGACGCTATGTCCGCCGTGGTCAGGGGGGCCTACCTGCGGCCGGGGCGGTGCTAGTTAAAGGGGAGGTGGCGGGCGGCCATTTTTGTTGCTGGCCACCTGCCAGCACCTGCCCCCGTGAAGCCCCCCCACGGGGTGCCAGCTGCTCTCCGTGAGCCCGGCACTCCTCTTGAGTACTGGGCTCGTTTGCCGGCACTCCCGACCCCTGGTGGCCCAGCTGGGCGCCGGGACGCGCTGCGCCAGGCCCCTCCCCTTTAATAAGGGGAGGAAGGCCTGCAGTACTGCGGCACGTCACGCTGCGATATTGGCTGGCAGCACCCCAAGAGGGATGCAGGGCGCTTCCAGTAGTGACCCTCCTCCCTCTCGGGGTGCTACCTGGGAAAATCGGCCGCAGGGACGCTAACTTTTTCGGGGCGCTATTTTTACCCCTTGGTATCTATAATAGTGGGGACCTTGGGAAGAGGCCGAGTAGGATTGTCAACTTGGCACTTTTGAGCGAAGACACTTGCAAACACTTCAGCCTTGTGTCTTTCACTCGTGCTGGGTGGGCTCTGCCATAATTAAGCATTGAGGATGCTCCTGGAGCCTGATTGTTGATTGTTCGCCACCATTCTTGATTGTATGTGGTAGGGCTGCATTGCCTTGATCCATTACAATGAGGAAAGATGCTCCGACTTTCATTCTCTGTGATTAATGTGCTTTCTAAATTTTATTGAACACCAAACAAAAGCCACAACAGATTCTCACTCTCAATCGCACACACACACACAGCTTCCCTGTTAAAAAAGCACACAGCCTCAGTTTAAAAAAAATACTCAATATAAACTGCACATGAATAAATTTTTAACATTTTCCACTTCGCTTTTCTTCAAATAATTTTTAAAAACTGCTAGAAGTTAAAGACAAATATTCCATCAATACAGCTGACTAAACGGTACCGATGCATCCTGGGAAATTATGTACACTGCATATGTTCAGATTACACTATCCAAATTCAGCAAAAATATCAATTCCAAGCCCAGGCCTTTGGGAGAGGCTGAGGCTTTCAAGGAAAAATCTTAATGAAGGCACTAATTGTGAAATATGTAATTTGTGAATTTTTAAAAAACGTTTAGACCCTTATTTGTGCCATTACAAATGTTAGTTCCTGGATTTTTTTTAGATTGTCCTTGTGTAGTTTCTGTCTTGCAGGGTTATCTTATAAACAATAGTATTGCTTTATAAATATACAAAAATCAATATGAAGAGAGACACTTTTCCACTCTTAAGAAGATTGAGAAAATATATAGTCCATTTGTAAAATAGTGAGATGAATGAGCATCATCAATTCACTCCTTCAAAAAGAGCTGGACCAATGTTTAGTTAGAAATGTAACTGAAGATTATATGGATAAGTACAGACAGCGATGACGAAATATTCCATGGAATATTATGATTCCGGTGCTGCTGAGACCGTGGAAATATCATTGTGGAAAGCAACCAGCTACTTTAAGATCATGGAGGAGTAACCTTAGGTAATTGGAGTTCTACATGATTGTCTTTGGAGTTTGGTAGAAGTTTTACACAACTTTCCTTCAGAAGATTAAACAATGGAATACCGCCCATGAGTGCACATGGCCCGCAGAAGGAGTGGACTTGATGGATTTAACCTTTTGCGCTTTATTTTTGTATCCATGTATTTGTTTCCCATCAGCTGACAAGGTTTTATTTTCAGTACATAATCACTCCCCCTTGCTGAGGTATCACTGTAGAACGTCTCTTGTGTATAAAATGCAACCATTGTGTCCTCCACAAGCCTGAACGGTTCACAGTTGTTAATCCCACAAAAACATCACTACCTTTAGGCGTTACACACATTGACGTGGCGAGGAACATGACAATAAGTAGCTGTTTATGACACTTAATTATAGGCTGGCTTGTACCATTAGCCACAGCAGTCCTATAAATGTAAAATTACACACAGTCATGACTTGTCATGGGAGTAACCGCCAGTGGAAATGAAAGGACAGTACAGTACAATACTGGTAAAGTGACCCACAGAAACTAGGAGGAGGACGAGGAGAAAAAGCAGCTATCTCATCCTGTAAACAGTGTTATTCTGGAGTCCTTTAAAAGAGATACTGCCATTTGGCAAAGTGGCATACAAAGCATTTGCCAGGTTACTCCGAGAGAGAGGTGTGCAACAGGGCAATGTGTGACAGATGATGTAGTTACATCTGCTGCTGTAACTTTTTAAGGTAGGTGGTTCCTGGCTGTTAAGAAAACTAGCCTGCCAGTGAACACTTTAAGATCGATCCTTTAGAGAAAAACATAAAAGAGTTAGGAAACCAATCTGCTACCTAACTCATTCTGCAGTGATTCATGCTTCAAGGTAGCCAACTGTGAAACAAAAGCAAAATACTGCGGATGCTGGAAATCTGAAATACAAACAGAAAATGCTGGAAACACTCAGCAGGTCAGGCAGCTTCCGTGGAGAGAGAAACAGAGTTATTCAGGTCGATGACCTTTCATCGGAACTGAAAAAGTTATAGATGTAACAGGTTTTAAGCAAGTACAGAAGCAGGGAAAGGGGGGAGGGGAGGAAAGAACAAAAGGGAAGGTCTGTGATGGGTGGAAGGCAGGAGTGGTTAAATGCTGAAAATGGGGATGATAGTGTAAGGCAAAAGTGGGTGGTAATGGGACAATAAAAGAAAAAAAGATGGTTCTGGGAGGGAGGGGAAGGGGTGAGAGCGGAAGTGCGAGAAATGGGATGGATATGGTTAAGGGCCCTGTCAACCATGGTGGAGGGGAATCCTCGGTTGAGGTAAATGAAGTCATATCAGAAGCACTGGTATGGAAGGAGGCATCATCAGAACAGATGCGACGGAGATGGAGAAACTGGGAGAAATGGAATAGAGTCCTTACAGGAAGCGGGGTTGGAGGAAGTGTAATCAAGGTAGCTGTGGGAGTCAGTGGGCTTATAGTAGATATTGGTCGACAACCTATCCCCAGAAATAAGAATATAAGAACATAAGAAATAGGAGCAGGAGTAGGCCATTTGGCCCTTCGAGCCTGCTCCGCCATTCAATAAGATCATGGCTGATCTTCTGCCTCATCTCCAATTTCCTGCACTATCCCTATATCCCTGGATTCCCTTAATATTCAAAAATCTATCGATCTCTGTCTTGAATATACTCAACGACTGAGCCTCCACAGCTCTCAGGGGTAGAGAATTCCAAAGATTCACCACCCTCTGAGTGAAGAAATTTCTCCTCATCTCAGTCCTAAATGGCCGACCCCTTATTCTGAGACTGTGACCCCTGGTTCTAGACTCCCCAGCCAGGGGAAACATCCTCCCTGCATCTGCCCTGTCAAGCCCTGTAAGAATTTTGTATGTTTCAATGAGATCACCTCTCATTCTTCTAAACTCTAGAGAATATAGGCCTAGTCTACTCAATCTCTCCTCATAGGACAATCCCCTCATCCCAGGAACCAGTCTGGTGAACCTTCGTTGCACTCCCTCTATGGCAAGTACATCCTTCCTTAGGTAAGGAGACCAAAACTGTACACAATACTTCAGGTGTGGTCTCACCAGGGCCCTATATAATTACAGTAAGACGTCTTTACTCTTATACTCAAATCCTTTTGTAATAAAGGCCAACATACCATTTGCTTTCCTAATTGCTTGCTGTACCTGCATGTTAACGTTCAGTGATTCGTGTACAAAAGACACCCAGGTCCCTCTGAACACCAACATTTCCCCAATCTCTCACCATTTAAAAAATACTCTGCTTTTCTATTTTTTCTACCAATATGGATAACTTCACTTTTCTCCACATTATATTCTATTTGCCATGTTCTTGCCCACTCACCTTAGCCTGTCTATATCCCCTTGAAGCCTTCTTGCATCCTCCTCACAACTTACATTCCCACCCAGCTTTGTATCATCAGCAAACTTGGATATTTTACATTTGGTCCCCTCATCCAAATCATTGATATGGATTGTGAATAGCTGAGGCCCCAGCACTGATCCTTGCGGTACCCCACAGCCTGCCAACCCGAAAATGACCCGTTTATTCCTACTCTCTGTTTTCTGTCTGTTAACCAATCCTCAATCCATGAGCCCTAATTTTGTTTAATAACCTCTTGTGTGGCACCTTATCGAATGCCTTCTGAAAATCCAAATACACCACATCCACTGGTTCCCCCTTATCTATTTTGCTAGTTACAACCTCAAAAAACTAACAGATTTGTCAAACACGATTTCTTTTGCATAAATCCGTGTTGATTCTGCCCAATCCTATTATTATTTTCTAAGTGCCCTGTTACCACATCCTTAATAATAGATTCTAGCATTTTCCCTACTACTGATGTCAGGCTATCCCTGTTTTCTCTCTCCCTCCTTTCTTAAATAGTGGGGTTACATTTGCTACCTTCCAATCCGCGGGAGCCATTTCAGAATCTATGGTATTTTGGAAAATGACAACCAATGCATCCACTATCTCTATAGCCACCTCTTTCAAAACCCTAGGATGTCGGCCATCAGGTCCAGGGGATTCATCAGCTTTCAGTCCTATTAATTTCTGCAGTACTATTTTTTTACTAATACTAACTTCTTTGAGTTCCTCAGTCTAGCTAGACCCTTGGTTCTCCACTATTTCTGGGAAGTGTTTTGCGTCTTCTTCTGTGAAGACAGACACAAAGGCTGGAATTTTGCCAGCGCTCAGGGGGCGGGTTTGGAGGCGGGACATCCGGCAAAATTGCAAAGATTGACAGCGGGTCGTAAACCTGCTGTCAACCTGCCTCCAATCAATCTTCCCAAGTGTCGGGTCCTCGATTTGCGCATGGACCCGGCACATAGCGGCGGGAAGAGGATTATAGCCATTTAACTGCTTGTTAACAGGTTGTTAACAGGCAGTTAATAGGCTTTTTGCAATTTTGACAGTTCTACTGCGGGCTTCCCGACATCCAGACACCACGCCAGGTAAGTGTGGCGTGCTGTGGGTCTACTGTAATGTTTCTGCATTGATGACAGCTGCAGAAGTGGTGTGAAGGATCCAATGGTGCACTGGTGAGTTTCAGAGGTAAGATAATGTTGGGAAATTCATTTTTAATGCATTTAGACTTTTCTGTAGGTAATAAGTTTTGAATTGTATGTGTAGTCCCACCTCATTGGGAGAACCTCTCTCACCAGTGATAGATTGCTTCTGTAACCTCACCTGCAGCTGCCATCGGTTCTAGCCTAAGGAGGGAGTCACTGGAGAGCCTGGGTGCAAGAGCTCACCTTTGTACAGTGATTGTCAGTGTTTGCAGCACCTCAATGCTGTCAACCACTGAGAAATCAGCTGTCAAAGAAAATGTGCGTGGCCCCTTTAAGAAAACCGGCAGATGGCGCATCATCAACTGACGTCATCTGACACCGGCTTCCTCGTAATTGGCAGGGCGGGCTTAACAAGGCCAATTGACGCAAAATCACGTTTGTGCATCTGACGGCATTAGGGGGCGGGACTGGAACTCGGAACCAGCTGTCCCGCTCCCAAGCCGCCTCAAACCGAAAAATTAAGCCCGAAGTATTTGTTTAATTTCACTGCCATTTCCTTATTCCCCATTATAATTTCTCCTGTCTCAGCCTGTAAGGGACCCACATTTACTTTCGCTAATCTTTTCCTTTTTACATACCTATAGAAGCTTTTACAGTCTGTTTATATGTCTCTCGCTAGTTTACTCTCATTCTATTTTCCCATTCTTTATCAATTTCCTGGTCCTCCTTTGCTGAATTCTAAAATCCTCCCAATCCTCAGGCTTACTACTCTTTTTGGCATCATTATAAGCCTCTTCCTTTGATCTAATACTATCTTTAACTTCTCTTGTTAGCCACGGTTGGATCACTTTTCCTGTGGGATTTTTAAAGGAATGTATATTTGTTGTAAATTATGTATTAATTCTTTAAATGCTAGCCATTGCTTGTCTACCATCATACCTTTTAATATAGTTTCCCAATCTACCATAGCCAACTCGCCTCTCATACCTACGCAATTTGCTTTGTTTAGATTTAAGACCCTAGTTTCGGATTTAACTAAATCACTTTCAAACTCAATATAAAATTCTATCATATTATGGTCACTCTTCCCTAAAGGCCCCTTTACTACAAGGTTATTAATTAACCCTTTCTCATTGCACAATACTAGATCTAAAATATCCTGTTCCCTAGTTGGTTCCTCAACATACTGATCTAGAAAACTATCTTGCATACATTCCATGTATTCGTCCTCCACAATATTACTGCATATTTGGTTTGCCCAGTCTATATGTAGATTAAAGTCCCCCATGATCACTGTATTACCCTTGTTACATGCGCCTCTAATTTCCTGATTTATATTCTGCCTTGCATTACAAGTACTGTTTGGGGGCCTATAAACAACTCCCACCAATGTTTTCTGTCCCTTGCTGTTTCTTAGCTCCACCCAAACTGATTCTACTTCTTGATTTTCGGAGCTTAGATCCTTTCTCTCTCCTGTCTTTATCCCATCCTTTATTATCATGGCTACCCCTCCTCCTTTTCCATTTTGCCTATCTCTTCTAAAAGTTAGGTATCCTGGAATATTTAGTTCCCAACCTTGCCCACTTTGCAACCATGTCTCCGTTATGGCTATTAGATCAAACCTGTTCCTTTCTATTTGCGCTATTAATTCATCTATTTTGTTGTGAATTCAGATATAGTGCCTTTAGCTTTGACTTATTTCTATTTTTCCCTGATGTCACCTTAGTCACTGATGCCTTATTACCTTTGTTACTCTCTCTGTCCCTTCCTGACCCACTCTGCTTATTTTTACCCAAAACTCTACTCTGCTCTAGAGCCTTGACATTTCTCTCATTGCTTTTAAATTTACTCTTTCCTGAATCCTCCCACCCCCCTTCATTAGTTTAAAACCTTGTCTACTGCCTTAGTTATTGGGTTCACCAGGATGCTGGTCCCAGCCCAGTTTAAGTAGAGCCCATCCCAACAAAACAGCTCCCTCTTTCCCCAGTACTGGTGCCAGTGCCCCATGAACTGAAACCCCTTCCTCCCACACCACTCTTTGAGCCACGCATTTAAACCTCTAATCTGTTTGTCCCTATGCCAATTTGCGCGTGGCTCAGGTAACAATCCAGAGATTATTACCTTTGAGCTTCTGCTTTTTAATTTGGATCCTAGCTCCTCAAACTCCCTCAGCAGAACCTCATTCCTAGTTCTACCTATGTCGTTGGTTCCTACGTGGACCATGACAACTGGATCCTCCCCCTCCCACTCTAAGTTCTTCTCCAGCCGCGAGGAGAAGTCTTTAACCCTGGCACCGGACAAGTAAAGAAACAAAAGCTGGGTCTAGAGGAGGTGTAAATGGGAATGGCAGAATCATCAGCAACAGCTGCCGTCCAAAAGATTGGGGCAGAGGTTATGATCTGAAATTGTTGAACTCAATGTTGAGTCCAGAAGGCTGTAAAGTGCCTAATAGAAAGATGAGATGCTGTTCCTCGAGATTGCGTTGAGCTTCATTGGAACAGTGTAGGATGCTGAGAACAGAGGGGTCAGAGTAGGAGTGGGGCGGAGAATTAAAATGACAGGCAACCAGAAGCTCGGGGTCACGCTTGCGGACTGAACGGAGGTGTTCCACAAAGTGGTCACCCAATCTATGTTTGGTCTCCCCAGTGTGGAGGAAACTACATCATGAGCAGCGAATACAGTATACCAAATTGAAAGAAGTACAAGTATCACTGTTTCACCTGGAAGGAGTGTTTGGGGCCCTGGACGGTGGGAAGGGAGGAGGTAAAAGGGCAGGTGTTGCATCTCCTGTGCTTGCACGGGAAGGTGCCATGGGGAGGGGAGGGGCTATTGGGGGTGATTGAGGAGTGGACCAGAGTGTCGCGGAGGGAACAGTCCCTTCGAAATGCTGAAAGGGGAGGGGAGGGGAAGATGTGTTTGGTGGTGGGATCACGCTGGAGATGGCGGAAATGATGGTTGATGATCCGTTGATTGTGGAGGCTGGTGGGGTGGAAAGTGAGGACAAGGGGAACCCTATCGTGGTTCTGGGAAGGACGGGAAGGGGTGAGAGCAGTAGTGCGGGAAATGGAACGGACACGGTCGAGGGCCCTGTCATTCTGGAGGGGAATCCTCAGTTGAGGAATAAAGAAGACATATCAGAAGTGTGGAAGGTGACATCGTCGGAACAGATGTGATGGAGAATGGAGTATGGAATAGAGTCCTGACAGGAAGCGGGGTGGGAGGAAATGTAGTCAAGGTATCAGTGGGCTTATAGTGGATATTGTCAGAAATGGAGACAGAGAAGTCGAGGAAGGGAAGGGAAGAGTTGGAGATGGACCATGTGAAGGCCATCTCTAGTTGCCCTGTGGGCTTTAAGAGTTAACCACACAGTTTGGGACTGGGGTCACATGTAGGCCAGACCAGGTCAGAGCCACAGATTCCCTTCTCTGAAGGACATTAATGAACCAGTTAAGTCTTTACAACAAGATCAACAAGTTTCAGGGACATTCTTCTGGTGCCAGTCCACAACGGAACAGATTCATTCCATTCAATTTCACTACTTGCCACAGTGGGATTTGAATTTACAACCTCTGGTTGCTCGACCTGTGCTATGACCACTAGCCTACCACATCCATTTTCAAAATTATGAAAGATGTTAAAAGGGTTTATATCAAAAGATTGTTTCCACTGGTTGGCAAGTGGCTATTGAGACTATAGCGTCATTTAAAAAGCATTTGAAAATAAGAATATAAAAGGATACAGGGAAAGGGCAGGAAATTGGATTAGAGTAGATAGCTTCAGTTGAATTCACACCAGCACAAGCACGATGGGCCAAATGACCTCTTTTTTTGCTGTAATTTCTATAACTCTGTAAATGTGGTGCACTGGAATAAATTCAAGGTTTATTTAATTCTCCTCATGCTTCCACTGGATAGTATGTTTATAGTCCAACAGCTTTATTTGAAATCACAAGGTTTCGGAGCGCTGCTCCTTCGTCAGGTGAAGTGAAGAAATACATATGGGCACAGCATAAATAGTCAGAGAACAATGCCAGACGACTACAGTTAATCTTTCTAACTGCCCTTTATCACACCTCGGCAGAGAGACAATCACGGCAATCAAAGGTGTGGATGGTGTCCACCCCAGTCCAACACCGGCATCTCCGCATCATAATATGTTTATGGTATTGGTGCTGCTTTGCGGTTCTAAATGTTAAAACCAGGGAACTCCAGCAACAGATTCCCACACCTCCCCCGGCTCAGACTGCTGTCCAGCTAGAAAAGGGGGCTGCATTTTGTATATTAAAGTGGAGGAATTGTGAATTTCTGGGAAAGAGCTGGCTGCATCCATATTTTCAGTTCACACAGGTGATCAGGTGTTTGCCAGTGTGAACAAATCTCACTCGAATGATGAGTTCACATTAAGGCTCCAGAGGCCAGTGTAAAAAATCAATGTATTTGTACGTGGGTGAGAATCAGCCGCAGTTTGTCCTTGTCTTTGTGTCCGTGAAGTTATACTTCCATACATTTGGCCAGGATTAGCATGATGAACTGATCTGTACTATATTTACGTTCATTAAAATTTTTAAGTTAATTGGCAAAAGAAGCAGGGGGAAGATGAGGAGAATTTGTTTTAACGCAGTGAGTTGTTACGGTCTGGAATGCACTCCCTGAAAGGGTGGCGGAAGCAGATTCAATAGTAACTTTCCAAAGGGAATTGGATGGATACATAAAGAGGAAAAAATTGCAGGGCTGTGGGGAAAGAGCAGGGAGTGGGACTAATTGAAGAGCTCTTTCAAAGAGCCGGCACAGGCACAATGGGCCAAATGGCCTCCTTCTGTGCTGTATCATTCTATGATTTACTCTGTGACATACAATGAGCCATCCTGTGCTCTTCCCAACTCCTTTCTACAAAAGTCTGTTCTATTAATTTTATAAAAATAGTGCCATGCTTTATTATTCCCCTTTCTCCAGCTCCAGTAAACCACAAATCTGTTGATTGTCTGACTGACAAGAGCGTAGTTAATGTAAATTTCGTACTGTAATTCAGAACCACCCTAAACTAATATTATAAATATAAAGCAGCATTTTATTTTTAAAGCCAACTTCTAAAGTGCACTTCTGTTGAGTACATTCCCGTGAAAGCTGTATAAACATTGTGGAAATTCACTCTGCTCGATGTTTTAGAATTTCCAGAGCAGCCTAAGTGACAGGGAAGAGGACAGAACCGCACTGTCCATCCGACAGCAGGTGGCAGCATCGGTACACAGGACGTGACTGAATCATCTCAGTCTACTGCAGACAGTGCAGAATCATGGTCCAAGTAGGGATTCCAGTCCCTTCCCAGTATCCAGGAGAGAAATAGAATATTTGGGGAAGAAATATTAAATTGTTTGTGGTGCTTCAGTGAGCTCCACTTCCAAGAATGACTTGAATGCGCTAAAGTGGAGCTATTACAAACTGGCACTGCTTTCTGATGGGAGCAGAGTGTTTCCTGGGAAACCAGTCCTGTGTTACTGAGACTGTTTGTTGCTCTTACTTTAAGGATTAAAGGCAACTTTCAAAAAGAAACATGATTTTGATCAGGTTAATTGGTGTTCACAGAGTCTTTTTTGCGGGGTGGGGGGAGTACCTTGTAGCTATAAAGGGTGGGGGGGAGCAGCTAAATAAACGGTGTAAGTAGGAACTTGAGCACCTAATATCAATACACTTTGTGCCATGGGGAGTAAGACGGAAAGGTTGATTCAGAATAATCCTGGGAACACATAGTGTACGAATTCATGAGCGTGAACTCTATAACCCACCGTGCTGCCCTTCTGAGAGCAAAGGAAAGTATCTGCATTTATATAGTGCCTTTCACAACCTCAGGATGTCCCAAAGTTCTTTACAGCCAACAAAGTATTTTGAAGTGCAGTCACTGTTGTAATGTAGGAAACACGGCAGCTAATTTACGCACAGCAAGATCCCTCAAACATAAATGAAATAAATGACCAGATAATCTATTTCAGTGGTGTTGGTTGAGGGATAAATATTGACCAGGACACTGGGGTGAACGCCCCTGCTCTTCTTCAAATAATGTCGTGGTATATTTTCCATCCACCTGGGAGGGCAGAAGGGCCTCGGTTTAACGTCTCATCTGAAAGACATTTGCGTCAATGGGAATTGTTCTTATAAGGAATTCCCCTTTGTCCTTTATCAGGAATGTATTTTGCCACTGTTACTAACCGATGCAAAACTTTAAAAATATTTGTAAATTGCTCTCGGCTGCTTGCAGTTGGGCTATGTAACCTATAACACACATCAGCAATGCAGAAGCCTGTTAAGGAGCCGAGAGTTAGACACATTAAACTGGTCCTATAGTCATAACCATGTACTAGATAAATCAATGGTTACATATTCTGAAGTGCTTGCCCTAATAACCCTGTTATACTGCAAACTGAAACTTGAAGTGCGCCAAATTAAATCATAGACACAGTTTCCGACGATCAGCAAATAAAGCAAAACTGCATCAAATGTTTTGGTAGATAGTCTGCTGGTGATTTTTTAAGAGAAAGCAGATTTAGTGAAACTCTATCCCATTTATCTAATCTATTTTACTTCTTTTTTTGGTAAGGTCAGGCTTTGGATCTTGAGGATTGTTACGTATAAGAGGATCTTTTTCGTAAGTACTTAAAAGAATTAATGACAAATGTTTTTAAAATCTCTGGTAATGTTGGATTAAAGAAGTTATCGTACTGATTGAAATATGATGGGGCGGGGGGAGCGATGGAGCATTCCAGGTTGAAGTACAACGTGTATTGGCGGGTTCTTGTGTGCTCACTCTGAACCCGGGTTCGTGTGATTTTCCAGTAAGTTGAAGTGGTGATATTATTGTGTCTTTGATTCAGACTTCATTTTGTCAGTGCAGTGCTACTGGCTTGTTCATGTGCACTGGGCAGGGTATGGGAGGGGAAGCGTTAGAGAGACCCTTGAACTGAGTGCACAGTTTTATGTGAACTTGTCTAGTCTCATCCAGGACACAAGACAGTGCCAGAACATCCAATGCAAACAAGGAGGTAGTAGTCACACTACAGGTCAGAAGAGTGCTCTTAACAGGCAGTTAATGGCACAGAAATCAATGGGTGGGGTGGTGAAATCTGGATGTAGTTACATTTTGGGAATCTATACTTACAGCAAGTGGAGTACAGGTAGACAGGGCAGGAAAGAGTATGGGGCAAAATTACCCCCACTCTGTGATGTAGGATCGTGTTATAGAGCCCGCCAGCTATCAGGATTTTCTGTTTTATTGAGATCCGCCACCCCAATTTAGTTTAATAATTATAAGCATTGGAATAAAAACTGGTGGTGGCTGATACCAATTCTTAGAAGGAGACCATTCCGCCCATCTTTCCCTTGCTGGCTCTCTGGAAGAGCTATCCACCGAGTCCAATTCCCCCGTCTTATCCCCATTCCCTTTTAAATTTTTCTTTTTCAAATATGTAACCATGTCCCTTTTAAAATAGATTCTGATCCTACCACTGTTTCTGGCAATACATTCCATGCCCTCACAACCTTCTGCGTAAAATAATTTCTCCATTCTTTTGGTGATTATCTTAAATTCAAGCTCTCTGGTTACTGACTTATTGAACACTGGAAATAGATTTTCCCTATTCACCTCATCAAACCCCTTTCCGAATATTAAACATGTCTATCAAACTTCCTTTGAACCTTCAATGTTGATGAATTGAGACTGATGCCCATTCTACAATAAACATCACTTTCGGTGGAAAAATGTATTTTTAAAACATTCTGAGGCCATCAAGTTCTCATTGCAGCTATTTGGACAGCTCAGTACAGTCACCAACAATCCTGCAATGGGTGATTCCATTCTTGCCCTTAAGATATTATTGGGCAGTTTTAAGAGAACCTCTGCCTCTGAAGACTTTTACAGAAAGATTGTCTCATCTTTGTAATACATTCCCCCAGTTGGATAATTTCTTTTATTTTTCCTCCTGACAGGACTCCCAAGCTTGGCACAATTTCCTGGACGGGATGACAGATAGGTGATCTCTCCCAGATCTGGCAATGGAGACCTGCAGCCAATCTTTAAGAGGTAAGTGAAAGTGGCCTATGGTGACTCGGCTTTCTATTGTTCTCGCCCAAAGGTAAACATATCCCCTGAATTTGATGCATCCTTGAGATGGAACTATCAAAATTTGGGATCCCTCTGCCCAAAGGTGTCACTCCATGGGATAGTGTGCTGGCACTCCAGTGTGCTGACCTTCTGGCATGTTGATACTCTAATGTGTTGGCACTCCAGTGTGTTGGTACTTTAGCATTTTGGCACTCTAGTATGTAGCCACTCCAGCGTGTTGGCACGCTATTGTGTAGATACTTCAACGTGTTGGCACTCTGGGAATTTGGCACTCCAACTGTTGACACTTCAGTATGTTAATACTCTAGCATGTCCATACTCCAATGTTTTAGCTTTCTGGTATGCTAAAGTGTTGGCCCTCTAGTGTGTTGCTCCTTCATCATATTAGTATCTAGGTGTTGGCACTCCAGCATGGTGGTACTTCAGTGTGTTGCCACTCTAACATTGGCACTCCAGTGTGGTGATACTGCAATGCACTGGCGCTCCAGTGTATTAGTGCTTCAGTCTGTTCTGCCTTTGCACTGTATTCTTTCTAAATTTCTTGGGTCTTATCGTTACAACACACTGTTCAGAGTCCATAGGCATTGGTGTTACTGCTAACACCAATACTGATCCAGTTATGGTTACAATAAACATTCCAGCATATTTTATAGTGAAGCAGAGGACACAAAACGGATTAAAATATGAGAAGCAGCCAAGTGCTTCAATCAGCTTGAGATCCATTAATCATCTGAGGTCCTTTATTCTTGCATAAAGGCCTTTTAACATTCACTCCAAACATCAATTGAATGTGATTTAATGATTGAGGCTGTTCTCAGAATGTGGGCTTTTACTGTGCGTTAACACCCACTTTATCTGCCAGTAGGATTGGCAAGATTTAATAATACACAATAGCAGTACAAGGTAATCTGCTCAGTAGCACAAGAAGCCATGCTGAGAGCCCAACGATAGATGTACATGTTTCAGTTTACATACCCATCAGTCGCTCTGCTGAGCATTACATCTGCATTCAAAGTGCTGGAATAGTCAGTCCCAATAAGGGTCAATTTCCACTCAACCCCAACCTCATTAATAACAGCAACAATAACTTGCGTTTATATAGCGCCTTTAACATATTAAAACGTCCCAAGGCGTTTCAAACAAAATTTGACATCAAGCTACATAAGGAGATATTAGGGCAGGTGACCAAAAGCTTGGTAAAAGAGGTAGGTTTAAGGAACGTCTTAAAGCAGGAGACAGAGGTAGAGACCCGGGGAAGTTTAGGGAGAGAATTCCAGGTCTTAGGGCCTAGGCAGCTGAAAGCATGGCTGCTAAGGGTGGTGCGATGAAATTCAAGAATGCGCAAGAGGCCAGAATTGGAGTAGCGCAGAGATCTAAATCTGTACCTTTTTGTTTTGAAATGGAATAAATGTTATCTTTCTTAAAACATCAAACAGACTCTACTTTAAGTACTACATGAGGACACACAGGGTGATGAGTGCCTTTTTGCCTTGGTTCAGTGGGAGCACTCTCGCCTCTCAGTCAGAAAGTTGTGGGTTCAAGCCCCACTCCAGAGACCTGAGCTCAGAATCCTGGGACTCCAGGCAGCAATAGACAAAAACATTTTTTTCAACAATGCAGCCTCCTTTCTGTGACCATCTCAATGGGTTAATACTTGCCAGCACCCCTAGATGTACATTAATAATTGCCAGGGTCCCTGAGAGTGTGAAAATTCACCAGGGTCCCTGGGCGTGTGCCAATATTGATCGGGCTCCCTTACACACAAAAATGTGAAAACCACTGTTGTAAGTGAATGCTGCAGTGCACCATCAAGGTTGGAAGGGTAGCACAGCAGATGAGGTCAATCGAAAACTGGTAGTTGAGGGATGCTAAGTTTTGACTTTTAAAGTCCTGTGGACTGTAGGAGGAAGGGAAGACTGAGATACCTAAAGATTTTCAAACAAAACAGTTGAGAATTAAACCTTTTATACGTTCGCCTGAATGTACCCTAACTATTCAATAAATTGTAATGCTTTCCCCTAGAAACATGATTTAAATATATATATACACTGTATATATATAAATGCCTATTATAGTAATTGAGTCCCCGACCTTCTACAAGTTCAACCAATGATTCCCTAAGACTAAAGCCAAGTTGTCCTGACAAGGAGAATCAGAGAGAGATAGATATCCCTCTCGCAGCCAGTTATAGAGGAGCATTACCAGAGGTCTCCCAGCACCACACAGTTTACCCCCCGAGAGAGAGCTTGTAAAAGTCACCTCCGCATCAGTCCCATAAAAAAGCACTGCACCAATTCCTTGTGCAGGGGATGCAAGCTACAATTTACAATGTTAACTGGAAAGTAAATCATTGCGTGAAGTGCCTTGAGACATTTTGAATGTGGGGAGGAACTATATAAAATCGGAAGATGAGATTAGAAATGATATAACTGCATTTAAAATAAAAAAAAGAGGAGAAATGTTAAATAAACCAAAGAGGATAAAACCCCTGGTCCGGACAGATTGCATCCGCACATTTTAAAAGAATCTCGAGAAGAGATAGCAGAGGCACTATCACACGTTTATTAATTCGTTAGAAAAAGGTGCAGTGCCAGAGGACTGGCGGAGAGCTAACATTGTACCTACATTTAAGAAGGGGGATAGAACATGTCCAGGGAACTATAGACCAGTCAGCTTAACATCGGTAGTAGGAAAAATAATGGAATCCCGACTAAAGGAGAAAATAGGAAAATATCTAGAAACCAAAAAAGCAGAGAATAGGGGTATAGGGTAGCTATTCAGAGTGGAAGCAGGTGGAAAGTGGGGACCCACAAGGATCAGTGCTGGGACCACTGTTGTTCACAATTTTTATATTATCAATTTAGACTTTGGACTCGAACACAATTTCTAAATTTGCAGATAACACCAAATTGGGGGGATCATCAATACCAATGTTTCCTCAATACTAATGTGCGTGTGCGGCCGCGCAGTAATCTGCAAGCTACCGTGCAGGCCGCTCACAAGCTTTTGCATTGGAAATACCGCGCATGCGTAGAAATTTAAAGGAGCCACGTATTGAAATAAAACAGGCCGCGCACAACAAAGCACAGCTTAGAGGGAACATTGGTCAATACTGAGGAGGACTGCAACAAATTACAAGAAGACATTAATAAACTTGCAGAATGAGCATATAATTGGCAAATGAATTGCAACACAGATAAGTGTGAGGTATTTTGGTAAGTAAAATGAGGCAGGTCACATATTACTTACAAAATAAGAATCTAAATGGGGTAGAGGAGCAAAGGGATCTGGGAGTACAAATACACACATCAGTAAAAGTAGTGACGGAGGTTAATAAGGCCAAAAAAAAGCAAACCAAGCACTAGGGTTTATTTCTAGAGGGATAGAATTGATGAGTAGAGAAGTTATGCTAAACTTGCATCAAACCTTGATTCGACCACACTTGGAGTACAGTGTGTAGTTCCAGTCGCCATATTATAAAAAGGATATAGAAGCACTGGAGAGGGTGCAAAAAATATTTACAAGGATGATACCAAAATGCAAGGTTATACCTATTGGGAAAGGTTGAACAGGCTGTGTCTCTTTTCTCTTAAAAAGAAAAGAGATGGGTGATCCAATAGAGGTCCTGATAGAGTAGACACGGAGAGACTGTTTACACTTGTGGGGAAGAGCATAACTAGAGGCCATCAATATAAGATAGTCGCCATCAATATAAGATAGTCACCAAGAAATCAAACAGGGAATTCATGAGTAAGTTCTTTACCTAGAGAGTGGTGAGAATGTGAAACTTGCTACCACAGTGAGTGGTTGAGGTGAATTGTATAGATGCATTTAAGGCGAAGCTAGATAAGAATATGAAGGAGAAGGGAATAGAGGGTTATGCTGATAGAGTTAGCAGAGGAAGGATGGGAGGCGGCTCGAGTCGAGCATAAATGCTGGCGTGGACTGGTTGGGCCGAATGGTCTGTTTCTGTGCTGTATATTCTATGTAAAAATACAAGTATTATTATAAACTCACTGAGCCATCAGGACAGCATTATATTTCTAACTATGATTCTACAGAATTACATGATCTGGAGTATAGCGAACATTATTGCGTAGGTTTACATGTCATTTGGAACATTTTATAAAGTAGTCACATATCTCAAGTTTCAGATGGTATACACAAATCACTGAAGCTTTATTCCTTTTGGTTTATCAGAGTCTTGCATCTTATCAAGTGTATAATGTATGCAGGAAATGTCATTCCCTTTCATATACCTGATATTACTGTATATCAAACCACATGGTTTAATTCGCCTTGAAAGCACCATGTTCCCACTCAGTGTCTGATTTTTCAGTCTCTCTATCTCCCTGTAGGGGGTGATTTCCTGAGTTTGTGCTCCTGGTGAGGAGCCTTGCCGCATGGTGGAAATCCGAGCGTGCGGTGTCTACATTGTTCCGACCAAATGGACAGAAAATTGTAGGCAGCGCCGCTCGAATTTTCAATACACACTGCCAGCAGGTGAGGCTCCCATTCGGAGGTAAGTCAGAAAATTGCCCCCATAACCTCCATTCCCATTCAACACCAGGTATTTATCCAGTCTTTAGATTCAAAACGGTAGTAATTGGTATGCAGTGCGCCCAGTTATCGAGCATAAAACATGCACAAAGTGTACCAATTTAGCAGTGGGACAGCCTGTGCCCAATCTGCAATTTGTGGGGCCCATTTTTCAAGCGTCCCAGGCAGACATCTAAAACAGGCATTCGACACCTTGAATATGTTAATTAGGGGCCTAACACCTGTTGAAGGGCCTCTTGAGAAAATAAGTCAGCAACGAAAGAAAGAAAGAAAGACTTACATTTATATAGCGCCTTTCATGACCACCGGACGTCTCAAAGCGCTTTATAGCCAATGAAATACTTTTGAAGTGTAGTCACTGTTGTAGTGTGGAAAACGCGGCAGCCAAAAAGCACAGCAAGCTCCCACAAACAGCAATGTGAAAATGACCAGATAATCTGTTTTTGTGATGTTGGTTGAGGGAGAAATATTGGCCAGGACACCGGGGATAACTCCTCTACTCTTCTTCTAAATAGTGCCATGGGATCTTTTATGTCCACTTGAGAGAGCAGACGGGGCCTCGGTTTAACGTCTCATCCAAAAGACAGCACCTCCGACAGTGTAGCATTCCCTCAGCACTGCACTGGAGTGTCAGCCTAGCTTTATGTGCTCAAGTCCCTGGAGTGGGACTTGAACCCACAACCTTCCGACTCAGAGGCGAGGGTGCTACCCACTGAGCCACAGCTGATGAGCGGGGAAGGTAAGTATTTAAATCTTTTTTTAAAACAAAACTCCTTCCTATGGAGCTAGAAGGAGCAGGAGTCCCCCCCCCCACCCTTCCCCCACCATAGCCCGCTCCAATCGCCCCTCCTGGGACCTACCTGAGGGCTGCTGCTGGTGAGGCAGGCAGCTCGACATTAATGTCTTCCCTCGGGCAAGCTGTCTGTGAAGGCTCAAATATAGGCCCAGACTAATTTTTACCCCAAAATCCCCAGTTAGACTACAATTAAACCAACAAATCCTTATGGGATTATCTGCAATTACCCCCTGATCCCATTTAATAGAAAAATGCAGTGTTAAACCCCTTATCTTTGTAGCTCATCCCAACACAGGGAAGCACTTCAGCTTTTCTTCATTATAGAGTGGATTTTCCATGGCCTGTGATGTCCTGTCCATTGAAATCAATGGAGGGAAAATTGTGGGTCAGGGTATGGAATTTTCCGGCTTGCCCTTGCAGCATAAGAGGTACCTCCGCACGGGTGAGGATTTGGAAAATCTACCATTAAGTCGTTTCTACAACAATGACATGATTTAGTGATACAACAGTGGTGCACGCAGAGCTTCGATAAACCGATAGCGGAAATGCATCTGTTACCGCGCATTTAACAAAAGCAAAGTGAGCTCTTGTAATTTTAATCAGAGTTTATGGTGCTTCAAAACTGTGGCCAGATCTATTGTTTTAATAGTTTGTCCACTGTACCTGTCTGGATAGCACGTTTAGGGAATTGGTCACACCGCAGGTAAAGGCTACACAGGCAGGAAAGGAATGGGTGACTGCCAGGCAGAGTAGCAGGCGCAGGCAGGTAGTGCAGGGGTCCCCTGTGGCCATCCCCCTCTCAAACAGAAATACCGCTTTGGATATTGTTGGGGGTGATGGCTTATCGGGGGGAAGGCAGCAGCAACCAACTTCCTGGCACCATGGGTGGTTCTGCTGCACAGGACGGGAGGAAAAAGAGCGGGAGAGCTATAGTGATAGGGGATTCTATTGTAAGGGGAATAGATAGGCGTTTCTGCGGCCGCAAACGAGACCCCAGGATGGTATGTTGCCTTCCTGGTGCAAGGGTCAAGGATGTCTCGGAGCGGCTGCAGGGCATTCTGGAGTAGGAGGGTGAACAGCCAGTTGTCGTGGTGCATATAGGTACCAACGATATAGGTAAAAAATGGGATGAGGTCCTAAAAGCTGAATATAGGGAGTTAGGAGGTAAATTAAAAAATAGGACCTCAAAGGTAGTAATCTCAGGATTGCTACCAGTGCCATGTACTAGTCAGTGTAGAAATAGAAGGATATTTCAGATGAATACGTGGCTAGAAGAATGGTGCAAGGGGGAGGGATTCAAATTCCTGGGACATTGGAACCGGTTCTGGGGGAGGTGGGACCAGTACAAACTGGACGGTTTGCACCTGGGCAGGGCCGGGACCGATGTCCGAGGGGGAGTGTTTGCTACTGCTGTTGGGGAGGGTTTAAACTAAAATGGCAGGGGGTTGGGAACCTGTGCAGGGAGACAGAGGAAAGGGAAGCAAGGATAGAAGAAGAAGACAGGAAGGAGAAAAGCAAAAGTGGAAGTCAGAGAAATCAAGGGTGCAAATCAAACATGGCCACAGTAAACAATAATCCTAAATGGTCTAAGAGTGTTAAAAAACAAGCCTGAAGGCTTTGTGTCTTAATGCGAGGAGTATTCGTAATAAGGTGGATGAATTAGCTGCGCAAATAGATGTAAACGGATATGATATAATTGGGATTACAGAGACGTGGCTCTAGGGTGACCAAGGCTAGGAATTCAACATCCAGGGGTATTCAATATTCAGGAAGGACAGGCAAAAAGGAAAAGGAGGTGGGGTAGTATTGCTGTTTAAAGAGGAGATTAACACAATAGTAAGGAAGGATATTAGCTCTGATGATGTGGAATCTGTATGGGTAGACCTGAGAAATACCAAGGGGCAGAAAACGTTAGTGGGAGTTGTATACAGACCCCCAAACAGTAATGCTGAGGTTGGGGATGGCATTAAACGGGAAATTAGAGATGCGTGCATTAAGGGCATGGCAATTATCATGGGTGACTTTAATCTACATATAAATTGGGCTAACCAAATTAGTAACAATACTGTGGAGGAGGAATTCCTAGAGTGTATATGGGATGGTTTCCTGAACCAATATGTCGAGGAACCAACTAGATATCAGGCCATCTTAGACTGGGTATTATGTAATGAGAAAGGATTAATTAGCAATCTTGTTGTGCGAGGCCCCTTGGGGAGGAGCGATCATAATATGATAGAATTCTTCATTAAGATGGAGAGTGAAGTAGTTGACTCAGAGACTAGGGTCCTGAATTTAAATAAAGGAAACTACGATGGTATGAGGCGCGAGTTGGCTAGGATGGATTGGGAACGTTACTTAAAGGGTTGACGGGGGATAGGCAATGGCAAACATTTAAAGATTGCATGGATGAACTACAGAATTTGTTCATCCCTGTCTGGCATAAAAATAAAACAAAAAAGGTGGCACAACCATGGCTAACAAGGGAAATTAGGGATAGCATAAGATCCAAGGAGAGGACATATAAATTGGCCAGAAAAAGCAGCAAACCTGAGGATTGGGAGCAGTTTAGGATTCAGCAAAGGAGGACAAAAGGATTAATTAAGAGGGGAAAATAGAGTATGAGAGTAAGCTTGCATGGAACATAAAAACTGACTGTAAAAGGTTCTATAGATATGTGAAGAGAAAAAGATTGGTGAAGTCAAGTGTAGGTCCCTTGCAGTCAGAATCAGGGGAATTTATAATGGGGAACAAAGAAATGGCAGACCAATTAAATACATACTTTGGTTCTGTCTTCACAAAGGAGGACACAAATAACCTCCCAGAAATGTCGGGGAACATAGGGTCTAATGAGAGGGAGGAACTGAATGAAATCAGTATTTGTAGGGAAATGGTGTTAGGGAAACTGACGGGATTGAAGGCCAATAAATCCCCAGGGCCTGACAATCTACATCCTAGGGTACTTAAGGAAGTGGCCCTAAAAATAGTAGATGCATTGCTGGTCATCTTCCAAAATTCTATAGACTCTGGCACAGTTCCCATGGATTGGAGGGTAGCTAATGTAACCCCACTATTTAAAAAAAGGTGGTAGAGAGAAAACAGGGAATTATAGACCGGTAAGCCTGACATCGGTAGTGGGGAAAATACTAGAGTCCATTATAAAAGATGTAATAGCAGAGCACTTGGAAAACAGTGACAGGATCGGACAAAGTCAACATGGATTTACAAAAGGTAAATCATGCTTGACTAATCTACTGGATTTTTTTGAGGATGTAACTGGTAGAATAGATAAGGGAGAACCAGTGGATGTGGTGTATTTGGACTTTCAGAAGGCTTTCGATAAGGTCCCGCATAAGAGATTAGCATGCAAAGTTAAAGCACATGGGATTGGGGGTAAGGTACTGACTTGGATAGAGAACTGGTTGGCAGACAGGAAGCAAAAAGTTGGAATAAACGGGTCTATTTCCGAGTGGCAGGCAGTGACTAGTGGGGTACCACAGGGATCGGTGCTAGGACCCCAGCTATTCACAATATATATTAATGATCTAGACGAGGGAACTAGATGTAATATCTCCAAGTTTGCAGACAACACTGGGTGGACGTGTATGCTGTGAGGAGGATACAGAGAAACTCCAGTATGATTTGGACAGGTTGGGTGATTGGGCAGATGCATGGCAGATGCAGTATAATGTGAATAAATGCGAGGTTATCCACTTTGGTGGCAAAAACAGGAAGGCAGATTATTATCTGAACGGCAATAGATTGGGAGAAGGGGAAGTGCAACGAGACCTGGGTGTCCTTGTGCACCAGTCACTGAAGGTAAGCATGCAGGTGCAGCAGGCGGTTAAGAAGGCAAATGGTATGTTGGCCTTCATAGCGAGAGGATTCGAGTACAGGAGCAAGGATGTCTTGCTGCAGTTGTACAGGGCCTTGGTGAGACCACACCTTGAGTATTGTGTGCAGTTTTGGTTGCTTTACCTGAGGAAGGATGTTCTTGCCATGGAGGGAGTGCAGCGAAGATTCACCAGACTGATACCTGGGATGGCAGGAATGACGTATGAAAAGAGATTGGGTTGATTAGGCTTATATTCGCTAGAGTTTAGAAGAATGAGAGGGGATCTCATTGAAACTTATAAAATTCTAACAGGACTAGACAGACTAGATGCAGGAAGGATGTTCCCGATGGTGGGGGAGTCCAGAACCAGGGGTCACAGTCTAAGGATAAGGGGTAAGCCATTTAGGACTGAGATGAGGAGGAATTTCTTCACCCAGAGAGTGGTGAACCTGTGGAATTCTCTACCACAGAAGGCAGTTGAGGCCAATTCATTAAATATATTCAAGAAGGAGTTAGATATATTTCTTAAGGCTAAAGGGATCAAGGGATATGGGGAGAAAGCAGGGACAGGGTACTGAATTTGGATGATCAGCCATGATCTCATTAAATGGCGGAGCAGGCTTGAGGGGCCGAATGGCCTACTCCTGCTCCTATCTTCTATATTTCTATGTCTCTATGTAACCCAACTGTTTCTGCCTGGGAAATGAGATTAGGACCAATTTCTACTTCTAATTGTCTGTAAATTGTTTTGGGATGTTTCTGTGAGAAATGATAACGCACTACATAAACGCAAGTCTTTCTTGCTTTAACAAGGATACAAACTTAAATTATTATCCAACATAAGGTCAGACGTGGGGATGTTCGCTGATGATTGCAGTGTTCAGTTCCATTCACAACTCTTCAGATAATGAAGCAGTCCATGCCCACATGTAGCAAGATCTGGACGACATTCAGGCTTGGGCTGATAAGTGGCAAGTAACATTCGCGCCACACAAGTGCCAGGCAATGGCTATCTCCAACAAGTGAGAGTCTAACCACCGCCCCTTGACATTCAACGGCATTACCATTACCAAATCCCCCACCATCAACATCCTGGGGGTCACCATTGACCAGAAACTTAACTGGACCAGCCACATAAATGCTGTTGCCACAAGAGCAGATCAGAGAATGGATATTCTGCAGCAAGTGTCTCACCTCCTAACTCCCCAAAGCCTTTCCACCATCTACAAGGCACAAGTAACGAGCTGATGGAATACTCTCCACTTGCCTGGATGAGTTCAGCTCCAACAACACTCAAGAAGCTTGACACCATCCAGGACAAAGCAGCCCGCTTGATTGGCACCACATCCACCACCTTAAATATTCACTCCCTCCACCACCGGCATACCATGGCTGCAGTGTGCACCATCTACAAGATGCACTGCAGCAACTCGCCAAGGCTTCTTCGACAGCACCTCCCAAACCCGCGACCTCTACCACCTAGAAGGACAAGGGCAGCAGGCGCATGGGAACACCACCACCTCCAAGTTCCCCTCCAAGTCACACACCATCCTGACTTGCAAATATAATGCCATTAATTCATCATCACTGGGTCAAAATCCTGGAACTCCCTCCCTAATAGCACTGTGGGAGTACCTTCACCACACGGACTGCAGTGGTTCAAGAAGGCGGCTCACCACCACCTTCTCGAGGGCAATTAGGGATGGGCAATAAATGCTGGCCTTGTCAGCGGCGCCCACATCCCAGGAACAAATGAAAAAAAGGTAGCTGGATTATTTCAGTGATAATTTAGTGGCTACTTCAAATCAGACACACAAGGCAGCAGATCTAAATAATAACGAAACTTTTATTATTGCACAAGCTTTGTTTTAACTTGTATCTGACCCTTGACACTTCCAGGTCAAACAGGTGCTTCCTCCCCTACATTACAAACTACTATTTCCTTCCCACCACTAGAGGGCAATAACCCCTACCCAATTTTACATATCACTACAATACAATTATGGTTGATGATTAGAATTCCTACAGCCAATTTTAGTTATGAAAATCAGCAACGCCTGTGCAGTTACTGATGACTTTTAAGACCTCAAAACTCCAAAGACGATGAAACAAAATGGCATGTTTCTATCCAAAGTTCTTAACTTGAAAATCCAGCATGGAAAATTCACACTGCTGTTTAAATTCTAATCGGAGGCTTTCAGATTCTACCCATGCTGTCGATAGATAATAAAAATCAAATGAGGCTGTGGTGCATTACATGCAGACTAATGCACAGACTGCAGTACATTACAAGATAACACACGGGGTGTGCTTCATTTTGTGCAGTATAATACACAGACATGTAGGATAACATGCATGTGGTACATGCGGTAAAACTTGTCGGCTGTGGTGTGTATTTTATGTCGGATCACCCTTGGACTGTAGGGTGCAGGGTAACACAGAAGCTGTGGCCAGTTACATGTAGGTTAACACAGAGCTTTTGGGCTGTTACTCAGCATTAATCCATTAGGAGTTTGGGAGGATATATTATGAACCCCAAGAGCAAAGCTTGAGTTTGATCACCATCGCCTGAACCCTTAGATCCACAAAGCACACTCCAGCCATGCTATTCTCTGGAATTGGAGTTTGCAGAGGTGTTTTTATTCTACGAGTCCTTTTTTTTGTTGCCAGCAGTAAGTAACATGGCAGACTGTAACAGTGACAACCTCCCCCCGCCCCCCCAACCCATTGTGTGTGGCTGTGGTTTGAAGTGTAGCTATATCAGGTTCTGTTTCTTGTCCCTATAAGGGATGTAGTGAAGCTACATCTAGTGATGGCTATACACAACAACGGGCAGTGATGCAAAGTAACTTCGTGCACAGAGCTTTGAAGAAGAATGGCAAAAATGGCACCGCCCTAATCTGAAAAAAACCCAGACAAGATACCTGGAATTTCTGACAGTGGCAGCTCTGCTCAGTTGAGCACAGACAATGAGTCCCTAATGTAGCCAGTGACCTCTCAGCTTAACCACAATTATCAGGAGGGTGGAGGTGTCCTTTAAGAGAAATTAGATCTGGGCTTTAGTTCCATAGCTGTCTTCCAGCTTCACCTCCACCCACATTCCACCAGACCAGCGGGGCTGGGAATCCATTTCCAGCAGTGCTGCAGTGCAAATTGTTTTGGTTCGGCTCTGAAACACTGTTGTCTTCTGCTGGTGCAGGTACGTCAAGCCTCACTGGTGTTTGCTGAGTCTCGCTGCTTAGGGGCTGAGGGGTGGGGGGTGCGGTCTCACTAAATAGATCCAGAAACTCACTGATTTTATTTCAAACTTTACATTTTCATTATAATCGGAACGTGAATCCGCAGCTTTGTCTTAGAGCTTTGTAATTTTCTATCCAGGTTTTTTTTTCTTAAATTATAAAATTCAACTGTTTCACTGTAGAAATTAGCCTCATTAAAGCTGGTTACAAAAATCCTCACCTCTCAAAGTGATATTGGGCTTGCTTCACTGCTTGGGTTACTTGAAATTCACCTCTGCGAACGAAACCATTCTCAGTCATAGTATTTGTGTGAGTGTGAGTGTGCGTGTGAGTGAGTGTGCGTTTCTCTGGATTTGATTACTAACAAATGCACAACCTCATAATTTTACTTCCAAAATATTCTTGGATGAGGGCAGGGGAGAGGGCTGAACTGAGAAATCTCTGACATGCGAATACCTGTAGTACATTTATTTAAGGTATTAGTAAAACTGCAGTGGCTTGTGCAGCAGGCACCGGCCTTCTAGGCACAATCAACAACCACCTGTCTTAAGTAATCATAGAATCATAGAATGATACAGCACAGAAGGAGGTCATTCGGCCCGTCGTGCCTGTGCCGGCTCTTTGAATCAGTCTACGGAATGACACAAGGCGGCTTATAACAGATAGTGTAACCACGCGGCTCTCAGCGAGGACGGGGTCTGTAATACCGCATACTTCTTTCTAATATTGCTGCAGTCCAAACGTCAACAGTTGACAATCCGGGGAGACGGTGGGATAACTTGCCAGGTTTGCACAAAGCAACAGGAACAGTCAGTTAAATTAACCTCAGAGGAGTGACTTCTCATGGCAGATCAGTGGTGGGGAGGAATTCGAACACTTCCACGATTGTAAACGCTCAGATTTTGCAGCAAGTGGTAAAGGCTTCACGCCAGCAGTAAACATCTTCACCCTCTTTCCCCTCCCCCCTCCCCCCAGAAAGCCCTCTAAGTAAATATAGCAATATTCCACTTAGAGTGCAGTCACAGTTTTTGCCCTAATGAAGACACTGCGTGCTGGAAGGTGAAGAAGGCTGTCTCCCTCACACTTTGCTGTTGGGTTTAGATGGTGATTTTATAAAAGGTATTGTATAAATTCTTCAAACGTGTGTAAATACACAGATTGAATCCTACTAGGGATATAGCATAAGAACATAAGAGGTAAGAGCAGGATTAGGCCATACGGCCCCTCGAGCCTGCTCCGCCATTCAATAAGATCATGGCTGATCATCGACTTCAACTCCACTCTCCCGCCCGATTCCCCATATCCTTTGATTCCCCTAGAGTCCAAAAATCTATCATCTCAGCCTTGAATATACTCAAAGACTCAACATGCACAGCCCTCTGGGGCAGAGAATTCCAAAGATTCACAACCCTCTGAGTGAAGAAATTCCTCCTCATCTCAGTCTTAAATGGCCAACCCCTTATCCTGAGACTGTGCCCCCTAGTTCTAGACACTCCAGCCAGGGGAAACAACCTCTCAGCATCTACCCTGTCAATTCTCTTCAGAATCTTATATGTTTCAATGAGATCACCTCTCATTCTTCTAAACTCCAGAGAGTATAGGCCCATTCTACACAGTGCATGAAAGTGAAAAGATTTTCTGATTTTTTTTTTTGCTCAAGGTGGGGGATGTTCATGCTGAGAATGGAACACTTTTATGAGCATCAAAAACTCCCAGGTCAGGTGTAGGACCTTTTACCTGCACAGTAAGGCTCCCACTGCTCTTCCACAACAATGTGATTCAGTCCCAACCTCAGAAGAGAAGCTCTTCCCAATGCGGCAGTGCGAAATGTTTCTATTTCCCACCTCAGTCATCCTGTGGCCCGAGCGAAATTTCCAATTTGTGCCTTATTCGGTGTGGTATTATGGTATGGGCCCAGTGCCGATTCAGGAACTGGCTGAGACTGTGAGGACCTTTACAAAATAAAAACAAGTCTATCTCTATTTATCCTAATCACTACCAATTCCAAAGGAAAACAGTGTCTGTGGCAACGATTGTACCACGGTGCCACTGTTTACTTTCGACAGCTGACAGGGTACTAGCCATGCACAATGTGGACATCAGTGGAGCAATGGTTTGATCTGGTAGACACTAAAGTATTGGAAAAACAGGAAGTAACTGCACCCTCCACGGAGAAATCCCAGTGTCCCAGGACACTTGAAAACCTCTTCACGGGAAAACATTTGGTTAGAAAATAGCACTTGAAGCTGGGAATACACATGTGCACCCGATCTTCACAGAAGTGGCCGAAGGGGCTTTTTAATGAACAAAAGTTTGATTTATTTTTCAGATTGAACTACAAACTACAAGAAATATTCGCGTAGGCTGATAGCCAATCTGACGTGTAGAAGGTCAGAATCTCAAAATAGTCCAATAAATTCCAACGACAGCCGTTATGAACTAACGCAGGAGCAGCAATGGTAGATTTACTGTGTCCAATTGTCCTTTCCATTGATGCCAATGGAAAGGAGAAGAGAGACTTGCATTTATATAGCACCTTTCATGACCTCAGCCCACAAAGTACTTTTGGCGTGTAGTCGCTGTTGTAATGTAGGGAAATTGGGTGGGGTGTGTAATGATATTGCCCGTTTTACACCATCCCTGAAAGTTAAAATTACTCCTATTCCATCTTGCAGTCCACTGCCTAGCGTAAACTACCTGAAACTGGTTGCTTAAACTGATGGGTTGTCATATAAGGGAATGTCTCTAACTTACATATTCAAACTAATATGAAGCACTCACAGTTACTGAAGCAACAAACACTCTGTAAATGATCACTTGATGCAGTAGAGGCAGATGTCTCTCTTTTCTTTCCTCCCTTCCACATCATCTTATTTGAAACTGCTGGCCACTTTCTGTAGAACTTCTCTTTCCCCTTTCTTACCCCCGCCCCCACCACAAATCATAATATCATGGTGTCCTGCTCTGGTGCTATCCCGAGGACTGCTGCCCACAGCTTCCTAACCTTGAAATGATGTGGCTGGCCAGAAATGTAATGGTTCCGCTGGGGAGGGGGAGGGGGGGTGAAAGGGAGATTTTGCAGCAAATATCTGTTCCCAGGCAGCTCTTTACAAGCAGTTTAACAGCACAAAACATGGGAACAAGGGATGATTGAGAGTCACAAATAAACGGACAGTTAATCTCCTTTTAGAACATTTAGGATTATGGCAATCAAGATGAATACAGTTCCCTTTTAATCACAATCTGTCAGAATTTAGATTTATCGTGTTAGCTTTTGGGTTCCTAGAGTAACGTCTGAGCCCTGCAGTTCACTTATATGCCAGACTTGGAATGTACCATTAATGGTTTGTGACATTACCCTACAGCCTTGCAATCACGCCCGGTATCAATTTTCCTATATGTATTTTTTTAATTACTGAGAAACCAAGGTGAAGGGCAAAGGCCCATAGTGCAGGGCTCCACCAAGGTTGGAAAGATTGAATAAGATAAATCAAAAAGTAGTGGTTAGATACCAAATTTACATTTTAAAAGCCCGTAGATTATAGGGGACGGTCAATTTGAGGGAAGTAAGAAGTTCCATGATTTTGAAATCACGGGAAAAAAATTTAAAAATTCATTCTCTGGATGTGGGCGTCACTGGAAAGACCAGCATTTATTACCCATCCCTAGCTGTCCTTGAGAAGGTGGTGGTGGGCCTTCTTTTTGAACCACTGTGGCCCGTGTGGTGAAGTACTCCCACAATGTTGTTAGGTAGGGAGTTCCAGGGTTTTGACCCAGCGCTGATGAAGGAACGAAGATATATGTTCAAATCGAGATGGTATATTACTACAGAGCAGTAGTAATACCCGCCCTCCTGTATGCCTCAGAGACATGGACCATGTACAGCAGGCACCTCAAAGCACTGGAGAGGTACCACCAACGCTGCCTCCGCAAGATCCTGCAAATCCATTGGCAGGATAGGCGCACCAACGTCAGTATTCTCGCTCAGGCCAACATCCCCAGCATCGAAGCTTTGACCACGCTCGATCAGCTCCGATGGTCGGGTCACATCGTCCGCATGCCCGATACGAGACTCCCAAAACAAACGCTCTACTCGGAGCTCCGACATGGCAAGAGCGCCCCAGGTGGACAGAGGAAACACTTCAAGGACACCCTCAAAGCCTCCTTGAAAAAGTGCAACATCCCCACCGACACCTGGGAATCCCTGGCCCAAGACCGCACAAAGTGGAGGAGAAGCATCCGGGAAGGCGCCGAACACCTCAAGTCTCTTCACCGGGAGCAAGCGGAAGCCAAGCGCAAACAGCGGAAGGAGCGCACGTCAACCCAAGCACCCCACCCACCCGCCCCTTCAACCACCGTCTGCCCCACCTGTGACAGAGACTGTAGGTCCCGCATTGGACTCATCAGTCACCTGAGAACTCATTTTTAATGTGGAAGCAAGTCATCTTCGGTTCCGAGGGACTGCCTAAGAAGAAGATATTACTTAGAGGGGAACTTGGAGGTGATGGTGTTCCCATGCACCTGCTGCCCTTCTCCTTCTAGGTAGTGGAGGTTGTGGGTTTGGAAGGGGCTGTTGTTGAAGAAGCCTTAGTGACTTCATCCTGTAGATAGTACACAACCATGGTATGCCGGTGGTGGAAGGAGTGGATGTTTAAGCTTGTGGATGGGGTGCTAATCAAGTGGATTACTTTGTCCAGGATAGTGTTGTGCTTCTTGACTGTTGTAGCTGCACCCATCCAGGCAAGTGGGGGATTCGGCGATGGTAATGCCACTGAATATCAAGGGGAGATGGTTAGGCTCTCGCTTGTTGGATATGGTCATTGGCTGGCATTTGTGTGGCGCGAATGTTGCTTGCCACTTATCAGTCCAAGCCTGAATGTTGTGCAGGTCTCACTAGATGTGGGCATGGACTGCTTCATTATCTGAAGAATTGCAAATGGAACTGAACACTGTGCAATCATCAATGAACAGCCCCACTTCTGACCTTATGATGCAGGAAAAGTCATTGATGAAGCAGCTGAAGGTAGTTGGGCCTAGGATGCTGACCTGAGGAACTCCTGCAATGATGTCCTGGGGATGAGATGATTGGCTTCCAACAACCATCTACCTTTGTACCAAGTATGACTGCAGTCACTGGACACTTTTCCCCCGATCCCCATTTACTTCAGTTTTATTAGCGCTCCTTGATGCCACACTCGGTCGAATGCTGCTTTGATATTAAGGGCAGTCACTCTCCCCACATCTCAAACTGAGTTAGAATAGGAGATGGTGTGATTGAGTCTTGATTTGAACACAATGAAAATGGGAGAGGAGGAAGGGTCTGTAGGTTGGCATATTTGGAGCTTGGGAAGAAAGAGAGGAACAATGATAAAATGGAGATAGACAAGATTGTTCATTTTATAAACTGGCTAAAGCTCTCAATTGGATTAGCCTTGTAATCAATCCAAATATCCAATATTTACATATAAACAATCTGAACGACTCAATTAGATTACAGTCTAGAAATCACTCCCACGTAGCTGATATTTTTTCTGTCACCACTTAAGATACTATCAGTTAAAAATATCTACAACGTGCCATTTAATTAGCCTCATTATATTTTGGACATACATCTATCCTCCCAAATGAAGGTCAGATTGATCTTACATCCCAGAACCACATTGTGCACATTATATTCTTTGATATTTAAATGTGTGATAAGCGGTTTGATTTTTCTTTCCCTGAATTTTAACTCAATAAATGCGAATGCAATATCTTCAATCTTTTAATCCAAATAATTACTGAATGTACAGAAGGAGAAGGTTAACAAATGCATTTCTCAGCAATCCATTTTTTATGCAATGGCCAGTTGATCTCCGTGTATAAACTAGACATTCGTTGCTGATACGGCATTGTGCGTGTTATAATTTGCCAATGCAATCTCTCCTTGATTGAAATTATCTTGTGAGTATCTAAAAAGTAGTTACATGTCTGTTTGAACTCTATAGATGGACTACATTTAGACTGGGAATGTTGTGTTGATCAGATTATGCAAACCAAAGATGCTGGATAAGAACCTTGCATAACTCAACAAAGCAAGCCAAGCTTTGAAAGTTACTGGCCTGGGATCAAACATTATAACTCCACAGATGAACTTGACACGATGCATTTCTGCTCCATGTCTCTTTCTTTCAAACTGCCAAAAGCATTGGCTTTTAATCTGTTTTAATTGGGGGATTAATCGAGTATTTTGTCACACATTAAGACATTTTAAGAGATGTTAATGCTTTCATTGAGCTTCAAAGGCTGGATTTTCAGATTAGACTTATGCAGTGTTTACTTCTATAGGCCTTGTCCTTGTCACACTCTAATAAATATTTTGAGTACATTTGATTAAGGAAGATGGCTTTGTGTAAGTTCATTAAACAATGACTTTATTTGGTTTTTAATAAAAGGGCCCTATTCACAAAGCTTTTCAAATCTGTAAAATTGATTTTGTGGCATATATTTTGTGCAGATTTTGAATTTATCGGCTATTTGAGAATGGTAAAATTGCGAAAACCTGACCTGTGACTGTGGAACTATCACCAAACTTCTGTTTGAAGTGTTACGAGATGGAAGTTTGGTCCTGCAAATTGTCACTTTGTATAGATCCCAATTATACGCTACTGTTCTGCCAGAGAAGACCCCATGAAAGGACCTCCTAGATAATGATAAGCTATAAAATCAATGTTGAACACATACTCATGGTAAGATGGTTGAGGTTAAATATATAAGAAGTTGCACAGATATCTTAATGACACAGCTTTTGACAATAGGTGAGTGCCTTGATTAGCCTGCCTTATAGTTAGTACCAGTACATGAAGAAGTCGAACACATTGATGCTCAGTATTTTGGGGAAAGTTTCACTCAATGTCAACTGTTTATTTACTGCTAGTTTAAATTACAAGGATGATTCCCCCAAGACTAGTCACTATTCTCTACCAACTTCTGAATTGCCTGTACTAGCTCATTGCGTGTCTGGACCACATCCCAGATGTTTTATCACAAATCTGCTGGGAGAGCAGCTGTTCTTGCCTGAAGGTGCTCAATGGACAACAATGACTGCTTCCCTGTGCCACAGTCATTGCACCTTCGGTGCTACTTAGGTAAGGGTGAAGCAAGTTATTTAGTGATGTTGCAGGTGCTCTCTTATTCAATTGATGTACCAGGTAACAATTGCTGGAGATGAGATGTTTTCTTAAATCCTGTTTGGTTGCTTGTGTCGCTGATGCCCCTGGCCCGGCTGTAGCACACGAATCTTCAAGGATACAAAAGAATGAGTGAACAGATGGAAATTATTTCAAAATTACTTCTCTCACTTCCTTGATAAATAAAACTCTTACTTGCTCATGACGATGGGACTCCAGAGCTTATCAACTGCAGTCTGTAGGTTGAGGGCCCTTGCACCATTGTATTTCTTTGACATGACCTATTCCCTATGAAGGGTCTTCCTCTGGTACCACTTGTCTAAGTGGACAACCTTCTCTTTGGTGAGATGTACCAGGTTTTCAAGACCTTTCGACTCAGGAGACTGCGTAAAGTTTAACAGTATCGGTGCCAGATGTGGTCAAAAATGTGCTCCTGGTGCTGGTTCCCCCGTGTGTGAGGACTGCTAGAGGAAACCTTTAGCTGTTTATCCCTTCTAAATTTTCCTTATAAACTGGTATTGCCTGTTGAGTTACAGCAAAGACAAGCATGATCATCATACAACTATATGAAAGTATCACTCAAAACTGTCCAAAATGACGTTTAATGTAAAATCGTCTCAGACTTAGTCTGTTTGCTTTCACCTCTCATGTTGGGTGCTGGCTGCTCTGTCAGCAGTAATAGCAACATGTACGGAGAATTTGTAAATATGAATTGACACATGATCTTCACCCCTCTAAGTACTCAAAGACCTTTTCAACTTTTGAACTGCAGTCTTTTCTTTCACATAACCCCTAGCAAATATGCTTTTTAATACATACCAAATGCTGGGTAATTATAAAGTAGAATTCATGAAATGTACAGAACGATCTTGATTCACAGTAATCATGGAATCACTTCAAAGCTGTTTATAATTCTGTTTTAGACTAGACTTCGACTGAATGGACGGTAGTTGTGTGTATTTTCATGGCCGCCTTAAAGCCATTGTTTGTGCAGCATTGAGGTGCAAATTCAAAACCTTTTAATGTTTTTTGTTTCCTTTTCTCTCTCTGACAGAATAACTGACAATTTGTCCAAGATTGAGAACCCGCTGTCTGGGGTGAGGAGAGGGGTGGTGAAGTCATCCTTTTTATGAAATATTTGATTTTGACAGCGAAGTACTTCTGTACTCCTCTTTAAGTGATTAACCTGTCTATCATTGCCTCTAATTACAAGCTATTCAGAAAATTTCCCTCGACTGAAGCACTCTAAGCTTTGATTTACCTGCACTGTTCAACCACAGGTACAGTAACATCAGAAATAGATAAATGCTTCCACTTCATGTAAGGGCAGATCTCAGGCGACTGATCCAAGAAAATTTCCTGCAGCCTTATTTTATGTTTGAGCCAAGGCCGCAGCCAGGGATTTCCAGTAATATACATGAGATAACATTTTTGCTTGACATCAGTCAAATGTTTTGTCTAAGTCCTACTAATCAATTAAATGTGGGATTTGGGATAAGAGAAGACAGATCAGCGCACTAACATAAAATAATAAGAGGAGGAGATGAATCATTCAACAGTTAAAAACACTGAAAGAAATCAAATAATTCATTTCCTGTCTACACAGGAAAGGCAAGGTAAGCTTGGCAATTATTGTGTGGAACTTGGACAGTAACAGGTCTGAATAGGTCAATAAATTGTTTGATTTATTGCAGTTTAATCCTAGCTTGATGTCTGCAGAGACGGGAGTTGTACTTCCACTTGTATTGGATCCATACAGACTGAGGGAAGGGAGATTTGCTGGAGCTGGCAAAATATTGTTTGTTATAATTGAGGTCTAGGATCCTGTGAAAGAAAAGAACATGGATTCTGTTCTAAAGTGCTTCACCACCCACAGATTAATTTTGAAGTGTAGCCACTGTTGTTTCATAGGCAAATGTGGCAGCCAGTTTGTGCACAGCAAAGATCCCACAAACAACAATGAGACGAATGACCAGTTGATCTGTTTTGGCGCTGTTGGTTGATGGAGGAAGGTTTGGCCAAGGCACCTCCTTGCTCTCTTTGAAAATGAATCACGAGACATTTTTAATGCTCACCTTAACTTGCTGATGGGCCCTCGGTTTAACATCCCATCTGAAAGGTTGCACCTCCATCAATGCAGCACTCCTTCAGAACTACACTAAAGTTGCCAGACTAGATTATGTGCTCAAATACTGGAGTGGGGAACCCATAACCTTCTGGCCCAGAGGGTGATACCACTGAACCAAGCTGAAATGAAGATTAGCCTTACTGTTGGAGGAGATGGTAAACATTCACCACCCCACCCCCCACCCCGTTCAACACGTACCACCACAATGAAGAGAGATCTTACCAAGAGCAACTAGGGATGGGCAATAAATGCTGGCCTTGCCAGTGATGCCCACATCCCATGAACGAATAAAAAAAAAGTGGTCCTTGGATAGACAGCTCTGAATACATTGATGTCACACCTGCATACTACTTGGTGTGGCAAATAGGAAATGTTTGCTGACGCAAATATCCATCTACAGTGGTGAAAATACTTCTGGTATATATCTAAATAAAAAACATCTTAGTTTTGATAAAAGCTATAGGATAAGAAGTTAATAGCAGCAGATGTGATCGGGATATCACTGCCTCAATGGTTGAGCCATTTTCCACCATTCTGCTGGTAAATGAAACAATTCAATTTCATGCTTGTGCATCTTTAATTAAAGATTACAAAAGAACAGGTAATCCTTGGCAGATTATACTGTCGTACCTTCTTCCGTGTCTCCCAGTGATCCATGTCAGGTGCCTTACTCCATACTCCAAAACAGCTCATATCTTTTCTGGGGCTGCGCACCTTCTTTCCCTCCCCCTTTTGTTTCCACGGGCCTGACCGTGTCACCTGTTTGCACACACATGTAGTACTGAAGCACCATAATGTGTATGCACTATTCTTCCCTCCCATCCCAACCAAGGGAACTGTGTCAATGGCAACAAAGGGTTCAGGAGGGACAGTCAACTGGAGATCAGCACAGGAGACAATTGTCTTCTGCTTTTTACTGATGGTCAAAATAAAAACTCTCGACTGAAAAACTCTTCATTATTCTCAACATTTTAACAGGATGCAGAGTGCAGGCTTACTAGCTCCCTTTATTCTTTTAAGGAAAGCTTTTGGAGGCAGGGAGGACATGAGGTCAAGGCAAGTATGCCTCTTGTATGCGTTAACTGTGCTTTGTTAATCTAATAAAAAGACTTGCATTTATATAGCGCCTTTCATGACCATGTCCCAAAGCGCTTTACAGCCAATGAAGAACTTTTGAAGTGTAGACACTGTTGTAATGTAGGAAACGTGGCAGTCAATTTGAGTACAGCAAGCTCCCACAAACAGTGAACTAAATGACCAGATAATCTGTTTTAGGTGTTGTTTGAGCGATAAATATCGGTCAGGACACCAGGGACAACTCCCCTGCTCTTCTTCGAACAGTGCCATGGGATCTTTTATGTCCATCTGAGAGGGCAGACAGAGCGGCGGTTTAACATCTCATCTGAAAGACGGCACCTCTGACAATGCAGCAATCCCTCAGTATTGCACAGAAGTGCCTGCCTAGATTATGTGCTCAAGTCTCTGATGTGAGACTTGAACCCACGACCTTCTGATTCAGAGGCGAGAGTGCTGCCCACTGAGCCAGGGCTGATACCTTAATGTTACTCATGTGTGCTGTAATCGTGTGTGATCAAGCTCAGGCCAATAACAAGTTGTGGCTAATTCCATTTGCACGGGACTTGGCCAGAAGTGTGCTTCAGCTAATGTGACACACTGCATGGAAACCCTGTTAAAAGGTAAGGTGGCATCCTGTGTGAAACTCAACTTGCAAAGGACCGATATTAGCAGCATTCACTCAGACAGAATACGGGTGAAACCTGGGTTGGTTTGGTTTTCACGATAGTGTCTACACTGCTAACGCCCATTCCAGGGACTTGATGCTAATCAGTGTTCTTCTCTCTTAAAGGGACAGTGTAATCATTTTTGGGAGCCTTTCAGCCATGTTCAGCCTACTCCAATCACACCCTTAAACATTGTTTTGTTCGCCACTGGGGAAAGTTTTATTCTGCAGCAAGTCTAGTACGGCACCAACTTTAATGTGTGATAGTGATATTTTAATTGTTATTTTAGTATTTCCTGAAATTCCAGTAAAAATAAACAATTTGTAGCTGTAGACATGGTGACTTTAAAAAACTTTATTCTTGGGATGTGGACGACGCTGGAAGGCTGCAATTATTGCCCTGAGAAGATGGTGGACTCTTTTACATCAAAGAGTTACCAGTTGCATCATTTTGCATTCCTGTGTGCACAAATGTAATAATGTGGAATTCCATACAGCTAGTTTAACAAATGCTGCTGAATAGTTCTTTAAGGGTTAAGCTAATGTATCTGATTCTGTTTCAATGGGATATGCCAACTTAAGACAACAGAGTGCTGATTAGAATCTAGCCACAGGCCACTGCAAGTATAGAGACTGATAACCATCAGGACTACTCACCATATTGGGTCATCTCTGACTACTGACAGCACGCTGCAGTTTCTGTAAAACCCTATACCACTCTCAGGTGCAACAGATGCAAGTAGGGTGGCATCAGCTCCTGCCCCTTATCATCAGCATTATCAAACACTCGTAGTACCTCGTGCTTGCATGATTTGGGGCAGCTATTTGCTATGTTCTGCCTTTTTAAGTCAGGTAAACATGAAACCCAAGACTGGAGGTAAAAGATTTTGTGGAGGTGAGACTTTGGAATGCATAGTCCAAAAAGCTTTATACCACACTTTTACTTGAGAGTTGAATCCACGTCCAGCTTTCCTCTAGATTAAAATTTACAGGATCAACTTCTGGAATATGTTACAATCGTGCTGAAATGACCTAATCAGTTACGCATTATGGCAGAAGATTAAAGATACAATTTACCTATTGAGGGTGATGTAGCTCCTATAATAATACTTAGCTCCTGTAATAGAACATTACTGTAACAAATGCTATGAGAATACCTCCCTCCTGTAATCAAACTTTACGTTGCCGAGCTCCTGTAGTAGAATGTCAGTGCTGTAACAAACCTTGTAACAGTACCTAGCTCCTGTTATGGCTCATCACTGTTATCACAGCTCCTGTAACAGTACATTTCAGCTGTAAACATCTAGCTCCTGTAACAGTTGCTGTCACAGTATATTTATTTGAACCTATCTCTCTAAAGCTGCTCTTATACTGGGAGATCACACTGAATTTGAATCAGAGTAATTTGAAACTGAATGTATTTGGTTCATGTGTCAAGGGTGTTTTAAATGATCACTCCTGTACTTATATTACTGTACCCATGTGTGAGATAAGTGTGTTAAATTACCAGCCCCACCCTACTCTGCTGAATTCCTGCTCCCGATCCTGTCACTGTGAAGAAGCCAGGCACATCCCCACAAGGAGAGAAAGAAAACAAGCGGGAAAGTCATCTTCAGGCTACTGTCAAACACTTTCAAATGGCAAGTTCTGAGATTGGTGGATTCTTAGGAAGAGGTTGCATTCCTCCCCCTGCAGCTGCTTTTGGTGAGGGGCCTGCAGGGACCAAGGGCACAAAGAGATAGATTAAAAACTAGGGGGGGGGGGCGCGGATTTACCCTTTTAGTTACTAGCCCTGTGCATAAAGCTGTATTAAATTACCAACAAATCACCATTAATTAGCACTAAATTGTCAACTCATTCAGACAGGCTACGATGATGGTTGATGAGGGAAATAGAAAATTGGCACCGGTGTTATAATGGATGCTCTTCTGAGGTCGAGGCTAAGGCAGATTTTAGGGGTTGGTGCAGAGGGAGCTTCACTCTGTATCTGGCCCTTGACGTGCTGACGAGGGAGTGAACGATGCTGACAATGGTAACATAAAGGAGAAAAATGTTTCGTTTATTTGCACTGTCCTTCCTTCAGCCTGCTAAGCACAAAAACTACCAACCCTTTCCAAAACAGTTCACCAGTCTGATGGGTGCACTGAGCATTTCTTCGCTGTAGCAAATGATATGAGATTTGCAGTGGCCACACACATCAGCATGCACACAATTCTCTTGATTGCCAGTTGACTTTAGATGCAGTATCTAGAGGTGGGGGACCTGTGCTCTCAATGAGGATCTTGATAAATAAACCACACACTATAACTGGTATGGATATACTGCACATTTGCTGGAAACTTCTATGTGTAGTGCAAATTCAGTTTTATTGTGTGATGCTTCTCCTGGAAAAATCGATAAGATGATTTCTTGATGGTGCTGGCTGATCCTCAGCTGACCAGTATATTTGGGAATATCTGGATCAATGGATTTGTGGTTGATGATGCGCAGTTCCTGCCTCAAAGGGATCCTTTCTCGCTCTGCAGCATATGGTCTCTAACTGATCGATCAGTAACGCATTGATTAAGGAAGTTAGGATCCAATTAGGCCTCACTCAGATGTTTTCCTCCAACATTTAGCACAATAAAGAGAGTGTGCTGTAGACGCAGAAGCCGTGCACCATCATCCCTGACAAACATCATTTGGTAATATCAACCATTTTCAGCAACGCCCAGATACCGTGGTCCACCATTACAAAATCAACCTGCAAGGTAACAGTTTTGAAAAGACTATTTTTAAAATACCAAATAATTTTGTGATAATACATTATCGTTTCTATTGTAGCTATTATATATTTATTTTAAAAAGATAGTTAGTACAGTAACAGGAGTACCAGGCTGGAGATTCCCCTCTGTCAAGTCTGTTAAACTCAAAACCACTGATGGGGAAAATTGTGATTGATGTTAGGTGAACTCGATAAAAAAAATTACAGAATTAATAAGATTTTTTTTCCTTTGTCTCTCCTGCTCTGAATTTCATTTCCCCTCACCTCATTCACTATGTTTCATAGCCGCTCCTCATTTTGTTTTGTTTAGTATTTCCTTGCCTGGGTGGTCACACTTTACGTGTGAGCATGGACGGTGAGTATCTGAAGGCGATTCCACCTTGGTGGACATCCCAGCTAAGCCTGATCGTTCCTTACCTCACACACATGCACGCGCGCACACACATATCCACACAAACGCACATATACAAGCACACACACATATCCACACACATATCTACACATGCACATATCCACACACATATATAAGTACACGCACATATCCACACACACACATATACATGCATTCACACAGACACATACATGCACGCACACACAGACACACAGATATGCACACACATATACATGCACACACAAATAACCACTGTAGCAGGTCCTTTGATTACTCTGATTTATAATAACGCACCTCTGTAGATTAGCTCATCCAATACTATATATTTTTACTTAAACATAATTTGTCATAAAATATATTGGAGCAGGGACTTGATGCTGTAAATTTCCTGTCCCAACTAATAGAATTGCAAAATTTACCAGAATTTTCCCTTAATTACAGCAGCCTCTAAAACAGAAACTTCAATTCTTTTAGGCTTTCACTTTCCTGTCAAATATTAATATACTGCTTCACAGCAGTGAGTTAATACATTAACAGGCATCAATGCAATGGTAAGTGACAGGAAAGCAATATGTGTGTGTGTTTTAAATTATAACCGATTATAAATAATTCTTTCCAGAAGCCTTTCACAATCTTGAAAAAAAAATAAACACATCCCTTTCTTCAAAGTTGCCCATTGTTTTAGTCTGTTAGCTGAAGAGTGAATGATAAAAATGAAACCTGGCGGGGTGGGCGGGGAGTCTCTGGTTCCCCTGCCCACCAAGACATCTCCCATAATAGGAATCGTGTCGGTCTGCCTGTCCCTCAGCAATGAGCCCCTAGTCACCCCCCCCCCCCCCCCAACTCCTCCCCTGTCTGAAGTGATTCACTGTCACGGTGACTTTGCCCCTGCGTGGGCTTGACATTTTACAGGTTGGGGGGGGGGGGGGGGAGAAAAAATAATAATGTTGTTCTCAGATTTGGATTTGAGGGAACAAGACAAAGTGGCGCTGCCACCGCGCTGACTAATGTGGGACTCACGCAGCGGGAATTTGCATGGAGTTAACTGTCCCCGGTGTGAATCGACTGCACTGCACACACAATATAATCGGACTTATTTAAATACTCTGCCCCTTTCAAACACATGGAAATGTCGCCGCTCACTAATTGGAGAGAGTCGCTCCCGCAGGCTGGCCTCATTTGAACTTTAAAAAAAAAATTGCGAGTTCATTCGTGGCACTGTTTAATCTGAGTTTTGAATTGCTCGGTCGCTAGTTCAAGTTCTTAGTTTCATCGGGTAGGTGACCGCGAATTGTGTTTTAATAATATATATATATATATTTTTTTTTTAAACCCATTTAACTTGTACTGCTGGTTCTCCAATCCAAATCTGTCTTTATTACCAATCCGTGCATTAAAATCAATTTATGTTCTGATTCTTTCACTTGCTCCTGAATGGCAGAAACCTTCAGGTCCATTCATCGCTTGCTGGATTTGTGCATTTTCTAATGGCCGGGCTGGGCCAGCGACATGATCCTGCCTTTATCGATCCATTGATTGCACATGGTCCTGCTCTGACCTCCTGATCCCAGAGAAGCCGTTTCCATGGAGACTGGAAGTCCTCCTCCAGCCCCCCTGTTTTTTCTCTCTCTCTCCAGCAGGAATTTCTTTGGGGCAGCAGCTGATTGTAAATTCCTGCAGAGACTGGAAGCATTGCGTGTGTCTCCCTCCTCCCCCTTTTTTTTTTGAATTCGGTGTAAGATCCAGAGACTCACCCTCTCCATCTCTGATCCTCTTCTTTCTCTCCCTCTCTCTCTCTCTCTTGTGTGTGTGTTTCTCTCTCTCTCTCTCCCCCCCCCCCCCAACCCCCCTCTCCTCCTCCCTCCAGACCTTGTGTAAAAGCAATGAGCAGGGCAGAGCAGATCCTTCTGATCCCACAGAGGGCGATCTGACTGACGTGGGAAGGCTCCGATCGAGGTTCTTTTCAGCTCCATCAGGACCTCCAAAAGGAGAGAGAGAAGAAAAAAAATCGCGTCTCATCCCTTCTCAGAAAGACGCCTCTGAAAATGCAGAGCAGAATGGGGGCTGTCCGTCAGTCCGGCTGCTACTGTTTGCTCCTCATTCTCTTAAACCCACTCAGCACCGCGGGAAGCAAGGCAAACCAAGGTAAGGAAACCTTAAGAAATCTCTCTTCTTCTCTCCACACCCCCCCCCCCCCCCCCACACACACACACACAACCCCCTTCACTTTAAATATTTTTTCCCCCTTCTGTAAATCTGTTCAGCCTTGAGTTTCAGATCATGAAATGAGAGGGCTCAGAGGGGTCTGATTGTACAAGGGATTCGTCTGTATGTGTGTGTGTGTGTGAGACAGGGCATGTGTTTAAATAAGAGCAACAATCCTACTGAGGGGGAGAGAAAAGAAAGAAGGCAAACTGGGCAGGATAACATTTTTGCAATTTGGGTCCAATTAAAAGCCAATTTGTGAGTAACTTTTAAATGTTTAAGTAACCTGGATTAATGTCTCATTTATGTACCTGGAAAACGCTGACAACCTTTGAAGTATTTTAACTATGATCTCTATTCTCTGTTCTTCTCATAAAAGCACTATCCTTCAAAAATGACATGTTCAGGATATCTTCTTTCTCACTGCAGTTTGATAAAAGTTTGCCATCTGTGTATATTTTAGAAAGTTGAAGAGGCAAAGTCATAGATCTTTTGTGAGTCCACCAAACAATTATGACTTGAAACATGAATTATTTAATGAATTATTAATGCTTCGATAATTGTAGTACACTTTGGGCAAACTGGTTAGCCACAATAGCTCTAATGGTAGATGTAAGAATCAGAACAGTGTATAGGATATTTATATACAGTGTCACATATTCTTTCGTGTTGGGTGAATTCAGTATTTAGTATTCTTCCCACATTTAGATAGGACCAGAGAGGTGCCAATTAATTGCTTTATAATTGACTCATTGTCTTGCAAACTGTAAATCAGTAGAAAATTAAATAATCAATTGGCTTGCCACGGATCCAGCCAGCACAGACATGGTACAATACTTACAAACACACACTCAAATCTGGCTTTTCAGATCCTGTTTTACTTGTGTCTGCTGACATTGTGGCAATAACAAAACAAACACTGCAATGTGTTTTTAGTCTTTAGTTTATTAGCTGGGCGATTGACATATGTATTTGCTGAAAAATGTAATCTGAACAAGCTGGGACTTATTCAGCATGATGTTGACACATTACTGTGCAAAGTGCTGAGTGAACATTTAACCAAGAATTTGCACCACTTTGAGCATAGTTTAACCTAGCTGAATATACGGTTGTTACATTAGATCGAGTGAGTTTGATATCTGTGCTGTGACTAGCCAACAAAGCATTGCAAAAACTATGGTACGCTCAGTGAGAGCAGCCCGTGAGATGCTTTTAGTTGTTTGAATAATTTCTAATAAGTGGATGGTAAGTTAGTGAGAAGCTGTGTGAATTTCAGTTAACTATTTTTCTCCTCTTCTGTTCTGTGTGCTGGCAGCTATCTGGTACCTCACCCAAGCTGCCATTCTTCACGTATAAACTTAGACAGTAAAAGTGTCAGCAACTATTTGACTGTGAGGGGCGTCGTAGCCCAGTCCAATCCTATCCTTACAAACGTGCAGCTTTCAACGGGAGTCATTGAGCAGTGACTAGGAAGAGGGATCCTGGCTGATATGCCTCTTTCCCTAACGCAAAGGCACTGAGGCCAATTCTGGTGCCCCGACAACTGCCTAGCTGAGATTAGCTAAATAGGCATATACCAGGGATCGAACTTGGGGACTTTCCTGGACTGTATGGGTCAGTCTCACTCAGGGGTGTGCCTCCTACTGAATTGTGATGAAGAACTAATTTGTTTTTTCTAATCATATCGCATACTGTTTTTAATCACTTGATTTTGCCTCATGATAAAGAATCCCTGCTGGTACACGTGTGTCTTCTCGTTTCTTATTACCTAAATATTCAGTTATTTAACAAAAAAATGTTGGTGGCGGCAACCCTCCGTGGGACCAGTTAAAACTCCCTTCAAAGGGAATTAAATAAATTCAGATCAGCACTGTTCAAAGTCTGACTTGACTTGTAATGTGAGAGTGGGGCTTTAACTGCTTGACATTTTGATTGTAAGAATGGGATAAGTAAAGTACTAGAAGAAACATAGAGTGGTACTGCGCATTGTATACAGTAATATTGCATTTGGTACAGCAACTCAAGAATTAAATCTCCTGCATTTTTTAAAATAACTATTTGATTGTTTCCTGAGCACTTTACAACAACTGTTGGAAATTTACTCAAGCAAAATTATCTTGTAGCCTGTTTCGGATTATTATCCAGTTCAGCCTTGAGTGCTGACGTTCTTGGTGCAGAACAAAAGATGTTTTCCATTATAGACGCTCTGCATGTGTAAGCGAGACACCTCTCATTAAATGAGTGGGTTGTAGGTCATCCACACTTACTTAATAAATTGGGGGATGATGTGGTATAACATGTAGGATTCTGTCATTGCAAAGCGTGTGCTGGCTGCTTGAAATCAGTTGTTGATCATTTCTAACACTCACCCCACCCCATACGCTGCGATGCTGGCAATATCTTGAGTGCTTGGGGGTGTAGGGTTTCAAATCATCATGTTTAACAAATTATCACCACTCATTAGTGAATATTTTCTGCAAGAAATGTTTAATGTAATTTCTCAGCTGTACAGTCAGTTCCCTTTTATACGCATTTGGTGAATAGCAATGAAGAGTTGGAGCCCAATGTCTGTCCTCTGCAGTTTTCATCATATTGCTTGTAAACACATGAAACAAATGCGTTTTCATGCACAATATGAAGCTGTGGAGATTTAGCCATGATTTGTTAACCCTTTGCATTATCTCAGCTTATTTTTACAAGAGTCTAAAGATTGTCTGCGTGCAATCTGTTTAATTTTAATTTCTTCCAGTTTCTCCCTGGCTCTCTCAAAGGTAGAGATTCATGAAGGGATTTGGTTCCACGGGTGACAACAACGCTCTGGTATCTCATCCAAGTGGCCGATCTTTCATGTGTGAACCGAGACTGAAGAGTGTTGCCAGGCTATTGGCTATGTGGGGGGCGGGGGGGGGGAGTTGGGGGTGGGGGTTGGGAGGGGGTGGCGGTGAGGCCATCACAGCTGAGCTCCATACAGTGCTTATCCAACAGTGGTTACTGGATAATGACCAGAAACAGATACCTTGGCTGTTTCCCACCCCCCCACCGCCTTCCTCTTTTATTAGCTCAGGGGTGCCAACAATGGTTGTGGTAGTGCTTCCCTCTGAGGTCAGAAAACTCAGTGCTCATAGGGGATTGAACCTGAGACTTGCCTGACTCTCTACCACACCGGGTGGTGCATTTACACACTGAACCAGTGGGGCACTGTTCATTTACATTTCTGATATTTAATATTAAAAAAAAGAGAACACACATAGGGCAAAGTTTATCTAAACAAAAGCACCTTTAGTGCTACTTCACACAAGCAATATGCGATTGCAGCTCTCTATCGCAATGGCATGTTATAGCATAGTGCCTCTGGTTGTCAGTGCTGTGGGAATCACCCTGTTTATATTACAGGGAAGATTCGACAGCAGTTGGAATAACTGCAGCCACACAGTTTTGAAGTTACGATTTGTAACCTTGTTCACGGACAGTGCTACCTTATTTACTGCACCGTCAGCCTTGGCAGCTGAATGATCCTAGCACACAAAACCCCTTCTGCTAAATTTCTGTATGTAATGTGCCGATCTGGCCTTGCACTGTGCACCACCCAATTTTTAAAATAAAATGTTAGTTCAGTTTATGTACAGCTTATGTACTGCTATCCTGCAATAAAGTGATATGAACCTGGTGATATGAACCTCCAGACACAAAAGGCATCAAGGGGTATGGGGAGAGAGCGGGAATATGGTATTGAGATGGAGGATCAGCCACGATCATATTGAATGGCGGAGCAGGCTCGAAGGGCCGAATGGCCTATTCCTGCTCCTATCTTTCTATGTTTCTTTCTATTTCTTCTATGGTGCTACTGCTGTTTGTTGCTGTGCCACTCCGCTGGCTGGTGGCAAAAGGTGATTGCACCCGGATTGGAATGAAACTTCCCAATGTAAGCTCCACCTGTATATATTACAGGCTCCACCTGGCTCGTGTGAAGCATAGACCTGTTGGGCCAAATGGCCTGTTTCTTTGCTGTCAAGTTCTATGTCATATTATATAAAATAACAGTGGTTGGAGAGTGTTTCAAGTACTGCTGGGTGATGAGTGTTACTGACATACCTGAGTCCATTATTATGCTTTTCAATTTATAACATTCTCAAGTGTATGTGAAAGCACTTCCAGCCCGTGTATCTTCTTGCCTATATAGACTTGGTTTTCTGCCTGTGTGTAGGTGGTGGGAGGGGGGCGGGGGGTGCTGTTTGAGATGAGAATAAAACTGGGAAAATTAGGAGATGATAGGAGTGGCTCAGGCAAATCTATTAATGTGGGTAAAATGAGTTTGTGATCAGCTGAAATCATTAAGTATATTGCAGTATACCTTTGATTTGATTAGGGGGCAATAATCCTGCAAAAGGAGTGATTTGTGATGAATATCAATATAGGGGAAAAATTAGTTAATTAAGGATCACAGATGGGGATTGGCCAAGAATCTGAATGTTCTCTTCCTTCCAAGGTGATTGTCGACTAATGTCCAGTTTTCCTTTATTGTTGGCTCTGTTTCCAAGAGTGCAAGTGTCATTATTCAAAGCCACAGTAAATCCCATTGTGCACTAATACGTGCCCAAATTAGTGCTACTTATGCAAAAGTTTCTCTAAAATAATGCACAGTAGGGCACAAATGGCAGGTTAAGGGGCATTCTCCACAACGTTGAAGCGATTGTGAGAAAGGCTGAAATCCTGGAACAGCCAGCTTCCAAAGCTCAGCTCACAAAGTTTATTGTGGAGTAGGTTTGCTTTGGATTTCTGCATTGCAATTATTTTATTTTTGTTCGTGTTTGACGATTTTGGAGCTTTTGGTAAAGCTGTTCCAAGATTTCAGCCTGCCTGAAATCTCTCCAGTATGGCAACAATGCTTGTTTAAGATCAGAGTGCTGGAATTTGAAATATTCTTCAAGCTTAAAAGTGTTTTTTTCTTTTCCAACCCCCCTCCACCCCCCCCCCCCACCCCCCCGCCTTTGATTCCTCTGCGGGTGAGATTCTCTCCTCTTCCCCTTTCTTGGTCCTCCTGTGTCACGCACCCTGGCTGAGATATGTGCAATGGGTTCCCAGCTGAAGTAGTTAATGCTCTGTTGATTAACGCCTTTTGACAAGAAGAGCTGGGTGAATATCTGGTTAGGAATGGGATTGAGGGTTATAAAGATAAATAGCAGATAGGGATAATTGAGTTCTGTGTGGAATACGATGGCTCCTAAGCTGTTGGGACTATGGGAAATGTCATGGCAAAGGGAGGCAAATGGTCAGGGATGAATAATGTACGTGTAAGGTTAGCGGGTTATGCTGGGGAGTTTCACTAGATTGACCTTTGGGAAGGGGGCAGGGAAATCTTTGCACAATCTTTCCTCAGGAGATTAAACAGGTTGCATTGATGACTGGCTAAAGTAAAACAAAAGCAACAAAAAAAAAACGCTGCAAATGCTGGAAATCTGAAACAAGAACAGAAATGCACAGCTGGTCAGTCAGCATCTGGGGAGAGGGACAGAAAAGTTAACGTATCAGGCAGAACCCTTCTTCAAAACTGAAACGGCAATACTTGATGGAGCAACTTGTACAGGGTCAGCAAAAGGGGCCAGGGTGAGAAGGACTGAATGGCCTTTTCTTGTTCCGTGATTCCTTATGTTAGGAGAGGTCCTCTCGTTGTGTGGATGTACCTTGGCTTTGGCCTTAGTTTCACATTGTGACACAGTTGAGCTCACTGCGTGGAGGATTGGGTTGTGAACTTGTATCTTTCCATTCCGGAACGTTTTACTTCATTTCATTCCAGCTTTATTTTCCTTGTTGCTTTAACCTTTGTCGAACCTGGATATCATGGGTGAAACACATAAAATAACGTCACTTCATTTATGCCAACCAGACTATACTGGGTGTTTGGCTTCATCTAAAACTTGGAGCACCATTGCACACAGGCGCGCACTGAATCTGATTATCTTTGTAGGTTCAAGTGCGGTGAAAATATTGAAAACAAAACTTGGGTATATTATAAAATGCTGACCCTTTTCTCTTGGGTATTACTTTGGTTGTCTAGTGGTAAATTAATACTAAAGAATACATTGATGCAATTTTGCTGAGAATATTTGTGCATTTTCCTAAACTGCAAAATTTAAAAAGAAGTTTCGGTATTTTAGAGGAGATGGTGCTCACTAAAATTATGTAACTGGTTGCATGATGTTCGAAAACTGATCAACTCCACACATCCTAACTTAATGTAATCTAAAATTGTTCTGAACTCTCTCTGCCATCACCTCACTCCTCCAGATTCCAGTACTCAAAAATCTTTAAAGGCAAATATAATTTCCTTCCTACTCGAGTGATCTGCGACAGCCATATGTCCCAGCACACACCCTCTGCTCCTTCAATTCTTCTATGTCCCTGTTAACTGCGCTGCACCATTGACAGCCGATTCCTCCGCCTCGTTGCCAAATGGAACTCTCTCTAAACCACTTCGCCTTGCCAGTCTTCTCACTTCTTTCAAAACCTCTTAAAAAATCCATCTCTGCAACATGCTTTCAGTGCCCCCTTCAGAATCTTCCATCTCGGCTCAGTGTCTTCTTTCTCCACATTAGTAAGTGTCGTGAGATGTTATGCTAAGTGTAGGGCGCTGTACAAATGTAAGTTGTTGTTTCCTTGTCCTATATTCTCCATTTTTTTGGTTCCCTCTCCTGAAGGCACTGGCTCCAGCTGGAGGATTGGCAATGGGCATTCAGGCTGGGGGACTGGGCATCAGGGCTGCTCTTGAATTTTCTAAACCATTGCTCATCACTCTGCCCTTGATGGCTTGGTTAGGTTTGGGGAAAATGCCACGTCGGGAATCTGCTGCCCAGTGTGCCATCCGTACCACTTTGTCTGTGGCTTTTTACATACAAGCCTTTTGGCAGGAACAATTCACCTTAGAGAGGCTGGCTCCTCAAAATTCAATATCTGCTTTTCAAACACAGGATCTACTTGGACACAAACTGCATATGGCAAAATAATTTGCACCTTATGGTTCTGCCGCCAACGATCTATCAAACGTCACCTGAAACTAAATGCAGAGTCGTGCTCTTGCTGCCCCACAATGTGAGGTGAGCTGAGGTGGCAACATGTGGTAAAGACACAATGATTTCACTTAATTATCTTTTGCTGAACCTGACACCAAGACAGGATGGAGCAAGGCAGTATCACCTGGGTTGAGCAGTGCTAATCAAATCTATTTTTAAAATCTCTTTCACTTAAAACGAATTCTCTTGACATCTCCCTGATTGATAAATACACTGCCTACCGTGGTTCTGAGTCATACAGATCACGAAGGTCCCAGGTTTGATTCTTGACCTGCGTTAAGTTAGTGTTAATCTCAATGGTGGCCTAAGCATTCCTGCACTGGGGCTGGGGTTGGGGGGGAGAATCAACTCGGGTTCCTTTTCCTAATTACTGCACAGTGACCTGCTACAACTACAGAACATTGACTGGTTGGTTAGGGATGCAGTTTGCCACAGTGCTTAACAATTGAGTTTCATGGTTTGAATCCAACTAGCCTGAGCACTCTGCGTGTCCCCCAGTGTCCTCAAACCAGTGAGACTCAGTCCGCGCATGTACTGAACTTCCAACTGATGTTTATGTGTTGGAGTTTATTTTTAAAGGAATGCTCTTACGAAACTCCTAGAAAATGTGTTGCATAGAGTTCAGTGAATGATTGTAGCTTGGAATTCTTTCGGTTCTTCTGGTGAGACATATTGTGGGGTGTATTGATCAGAGATTTCTGCCAGTTTTGATAATTGTTTTTAAGATGTACGGTGATACATTGCAATAGCGTAGAATTTGTGTTCAAAATGATGAAGGGTTTTGATAGAGTAGATAGGGAGAAACTGTTTCCACTGGCAGGAGGGTCAAAACCCAGAGGACACAGATTTAAGATAATTGGCAAAAATACCAGAAGGGAGATGAGGAGAATTTTTTAACGGAATGAGTTATTATGATCTGGAATACACTGCTTGAAAGGGCGGTGGGAGCAGATTCAGTAGTAACTTTCAAAAGGGAATTGAATATATACTTGAAAAGGAAAAACTTGCAGGGCTATGGGAAAAAAGCCGGCACAGGCACAATGGGCCGAATAGCCGCCTTCTGTGCTGCATCATTCCGTGAATTCTTGCTGTTTTTTTAAATATTGTAATTTTTTTCAAGTGTTTTCACTTTTCCAGTTTGCATTTTTGCGCTGATTGTGGTTTGTGAAGGGGATGGAGGGAAACACATCCTGATTATTTTGTCTTTTTAAGTTGTGATAGGACATGAGATTGTAAAATTCGATGGGATATTGTTTTGTTTTCACCAGCTGGATGGTGATCTGGTGCAGCGGATTGTCTGCCCTTTACAGAACCCGCCGGAGTTTCATTCCATTGAAATCCACTCCACCAGATTATTACCCAGGTGGTGAAGATAATGTTGTTTCCTAATGATGCTGGTCGCTGAATATTGCTGGGAATGTTATTTTCTTCCTCTCTCCCTTCCACCTGGAAGGATTGACTCCTTGCTGGGATATGGATCGCAAGCATGATATTCACGTGTGAGCTTTTGAGGCTTATGCTGTTAGGCTATTCAGCTGCAGAGAGCATCACAGCCGTGCTGTATCCTGTCTTTTACACACGTGCACACACGTACACATACAACCACACGTGTGCGAATCTTGGCTGTTTTTTTTTGCACTCGTCAATCTAGGTGAAAGCTACCATAGCCTAGACAAGGGATCAAAACCGGGACTCCCAGGTCAGCTACTCACTGCCTCACTTTAGTGGATGTGTGAGGATCCAGTTTCTGTATTTCACTAAATACAACCTATCCTGGTCTCAGTGGTTGTCTTGTAATGGGTGCCAGGTGGAATGGGTGCTGCCATTCTTTAACGCAACATTGCATCAATCACTGCAGAAATATGACTAGACATATGAATGGAGACTGTATTATGTACTCTATGCTACATTTCCCAGTGCCTATGTTGAAAGAACACTGGTTTGACTGTAGTACCGACTACACCATAACTTTTGAGACTATGTCCTAGGACTCGAGGGGATCCATAAGGGAAACTCAAAAGGTCCATGAATTCATCACATTTCTGCATTGGTTGATTTACTAACAGATTATTTCTATTGCTGTATACAGTTAAGACATTTTCTCCAATCAAACCATTGTTTTCCTTTGGATGACTGACACTAAAATTAGCAGTGGGGTTTCCTGGGAGTGCATCAGTATTTGCAGGGGAACCTCCGCACACGTTCAAGTTTGAAAGCCACTGCCTTGCACGTTTGGGCTGTCCCGCAGTATTTCATTGCCCTTTTACCCATGTCAGGCCAACTTTCCCATTCTCAGCGTCCTGTTACATAACGGTAAGAAAACTAAGAAGAAATGGCGAAACACTAAGCAAAGTAAGGAATCTCTTGCCGTGAGAGTTAGGTAGTAATTTAGTGTCGAGGTTTTGCTGACATTCATGAACGACTCAAGCTTTTCTTTTGCGGTTTGTGCTGTCATCAGAATTGTTCAGTTAAATGACTCCCTTGCAGCTCCCTGCCAACCATCTATTATCCTGCACTGATGATACTGGTGCAGAGATTCCCTGTGTTGTACCCCTCCACTGTGGTTCCAGTAATGGTAACAGAGGGCTCAATTCTAGGGTTTTTCATGCACTTTCTGGTAAATGATCTATAATTTTAGCTGAGAAAATAGTTGCGTCAGATTCGTAATTGTGGCAAAAGAACTTTAAGTTTTGCTGTCTGTGACATAACCACTGGTAACTCTGCTATAACTGTAATCTATCAGCGGAAGGTAGAGTCTAACTCCTTTGAGAAGTGAATGTCTGCAGTTCTGATTACACATTTCATCCTGTATTTTCACTGATGATTTCCCTGTATATTTTACTCTGTTTCTGTAGATGCATAAATAAGCATGAGTGTGCATATTGCAGGAAATTAGTGTAGGATGTTTACAGCGTATTACCTGGAAATTGTATAGGAGGCCTTTAGTATTGGATATACATGACATGAAAATAGTGGTTTTAAAGAAATATATTTGTTGGTTCTCTGTTTGCTCATGTGGATAAATGCACTATATGATGTGGTACTGAGTCATGGAGGCCCCAGATTCAGCCCCTGGTCTGTGCTGAGTCTGTGTCAGAGAGGCAGGGGGTGAGGGGAGTATAATTGGCTTCAGTGTCTTTGAGCTAGGGTGTGGGAGGGAGTCAGTGAGGTGTATTACTCCTGAACACTATCCAGTAACCTCTTCTGGAAAGTGTACTTGTGTATTTTGGGGGTTGGCTGTGATGCTCCCCCACAGTTAAATAGTGTACCACCACCCGTGAAGAATGGGTGAGGTACCAGAGAGATGCTAGTGTTTGTCGAAATGGACCTCAGCGTGAATCACCACCTTCATGACAGAAGTGGAGGAAATCCTACACTGTTACCTATTTTGTTCTCTATTATACACTCCGAAGAACATAAGAAATAGGAGCAGGAGTGGGCCATACAGCCCCTCGAGCCTGCTCCGCCATTCAATAAGATCATGGCTGATCATCGACTTCAACTCTATTTTCCTTCCCGATTCCCCATATCCCTTGATTACCCAAGAGTCCAAAAATCTATCTATCTCAGCCTTGAATATACTCAACGACTCAGAATACACAGCCCTTTGTGGTAGAGAATTCCAAAGATTCACAACCCTCTGAGTGAAGAAATTCCTCCTCATCTCAGTCTTAAATGGCCTACCCCTTATCCTGAGATGATGCCCCCTAGATCTAGACTCTCCAGCCAGGGGAAACAACCTCTCAGCATCTACCCTGTCAATCCCCCTCAGAATCTTATATGTTTCAATGTGATCACCTCTCATTCTTCTATCGGCTCTCCCTATGTCATCTACCTTTCCTGGGTGTGAGAATGAGACAGAGATCTGTTCCCTGGCCTCTAATGATTCAGTACTGTATCAGGCTAGCGGCAGTGTACAAGAACAGCTCGGGGTGACTGGCACTCAGTTTCCTCTCCTCCATACTGGCAGGCTACGGGGAGAGATTGGACAGTGGGATTAGTTTGGATTGCTCTCGCAAAAAGCCAGCACAACCACGATAGACCAAATGCCCTCCTACTGTGTTGTAACCTTCCGTGCCATGCCTGAGGTCAGAAACTGACTGTGTGACAATTGCCAGAGTGCCTGTTAATCCTACGGGTCCATGCCACTGCACGTTGACAGTTCACTGTGCTGTATCACTGTGTTTCTATCCTTACTCTGCAACTACCATACTATCGTAAGGAAGACGTGAACTTTGAATGGGCAGGCAGTACATTGTCATTCTTAGACCAACAATGAATTTTAATGCAAAGTAGATCTCCTGCTAGGGTATCATCTTCGACGGGGATAGGATCACAAAAGATAAGTACACATGAAGAAGACCATTTGACCCATCGAGCTCATTCTTTCATAGGAACCGTTCGTAACCTTGGCAATTTGACCCTGAGCTGAGCTTCCAACCCCATGTCCTCTCCATCATGAAGACCACCTACCTCTGCCTCTGTAATATCACCCGTCTCTGCTCCTGATTCAGCTTATCTGCTGCTGAAACCCTCATTCCTGCTTTTGCTACCTTCAGACTTGATTATTCGAATGCTGTTCTGGCTGACCACCCATATTCCACCCGTCATAAACAAGCTCATCCAAAACTCTGCTGCCTCGGAATGTTTTACTTCATTAAAGGCGCCACATAAATGCAAGTTACCCTGCACTGGCTGACCTACATTGGTTCCCAGTCCACCAATGGCTCAATTTTAAAATTGTCATCCTCTTGTTCAAATCCCTCCATGGCCTCGCCAATCTCTGTAACCTCCTCCAGTCCTACGACTGGGCAACACGGTGGCATAGTGGTTAGCACTGTTGCCTCACAGCGCCAGGGACCCGGGTTCGAATCCGGCCTCGGGTGACTGTCTGTGTGGAGTTTGCACATTCTCCCCGTGTCTGCGTGGGTTTCCTCCGGGTGCTCCGGTTTCCTCCCACAGTCCAAAGATGTGCGGGTTAGGTTGATTTGGCTTTGATAAATTGACCCTTAGTGTTAGGGGGGATTAAATACGTGGGGTTACGGGGATAGGGTGGGATATGTGTCGGTGCAGGCTCGATGGGCCGAAATGGCCTCTATCTGCACTGTGGGGATTCTGTGATTCTGTGACTCTCCAAGAACTCTGCGTTCCCCTAACTCTGACCTCGTGCAGCCCCCACTCCCTTCGCCTCATCATTGGTGGCCGTGCCTGCAGGTGTCTAGGCCCTAAGCTTTGGAATTCCCTCCCTAAACCTCTCCACCTCTTTCTTCCTTTAAGTCCACCCTCCCCCCTTAAAACCTACCTCTTTGACCAAGCTTTTAGTCACCTGTCCGAATAGCGCCTTTGGCTCAGTGTCAGTTTTGTTCTGTTTACACTGCTGTGCAGCACCTTGGGACACTTTCCCACGTTAAAGGCGCTATATAAATGCAAGTTGTTGTTGAACCTATGGTACGCAGCCCCTCCCCCCATTACAGCATCCAACTCCCTCTTCGATGATTCCATTGTTTTTGCCATCACTGCCCTATCTGGAAGTCCATTCTAGATATTAATCACTCACTTTATTCCCACCTACCTGCATACTGACCCTGTTACATAGGCAGCCCATCGGCAGCGTGGAGATAGGTCACTATTAGTCTGGCACTCCAGCTGATCTGGAGGAGTTTGGGACCAATTGGGCTACAGGTGCGCAAAGTGAATTTTTTTTGTTTAAATAACGAATAAGTTCCAAGAGATACAGTGGTGTGATTTAGCCTTATTTTAAAATAAAACATACTGCTCCTTTTAATTGCAGCAATTCTTTTATTAAATTTGCAACGAACTTGCTAAAACTTTATTTCTCTCATCAGCTCTTGATTCCTTTCATATCTGTAGCTGGTGCCCATAAACGCTGTCCTGCGATCTCAGTAAATGAGGAAATTCATTAGGTTTCAACCCAATTTAAAACTGACTTCTGACCAGAGGCAGCAATTTGTTGACAAAAATAACATGGTGGAATGAACTACTTATGAATGTGTGATTAGTAATCCAACCCCTAACATTGCACCAAATTCGGTCAAATGTTTAACATTATTGTTAAATTTAAAGTTAAAAATGGTTTTGCTGCATTAAAGTAGGAGAAACTGATATTGTAACAAGATCTGTATATATTAATAAAAGTTTTTCATGTGGTGTGCAATTCTGGTCCACAGATCTTGCTTCCTTCCTATTGTCATGAATTTTGAGTAATCCTTTAATGTCGCATTTACTATGCAAAGTTGCTATGTAAACATTTATAATGTGAATTCCTATGTAAGCAGTTTGTGGTCAAGGTGCAGTTGCAGGCCTCTTCCCCCCCCACCCCTCCCACTAGGTGGTGCTAGTGTCCTGTCCTGTCACCCAGCTATTAAGCCACTATTGGCCACAAATTAAAAATTTGGTGAGTTGTAGCATCTCTGCTTTCCAAAGCAAATAAGTTTGAAGTTTCTTTCTCTTAGACTTCCTGCCTCTTTCTGACCCTAATTTCTCTCTCTGGCAAGGAGTCCTTCTTCCTCTGGCCCCGCTGAAATTTCCTTTCCAGCCCCAGCCCCAGCCCCTACTCCCATCCATCCTATGAGCTAATTAATTATTTTGGTCATTCTGATTCCTGGGGCATTGAAGAGATTGGGCAGGGAGGGAGTGCGTCTGGCTAGCTGGTTCCAGAACAATGCTGAGATTTGGGAGGGGCGTGAGGTGAGGTGGGGGGTGGGGTGAGGGGGCGTTGCTATAAGATCAGGCGGAGGTGGTGAGGCATCAGGGCAACAGATATAGGAAGATGGGACATGGGAAGGGAAGAGAGATAGGTGTAAAAGATCAGGAGAAAAGCATAGGCTTGTTCATGCAGATATAAGAGATTGAGGAGAGACAGATGTGACGGAGATTGGCATTAAGATAGATGGTGGCTCCTGAAGCGGCAGAAAGTACAATATTTAAGATATGGGTGAGATTGAGACAGGTGGAGAGATGGGGCTACCGCATCAGGAAAAAGGCTGGTAGGTACAAGGGATCGTAGCGAGATGGTGGGAGAGAGAGAGTGATGAGGGAGAGAGATTGGGGCAGAGAGAACACAAAATTGGAGAGGGGAAAATTGTGTGGACAGTTCAAGGGACAGAGAGAGAGAGAAAGAGATAGCTATATAAAGAGAGAGATATGGAGGACAGAATGCGAGAGAGTCACGGATCAAGGGAGCAGAAGGCTCCCAGTGAGCAATGTCATGGAGATCTACAAGTGCTTTAAAATCATTTCTCTTGACATTTTGTGTTTATTGTGCTTTCTCCAATGTCTTCTGGATGATTTCCACAACCTTGCATCCAACAGCTTCAGCGACAAGTGACGGACATTTAGGTAGCGTGATTCACAGTTTTTCCTTTAAAGAAAACGCTACAGTATGCAAAAAGAGCCCGACACTTTTACAATCTTTCAGGAATGCTCAAAGAAGGCAAACCTGGTGTTGCTTGTGTGTTGAAAGGAAAATAATAGTTGAAAGTATAATGTTAAGCACAGTGATATCTGAGTCACTCTTGAAAGCTACAGTCTTTGATTAGTGCAGAATTGGTGAAAAGAATCACATAATGTGATCAGTGCTGTCGTTCTTCACGTTTCAGTGGCGGGTTTGTTAATGCAGGTTTTCTATACTTATGGTGCTGACCTTCACTCTTTGCTCCCGATTTCCTATGAATCACAGTTAGGAATTTGCGTTGAGGAGCTGAGGTCAGTTGCTTTGAAAGTATTGAAAGCAAATGCTCGAGATTTTCAGACTCTGAATCTCTGCTATTACAGAGTAAATATCTAACAAAGTAATCATGTTCAGAACAATTTTAATGCCATGAAGGGGAAGAACAAAGAGAAAGAACATGACTGAAGTTTTTAACCTGTTTGCTGTTGGCAGGTTCAGAGAAACACTTATCTCCTGGGCTGACTGGCTTTGCTTGTTTACAACGGGTTCACTGTGATACTGAAATAAACATTAATATTGCAACAATAAAGCTACTCAAACAGGGATCGCTCCATCCATAATATCAGCACAAATCTACCAAATGAGATTCAGTACCTAAAACACAATTTTATATAAAAATCAAACAATTTGTGCTCGCTGTCACCCTTTGATCTCCCTCCTTTTAACTTTAAAAAAAATGGGTTCCTTCCTACCTATTCTAACTCTATTCCAATTCTAACACCTTGTCCAGCTTTAAGTTTAAAACATTTTACTCACCTTGCTTCTCTTCTCCTCTGGTCCCACTGCTTAATTACTGCAGGTCACTAAAAAGACTTTGAATGGTTGAAGGATAGTTTTCCAGTCAACAAAAAGCCTAGATTTGGGAAGACCGATTGACCAAAGATGTAACCTGGTCAAACATTGTTCTGAAAAATATGTCCAAATCAGGATGAGCTGCTGCTGACTCTGCAAGCCTTCCGCCCAATAATGGACCCATGGAGCGCAGAGCAGCATATTGCGCAGACGCAGCAGGGAGGGAATTTGAGGCCAGATTATAAACAAAGGAAACAACAAGATAAATATGAATTAAAGAGTAGCTTCTTCACACTTAAGGAGTCAATCTGTCTCCTAGATTCAGTTTCCTATTCAAAGGAACATTAAACATAGGGCTATAGCTTGGCCCTAGGAAGGGCGAAAGATGAAATGGTCTGACAAGCTCCTGAAGCCAGGCAACTTTGATGGGCAAAATGGTGCTTTGGTTTTCTTCCTGCTTGAAGAATCTGTGTTCCCTTTGCTCTGCTCACTGAAAAGTCTTGGGCCATAATTTGCGACCCCCACGGGTGCGTACGAGTTGCGAAGTGCAGGCGTGAAAACCCGGAACTTGCGATCTGTCAAGAATTTTCTTGACAGATGATCCGCATCCCCGGGAAATGGGCCTCTGCGGGTGAAGAGTTGCGATATTTGCCCAACTTCCGCCCGCTGAATGTCCATGAAATTCTTACGCCTGGTAAAAGTAGGCGTAAGGCTTGCTTTTATCAGCATAAGATTTTTTTAAAAATAGAAAAATAAATTTTTATCCCTCATTTATACTTTAAAAACCCTGTCCAATAAGGTAAATTTATTGTTAGCCCTGTTAAAACATATTAAAAAAAATTCAAAAAATTAAATTTTTGTTTAAAATATTTAATTAAATGGCATTTTAACTAATTTTAAATATGTAATTTTTTTGGTAATTTATTTCATGTGTTCGTGCATTTTGGAAGTGATCCCCAATCATACTTATGAGGATTCCATTTGTATGGAACTCCCAGAAGGATGAATGGGGATCCCCTTTTATTGGTTGGGCCGCCGCAGGTTTGTGAAGCGCATGCGCCCCTGGGTTACGTGGGCCTCTGCCCGCGCGTACCCGGAGAGGCCCAGGTTCGCAAGCCTCCGTACCTCCCAGTCCCCCAGGTAAAAGCGTAGATATTTTACATGTCGGAGGCATCCGCCCGCGGGAAGCCTCCGATCGCAAATGATGTATCTTTAACTATTTAAAATGTAATAGCTCTTTTTGTTAATTATATCAAGGAAGAACAGGAGTAAATATACTGGGCGCGAGTGGGTTAGTTTCCTGCCCATTCACAACAGAATGGAGCCTCGGCGATTTTAACTGCCAGGCCTCATTAACATGCCGCCGGCTAACTTCCTGCCCAACACAGCTTTAAATATGTGGTGTTTTTTGTTAATGTTTTTGGAGGCAGTGTTGGCCTGCTTAAAATCCTGCTCCTCCTGGCCCCATAAAGGACAGTAAAATAACTTGGCTTGAATGGGCTCTTCTGACAGGCCTTCACCTGGCGGGAAAGCCACAACGGCTGCCCTGCTCAGGCCACAGTTAAAATGGCAGCCGGGGCCCAATGATGTCATCGGACCTTGAGCCGCATATTTAAAGGACCCCGCCGGCTTTGGGCGAGCGGCTCAACCGCCTGTCCAGAAGTGCCGGTAAAAGTCAGGAACAGCAGGATCTGGGCGGGAGATCAGCGGGTAAGCCACCTGGTGGATTTTAACTGCTAATGGTTTCTGCTGGTTTCTGCTGGGTGGGTAGGGTTAAAATCCACCCCATGTTCTTGCTCCCTGAAGGCTTACTTGAGATTCAAAGGAAAGAGATCCAAAATCAACCTTACACAACATACCTCTCAATCCAACGTAAGACCCCCAACTAGAGTTTTTTTTGACCGCTACTGTTATCACTGTTAATGTATGCATGAAGTTGCACCGTAGGATAGATCTGAAGTAGATAGTGGCGATGAGGGCTTTTTATGTTTTGCACCATAATCTAGGATGTACTGAAACTGGTCCAGAGTGGCTCTGACATGCCAGGATGTGGACAGTGATTTGGAAATAAGTGCTTTCTACTGAATGAGTGACATAATAATGCTTTGCAGACAGAAACAAATCTCTCATTGTTTGATACTGCGGGAGACACTTAATAGTATAGATCACATATAATATTGTAGAATTGAAACGGGCTGGGTTGCACAGTGGTTAGAACACTGTACTTCCTGAAGGCCCGAGGTCTGATCCCAGTATGTGCTGAGTTCGATGAGTTTAGTCAAAACAGAAGTTCGGATGCTACGGATGCTACATTTAGCCTGAGGGCTCCTGAGCTCGTGAGAGAGAAAAAAAATCAACTAGGATTCCTACCTTAGCTTGCTATCCAGTGACCCTTGCTGGCAAGTGTGTGTGTGGACATCGGGTGAAAGCAGGATTGGGCTTTGCTGTAATCCGAATAACCATCATACACGAATAATTGTCACCGCACAAAACTGTCTGAACCGCAACATTAATTGGCAGTTATTAGCAGTCTCTGTCAGGGAGGCCATGAAGGGTAGGCGGTATGGGAAATGGGAACTTCACAGCTCAAACAGTTTAAAAAAAACCACAATATAATTGACGGTCCAGGTTTTGAACGTTATTTAGTTACAGGTGATTGCAAGATGACTTGGCACTAGTCAGCTCTTGTTTTATCAGCTGGAGGTTCTGTAAGAACAATGACTTGAGACTATAATGATACAAAATAAGGATCACTAGGGTAAAAACAGAACATGCTGGAAATACTCAGCAGGTCAGGCAGCATCAGTAGAGAGAGAATCGGAGTTAACGTTTCAGGTCGATGACCCTTCGTCAGAGTATTTCCAGCATTTTCTGCTTTTATTTCAGATTTCCAGCATCCGCAGTATTTTGCTTTTGGATCACTAGGCGGTGGCCGCAGCCTTTAGATGAAAAGCTTTGTAACAGCTGGTTCAGCATAAGAGCGCCTCAACAATAAAAGCTAATATAACCACAAATATTTCAATAATCTTCACTTGCCCTGCCTATCTTAATTGCTACCAATTACAAGGTTGCTGTGAAGAACCTCTGACATCTGTGTGAAAAGTACAACATTTTATTTAACGTTAGTGCTCTCATAAATGGCATGTTCTGTTCAGCTTGCTTTTCCAGGATCAAGTTCAGAGACAGACGTGGTAGTGAACCTGCCACATTTATCTCTGTAATGCATCATGAAGGAAAGGGAGGGGAAAGGGGAGGAGGATCAAAGTGGGTGGGAGGAGCTTGCAGCATTCCTTTGTTGATTCAATTGGAAGAGAGTAAGCCTGATGGAGGGACAAGCAGCATTCCATTGTTGATTTGAGATTATAGACTTGTTAATAGTTCATTCTTACCAGTAAGGAGTGGCAGTATCTCTGTCAATTAATAATTCTCTTGCTAACAATTCTAACTTTGCAGGAGAGTGTCTTTAAGGTCTTTTTACAAACCATTTCCGAAGTAACTGGTTGCAACAGTGCGGATCACCACAGGTGTGAGTGGCTTCAAGAAACATGGTTTTCCACCATCTTTATAAAATCACCCGAAGGTCTCCAGGTTTTCTTTTTATTTAAGAAACCTAAGGGCTAAGGCTCATAATGGAGTACACCGCCAAAGTTTAAGAGCAGCTGATCTGACTCCAAAAGTAATAGTTGGATGATGCCGAGCTTGAAGTCTATATTGTGGGAGGAAGGGAAGACTGAGGGAGGTGAGGGGTTCCATGGTTTTGAGGTTCTGGGAAAGATTGAGTTAGTTGTCAGTGTGACGAACCTTGTTTGGACCCTCCCTGTACTCAAAGTCCCATGCAGCAGTCAAAATCTTCCTACCATAAGAGGATATCCCACGGCTATTGTTGTAATAACATATTTGTACAACAAACTGATCTAACTGCATGACAGAAAAGTAACAATGTCATCAGTATGTTGCATCTTGTCAGGTCAATGAGTTGTAATAATATTATATTCTACCAGGAGCAATGGATGTACTATTTATACAAAACCTCAGTACTTTTGTATGTGCATGTGTATATGATTTTCCTTGTATATAGTGTTCAACATATGGTACTGCTATAGCATCTTGCTAACATTCTTTATGACTTAGCCAGGGCTATGTTGCCTCTTTTGTTTATATAATTTTCATTCTGCTTCTAATAAAGTTCACAATATTTGAGTGGGAATAAGTGAAAATTATGTTTCCCTCTGACTGCTATATTGTAAAAAATGAGAAGTCGCACAACACCAGGTTATAGTCCAACAGATTTATTTAATTTTACAAGCTTTCGGAGCAGTTCGCTCCTTCGTCAGGTAAGTTTAGCAGTGAGAGAATCTCCCAGAATTCACAATTTAAACACAGACAAGCTATATTGTAGCTATATAGCATTCAATTATCTATGTAAACTTTTGCAGATGTCCCTGTGGCATATCGAACCCATTTGAAACTGTATGCCTCTTAAATCCTCTTTGTTTGGGTGCTTATTACCTATCATTAATGCTAGAATTGGGCAGAGATGTGAACTCAGTAGTATCTGTTGCCCCATGACTTCTCTATTACTTGGGCTGAACCCAGGATACAAGACAAAAATGTGGCTATTTTAAAAATGGCAAAGGGTGTAGATGCTCAGAGGGTTTAACGGGTGTTGTTAATCTGGGCTGACACTAAAGTGAAACAGAGTAAACACGACTCATGTTAATTCGGTTCTGAGCCCTACTCTCCCTCCATTGTAGGCAGTGGTCAAAAGGGGGACTGTTACTTCTCTGCTGAACATTCAAAACATTCACATTTTGAGAAGTTTCACCAAGATCCTAGTGGCCCTTTTTCAACTTGCCATTCATTGCACTGGAGCGAAGCCCAAACAATGGGAGAGTCCTTCCTGGAGATGGTCCCATGCCTTTTGGCCTCAGGAGTTTGAGCTGATTGTCACTGTGACTCTTGAGTTGCACTACTGCTTCTGCGTCAATGCAAAACTGCTTCATTGCACGATGTTCTAGCTTGGATCAACTAAAGGAGAGCGTGACAGAAGCTGGCCCTGTCATGTTTTTAAGATATTTCTATATTACTGTATGTTGTTTCATATTTTTGCAAAAATGGCAAATTTAAACTAGTTTATGTTAACCGCTTTCTTTTACTTCTGTGTGTGTTTGTTTGGGGAGCAAATGCACTATCCTTTCTGAAGTCACGACATGTTCAATTGCAACAGAAATGTTCTCTTGGTTGTTAATCTTGGATGGCCCAGTAGCTTTCGAACTATAGCTAACCAAATTATGGATCATTGGAAGGACACTGGTGACCTTATTTGTTGGGCAGGCATTGTAAAATACAAACTTAAAGATGTTGTCAAGCTGGCTGGGTGTACGTGGTGACAGCATTAACAATTTGTAGCGAATGCAGACACTGGATGGCACTGTGTATTAACATAGAATGTAAGTATCTCTCACCATTGTCAGTGATCTAGCTTGATTGACTGATCCAGGGACTCCTTAGACTAGGATAAAAACAGCAGGGTTTTGAAATATCTTTCCTTGTTTCAATGGTTTAACTTCATATCACAGTGTTGCTACGGATCTCTGTGGAGCTAAGCGCCCATATTACAGTCATCTTAAGTCCGAGTATAAGAACTCCTAAGAATTTTGAATCGCTTTGCCATTTTGGTCTCAGTAAACTGTTTCAGGTACCAGTGAAATATAAGTATTGTATTGCTCATTATCTGATGATTTATTTTGCAATAAATACGATTTGTAATTTAGCTTGAAACATATGAGGCTGGATTTTCCCGCTACCGACCCACACGGTGCAGGGGGACCCGGGAGACGGCGGGAAACCCGGAAGTTCGGGTTTCCCGGCACGCTGTGGAGTTTGAACTGATTGACAAGCTGGCTTCCAGTAGGGCGGGGTTTCCGGACCAGGAGGCCGCAGGACCAGGTGGGTGCTGGGCACAGGATGGTGGGGGTCCATCCCGGGGGGGGAGGGGATTCCGATCCATGACTCGCGGGCTGAGTCGCGATCCCCAGAGGGGCTGTTCCAAGCCTTGGAGGGGTCCACTCCTGGGGGGGGGGAGAGGGGTGTGTCCGAACCCCGACCCCAAGGGGTGCAGGCTGCTGGTGGGGGAGCTTGGGAGGGCCGGGAGGAAGCTCTCCTGCTCCTCCCGGTGCACAAGGATTGCTCCCCGAGGCTGTGGCCACCTCGTTGCAGCTACCGGGGTTCGCGAGCCCCGGGATCCCCAGCACCTGCAGTAAAACCTGCAAAGCAGGTTAAAGTAGAGGCTTCAGGCCTCATTATCATATTTAATTTGCCAACCCGCCTCCTGCCCGCTCCCCATCCCACCGGAGTAAAAGGTGAAAGAAGGTGGGTTGGGGGTCGGGCTTTAGATTTACCAACTTTCATTTCCCCCTGCCTCCAACCCACCCGTTTTTTCCTGTGACAATTCCGGCCATGATCTGTCAGTGTGTTGGTTTGCACCTACCAGCCAGGTCAGAAGTACAGTTGAGACCCTTTACTATTTGTGGTGTATGCTCCAGCAGCACAAGTATAGTTTGTTAACCCCAACACGTGCGATCCAGGTCACTTCACACATACGGTTATGTTTCACTTCACAGAAGGAACCTGTGGAAGCTGCATTTTACGGGAGTGTGAATAGAGTGCGTTGGGAAGGACAAAATCGAGTGACTATGAACTCATTTTTATGCTGTAATTAAACATTGTAATGTAATTTATTGTTTTCCAATTATTGAGGTACAATGCAGCATGTAGTTAGTATTATTGGTATATATACCCAGGGGGAAGAGTTGTGTAAACAGTTGCCTCCAGTTGCTGTTGCGTCTCCACCCCTGCCTCAGCCCATCTGTTGCTGAAACTTTCATCCGTGCTTTTGTTACCTCCAGACTCGACTATTCCAATGCTCTCTTGGCCAGCCTCCCATTTTCCGTAAACTTCAGCTCATCTAATGCTGTTCACCCTTCACTGCTGTGTTCGCTGGCTCCTGGTCCCGCAACGCCTCAAATTTCAAATTCTTTGGGGGAAAAATTTGGTTGATTTGCGGCGCTAACGGGGCGCAACGCAACTAGCGCCTGGGCGCAGCGCCACCAACACCTCCTGCGGAATTCAGCGGGAGGTTAGCGGCGGCGGTAACCGTTCGCACCCCGCGGCGATGACGTGATCGCAGTGTGCAGCGCCCCGCTCGCGTCCCGGCCGCCATCTTCGGTAGTGCCCCCTGACTTACCAGCGGACGCTATGTCTGACAGGGTCAGGGGGGCCTACCTGTGGCCAGGCGGCGCAAGTTAAAGGGGAGGTGCCGGGCGACCATTTTTGTTGCTGGCTGCCTGCCAGCACCTGCCCCCGTTGCCATCCCCGGCCTCCTCTGCACCCCCCCCCCCCCCCGCGGAGTATAAGGGGAGGAAGGCCTGCAGTACCGCGGCACGACATGCCTCAGAGCGTGGCGCTGCGGCACGTAGCGCCGTGATATTCACTCGCAGCGCCCCAAAGGGCGCTACCAGTGAATTTTGGGCGCGGGGGCGCTAATTTTTTCAGGGCACTAAAAGTAGCGCCCCGGTGAAGTTAGTGCCCCAAGTGGGTTTGACCCAATTTTCCCCCCTTGTCTTTGTGTTAAAGTCCCTCCATGGCCTTGTCTCTCCCCATCTCTGTGACCTCCAGCCCTACAGCCCTCCAAGAACTCTGCATTCCTCCAATTCAGGCCTCTTGTGCATCTCCGATTTCCTTTGCCCCACCATTGGCAGCCGTGCCTTCAGCTGTCTAGGCCCGAAGCTCTGGAATTCCCTCCCTAACCCTCTCTGCCTCTCTAGCTCTCTTTCCTCCTTTAAGACGCTCCTTAAAACCTACCTCTTTGACCAAACTTTAGGTCACCTGTCCTTCTGTGGCTCCATGTCAACCTTTGTCTGATAATGCTCCTGTGAAGCGCCTTGGGATGGTTTACTACGTTAAAGGCGCTATATAAATGCAAGTTGTTGTATCACGGGGATACTATTCATATGTTTCTGAGATACATAAGGCATATGTATAAATATAAATGCAAGCCTTTAATAATTTTTATTTTCTTCTCTTTTTTCTTTTGCTCTCTTTCTCTCACACTCTCTCTCTCTTTCTCTCTCCTGAAAATGTAATGAAAAAAATGAGTTTAGCAGGAAGCATTCTTCAGATCTCATGGCTGTAGTTTGTCATTATTCAAATAAAACAGAAGAGACGTGCTTAATAAAGCTCCAAGTTGTAATAATTGCTAAGGAAAAGATATAATTTTGGAAGACCTTTTGAAGAAACGCTGTGCTTACAAGATCATGCATTACTGACATTCATGATGAAGCATATCCAAGGTTTCAACCCACGTATTTGAAATGTATAACCTTTAGGGCCTTGCAGTCTGAGTTCCAGGCGATGGCATGAGAAAGTTGATCTGACATAGAGAAAAGTGGAGAGTGAATCAGCTTCAGAAAGATGCTGGGGGATAATCATTGGGAATTAGAACAGAATACATCTACTTCAATCAACACAGCAGGAAGATGAGAACTTCTGTTGCGATGACAGAGATAGCAGCTAATCAGCAGCAGGTGCGGGTGTCAGAGGAAATTGAACAAATGTTTTGTGTTGGATCGTTTCCCGTTAGAATGGAAACACCTGAGAGCACTTAAAGATTATGTTGTGGGTAAGAGGAACATAATACCATGAGATATATGCTTAGGTCAGCAAGAATGTGCAGGGGATGGGGGAATTCTCGGCTGGGGAATTTTCTTTACCTGAGCGGGTAGAGTGCGGGCGGTCGGCGTTGTGGGTCTCGACCCCGTTGCTGCTTCCATCCCACTCCTGAAATGGACTTTGCGCTAACGGGGCCTATTAAGCCCGCCCAGTGTGTTACCCGGCCCAATTAAATGGTGCGGGTCGGATGACGTCATCCATGACGCGTTTTCAGCCGGGATATTTAAAGGAGCCGTGGCCACATTGCGTTTGAAGGTTCATCTAGGAGTGTGCAGGCAGCACACTGGAGGTTTTGATTGTTCCAAACACTTGGAAACCTGACTGCACAGAGGCAGAGGGCTGCACCCAGTTTTTCTGATGACTCTCTCCATATGCTTGTGGAGGGAGTCAGAGCACGCAGGATAGAATCTGATGGATGGAAGAAACCTCCTCAGGAGTCAAAAAGAGCCTGGCTCCAAATTGCAGAGGAGGTCAACAGCAGGAATGTAGTGAGGCGGACCTGGGTGCACTGCTGCAAACGTTTCAATGATCTCATTAGATCAGGAAAAGTGAGTACAAAGCCACACTCAACTTCATCCTGCTGTGCCTCTCATCACATCTCCATCACTCTGCCTTCCCAACACTACTCCTGCACATCCTTACTCACACCAACATACCTTGCATGTCCACCCATCCCCCTCTCTCTATCTGCATTATCACATCCCCATCTTACTAGCCACTCCTCATCCTAATGCAATCATACCAACTAACAACACACAAGGAGGCCACTTCGCATTGCCACCCCACTCCATCATAGTCTCCCTCTAAAGATGTAACCCATCCTTACACCATTCCATCACTCTCACTCAACCTTCTCTTCTTTCCCTCTTTGCAGGAAAAGAGCGCCCACAATAAGAGGGAAAGGGAGGGAACCGGAGGTGGAACGTCATCATTTGCCACCCTCACAACAGCAGAGGAGGCTGCATTAGAAGTATCGGGATTCGCCAAGCAGCTCGAGGTAAGAGACGGAGAGAGGGGGTCATCTCAGCAACCTGGTGATAGAATTACATATCAACAGCTACATGGCGTAAATCAGTCACTCATATGGGGACTGATGTCATCAGCCACTGAATGGTCATCTTGTGCATAATGGTATCTGTACCCATTCTTCATATGACATATCTAACTCATCTCTTTACTCTCCCACAGGTCCATCAAGAGTGCCCCCTCCCCTCCACTGTACAGGAGCCTCCAGCCTCTGAGGGCGCACCGTCACCAGTCATAAACACACCCAGCACCAGCGCAGATACGCACACCTCGGTGGGTGTCACGCGAGATAGAGTAGTGTTGTCACCTGGTGTCTCAGAACTCACAAGTGAGCAAGAGCAGATGGTGGAGACAGGGACAGCAGTGGAGACTCCTCGCCGTAGGGCGCAGGACACTCCAAGCTCTGCTCAGCTGCATGCAGACACTGAGCCTCGGGGGCCATCCTGAAAGAGGGCGATCCTGGAGGTGCAGGAAGAAATGCAGGAGGCTGTGACAGGTTATGCGACCGCAATGTTTGCAAATGTTCAGAGAATGGAGGCGTCCGTCTCCAACATGAGCACCACCATGTCGCAGGCGATGGCGACTGTAGGCTCTTCTATGGAAAGGATGGCCACCTGCATGGAGCAGCTGATGTGCCACTCACAGGAGCACATGGTCTCTATGGACAATAGATGGCAGTGGCTCATAGACTTCCTCTCTAGGAGGGATGTCAGCGTAGACTTGGGTCCTCATGGCCCCACTGCTGTGCAGTAAGGTGCTCTCCAGCTCCTTGCTAGCTGGGAAATGCGGGTGGCCCATGAGAGGGATGATGGTGAGAGGGATGATGGTGAGAGGGATGATGGTGAGAGGGGACGTGGAAGTGTGGGCTCCTCTCAAAGTGCTTACACTTCTCCCCCGTTGCCACCCCCTCAGTCAGGACCCCAGATGCCTCCTCGGACAGCAATGGCTGAGTCTGCCCCTGCACAGTCGCAGGAGGAGCGGACTTTGGCGGGGCCATCAGAGGCTCCAAAACCCAGAGGACATCTGCCAAGAGTGTCTAAGCAGTCGCAGCAGGGAAGTAAGCAGGCTGCCTCTACCTCTGCTGAAGCCACAGGGGTAGCACCTCGTAGAAGCACGCTGAAGAATAAGATGACACACAAGTAGTTTCACAAGGGTAGCCACTTGGGTGTTTTATCCAATGTTTATGTGAAGTTTCTGTTAATGTGGTGTGAAACATAAAAATCTTTATTTTCAACACTTTCCGGTCTTGGACAGATTTGTGTGCACCTTTGGAAGTGGCTTAGTGAGTTGCAGTGAATGGTGAGACATAACGGTACCCCCCGCAATGGTGATGAGTGTGAAAGGAATGGCTTGGTCATTGTAGGAATGCTTTATGGTGTTGGTGTGTGGTGCCAACCTGGCGCATCATGTGGCAGCCATATGGGCGTACTGCATCAAGTGAAGTAAATCTGGCCATGGTGAAGCCATCCCTGGCCTCCCGGGCAGCAATGTGCTCGGGTGCTGATGCCCTCTGTCTTGTGCAGAATCAGGTGATTGCGGAGAAGGTTGGTGGTGTGCCTGGTGCTGCTGGTGTTAGGGCTCAATGTGGTCAGATTCTGAGGACCAAGGTGATACAGTATAAACAGCACCCATGCTGATGGCAGGTCAAGTAGAGCTGACAGAAGCGATCTGTCAATGGTGAGAGACGTTCTTCCAATGAGGTGACACTGGATGGAAATGTTGCTGGAAACACTTGCAGCCTGCAGAAAGCTAAATCTATGCTGGCAATGTAGTCAGCAACAGCTTCTGCCTGAGGAAAGTGATCAGCTGTGAGGTGGGAGCTTTTATAGTACATTTGATGCTGTCAAGTAATCAGCTGGATCAATGGCCACTCAGCTCCCACCTCAGGTTGACAGACGTCGCTCCTGAGCTGCGTGAATCCTCTGGACATGCAGGGAAATTTGAAAGGTAGGGGGAGAAAGGTGCTTAAGTGTCAGACAACAAGCTGATAATGATTTAAATTAGGTCGCCCGCCTCTACCGGTCGGGTCGCTGCCGCATCGGCAAACGTGCCCGAGGGAAAGGCACATGGGGACGGGATGACGGCAGGTTCCCGACCCGCTCCAACTTTTTTCAAATTTCCCACCCGACCCGCCTCCAATCGCGCCCGAACAGACCCCGGAAAATTCAGGCCCTCATCTCCTGAAGATGGTGACTCATACTTGGTTATCCAATTGAAAGGATCTAAGCAGCCCCCAATACTTCCTCCAAGTGCCTCTTCTTCATGCACAAACAGAATTGTGGGCAATTTCAACCTAACCCACCCGACGGGAAACTGATGGGATGGGGTGCAACGCTGGTTTTACAGTCTGCCCGATTTTACTCTGCATTGAAGTCCCGGAGAGTAATATTGGGCGGGGTTCCACCTGATTCTGTGGGCTTCCCGCCCGGAGAGTTAGGTTAAAATTACCCCCAAAGTGTCTATGGGCTGCTTACCATGAAAGGCATAACATCCAAACCCATTTCCATCCTTAACTGACATTCATACACATGGACTGGATAGTGATGAGGAGTGGAGTCCTGTCTGACTTTCGCTTATGTGAAATTGTATCTAAGTCAGATCAGTCAACTCTGCACAGACCAGGAACTTTGTCCCATACAGTTGTGATGCCTTATGCATCACGTCAAGAAACATCTTACCCTCATCCAGATCTGCCTGGTTCAATATTACATCAGGGCAGTGATCTTGCCCACTAAGCAACCAGGGAAGCTCAAATAAGATATTCAAATTTCAGTGACCCATGATGGAATGATAAACTTGGGACCTGTGAAAATGGGAAACTGTGATTAAATGTTCTGAAAGTTCATTTGGTCTTTGTTTGAATAAGTGTAATATAAATGTCATTTGGTCTTTGGAAGACATTTGATCCCCTGCTATTCCTTAGGGTGGCATGTTTTGGCACTTCTAAAAAGCCCTGACCATTTTAAAGCATCTTCAAAACCATTCCTACAAGCCAAGAGTGACTGGATTAACCATTTTAAATCCAGTTTTAAACATGAATCAAAACTGAAACTGTTTGTGATATTTGTGGCTGCCAGTGGACTCTCACTTTAACTTATACAAACATACAAAAATAATTGACAGGAAAAGACCACCTGGTTTATCTACCATGTCCCGTACAGTTGCGAAGCCTTATGCATCACATCATAGAAACTCTTTGCTCCCTAGTTGTCATGTAGCATCCTGAGAGAGGTGATAAAACAGATCAAAACCCAAGGTCAACTGGGGGGAAAAAATATGGAAAATTCCTCTCCAATGCTTCTAGGTGATCGGAATTAGTCCAGGAAACCACATTGATCATGTCTTATATTATTTGGTACCTAACTCATGATGCGATTTCCTCTCCAGTCAAGGACTAGTCCAGCTCTCTCTTGCAGGTGTACAGTGAAGCAGCACTCACCGCACAAACTGGCAACTTGTTCCATAGATCTACTATTTTCTGGGAAATGAAGAACCGTCTAACATCTAACCTATTTCTTCCCTTGCGTAATTAACTCTTGTTCCTCCCGAATCTATCCAATTGAAATAATTTGTCAGCGTGCGCACAATCTAGTCCTTATGTTATGTTATAGATCTCAGTCAAATTCCCCCTGAGCCTACGCTTCTCTAAAGTATGTAAACCCAGCTTTTAATCCTATCTGGTTAGCTAGAGTGTTTTAAACTGGAAATTTCTCATGGCCCCTCCTCTGAACTTTTACCAAAGCCTCAATATCACCCACCATGTGAGGGGACCAAAACTGGGCACAGTATTCTAAATGAGGCCGAACCAAGATCTTGTACAAGGACAAAATGGTAGGTTTTGTTTTGTAAATGCAACTTAGTACACGGTTTAGCTTCACGGCATTGGTGAAGCCCGAAAATCCAACATGAAAAGAATCAGTTACATTCTGGGTACTTTACAGTCACTTTGTTACGTCCTATAATTATAAAAGCATACAGAAATATAGACAACATTGTTTCCTGTTCATTTCTGAACACTGTTGGAATTGATGTAGGAATGCAATGGACTTGAATGATCGACTTATTGTGCTGTAAAAAAAATCATCCAATACGTTGAAAGAGGAAGTGGTATTTTTGTTTTGTGTAGGTTAGCTGGTGCTTTTGATTAGGATGCAAAGTGGAAATTGAATGTATGATTGACTGCCTTTGTTGGCAAGGCCTTTAATAACCTGAAAAAAATGAGGTACACAAACCTAGATGAAGCTGGCCAGTTTGCTGTAGATTCCTTACGATTTTCCCGGGAGTTCTGACAAACAGGCTCCGTGACAGCTATATTAATGAGCGTATCTTGTTCGAGGAGTATAACTTCTGAAAATTAATTCAATAAATCTGGACATTTGTGGGCTGGTACCAAAAAAAAATGATTGGTGAAAGTTGCAGAATTGTTGTAAAAACCAAACTGGTTCACTGATGTCCTTCAAGGAAGGGATCAGCCACTGCTACCCCATCTGCCCTACACGTGACTCCAGTCCCATGCTCGGTGGTTGACTTTTAATGCCCTCGGGGGGCATCTAGGGATGGATGATAAATGCTGCCTTGCCAGTGTTGTCCACACCCTAAGAATACATTTTTTTTAAAACATCGAGATGAATCTTTCAGTCTCCAGGTGTGGTTTGGATGATTGATTACCAACAAAAGGACCCTTCATTTTGAAAGACCCAACACTTTTTTTATTATTAAGGAATGAAAACTTTGCTGTTTATTGAAGTGAACTCTTTAGTGAGTTAGCAGCCGATATACTTGTCTCAGTGTACCATTGAAGATTGCCAAATGGTCTAGGACAAAGAAAGAAATCAGTAGATACAACTGACCTTGCCAGTACGATCGGAAGCAAACGACACTACATCTACTGTGTGTCCACATGGCATGTTGATGACGAGATTTTGTTAGCCACATTTATAAAGATATGGAAGAACTGTTATGAAATGTTACTTGCAGCCAACCTCTGTTTCCGTAATTATTAATAAATATCCAAACTGCCAAATCTTTTGAACTTGAATATATTGACTTTTTCAGGCCCTGGAATGTTCTAAAGGTGGAATGTTAAATCTTTTAGTTACAGATCATTTCACAAGTTATGTACAAGCGGCAGGGATCAAAAGGGTACTGCAGGTCAGAATTATGGTGGAATTTTATCCCTAATTGTGGAATTACAGCTGGCTTTCATTGCGAGACTAAGGAAGACATTTTTAAACAAAAGCGAAACACTGCAGATGCTGGAAATCTGAAACAAAAACAGAGAATGCCGGAAACGCTCAGCAGGTCAGGCAGCCTCTGTGGAGAGAGAAACAGAGTTAACGTTTCAGGCCGATGACCTTTTATCAGAACTCTAATTCAAAAGAAATTGTGCAAGTATGCTGATATGAGTTATGCGGAATCAGTCGGATAGTAAAAAAGCAGCATGACCCCACGGCATTCCCATGAGAAGGAAATATGGAACTGAAATGTAGGCCGTGTGCCTTCCGTAATGCAAGTGGAACTGGACAAAATATTGTGGTTTTGGCTGGTTCTTGAGGTTATTTGTTACCCTCACTTACTCCCTCATTACTCCCTCGTAACTCATATCTTTCCCAAGACTTCAAAACTGTGGATTTTTTTACCTCCTTCAATCTTCCTTTTCTCCAACAATTTACAAACCCAAGATGGCATTAACTAACCATTGCCCCTTGACTTTGCTCCTACTCCTTTTAACCTTGGTGGTGTCCTGCTCTATGAGCCTTGGCTTTTCATCTATGTTTCTCAAAAGAAAGGTCCCCGACTTAATGATTCCAGAAGTAAAAAGAAGATAGAAAGTGTATGACTGTAGGATAAAAGAGAAGAAAGACCTGCATTTCTATAGCGCCTTTCACAACCTCAGGACATCCCAAAGCGCTTTACAACCAACAAAGCACTTTTTTGGAGTGCAGTCACTGTTTTAATGTAGGAAACGCGGCAGCCAATTTGCGCACAGCAAGGTCCCACAAACAGCAATGTGATAATGATCAGATAATCTGTCTTAGTGATGTTGGTTGAGGGATAAACATTGGCCAGGACACCGGGGATAACTCCCCTGCTCTTACTCGAACAGTGCCGTGGGATCCCCCACGTCCATCCAAGAGGGCAGGCGGGGACCCCGGTTCAATGCCTCCTCCGCAAGACAGAAGTCATATTACAACAAGGCAAATAAATGCTGAGTTTCAAGAATCAGTGAAACAAATATTAATTGAAAATAGGTACCATGTAGTTTATGTGGTTACCTAAACTTCCTTACATGAACATATGACAATGACGGACAGGAAAAGACCCACTGATCCATCCAGCCTGTCCCACTTGACTGCGATGTCTTGTGCATCACAATATATACACTCCCACCCCACCCAAAAGCCATGTGATCTCTTGGGAGAGGCAGAAAAAAGATAAAACACAGGAAAAAAATCTGGAAAATTCCTCTCCCACCCCTTTAGGCGATCAAAACTAGTCCAGGAGACCATTCCAGCCCTGATTAATGTTATACAACACCTTTTATATGAGGTGATCGCTACCCCAGCCAGAAACGGGTCGAGCTCTCGCTTGAAGGAATAAAGAGGATTGGCTTGGTTTATCTTTCAAACAATACTAAGTGAGGACAAAGAATGGAATGGAAGATTACAAGTATATTGCAATGTTTTAACATCATGGCCTAGAAATTCGAACCTTTAGCGCCGGCCGTTAAGGCTGGTTTTGAAGAAAAAATGGCGGCCACCTCACTTCCACCCACATCCGGCACGGACCACAGCGGCCGCCATATTGGGCAGGTCGGCAGCGCTGCCGTTGCCTGCTCTCACCGCAAGTATTTTAATTACCCGGAGCGTGACGTCAGTTGGCGTGCAATGCCGAATTGATGCATGCTCAGCGATTTTGGACGTCACTTCTCCCCTTACCGCCCTCTCCAAAGCACGTCCGTGAGTGCAGCCGTTGATAGCGTGTAGGGCCAGGAGAAAGCGGCGGTGAGCTACAAACCATACAGTAAACAGCGACTGAGATAACTGGTAACTATGGAGAGCTCAGACTATGTAATTGGAGTGAAAACTGCTTCCAATGAGATGCATCAAATCTCCCCCCACCCCGGTTAGTCAAACATTGCAGGTGGTAAATACTTATAAAATAAACTATACTGTACTACAGTTCTAAGAATCTTAGGAAAAAAATCAAAGCTGCATTTCCTTAAATTTTACAAATTGGGTTTTCTAATTTAGGAGCTGATAAAATAATATGCAAAGTTTTGATTTTAAAAGGCCAAGAATCAAGGAAAATTTAACAGCATATTCTCACCACGAGTTCTTCAAAGGTCTGTTGTTGTTAAAAATTTAATTGAACTTCTTCTGCACAATTTTCACCAGTAAACTCCTGACCAAGAGGTTCATGTTTCCCTTTTTTTTAATAATGTATTTTAATTCACATTTACCATGCTACTTTTAAATAAATTACACTCAAATAACTGACTTCAATTGTCTTGCAGTTGTTTGCAATTTTTTTTTTAATATGATCCAGATCGAGCTGGCTTTTTATCATTGTTGGTTAATTAAAAATTTATTTTTTTGACCTTTTCATCAAGATCCAGTTTACATCAAGAAAATGCTGATGAACCCGCTAAACAAAGAAATATGAAGATTTAGAGAGAGTTTTTTTGTTCTTATTGAAAATACATACATAGGTGCCTTTATAATATACAGTTCCTATACAACCATAATCCTAAAATAAGCTTGGACGAACAGTTTGTAATTTCCATCGTACATGTCTTGTGATCATTGCCCTATTTTAACAAATTTAGCAAGTGGCCAGTACTCACTGGTATCTCTTGCTGCCTTGCCACTTCAGCAACATCTCTCTTCCATATAATGGCACTACTTCTTTATATTGCACTCAGTCCATTAAATTTTCTGCGTTCGGCTTATATTTTGGGCATAATCTCAGGATTTCTCATGCAGCGGTTTGAGGACAACTATGCTGGGCTTTCACTTGGAAATGTACCATTAATAAGGTGACTGCCCTGAGAACACCGCACCGATCCTTTAAACACGACCTTCCGCCTCCTGCTGATGTTACCGCTGGAAAGAGCGCGTTGCACGGGAGCTTCTGCGCTGCACTCATTTAAATCAGCAGTCAGCAGCAAAATACTGGCGCTGCTTGCGCTCTTTTTGCGGGCGGCCGTTGACCTTTGGCCCACACTGGCGCCGTCCATTTTCGGGCTTTGTCGAATTTCTAGGCCTATGAAATTATGTAACTTATTATCAAAGCTACAAGTTTCACCTGGAAAAATGACCAGAATGATATTTGCTTGGGCAAGGCTGAATTTCTGTGACTTACATTCTGTTCCATATTACCTGGGGCTAATGAGAGCAGAACCACCTGGCTGAGACAATAATGGAGGCAGAAAATAAATGGCTACCTTAGTTTGCATTAGATGTTACAAGGCAACCCATAATAGCCCGCCTTCAGTGATGTGGGCTACTGGTATACAACTAATAACAGCTTGCATTTCTAATGATAAGTCTGGTACTGTTTCATCAGTACCACAACATTATAAACATTGATTTCTCAGTACTAGTGTCCAGGGGTAAGAACCTTAAATGTTGCAGCTAATAGCTTTGACCTTCTGTACAATGGCGGAAACCAGGATTTTCCGGTGGGCTAGGAAATTTGGGTAGGAGTTATGGGTCAATCAGAAAGGTGACATCTAGGAAGAATGGACCTCTTCCAGACAGGTTTCAGTATAATAATTATACATCCCCAAAGATATGACCTTTTATGACATCTGCTGCATTTGTTAGAACTCTGCAAATAGTTGAGCCTGACCAACTTGGTTTCCTTGAATACTGTGGACCTATTGACCTGAGTCAGCTCAGCTGTTTCCCCTTGCTCTGTCTTTCAGTATAGTTGGTGAAGAATTTAGTATATATTGTTACTATGTCAACACAACCAAATTTAGGGTGGAGAAAGAAACACTGCCTTTCTTCCACCACCCCCACCCCCGAAACTGGAGAGAAAACATAGAAAAAAATTTACATTGGAGGAGGAACTTCAAGTTGCATGTATCAGGACAAGTCTGCATGGCAAGTTGCTGTCGTGTCTGCTTGCCCAGTGTTTCCTATGTAAGCTTCTCATAAAATCTGTTTCTTTCTGTACTCTTCTGATCTTCAGATGGTACATACTGGGGCTATTTCACTACATTTTGCCCTGTAAAGATTAGTCTAGACATTCATTAATGGAGTATTGATCTTCATGTAGAAGAAACAGCAGCTGACATTTTTCATTTTTTTTTATATGTTGAAAAGTATCAACCTAACGTCTTGGGGATACTGTCTAGACTACGGTGAATTTCACTGGAGGGGTTGACAAATAGACCCAAGAGATGGGAACGACTAACATACATTGTTGACTTGGTAATGGAAGGGTCAGCTGGAGTGAGTCAGGCACTGTTTACATACCATGGGCTTCAGATTGACTCCAAAGTCAAAATCTCAACTGTAGTGATCACTGACAACATGGGGAGATTTTCTTTCCTCTCTTAGCGCCAGTTTTCAAAATGGGTTCCACCAGGCAACCCCAGGGAGCCCTAAAGTCATCTTATTTCTGTATCTTTATATGTATTTGATAACTTACTAGCGCTTATTAACTTATGAGCACATTATTTATGTTGCTATGCACCAATAAATCACGTTTCTGGATTGTTTTCTTTTGGGTAGTTGTTCTTAGGACGGGGTGGGGGGGCGGGGGCCAGGATTATATTTATATATAATGGGGTAATCCACACAGAAAACTTGGAAAAGTATTCCTCTATTTGTTATTAGTCGGTACACAAATTACTGAAATAATATTTGCATTTTTTAAATGGAAAAAAATGACTGCAGAATTTGAAGATTTCAATCTTGTTAATTAAAATAAATTTATAGATGAGGAATGGGATAAATACGGAGTGTGCGTGATGTGAATAGTCTGACTCAATAGTCTTCTGCCTGCCTGCTCCCTCCACCCCCACATGTGTCTGGGGCAGTTGCGCTATGCTACTCCAGGAATTCGGGCAATTATACTCCTGTTGGGTCCAGCAGAACACTTGCCAGCTGAGAGGTGGTGTGAGATCTGCTGTGGGCCTAGTAAAGGCCCATGGTCCAAAAGCGGATGGATTTACAGCTCCAAAAATGGCCATTGGCTGCCTTGGGAACATTTTTGAAATTTCTAGCTATTTTCTCTTTAACCCTTTAAGCCCTGGTATCATTCTCGTGAATCTGTGCTGTAGCCCTTCCAGGACCAGTATATTTTTCCTGAGGTTTGGTGCCTAAAACTGAACACGGTACCCTAGATGGGGGCTGACCAAGGCGCTGTACAATTGAAGCATCATTACTTCCTCACTTTTGAATTCCAATCCCCTTGAGATAAAGGCCAACATTCCATTAGCTTTTTTGATTACTTTTTGTACCTGCGCACGAGCTTTTAGTGATTTGTGTACCTGGACACCCAAATCCCTTTGCTCCTCCACAGCTCCTAGTCTCTCACCATTAAGAAAATATTCCAATTTGTCTTTCTTGGATCCAGAGTGGATGACCTCGCACTTCCCCACACTGAACTCCATCCGCCATAGTTTTGCCCACTCACTTAGTCTGTCTATGACCCTTTGTAACTTCCTGCTCTCATCCAAACAACTTACTGTGCCTGCTAACTTAGTGTCATCTGTAAACTTAGATATACAACTCTCTTTATCCAAGTCATAAATATACATGGTGAAAAGCTGAGGCCCCAGTACGGATCCTTGAAGAACACCCCTTGTAACATCCCGCCAATCAGAAAACAAACCCTTTTTCCCTACTCTCTTCCACCTCCCAACCAATTACCAATCCATATCACAGGGATACCTCAAATTCCATGTGCTCTAATTTTTGCTAATAATCTCTCGTGCGGAACCTTATCAAATGCCTTCTGGAATTCAATATAGACAACTCCATAGACACTCTTCTATCGACCATAGGTAGTGACCACCTGAAAAAAATTCAACTAGATTAGTCAGACATGACCTACCCTTTACAAATCTATGCTGACTCTCAACTGATCAACTGATACCTGTCCAAGTGCTCAGTCGCTCTGTCTCTGATAATAGATTCTAGTAACTTCCCCACAATTGTTAAACTGACAGGTCTGCAGATACCCGATTTCTCTCTCCCTCTCTTCTTAAATAATGGAGTGACATTTGCAATTTTCCAATCCAAAGGCACAATCCCTGAATCTACAGAGGTTTGGAAACTCATGATTTATGCATCTGCAATTTCCTCATCTATTTCTTTTAATACCCTGGGGGAGACCACTAGGTCCTGAAGATTTGTCTATCTTAAGTCCTTTTATTATTTCCATTACCATTTTTTAAAACTTTAAAAGTTCCTCCCCTTGACTTATCTTTAGGTTTCCTTGTATTTGTATGTTGTCCTCTTTCTCCACTGTGAAAACAGATACAAAGTACTCATTTAACAAGGGCTGCGATTTTTCCGGTTGATGCGGCTTGGGGCGGGATAGCTGCCTTCCGCGTTCCAGTCCCGCCCCCAACTATGTCCGACGCACAGACGCGATTTTGCGTCAGTTGGCCTTGTTAAGCCGGCCAATTAAGAGGAAGCCAGTGTCAGATGACGTCAGTTGATGACGCGTCATATGCCGGTTTTCTTAAAGGGGCCACACACAATTTTTTTTGACAGCTGATTTTTCAGTGTTTGACAGCATTGAGGTGCTGCAAACACTGACAATCACTGTACAAAGGTGAGCCCTTGCACCCAGGCTCTCCAGTGACTCCCTCCTTAGGCTAGAACAGATGGCAGCTGTAGGTGAGGTTACAGAAGCGATCTGTCACTGTTGAGAGAGGTTCTCCCAATGAAGTGGGACTACACAAACAATTCAAAACTTGTCACCTACAGAAAAGTCTAAATACATTAAAAATTATTTTCCCAACATTTTCTTACCTCTGAAACTCACCAGCGCACCATTGGATCCTTCACACCACTTCTGCAGCTTCCATCAATGCACAAACATTACAGTAGACCCACAGCACGCCACACTTTCCTGGTGTGGTGTCCGGACTTCAGGAAGCCTGCAGTAGACCTGTCAAAATTGCAAAAAGCCTCTTAATTTAGTGCCTATAATCCTCTTCCTGCCGCTAAGCGTCAGGTCCCTGTGCAAATCGGGGACCCAACACCTGGGAAGATTGTCTGGAGGCGGGTTGATGGTGGGTTTCCGACCCGCTGTCAATCTTTGCGATTTTGCCGGATGTCCCGCCTCCAAACCCGCCCCCTGAGCACCGGCAAAATTCCCCCCAAGTATTTGTCATTTTCTTATTATTCATTATAATCTCGCTTACATCAGTCTTTAGTGGACCTAAATTCTCCTTTACCACTCTCGCTTTCTCTTAATACATTTATTAAAAAAATTGCTGTTAGTTTTGATATCCCTTGCAGGCTTTTTTTCTTTTTTTTTGCACATCTTATTATTTTCTTTGTATCCCTTTATTACTTTTTATAGCTCTCTCAATCCACTGGATTTCCACTTCTCCTTGCACTTGTGTAAGTTTTCCTTTGATACTGTTTTTTAGCGCATTTGTTGACAAGTTTCTGCAGTTTGAAAATCGGTTGAAGTTGTATCAGCAGAAGTATGTTTATTTTCAGTGCTGTTTCCCCAACACAAGGATTTGCTATAAAATGGAGTTAGAAGGTAATATTGCACCCCAATGTACAAAAGAGGAGAATGGCTGACTAACTTAGTAATTTATGTAGAATTTTATAGCACAGAAGGAAGATCTTAGGCACATTGTGCCAGTGCTGGCTCTCTGAAAGAGCTCTCCACTTAATCCCATTTCCCTGCCCTTTCTCAAAACTCCTTTTTTCTTTTCCTTTTCTTTTTCAAATGTTTATCCTCTTATCTCTCAAAAGCTATTATGGATTCTGCTTCCGCCACTGTCCCTGTTGAGGCATTCCATGTCCTAACAATCTCTGTGTGTTTTTCTGCCTTCTCCCTTTGTTCTGCAGTGATCATCCTCAATTTATGCCCTCTAGTTACCAACTCGTCAACCAATGAAAATAGTTTTCCCCTATTCACCTCATCAAATTCCTTCATAATTTTGAGCTCCTCTATCAGATCTTCTCCCAACATTTTTTGTTGTAATGAGAAAAGAGTCCCAGTTTTTCCCTAAAAACGAAAGCCTCTTGGCATCATCTTAGTGAATCTGTTTTTGCATCCTTCTTCCTAAAGTAAGGTGCCCAAAACTGGACACAATCAGCATTGCTTCTTACTTTAAGTAGGTGGGACATATGACCCTTGAAAATCTACTGGTACGATGGTTTTTAATCAGATTTACAGCAAAAGTTATACAGTGTGTTACTGCTTGCGCTTTTAAACAGTTTTGCTCTTGATGGTTGTGCCAGGCTTAACCACAAGTGGGCAGCGTCCCTTGTGATCAGGTAGTGTGGATCTTGGGTTGTGTAGCTCGGGGCTGCTGTGCACTGGAACTCACGCAGGATTCCCATGGCATTTCATGTCTCTTGAAAGTTGGAAGGTAGCAGAGTTAGGACATGACTGGTACAAGCTAAAACAAGGCAGGGCTGCCAATCAATCATGACCAAAGGAACAATAGCACCGATTTTGTAATAAATCACAAAGTTATGGAGAACGTCCCATGGAATGCCAATGAAAAGGGAAACACATTATCTGGAATCTATAAGCTTTACACAAGTTAGCCAGCTATTATCAACACAAAATACAAATAAAAACTCATTTGTCTTCAACATTAATTCAGTAACAAACTTCTTGTTAAAAGCTCCAAACACACAATTGCTTGCTGAGAGTATCACGCGACTAAGGACGATTTGGTACCTTTCAAAGAGCCTCTACTGATTGTGTGAATTTAAGCAGAGGGACACCTCTTGAAGTATAGACATTTTTCTGAAAATGTGGAACCTAGCACCTAACCTAGTTAACTCTTGTCTGAACTTAGCTGCCTGAAAATAAACCAGCACAAATTTCATCCTTTTCTGGAATAAGTTGCTCACCGACTGTATAGTAATTGGAAGGTGACATTTATTGAAAAGGCTGCTGATTATCCCTACGTAAAAATTGCCTGTCGATTTCACTGTGTTCTGCAGGAACTTGAACATATTTTATATGATTTAATTTCAATTTAAAATGAGAAGAATTAAAACATTTTGCACAGCCGGATGTTGCACTGGAGCCCCAATCTGTGGTGCCATAGCAATGGTGGAAAGCTGTTTTTTAACTGCCCACAATACTGCGTTCAAAATCTCATGCCGCATTGCAGTGGAAGTGGGGAGGGATGGTGGAGGTGAGCTGCTTCCTCATGGAGGGGAGGGAACATCAGAGAGTTGTCCCTGTCTGCTCTCTCCCACCTTCTAGCAGTCAGCTCAGAATGGTGTTGGTGAAAACCTGGGACAAGGTTTGTTAGCCCAGTGAGACACTGTTGGTGCATTCATTGCCCGAGGACGCCAGAGGGATGAAAATAAAAAAAAGGGAGTTAACCCTCAAATATAGGGGAGAAAATATAAACTTGAGTACAGTTTGGAAAATTCAGTGCAGGAGTTAACGCGAATTAGCTCCACAGATTAGATTGTGAAATCATGGATTAGGGTTACAATGTGTTCCTATTTTGGCTCAGTGTTTTTTTTATTCGTTCCTGGGATCTGGGCGTCGCTGGCAAGGCCAGCATTTATTGCCCATCGCTAGTTGCCCTTGAGAAGGTGGTGGTGAGCCGCCTTCTTGAACCGCTGCAGTCCGTGTGGTGAAGGTACTCCCACAGTGCTGTTAGGGAGGGAGTTCCAGAATTTTGACCCAGCGACGCTAGAGGAACGGCGATATACTTCTAAGTCAGGATGGTGTGTGACTTGGAGGTGGTGGTGTTCCCATGCGCCTGCTGCCCTTGTCCTTCTAGGTGGTAGAGGTCATGGGTTTGGGAGGTGCTGCTGAAGAAGCCTTGGCGAGTTGCTGCAGTGCATCTTGTAGATGGTACACACTGCAGCCACGGTACGCCGGTGGTGGAGGGAGTGAATGTTTAAGGTGGTGGATGGGGTGCCAATCAAGCGGGCTGCTTTGTCTTGGATGGCGTTGAGCTTCTTGAGTGTTGTTGGAGCTGCACTCATCCAGGCAAGTGGAGAGTATTCCATCACACTCCTGACTTGTGCCTTGTAGATGGTGGAAAGGCTTTGGGGAGTCAGGAGGTGAGTCACTCGCCACAGAATACCTAGCCTCTGACCTGCTCTTGTTGCCATTATATTTATGTGGCTGGTCCAGTTAAGTTTCTGGTCAATGGTGATCCCCAGGATGTTGATGGTGGGGGATTCGCCGATGGTGATGCCGTTGAATGTCAAGGGGCGGTGTTTAGACGCTCGCTTGTTGGAGATAGTCATTGCCTGGCACTTCTGTGGCACGAATGTTACCTGCCACTTATCAGCCCAAGTCTGAATGTCGTCCAGATCTTGTTGCATGCGGGCATGGACTGCTCCATTATCTGAGGAGTTGTGAATGGCGCTGAACACTGTGCAGTCATCAGCGAACATTCCCACTTCTGACCTTATGATGGAGGGAAGGTCATTGATGAAGCAGCTGAAATTGATTGTGCCTGGGACACTGCCCTGAGGAACTCCTGCAGCGATGTCCTGGGGCTGTGATGATTGACCTCCAACCACCACAACCATCTTCATTTGTGCTAGGTCTGACTCCAGCCAGTGGAGAGTTTTCCCCCTGATTCCCATTGACTTCAGTTTTACTAGGGCTCCTTGATGCCAGACTCGGTCAAATGCTGCCTTGATGTCAAGGGCAGTCACTCTCAGCTCACCTCTGGAATTCAGCTCTTTTGTCCATGTTTGGACCAAGGCTGTAATGAGGTCTGGAGCCGAGTGGTCCTGGCGGAACCCAAACTGGCATCAGTGAGCAGGTTATTGGTGAGTAAGTGCTGCTTGATAGCACTGTCGACGACACCTTCCATCACTTTGCTGATGATTGAGAGTAGACTGATGGGACGGTAATTGGCCGGATTGGATTTGTCCTGCTTTTTGTGGACAGGACTTACCTGGGCAGTTTTCCACATTGTTGGATAGTTACCAGTGTTATAGCTGTATTGGAACAGCTTGGCGAGAGGCGTGGCTAGTTCTGGAGCACAAGTCTTCAGCACGACAGCTGGGATGTTGTCGGGGCCCACAGCCTTTGCTGTATTCAGTGCGCTCAGCCGTTTCTTGATATCACGCGGAGTGAATCAAATTGGCTGAAGAATGGCTTCTGTGATGGTGGGGACCTCAGGAGGAGGCCAATATGGATCATCCACTCGGCACTTCTGGCTGAAGATGGTTGCAAATGCTTCAGCTTTGTCTTTTGCATTCACGTGCTGGGCTCCACCATCATTGAGGATGGGAATATTCATGGAGCCTTCTCCTCCCGTTAGTTGTTTAATGGTCCACCATCATTCACGACTGGATGTGGCAGGACTGCAGAGCTTTGATCTAATCCGTTGATTGTGGGATTGCTGAGCCCTGTCTATAGCATGCTGCTTCCGCTTTTTAGCATGCATGTAGTCCTGTATTGCAGCTTCCCCAGGTTGGCACCGCATTTTTAGGTACGCCTGGTGTTGCTCCTGGCATGCTCTTCTACACTCCTAATTGACCCAGGGTTGGTCCCCTGGCTTGATGGTAATGGTAGAGTGAGGGATATGCCAGGCCATGAGATTGTGGTGGAATACAATTCTGCTGCTGCTGATAGCCCACAGCGCCTCATGGATGCCCAGTTTTGAGCTGTTAGATCTGTTCTGAATCTATCCCATTTAGCACGGTGGTAGTGCCACACAACACGATGGAGGGTGTCCTCAGTGTGAAGACGGGACTTCGTCTCCACAATGACTGTGTGGTGGTCACTGCTACCAATGCTGTCATGGACAGATGCATCTGCGACAGGTAGGTTGATGAGGACGAGGTCAAGTAGGTTTTTTCCCTCGTGTTGGTTCTCTCACCGCCTGTCACAGGCCCAGACAAGTTCAACTTTTGTGTGCTACTGAGCAATTAATGCCAAGACGACTCCAGCTTATGTTTGGGTGAAGCCGAGATTGGGCTGCACTGTGCGAAAATATAGGCGTTAGGGCATAGTTTTGCTTGCCGGTAAGAATTTTGGCTTTACTTGTGCTGTACTTTGGAAAGTTGGCTTCAGAACATCAAGAACTCTGCGCAACTACTGAGAGCACAATTGTATCCATGAGAAGAAAGCACTGAAACTTCAGTTTCGCACTTTAAGAATGGCCACTTAGGGGACGGACTGGAGAGCTATTGAAAGTAGTAGAACCGTATTGAGTATGAGCTGCTGCTTTCAAGAGAGAAGACGAGGGGCGAAAATGGTGTTGGGATGAAATAAAGATGTGTAATGTTCCAAGTTCTTCAATAGTAACGTAACCTTAGTTTTTCATGTTTAAAAAAAAGTCATAGTTACGGAATTGTTCCAGTGATATGTATAATTCCACCACAGAACATAAGAACATAAGAAATAGGAGCAGGAGTAGGCCATTTGGCCCTTCGAGCCTGCTCTGCCATTCAATGAGATCATGGTTGATCTTCTGCCTCATCTCCACTTTCCTGCACTATCCCCCCATATCCCTTGATTCCCTTAATATTCAAAAATCTATCTATCAACTGGCCATATACTGGTTTTCAGATCAGTACACAGTTTTGCTTGCAAGCCGCCAGTTACAATTGTTGGTTCATTTTGGGCAGCGTTGTGGAAACTTAACTTCAGAGTGTCATCGCCTAATATTTGCACCCACTGAGAACACAATTATACCTGAAGCACTTCTGTCTTGTTTTGGGCTGGTATTTGTCCCTTTTAAATCACTTACAATTCATTTTAAACAGTTACCTGCAGACTCAAACCTATTTTGTAACGTTTGTTGCCAGGTGTGTTATTGCTTTCTCTTTGGTAAAAGGCTTGAGAGAAAGTCGAACACATGATTTACCTACAGTAGTAATTATATGTTATTGTTATATATTCACTTTATTATTCAATAAATTTACTTAATACTTTAAAAATAGATTGAGGCTTGATACGGTGTTCTATCGCTTATGAAGACGGGAGATGGATCTTGTGCAGGTAAAAGAATAATTCCAGTAGCGTCTATTCATTGTCCTGGGTCCATTGATAATGCTTTACCTGGATAATAAGGCTAGTGAAGGCATGAGAAGTTGGGACTCACCTAGAAGACTGATTTAAGATGCGAGAGTCAAAAAAATCTAAAGGAAAGAAGATCTAAAAACATCACCGTACCAATGACAAATAGCACAGAAATTCTGCATCAGTGGCCTGTTGTAATTTTCCGTACTTTGTAATGAATAACACATGCCTGAAAGGGTGGTAGAGGCAGAGACTCTCATCACATTTAAAAAGTACTTGGATATGCACTTGAAGTGCCGTAACCTACAAGGCTACGGACCAAGTGCTGGAAAGTGGGATTAGGCTGGATAGCTCTTTGTCGGCCGGCACGGACAAGATGGGCCGAATGGCCTCCTTCTGTGCCATAAATTTCTATGATTTCTATTCCTATGATTTCACAATTTTACCTATTCGAAACCTCCAACTGACGTCTCAACGGGGAAGCAGGTGGAGCCTTAAAACACTTCACCCTGAGTCGTAGGTTAACCCATGTCCTTTTTAACTTGTGGAAATTTTAAATGTTCACAAAAAAGTTACATAAAGTCAAATTGAAGATGTGTTTCTTGGCCACGCCTCCTTCGACATGCATGGTGATGCAAAAAAAAAATGTACGCGTTGAAAAACGATTGGCAGCCATGTCAGCAAGTTGTTGAGTGCAGATCTCCGTATGGTATGGTTTCGGTATCATCACGAGGAAGTGCGGAGTGAAGACCATGCGCTTCCCCAAAGGAATGGAGGGAAAGTCACCCTAAATCACTCTCCCAGGTATGTTCCAAAACGCTTTATTTGTTAAAGCCTGAAAGGAATTCATAGGCTTTTGCACCTACACGATCCACTTAAATTTTTATATTGTGCAAACAAAACATCTCTGAGCACTTCACAAGGTGGCAAAAAAATGGCGTGCCTGAGTAGAAGAAAAGAAGAGTTTAGGGCAGTGTGGAAGGGATGTCAAAGAAAAGGGTTTTTAGAAGACATTTGAGGGAAAAGAGGTTTCTGGCAAGGCAGTGAGATTTTGGGAGAATGTGTAACAATTGAAAAAATGGCCAATCAGGGTGGATTGGAGAAAATGGGAAACTAGCTGTGTTGGGGGACCAGGGTATTCATACAGGGATGTGTGCCTATATAGGACAGGGTGAAGCAGTGATTAGGGTTTGAAAGGGAAGAGGGGATAAAGGTTTTGAAATCCATTCCCTGGATATGGAGCTATTGCCGCTTAGCAAAGAACGGGTATCACATTGCATGGAGAATTCTCAAGATGTTTGAAAGGCCATTGCAAACCGTCGATTTCAGTTGAGCTTGAGAGTTGTGGGTCTTTCACACTTGAGAAATAAATGGTATTAAATGCCACAAAAATAACGTGGTTAGCTTAACTGCTACCAACGTTTTCCTACTATGTTAATTTTCATATGATCAACAGTTTAAACTCAATCATCATTCAGAACCAGCTTCTTCAGTGAGTAAGCTCTGACGATGAGGTATATTTTTGAATGCGACCATGCTGAGTTGAAGTATCCGGTTCTTGTCCAAATGAGTTGAGGACAGACCTATATAGGGAGCGATCCATAAATCTGTATCTCTTCCACTTGCACCTGCTCTCTACCGGCCATTGATTTAGCTGTGAAGAACAACATTGTTGTATCATACAGCTCTTGTGTTGGAAATGAGGCTTTTATGTCTCTCCCTGCTGATGTGGCTGATGCAGCTGTTGTGGTTACTATGCCCGATATGAGTCTTCCAACTCCTACTGCTCTTCCGGCTGTTGCTGTTCATGTGGTTCTTGTGGTTCTTGAGGCTCTTGCAGACAATGTGGCTTTTGCTGCTTTAATGACTCTAGGGTCCACAGATTTTATTTGAATAGGGTTGGTTTGTTTGAGACAGTGTTATCCACACAGCAAGTTCCTGATCTTAGCTGAACTTCAAGGGAAGGTGCAGAGCAGAAACCAGGTGCTTCCCGAACAGGCGAATAGAGGATTCGCACATAAGTTTCTCTTGGTTGCTCTTGTCCCAAACCCCGAGGGCGGGCCACCTGCTTGCTGATTTTGCATCTGGCAAGGGAAACGGAAATTCATTTGCAAATGGAACAAAAACAATAGAGGGAAAATGCTGAATTACCAGAAAAGTTTCATTGTGTTTCAGTGCTAACAGTTGTTGTTGCATCTGGAACTCCATGATGAAATAAGCTGCTTCTGGGGCCCAGGCAGTTATCCACATTTTATAGCTTCAAGGAGGGGTATGGGATGGTAGTGACTGAAAGACTGTCAGGAAAGTAGTCCCAGTCCATAAAGCTGAAAAATTAGGACCTTGTGACTTCACAGTTCTCAAACCACATGTGTGTTATAACCTAGAATACAAGAAAGAAAGAAATAAGAACTGAGAAAAATAATGAAAGAAAAGGGGAAAACACAGATGTATAGAACCAGCCTATTAAAATAAGGTGGAAAAAAATCAGGAAATATGAACTAAGGGATGAGAAACAAATGGAAATAAAAGCCTAGAAATTTAATACATATCTCTGATGTCATGTGTACATTGTGATGATTCTAGAAATTAAGGCCGAAATTATGCCGGCGCTCAGTGGACGGGATGGGCGACGGGCCAGCTGTTAAATTTAAAATGATTGACAGCGGGTCGGGAACCCGCTATCAAAATGCGCACACTGGACTTTCCCGATGTCGGGTCTGCCAGCGCTGAGCAGACCCGACAGGCAGCGGTGGGGGAAGCAATTAAATCCATTAGTGGCTTGTTTACAGCCACTTATCAATGGTTTTTTCTCAGCTTTTTGGATTTGACAGGTCGCCCACCGGTTTCCCGCTGTGCCTAGACCTCGTCTGTGAAGCTGAGGCAGGAGGTCAGTGGCCATTGAATCAGCTGATGAGTTGACAGCTTCAAATGTCAAGTCAAAGCTCCCAGCTTACAGAGATATCTTCCCTCAGCCACAAACTCTTCTTCACTGCATTTCCACAACAGATTCACCATGCTGCAAGTCTTCACACAAGTCTCCATTCAGTCTGACCTCATTACCTCTCTCACCATTGGCAGATCGCTTCTGTCATCTCTGCTTCACCTGCCATCTATTCCATCAGCATGGGTGTCATTTATACTATCTTACCTTGGTCCTCAGAATCCCACCACGATCAGCCCGAACACCAGCAGCACCAGGCACACCAGCAGCACCAACGACACCAAACTTCTCCGCAATCAACTGATGCTGCACAGGAGACAGGGCATCAGCACCCGGCCACATTGTTGCCCGGGAGGCCAGGGATGGCCTCACTATGGCCAGATTTACTTCACTTGACGCTGTATACCGTGGCTGCCACATGATGCGCCAGGTTGGCACCACCCCACACCAACACCATAAAGCATCCCTACAATGCCCAAGCCATTCCTTTCACACTCATCACCATTGCGGGGGGTACCGTTATGTCTCACCATTCACTGCAACTCACTAAGCCACTTCCAAAGGTGCACACAAATCTGTCCAAGAACACAAAGTGTTGAAAATAAAGGTTTCAATGTTTGACAACACATTAACAGAAACTTTCATGAACATTACATAAAACACCCAAGCGCCTACCCTTGTGTGTTGTTAGTTGGTATGATTGCACTAGGATGAGGGTGAGTCTGAGGGGTGGCTAGTGAGATGGGGAAGTGATAATGTAGATAGAGAGGGATGGGTGGAGGTCCAAGGTAAGTTGGTGTGAGTAAGGAGGTGCACGAGTAGGGTAGGGAAGGCAGAGTGATGGGGATGTGATGAGAGGCACAGCAGGATGAGGTTGAGTGTGGCTTTGTACTAATGATTCGTGATCTACTGAGATCATTGAAACGTTTGCGGCACTGCACCTAGGTCCTCCTGACCACATCCCTGCTTGTGCCCTCCTCTGCAATGTGCAACTAGGCTACGTTGATCTCCTGGGGAGGTCTCTTCCGCCCATGGGAAGGGAAGAGGACCTCCCTGCGTGCAAATGGAGGGAGTCATGGGAGAGCCTGGGTGCAGCCCTGCACCTCTATGCAGTGCTTGTCAATGTTTGCAGCCCCTCAATGCTGTAGAACACTGACAGCACAAATGTCAAAATAAAGTTTGACATGGTCCCTTTAAGGAAACCGGCTGATTATGTTGCAAAATTGGGCGTTTTTGCCCCAGGAGTGAAGTGGGGCGGTAAATGAGGTGCTAATGGTGCTGCAGGGGCGCTAATGCCAGAGTGCTACCCAATTTCAGCTGACTGGCGTTCAGCAATCAGCCTTCAAGCCTTGACTCCAGCTTATTCCAGCTCTTAAAGAGGAGGTAATTTCAAGCTGCAGCTGCTCATTATCAGCATTGCTGCTCTTGAGTGCGACCTCTCAGCTACTGAGACAGCTTTGTGCCATGGCTGCTGCAAGGGAGAGGGAGAGGGCTACTCGATTCAGCGATGTGGAATTGGATATGTTCAGCAGCTTGTCTGACAATGTCTCAGCAGAGTTATGGCCGACAAAAAAGTTTCCCCAAGATGGTGCCTTTAAATAGCGCGCGCGGAGCTGACTCCCAACTGCAACTCGACAGCTGATGCTGTCGTTGTTAGCTCCAGGCGGTAAGTGAGAGGGTGCGGACGGATTTTGCATTCGGGGCGCTGTGCACGGCGTCATCACCGGGCGCGGCCGAGCAGGGCGGTACCTACAGGAGCGGGGCGCTGACTCTTCGCGCCGCCTCAAAAACCTGGCTCAATTTAGCGCGGTAATATTGCTGCACCCGGCCGAAATCCCATTTGCGCCCCGTTAGCGCCCCATGGAGGCACTAACAGCAGGTGCAAAAGCAGCTGAATTTTGTGCCCAAAAACCCCACAGGAAAAGTGGTCCAACCGTGGCTAACAAGAGAAGTTAAAGATAGTATTAGATTAAATGAAGAGGCTTATAATGTTGCCAAAAAGAGCAGTAAGCTTGAGGATTGGGAGGATTTTAGAATTCAGCAAAGGAGGACCAAGAAATTGATAAAGAAATGGAAAATAGAATATGAGAGTAAACTAGCGAGAAACATAAAAACAGACTGTAAAAGCTTCTACAGGTATGTAAATAGGAAAAGATTAGTGAAAGTAAATGTGGGTCCCTTACAGGCTGAGACAGGAGAAATTATAATGGGGAATAAGGAAATGGCAGAGAAATTAAACAAATACTTTGGGCTGGATTTTGAATGACCCATGGAGTCGGGTTTGGAGGCATGTGGGGGGTTAAATTTGCGGGGTCGGGGTTTCCGACCCCATCCCGACTCCATCCCGCCTCCACGCAATTTTGACATAATCAGTCGCAGGGTTCCCGACTCCGTCCCGCCCTCAAGAGGCGGGAGAGGCCATTAAAGCCCTTAACAAGCTCTAAATTGGCTCTGTAATGCCATTTTGAAACGCTGTAGCTAGTTTAACCCTCTTCTGGCGTGAAGCACGCCTGGTGTGAAACAGTCCAGTGAAAGCTGGCGGGAGCACAAGTGGATAGCGGACTATCTGCTGCAGGTCCACTATTATAACGGAGATGTGTGATGAAGGTAGTAGTAGTGGTATTAGGTCTGAACGTCGCCTCTGATGCTACTGCATTGAATGTCTTCAGACTTTAGATACTGCCTGGGAGGACTTGCTTGGCAAAAAAAATCTCTCTCTCTCTCTCTCTCTCTCTCTCTCTATCTCTCTCTCTCTCTCTCTCTCTGTCTCTCTCTGTCTCTTCTCCCCCCCCCCCTTTTTGCATCCAGGTCCACTCACATCAAAAGCCAGGCAGGTCCTCTCTCACCAACAGTCTCTGAGACTAGGCAGTCAGCAATGATGACATCATCAGAGGCGCCTTTCAGACTGAAAACACTAATTAGTTCATGGGTTCCCACATGCTCCAACTCAATTGCCCAATTAAGTGAAAATTGCATCAGGCATCCACATTAATCTGGAGTCGGGGGGGAAACACGAAATGCGGATTACACGACCCCAACCCGACCCCAAGACAAAATCCAGCCCTTTGTGTCTGTCTTCATGGAAGAAGACGCAAAAAACCTCCCGGAAATAGTGGAGAACCAAGGGTCTAGCGAGAATGAGGAACTGAAAGAAATTAGTATTAGTAAAAAAATAGTACTGGAGAAATTAATGGGACTGAAAGCCAATAAATCCCCTGGACCTGATGGCCTACATCCTAGTGTTTTGAAAGAGATGGCTATAGAGATAGTGGATGCATTGGTTGTCATCTTCCAAAATTCCATTGATTCTAGAACGGTTCCCACGGATTGGAAGGTAGCAAATGTAACCCCGCTATTTAAGAAAGGAGGGAGAGAGAAAATGGGGAATTACAGGCCAGTTAGCCTGACATCAGTAGTAGGGAAAATGCTAGAATCTATTATTAAGGACGTGGTAACAGGGCACTTAGAAAATAATAATAGGATTGGGCAGAGTCAACACGGATTTATGAAAGGGAAATCATGTTTGACAAATCTATTAGAATTCTTTGAGGTTGTAACTAGCAGAATAGATAAGGGGGAACCAGTGGATGAGGTGTATTTTGGATTTTCAGAAGGCATTCGATAAGGTGCCACACAAGAGGTTATTAAACAAAATTAGGGCTCATGGGATTGGGGGTAATATAATAGCATGGATTGAGGATTGGTTAATGGACAGAAAACAGAGAGTAGGAATAAACGGGTCATTTTCAGGTCGGCAGGCTGTAACTAATGGGGTACCGCAAGGATCAGTGCTTGGGCCTCAGCTATTCACAATCTACATCAATGATTTGGATGAGGGGACCAAATGTAATATATCCAAGTTTGCTGATGGTACAAAGCTGGGTGGAAATGTAAGTTGTGAGGAGAATGCAAGGAGGCTTCAAGGGGATATAGACAGGCTAAGTGAGTGGGCAAGAACATGGCAAATAGAATATAATGTGGAGAAAAGTGAAGTTATCCATATTGGTAGAAAAAATAGAAAAGCAGGGTATTTTTTAAATGGTGAGAGATTGGGAAATGTTGGTGTTCAGAGGGACCTGGGTGTCCTTGTACACAAATCACTGAAAGTTAACATGCAGGTACAGCAAGCAATTAGGAAAGCAAATGGTATGTTGGCCTTTATTACAAGAGGATTCGAGTATAAGAGTAAAGACGTCTTACTGCAATTATATAGGGCCCTGGTGAGACCACACCTGGAGTATTGTGTACAGTTTTGGTCTCCTTACCTAAGGTAGGATATACTTGTCATAGAGGGAGTGCAACGAAGGTTCACCAGACTGATTCCTGGGATGGGGGGGATTGTCCTATGAGGAGAGATTGAGCAGACTAGGCCTATATTCTCTGGAGTTTAGAAGAATGAGAGGTGATCTCATTGAAACATACAAAATTCTTACAGGGCTTGACAGGGTAGATGCAGGAAGGATGTTTCCCCTGGGTGGGGAGTCTATAACCAGGGGTCACAGTCTCAGAATAAGGGGTTGGCCATTTAGGACTGAGATGAGGAGAAATTTCTTCACTCAGAGGGTGGTGAATCTTTGGAATTCTCTACCTCAGAGGGCTGTGAAGGCTCAGTCATTGAGTATATTCAAGACAGAGATCGATAGATTTTTGGATTTTAAGGGAATCAAGGGATATGGGGATAGTGCAGGAAAGTGGAGATGAAGTAGAAGATCAGCCATGATCTTATTGAATGGAGGAGCAGGCACGAGGGGCCAAATGGCCGACTCCTGCTCCTATTTCTTATGTTCTTATGTTCTTATCACCATTGTTAATGCTACTGGATGGACATTATTGTGCATTAATGACATGGAAACTACTGGAACTTTACATTTGGCACCGATAACCATTGTGGTGACAACATTGAGGTGTAAAATGAATAGTGGCTATATTATGGATAAAAGCAGATATCTAGAAATAACTTTAATACAGTAAATCAATCTTGTGATAACGGTTATAACTGGCTCGAGTTTCACTCCCAGAGCTTAGCGTATCATCCGAATACCTTGAATACGCCATTTCTAGTTATCAATTATTGTCTTTACAAGTTAGAGAGGAAGCCACAAATAATTCGTATTATTATGCTGGAGGTTATGATATCTATGTGCTGTAATAGTGTATCTACGTTGATCCAAGAATACCCCTTGCCATGGGCTACTATAGGCTAATAGTAGGCACATCACCTTGATTCGCTGAATCAAGCAACGCTTCATATTATGAATTCAGGTCCCAGTGTGTTTCTCATAATCTTGGAGATTGTTCTTTCACCCCCTTTACGTCCTCTATCCCTTCTCAGTGCATTCAACCCACAGTGTAGCCAGCATCCTTGGCCAGACCAGATGAATTGCCAAAGTCAGTGATGCACATGGAGAGCCTGCAGTTCCCACTATAAGGATCTGTTAAGTGTGTATTCGAGTCCTGCACTCTGATCAGCAGTAGAGCAGCTGTGTATATCGGGAGAATTATGGTCTGGTAACCAGAGTTAGAGGGAGTTCAAAGCAATGTGCAGCTGATGTGTTTGCTTTTTTCCCAGTTCAGAAACATTGGATGGAAATCCTCTGTTTTGTTTATACAGAGACCTGTTACGCTAATCCGGGTTTCGTACACAAATCTGTGACTGTGGGTTGACTGGAACCACGTTATTTACATTGCTGGCTCTCAATGCGGCAGCTCTGCAGCCACAATAACTTGTTGTTTTGTAAATTATACGTGTAGCTGCATCTCATTCTATCCCATTACATGTGATAATATTCAATAATCACCTGAGCCATACTGACCATTGTTGACCAACAGCTTAATTGCACCAGTCATATCAATACCGTTGCTACATGAGAAGGGTAGCGGCTGGGTGCTTTGTGACTATTGACACACCTCCTGACCCCTCAAAGCCTCTTCACCAACTGTAAGGCTTAGATAGGAGTGTGATGGAATATTCATCATTCACCAGATGAAGCTACAACAATACTGAAAAGGCTTAACTCCATCCAGGACAGAGCAGTCCACTTGATTGGTGCCCCTGCCACTGGACTCAATAACTATCTCATCTATCAATGGCACACTGTGGCTGCAGTATGCACTATCCACTGCAGCAACTTGCCAGTGTTACTTGGACAGCACTTCTCTGCCCATGACCTCTACTGCCAAGAAGGACAAGAGCAGTAATGTTCTGGGAACACCATCCCCTCCAAATTTCCTTCCAAGTCACACACCATCCTGACTTGGACATATACCGGCCTTGCAAGCTGGTTGAATATCCTGCAATTCCCATTGTGAGAGCACAATCACCAGGATTTCAGCAGTTCAAGAAGGCCCACCACCACCTTATAGGGATCAGCAATGAACAGGACCTTGCCAACACTGTCCATGTCCTGAAAACAAATACAAGAAAAAAAATACCTAGTTTTAAAGTTACAAATGACAATCGTTCTGTTGGTGTCTGTACTTTCTCCAAAGGCTGAGGAGAGTTGGTAGGGACCAGCGATAGCAACTGTGCTTCAGCCATGCTGTTCGACCACCTCTGCCTCCAGAGAAGGATTGAGATTGCTCCTGCAGTCGGTGCTTGGCTTGGAAGTACAGCTGAAAACCATACTTTGGCGACGTGCACCGCCTGCTGACAAAAGGAACATTGCTCTGTTTAGTTTGGAGATAAATTAGCAACAAGCTGTTGAGATAAATGCATTCTCGGGTAAGTAATGGAAAGCAGGGCTTCGAAAAGATTTACATGAAACCAGACCCTGTGAATTAAAATCCCTAGATGTGAGTTTGAATGTATGGGAGTGTGAATAAAGCATGTTGTTTGATGGGACTGTGCTTAACCAAGAAGGATACTCTCCATATCACAGTGTGGAGATGCAACGGGTCTACAAATTTTAAAATATTGAGCTGGTGACTACAAGCCTTCAAAAACCAAATACGTGCCATCCCAGTTACAGGTAAACATGCGCTGACAAACAATCCACTCTCAAGTTGAAGCTAGTTTTTTTATTTCTATTCATAAACACTTTATTCTGAGCAAAAGGTGTGATCTGCTCAAGTATGAGACATTCCATGAAGCCACCTGGCTACAGTTTAATTACACTCATTTATCTTTTATTAGGGTGTCAACAGCATTAAGTAATATTGCTTTATTGTTTGTAATGCTGTGTTCTCCACCAAACGGGTTTAATTATTGAGTGGACTTTTATTCCAGAGTGGGCACTGTGCTCTCTTATGTTAGACTATTGGGGAGTCTATGGTCTACTTTAGCTGATTGGCTAATTAACAAAAGGAAGGTGGCAGTAAAACAAGATTCCCCTGCCTCTCCACAGAGACAGAACTCCATGGCATTAACTGTTTGTTCTCTCCCTTCTAATGTGTTGCCAGATGCCAGACAGCAATGGTATCTCTATTCTGAGATAAGTAACACAGGAGGAATCCCTTTGACTCAACTTTTTGGTAGTAAGAGAGAGGGCTGGATTTTGTGAATGGAGACGAGTTGGAGGCGGGGCTGCTGCTTGTTGTGTCAATGTCCCGCCTCCATCCTCGCCTGACCAACCAGAGGGATTTTCCCCTGATTGACCTTGTTAAGCCCGCCCTGCGGGCTCAGCAAGCCACTTAGGGAGGAAGTCACTGACAGATCACGTCAACGTCAGACGTGCTATCTGTCAAGACTTCTTGAAAGAAGAAATGTCAGCGTTTGACAGCTCTGTGAAGCTGTCAAACACTGACATTCTCTTTAGTTTGATGAGTCCTTGTGTTCAGGACTCATCAAACCTTTCAAATTTGTAAATTTCACATGGCTGTTGGATCGGAGGTTCCAACAGCCAGTCTGTGAAATTGACAAGCAGGATGTTGGCTCTCCCGATCCACCGCGGTTAAAGGCTGTATGAAGAAAACAAGGTAAGTGAACACTTTTTTAAACCTATCACTCACCTTACATACTTACCACTCCACACGTGCACCCATCACTCACCTCTACATCTTACTTCCAGGTGCCTCCGACCACCGCAGACCTCCTTCACATCTCCTCCAACCCAGCGGGGCTCTCCGAGGTCGGGAAGCCTTCACCTGTGAAGGTAAAATGGCACTAATCCTTTTTTCTACCTGTTAACTACCTGTTAACAGGCAGTTAAAAGGATTAAATGCCTTTCCCGCCTCCAGGAGACGGGACTCGAAGCTGCACATCCTCCCGCCTCCTGGCAAAAGGACACGGAGGCGGGATGAGGGCGGGTTTGCCACCCGCCCCCACTTTCTCTGAGTTTACCGGCTGTCCCGCCTCCATGCCCGCCTCCTCGGGGCTTGGAAAATCCAGCCCCTAGTGTCCGCTAGGAGTACAGGAGTACGGTCCTGCATTTTAAAACATTAAAAGTCATAAATTTCTTCACCCCTTTCTCCTCCCTCCCTCCCCTCTCCATGTTCAGCCAGTGTTCTGACAGGTGATCAACAGACAGGTCCAATGCAGAAACTAGTGCAGCAATGGTGTCCTGGCTCTAGGTGTTGCTAGTGAGCAGAACTGCTATAGACTTCAGCCCACTGCCGATTTCCCCCTAACCACCCACCCCTATTTCCCAAGGGCGGGGTCATGTGCGAATTCAAGGGGGCGGGGGAGGGGGGGGGGGGTGCGCCTGCATCTGTAACAGACCCAGTAGATCTTTGAATGGCACCCTGCAGCTCCAAGAGGGGGAATCCATGGCCCAGATCGGGCTGAAGACAAAGGGCAGTAAAAGTATTGTTCAGCTTCTCCCCTAAAATACAGGGAAGCTCATCAGTGGTAGTCGATCTCTCTGGGGTTGATTCCCGTTTAACCTCTTGTGCGGTGAAGCCTTCACCAGGCCCAGAACGGAACCTACATAGCTCTCAGTGGGCATTTTTTGGGTGCTTTTGGCAAAATTTATGGGGAACGCTGAAAATGCTGAGGCAATTCAATTGTGGTAGTGTAAGAAGCTCCTGCCCCTCTCCCAATGCAGTTTCCTTTTAAATTTCTGAATGGGGCAAAAAATCTGTGTGGCCTGGGTTTTGCCCAAATTACTGCCAACCCAACACCCCCCCCCCCGCCCTTCCCCCTGCCCCACACCCCTCCTCTTTTTGGGGTAGAATTTCACTCTTGGGATTTTCACAATTTCTGGGCTACTCTCCATGTATTTGTGGTATCCAGTGGGAAGAAGAAAATTCTGCAGCAGTTTATTTGAATGTTTATTACATTGACAGGCTGTCTGGTTTGAACAGCTTGGATTCTTTCTAAAGTGTTCGATTGGAATGCCAACTGTCTATTTGATGGTTGGAGATATGACCAAGATCAATCACTGGTTTCAGGCACTTGGCCATTACTGGCAGGAGAATGTGAAAACTTAAAGGGGAAAGTCTTAAGACCGTTTACAAACAACACAATTGAAGCATAAATTCAGGCCACACCATTAGGAACTGGCCTGATGAAAGAAAGTTGCGCTCGATGGAGCTGTCCTGTTTTATTGTAGCCTAAGTCAGGCCTTAGTAAAAAAAAAAGATAAAAGGTTCATTATTACTTAGAGCGTGTCCAAGTAGCAGCTGCAACTATTTTAGTTCTTTATAAATTAATCCAGATTGAATTTGCGCAGAGTTCCTCATTCCTTTTTAACTTTGACGTGAAGTGATGAAGAGCTGGCTGGGTGCTTCTGTTTCTCATTGACAGCTATTGCTGTTCACTTCTTGGACCTGCACAAACTCAATGGCAGCATATAAAGTGTCTAACTGTCTCCAAGTACTGGATACGTTTCCTACTGGTGCAGAGGAGAGCCTTGTCACTCTTGTATTCCATTATGTTCCTAGGATGAAATTTCAGTGCAAAGTTGTGGCTGAGTTAGATTTTTGTTAATTGCTGTTGAGTTATTTTCTGTGTTTGCTCCATTGTTTGTCTCTCTAGGTCTCCCCGTACCAAATACCATACTCCTGCCGAGTGGACGCGCAAACAAGCGGCTCAGTAACCTCTGTCAGTGTCACACTAGCAACTATGAACGTGAGATTGGCCTTGGTGACTTGTCTTTGCAATGATTCATCCCTCCGTGTGGAGGTGTGACTGGATGACTCCTGTGCACCTCCCCTGACACCTGCAGCTCACCATGTCGGGGATTCTGGAAGCAAAACCATGTCTAATTCATTTCGCTTGAGATTCATTTTAAAAAGCACACTAGATAGAAGGGCAGTTACGGGCACTTTTCTAAGCAACCCTCGTACATTTTTTTAATATAGTGCCCCTCATGTAGAATGTCTCAGAGCACTTGAAGGGGAAGAAGATGGTGCTGAGGAAGAGATAGGTAAATTAGGAGGTTGGGAGAGACTGAAGGTCTGAAGGTCTAAGCGAGAGGTCGATGATAGAGGTTTCTAAAGAGGCATTTGAAAGAAGGTAGAGAGGAGCAAGGGAAAGTGGTTTTGGAAGAGAACAGGGGCATAATAGGCTCCAAGGGAATCAGATTAGTTCAATTCATTGCTGTTCTAGATCCTTCACAGTCTTTAATGGCTGCCTTCTCTATACCTGATGAATGCAATAAACATTTTGTTTCTAAGATTCATTTGCATTCCACTCTTAAATTCTCTGGTGCTACACACCGCAGGCCAGCAGTGAGGGTAGATGGATGATTTTCTCGCCAGTCCCTGGCAGCGTTGCTTTAAAATTGGTTCCTAAAGGGTGTGCAACTCGTCCTCCCACTTTACCTTCCTCCCTGTGGGGAAGCCGTGGGCTCCATTCATTGACTGCCCCAGTGACCGAGAGTCCAGGCAGAATTGTGGGATAATCCTATTTTCTGCCTTACCTGTTAACAGGCAGTTAATAGGCTTTAATCCCTTTCCTGCCTTGAGGAGACAGGACCCGGGGCAGGATGGCTTCCCACCTCCTGGCAAGAGGGCACGGAGGCGGGTTGGGGGTGGGTTTGCCAGCCACCCCCAAATCCTGCAACTTTACCGGCAGTCCCGCCTCCATACCCGCCTCCTCGGGGCTGGCAAAATCCAGCCCAGTGTTACTGTGATTCAACATTATAGGAATTCCCAAGCACTGCCTACCAGTGGGGGAAGCAAAGAACAGAGGCCAGGCTCTCTGCAGGGAGTAAGGGGAAACTGAATGGAGAGCTGCTACGGGGTTCCTCACAGCAACTGGTTACAGAGAAGTATTGGCAGAAGCTTGGGAGCAGATCTCCTTCAGCCTGCTCAGTCAGGGTACAGTGTGTGGCATGGGCAGAGCATAGTGTGTGACATGGGCAGAGCATAGTGTGTGACATGGGCAGAGCATAATGTGTGACATGGGCAGAGCATAGTGTGTGACATGGGCAGAGCATCGTGTGTGGGCATGGGGAGAGCATAGTGTGTGACATGGGCAGAGCATAGTGTGTGACATGGGGAGAGCATAGTGTGTGACATGGGCAGAGCATAATGTGTGACATGGGCAGAGCATAGTGTGTGACATGGGGAGAGCATAGTGTGTGACATGGGCAGAGCATAGTGTGTGACATGGGCAGAGCATAGTGTGTGACATGGGCAGAGCATAATGTGTGACATGGGCAGAGCATAGTGTGTGACATGGGGAGAGCATAGTGTGTGACATGGGCAGAGCATAATGTGTGACATGGGCAGAGCATAGTGTGTGACATGGGCAGAGCATCGTGTGTGACATGGGGAGAGCATAGTGTGTGACATGGGCAGAGCATAGTGTGTGACATGGGCAGAGCATAGTGTGTGACATGGGCAGAGCATAGTGTGTGACATGGGGAGAGCATAGTGTGTGACATGGGCAGAGCATAGTGTGTGACATGGGGAGAGCATAGTGTGTGACATGGGGAGAGCATAGTGTGTGACATGGGCAGAGCATAGTGTGTGACATGGGGAGAGCATAGTGTGTGACATGGGCAGAGCATCGTGTGTGACATGGGCAGAGCATAGTGTGTGACATGGGGAGAGCATAGTGTGTGACATGGGCAGAGCATAGTGTGTGACATGGGGAGAGCATAGTGTGTGACATGGGGAGAGCATCGTGTGTGACATGGGCAGAGCATCGTGTGTGGGCATGGGCAGAGCATCGTGTGTGACATGGGCAGAGCATAATGTGTGACATGGGGAGAGCATAGTGTGTGACATGGGCAGAGCATAGTGTGTGACATGGGCAGAGCATAGTGTGTGACATGGGCAGAGCATCGTGTGTGACATGGGCAGAGCATCGTGTGTGGGCATGGGCAGAGCATAGTGTGTGACATGGGGAGAGCATAATGTGTGACATGGGCAGAGCATAATGTGTGACATGGGCAGAGCATAGTGTGTGACATGGGCAGAGCATCATGTGTGACATGGGCAGAGCATCGTGTGTGACATGGGGAGAGCATAATGTGTGACATGGGGAGAGCATCGTGTGTGACATGGGAGCCCTAAAGAAGAGAACGCATATCTATTATATATTAAATTTGTATGTGCGGAGTACGTTTCATTGAAAACTCAGAAGTATCTGCAGTACGTATTACTCCAGTAGGTGGCCCAGTGATGGGTATTTTTAATGTTAAAGGTGTCACGCTGTGTGATACGCAATAGCTGCTTTTATACTCAGTGAAGTTTCTAATGTCCAAAATAAAATTAAGCAAAATTTTTAAAAAAATTCAAATGTTTAAATTTATCCATTGAATTGTTGTCGTCATTAAAGTTTTTACTTGAAGGTCTCTGCCTCTCCCAAAAGTCTTACGCTTGATATTTTTTGCCGGAGCTGTTTTTATGGGATTATGCAGTCTGAGCATGCGCCATGTACCTCATTGCCCAAAAAGCATCAGTACCGTTCACTCAGCTGTACTGCTGGGATATTTTTCTTTGCCTCCTAACACTTTCTGCCCAATAGCTTCAAATAATTTTGCAAAATAAAAAGGACAAATTTCAAAAGCTTCACTGAAGTAAGATTTATATTGAGTAAAAAACAGTCTGTGTGGCAATTTGTGTATCAGTGCGTATGTGAAAGAGAGAAGAAACATGACTGATCTGCTGACATATCTATTGTCAAATTTGTTCTGTGGCTATAAACTTTAAAAAGTGGTTAAACTAAGGGAGAGAGAGAGAGCGAGGTGTCAGAGGAAGAGATTTCTTCAGTTGGTTCAATTTTCAATAAAAACATCAGTTGAATTATCTCCACCTGTGTTTTGGCAGAAAAGATCAAAGCTAATCGTGTACACCAGCGAGACGGGGATTCTAATTACTAATACCTATGAGACAGAAGGATAAAGAGAGATGTACACACAACGAGAGACAGACATTTTTATTTTACTCCCAATTTGATTTCTATTTTGAGTAATGTGTTGAGTTTTGAAGGCAAAGCAAACAAAACCTCATTAAAGGAAACAGATAAGAAGAGAGGGGCGAAACTGAGGGCCTCTGACCTCAGTACCAACCCTTGGGGGAGCGAATGGGGGAAGAGTGGATAAAAGGTTAAGGGTGAGGTGAGTGATGGTGCAGTAAGAGGGAGGGAAAGATACAGGGGTTGAGTGGGTCGTTCAAAGGGGTAGAGACGGGGTGTGATGGAAGTGAGGGATGGGGAAAAGCATAACTGATTGCGGGAGAGGATGGGAAGGGAGCTGCTAAGGACCGAATTTTCCCCGCAACCCCCACCCTAAATGCAGCCTGCAGCCATTATCGGCTCTTTTCCTCGGCACTCCACATCACCCAGCACCTCTCACCAGAAAGGAAAGAAGAAACACACAGAGAAGCAGAAGAAGACCGAGAGAGAAGCAGAAGAAGACAGAGAGAGAAGCAAAAAGAAGTGTTAAAAGGAGAGAAACAGCACAAAAGAGAGAGAGAGACAGACAGACAGACAGAGGAGAAATCAGCAACATAAAGACATCAGAGATGGGCAAGAGAGTGACCACATTGGCTAAGTACCTGAATGAAAAAAATTTGCAGGGCTACAGGGAAAGGGTGGGGGAGTGGGACCAGCTGAAATGCTCTTGCAGAGAGCCGGCACGGGCTCAACGGGCCGAATGGCCTCCTTCTGTGCTGTAACCATTCTATGATTCTATGATTCTCTGACTTACGGTGTGCAATTCCATAGGAGATTGATTATTAAATGATAATTTAAGATGTAACAAATTATTATCGCCTTTAAGATCAAATTTGATTATTGTACAGCTTTATTCTCCATTCATTTCTATTGCATTACATGTCTGATCACAGCAAGCTGTTTGGCTGATGGTTTATAAACAAACATTTTCTCCCTCTCCAGCTGCTGTGTGGTGAGGGAGATGACCTCCTACCCTTTTGTCCTGTAGTCATCCACACCATCAGGGTTCCTGGGCTGCTTTTACACTCTTGATTTTTATGAACTCACATCCTAAGAATGTAAGCTAGTTGCATTCTGTACCTGATTGAAGTTTTGTAAAAGCCATCAGAGATTCTTCCATTGAAGGGACTAGGACATGAAACCAGGCCCAAACACTCTCGAAATGCATTTATTTTCTGCGATGCATTTAATTTCCTCCCTTTTTCCTTTGTGGATACTGCTATGTCACACAGATTCCCCGGCTTTGAGGAGGTACCTAGATCTTGGCCAGGGTTAGTGTGCAATCAACAAGTAGAAGGTGTGACAAGGCTCTGAGCCAACTGACACCGATTTCCCGCTTTCCTCCACCCGTCCAGGTGGCGGAATGCCTGACCTCTGCTTGGCACCTTCCGGTGGTGACACACGAGATCTGAAATTCTTCATTTGTCGAATTACAAGTGTGAACCTGTTTCCTATCACTCCTTGCCAATGGAGCTCAGACCAGCTATGCCACCATGCCACCTTCATCGCATTTTCAACTTGTTTTGCTCTAGTTATATTTAAATTACTTTTTGCGAAGTCCAGTCCAGTGCCACACTCTACTGTCTAGTATGAGGGCAGGCTGATGATCTCACAGGGCTCTGACAGCATCGACATTACGAGCATATGAAATTGACAGGCAGGAAATGACCAGCTGGTCCATCAAGTCTGCTCTGTTTGTGAGTAGGGATTCTTTACAGCATGTCCTCCTGCTGTGTGGTTCCCTTTGTACTTGGTCAGATCCCTCCAGTGTGTTGGAGCTCTGGTTGGTGCGCAATGTGCTGTTCTCCTGCACTTTCACTCTAAGGTCCATCATTCTTCCCTAATGCATTGGCTGAAGGTTAGAACAGTCTTGAAGCACAGTGATGATGCTGAAAATCAACTTACTGAGTTTCTATTACAGAATGTGCAAGGGCTGGGTGTTGGCGAGTCCGCTATGTCTTTGCAGGTGTTTCCACTAAAATTTGCGACTCTTCCCTTCTTCCACCCCACCCCCAACAAAAGACAAGATTGGGCAGCAACCATGCTGCCTAAGAAATGGTTGGTGCTACGTACTTGACTAGGCCCAATTTCTCCATTTCCTTTTGATCAGCTAGGTAACTGACACCTGCAGAAAACCCATCATCATCTTTAAAAGTCTACAAATTCAGCTACTGACAAGTCCACACAGGTAGGAGTTTCTGGTTGCCTGATATGGAGTACACTGCACCTTCCCTTTGTGTCACACCTACTCATCTAGGTCAAGAGAGCTTAGGTGCAGGTTGGCATATCCAAGGCTTGGGGATCCCCAGGCAAGCACACATGTACTGCCGAAGTTTAAACAGTTAGTACTATGCCGTCTACCACCACGGAGCACTGTTAAGCTTTCTGATGTTTGTCCAGCTCTGATCACTCTACCCTTTTGAGCATTGGCTTGCAGGATTCCCTGGAGCTGAGTGGGACAAATCCCAACCTCCAGTAATAGGTCTACTCCAGGTTTCATGAGTGAGCAAGGGAGATTTTCTCCTTGTTGAGTGCTGAGGGGTATGACCACAGTAAACAACCAACCTGGTTAAGTATTTATTGCCCTGAGAATTTTCAGATAAAAAAAATACCTTTCAATTAGAAAGAACATAAAATGCAAAATAAGAAACCACCATTTGGCCCATCAAACCTGATCCTTCCATATACCATTGCATGATCTACTCTATCATTGACTCTACCCCACCCATTTAATCTCCAGATGGAGTGTTCCCTTATTCCTAAAGGTGATTTAAAATATTACTGGAGAATATCTACCCTAACCCCAAATCTTCTGTATTTACCCCTGGCTTGTTGTCCTCCAGACAACATATGAAAGTAAAGGAGAAATAGACTTTAGGCCCATCCATGCTCACTCTGTCCATTAGATGGTGCTCCCCAAATCACTCCTAATGCTAAATGCCAGCGGAGGCAAAAAGAGGGGGGAAAACTTTTTCAGGAAAACTCTGCCTAAAGCAGTCAGGAAGAACTTCACAATCCAGCAAGCTTGAGGAGATTATAGTTGCTCATGATACAACAGTAAAAATTTACCCCCCTCCAACTTCATATATCTCCAATTCCTTAAGAACATAGGACTACTCAGCCATCCGACCTATCCCAAAGGTCACACGTCTTACGCCTCTTTTTCCCTCCAATAGCCTTAAATAACTATATCAGCTAAAATGTTACCGATTACTTTCTTAAATGTTTAACCTTCTCCATTTCTACTGCCTTCCGGGGAGGAAAGATCTGAACTTTATGCACTGTACTGCCTTTCACAAATTCAGGACATTCCAAAGCGTTTCATACCCAATGAAATACTTTTGAAATGTATGTCACTGTTGCAATGTTGGGAAATGCAGCAGCCAATTTGCATACAGCAAATTCCACAAACAACAATGAGATTACTGACCAGATAATCTGTATTAGTGAGGTTGAGGGATAAATATTGGCCAGGACACCAGTAGAACCAACCTACTCTTCTTCAGATAGTGTCATGGGATGTTTTACGTCCACCAGAGAGGGTAGACAGGGCTTTGGTTTAACATCTCAGCCAAAAGATGGCACCTCTGACAGTGTAGCACTCCCTCAGTACTGCCCTAGATTGTGCGCTGAAGTCACTTACCTCTTAACTGTATTCACATATTCCCATAGTAAGTTTGAATCCATGTCCCCTTATCCCAGAGCTTGTTTTAATATAGAACATCATTCCAGGATCCAGTTTATCTATTCTCTTGAACATTTAAAAAATATTTCAGTAAGGTTTCCTCTTAGCTGATACGATAGCAAAATACTGCGGATGCTGGAAATCCGAAATAACAACAGAGAACGCTGGAAAAACTCAGCAGGCCAGGCAGCATCCGTGGAGAGAGAAACAGAGTTAACGTTTCAGGTCGAAGACCCTTCGTCAGAACAGGAAAAAAGCAGAAAATGAAATAGATTTAAAGCAAGTATAATGCTGGGAAAAGGGGGAGGGGATGAAAGAACAAAAGGGAAGGTCAGTGGTGGTATAGAAGGCAGGAGAGATTAAGAGACAGTGAGAGACATTAAGAGATATTCAAGGCAAGAGGAGGTGGTAATGTGACAGGTTGAGGCTAGATGAGGTGTGAAATGCGCTGGCGGAATGAAGGACAGCTGCCAGCTTCAGGGAGGGAAGAAAAAAAGGGGCCAAACAAAAGGGTGGATGAAAAAATAAAATATATATATATATATATGTGATAGGGGCCGTGGTTATGATCTGAAATTGTTGAACTCTATGTTGAGTCCCTCTTAGCTGCTGTTTTTCCAATGTAAGCTTCCCTAGCACCCTTAGGGGGAAAAATTCAGTTGGTTGCGCCTCCCGTTAGCGCCTTAAGAGGGCGCTAATGGGGCGCAAAGCATCTAGCGCCCAGGCGCGTCGAAGTTTGCGCCGCTCGCGAAATTAACTAGACATTTTGCGGCGGCGCTAAACACTACCGCCACGATCTCCTGCGCCGGCAGATCGTGACGTCAGTCGAGTGCGCAACGCCCCGGTATCGGCCCGGAGTAGATATTGAGTGGCGCCCCCTGCCTTACCGCCTGACGCTAGCAACGACAGTTTGAGTGGAGCGTTCTGCAGTCATGAAGGGAAAGGGGGAGCGCTATTTAAAGGTGACCGCTTCCTGCCTTTTATTGTTGGTGCCATTTTTGAACTACGCATTCTGAGAGAGAGAGAGAGAGACTTCTGGAGAGTTTCAACGTTGTGTGAAGGAGTTTTGGGTACTGAGCAGCACTTTGCAGGTTCATTTTGATTTGCGATTCCTTGTATTGAGTTAGAAGAGACTGTGGGGACTGCACTCTGAGCTCTTTGCCTGGTACTCTCCATTGTTATTTCCAGCAGATTTGATGTGCAGGTCTCTCCAGGCCGAGATTCAAGGCTGCAATTAGCAGGATGTGGATGGAAAGTGAGATTAACCATCCCCTTTAAGAACTGGCCCATGCCATTGTGTGTGTGTTCCATTGCTGACTGACATTACATGAGCTTCGCCAGCGCTCTGAGGTAGCGCCTCACTCCTCGGCCTTTGCGCCTTAAGACAGGAGTGAAGCGCCTGATTTAGCGCTCCAATCACCTCCAGGGGCGATAAAAGTCAAGTTTGCAGTCGGTGGCGATAATTAGTGCCAGGCACTAATCTTTGCGCCCGGCCGATAATTGTGCCCCCAATGGGGCGATACTGAATTTCTCCCCCTTAGTCTTTCCTCACAGCTCATTTATCATTTCCTCCATTTATCAACCTTGTTGTCGTTCTTCATGTTCCCTCCAAAGTAGCGATGTCCTTTTGTGGTACGTAGCTCAGAACTGTACACAATACTCTCAATACCCCGCCAGCCCCAGCAGCTCAGAAACCATTACGCCTTATTTCATCATCTCTCTCCATACCTTGCCCTGGAGATTCTAGCATCGTACTGAGACAGGTATTTATCCAGCTCCTTTTTGAAGGAGTTAATGCAGCATCAACTGCTTTCTGAGGGTCTGTTTCATGTTTACACTACTCTGCAAAGAAAAAGATATTTCTAAACCGGATCACATCTTTGAAACTGTTGAAATATGACATGACTAGAATGACCACATGACCATTCCTCTGCTCCACCCTCCCCTCCCATTGTTAGACACCCTAATGATTCATTTGCAAAACTTACTGAAGCCATAAACTATTCCAGCGAGGTCTACCCCTGTTTGGAATGGAACTTAAGCATTACTTAATTAGTATCTGATAGAGAAAACAAAATAAAATTGCACTTGAATATTAGCTTTGGCTCCAGTTTTCTTGTTTCAGTGCAAGGTTAATGTGAACCAGCCTTACACCTAACTGTTGCAGGAATTTCCACTGGCATTGCTTAGTTCATCCTTAGGAGCTACTATGCTTGGAATCTTTGAGTTAGTGCAGGGAAAAAATGACTTACGGAATATTTCTGCCTACATTAGGGTCGGTCGTGTATTTTTTTTTAAAAGGGAATTGTGGCCAACGCTGCAAGGCATTGGTGTAATGGTGTCACGTGTCACGGGACAACGAGATGTAGTTCTGTGCCGTGATTTTCCACATGATGAGTTGCTCAGTGTGGGCCCACTGATCATAATATGCTGACTGGAGGCTAGTTGTTTTGCTCTCTCCCCCTGTGGGAGGTGAAATCGGCAGAGGAGTCACTCAGGGCTTCTGTCGTGCATCTCCTATTGGCCTGTTACAGTGTTTTGTTATTCCATCGAAACAACTCTGACCTTTTGCCTTACTTTTTTAAAAATTCGTTCATGGGATGTGGGCGTCACTGGCAAGGCCTGCATTTATTGCCCATCCCTAATTGAACCTTGAGAAGGTGCTGGCGAGCCGCCTTCTTGAACCGCTGCAGTCCGTGTGGTGAAGGTACTCCCACAGTGCTGTTAGGGAGGGAGCTCCAGGATTTTGACCCAGCGACGATGAAGGATCGGCGATATACTTCCAGGATGGTGTGTGACTTGGAGGGGAACTTGGAGGTGGTGGTGTTCCCATGCGCCTGCTGCCCTTGTCCTTCTAGGTGGAAGAGGTCGCTGGTTTGGGAGGTGCTGCCGAAGAAGCCTTGGCGAGTTGCTGCAGTGCATCTTGTAGATGGTACACACTGCAGCCACGGTACGCCGGTGGTGGAGGGAGTGAATGTTTAAGGTGGTGGATGGGGTGCCAGTCAAGCGGGCTGCTTTGTCCTGGATGGTGTCGATTGGTGATTATTCTATTTATTTTCTTTATTTAAAAGATGCAACTTTGACGATTACTTTCCTCACTTTGACCTACTTTCCTGAGAGCAGTGTCTCGTGTTGGGATGTAGTTTCCCAGGTGTTGGCAGTTCTCTGCTACCTCACCCTGCTGACCAGAACCTCATGTGTAAGCCTGGTCAGTGAGTGTTGGAAGAGTGTTTGACCATGAGGGGCTGAAAGAGGTAGAATGTTGCCACTGTAAAAACATGCTGCTGATTAAAACTGAAGTGCCAGTGAGTGGAAAAACAGAGGGGAAAAAATGCAGCAGAGGGTGAAAATTGTGGGATATTGTACCATGATAATCACTTGCCATACTCAAGGTCAGTCCAACGAAACGGCTCACAATGAAAGATGTACAATCCACATTCCCTGGTCCTAACTCTCCGGACTACTATAGCTGGCCAATAATAAGTGTGCCAATGACAAGTGTCCATTTGATTTTCGGCTGTACCTGTGGGGAAACGCTGGCCCTCCACTATGTGCTTCCCTCGATGGGACAGGTGACGTCATCCCCCTCCCACGTGGAAAATCATGGCTTCAAAGCTGTGCCCTTCCTCGCCATTGCTGAATAAACCCAATGTTCTACTGGCTACAGGGGGCCAAGCACATCTTACTTGCAGCCTAGAGATATAGAAGAAAAAGAAAGACTTGTATTTCTATAGCGCCTTTCACGTCCTTAGGACACCCCAAAGTGCTTTACAGCCAATAAAGCACTTTTTGAAGTGTAGTCACTGTTGTAATGGAGGAAACGTGGCAGGCAATTTTCAATCAGCAATGTGATAATGACCGGATAATCTGTTTTAATGATTTAGGTTGAGGGATAAGTGTTGGCCAGGACATTTGGGAGAATCTACCCAACGTAAACTTGAGGTCATCCAAAACTCGGCTGCCCGTGTCCTAACTCACACCAAGTCCCGTTCGCCCATCACCCCTGTGCTCGCTGACCTACATTGGCACCAGGTTAAGCAGCGCCTCGATTTCAAAATTCTCATCCTTGTTTTCAAATCCCTCCATGGCCTCGCCCCTCCCGATCTCTGTAATCTCCTTCAGCCCCACAACCCCCCCGAGATATCTACGCTCCTCTAATTCTGCCCTCTTGAGCATCCCTGATTATAATCGCTCAACCATTGGTGGCCGTGCCTTCTGTTGCCTCGGCCCTAAGCTCTGGAATTCCCTGCCTAAACCTCTCCGCCTCGCTATCTCTCTTTCCTCCTTTAAGACACTCCTTAAAACCTACCTCTTTGACCAAGATTTTGGTCACCTGCCCTAATTTATCCTTAAGTGGCTCGGAGTCAAATTTTTTGTCTTATAAAACTCCTGTGCAGCGCCTTGGGACGTTTTACTATGTTAAACATGCTATATAAATACAAGTTGTTGTTGTTGTTGTTGCAGCTCTTCTTCGAAATAGTGCCATGGGATCCTTTATGTCCAAATGGGGTTTAACGTCTCATCTGCAAGACAGCACCTCTGATACTGCAGTCCTTCAGTACTACATTGGAGTGTCAATGTAGATTTTGTGCTCAAGTCTCTGGAGTGGGACTTGAACCCACAACTTACTGACGCAGAGGCGAGAGTGCTACTCCTGAGCAAAGACTGACACCAATGGAATTCTCCAATGGATACCTCTTAGTAATAAGTTCTCTTCGGTGCTAGATTCCAACAACTTCCATTAACAATAAAAATAAGTTAAAGAGCTTTGCAGATTAAGGCCAGAATTTTCTGGGGTCCGTGTGGTGCGATTGGAGATGGGTTGGGTGGGAAATTTGAAAAACCTTGCAGCGGGTCGGGAACCTGTCGTCATCGCGCCCCCACACGCCTTTCTCTTGGGCGCATTTGCCAGCGTGACAGCGACCCGAATGGCAGAGGCGGCCGAGGTAATTGAGATCATTATGAGGTACTTGTCAGACTCTTAAGCATCTTTTTAACCCTACCTTTCAAATTTCTCTGGATGAGCATGGGAATCACACAGCCCGGGAACCACATCTATGAACCTGAGGCAGAAGTTGAGTGGGCATTGATCCACCTCATTAGTGCACAGCATGAAAAGTACAATAAAAACTCTTACCTGACAGCTGGTCACTTTCCTAAAGCAGATGCTGTTGCTGAGTGCATTGTCAGCACAGGTTTAGCTTTCTAGAGGTTGCAAGTGTTTCCAGCAAAGTCGGGATCCACTGTCACTTCATTGGTAGAACCTATCACACCATCGACAGATTGCTTCTATCATCTCTACTTGACTTGCCATCTATTCCATCAGCATGGGTGCCGTTTATACTGTCTTACCTTGGTCCTCAGAATCGGACCACGATGAGCCCCACCAACAGCACCAACAACAACACCACCAACTTTCTCCTCAACCACCTGATGCTGCACCTGGTTGACATGCCTTACCAGTGGCTGTCAAAGTCACCAGCACACTCAACTTCTTCGCCTCAGGCTCCTTCCAGGGATCTGCAGCAGACATTTGTGGCACCTTGCAGTCGGCCGCCCACAGATGCAGCACACAGGTCACCGATGCCCTCTTTGATAAGTCAGCCAATTATATCAACTTTGCCACTGATGAAGCCAGTGTTACTCAGCAGGCACTGGCCTTTTCCGCTCTGGCTGCTTCCCACGGGTGCAGGGTGTCATCGACTGCACACATGTGGCCATCAGGGCACCCCATCATCACCCAGGGGTCTTTGTCAACCACAAAGGCTTCCACTCCCTCAATGTGCAGCTCGTCTGCAACCATAAAAAGATCATCATGCACGTGTGCGCCAAATTCCCTGGCAGCTGCCATGACTTTTTCGTCCTGCGCCTGTCCACCTTCCCTCAGCTCTTCACTCCTCCAAACAGACTTTCCGGCTGGCTGCTTGGAGACAAGGGCTATCCACTGAAGACATGGCTCATGACACCCTGAGGAGGCCAAGTACTGAGGCCGAAGAGAGATATAATGAAAGCCACATTTCCACCAGATGTGTCATAGAGCAGAAAATAGGCATGCTGAAAATGCGCTTCAGATGCCTTGACAGATCTGGAGGAGCCCTTCAGTACGCACCAGCCAGGGTCTCCAGAATCGTTGTGGTCTACTGCGCCCTGCACAACATAGCACAGCAGCGAGGATTAGCGCTGCATGAGGAGCAGGGCTCTGAGCGCACAGTCTCTTCAGAGGATGAGGAGGAGCATCAGCTGGAAGATGAGGAGGAGGAGGAGCAGGAGGAACCTGTGGTCCAGATTCCACCAGCACCCAAGCACATTGCCTGGGGCCAGGGATGGCCTCATCATGACCAGATTTACTTAACTTCATGCATTTCACCCATATGGCTGCCACATGCTGTGCCAGGTTCGCACCACCTCACAGCAACACCATAAAGGATCCCTACGATGGCCAAGCCATTCCTTTCACACTGACCATCATTGCTAGAGGTAATGTTATGTCTCACCATTCCCTCCAACTCACTAAGCCACTTCCAAAGTTGCACTCAAATTTGTCCATGACCGTAAAGTGGTGAAAATAAATATTTTTAGGCGTGACATCACAGTAACGGAAACTTTACAGAAACATTTATTAACACACCCAAGTGGCTACCCTTGTGCATCTACTTGTGTTTCATCTTTCTCTTACGCGTGCTTCTATGAGGTGCTACCCCTGTGGCTTCAACAGAGGTAGAGGCAGCCTGCTCACTTCCCTGCTGGGTTTTGGAGCCTGTGAGGGCCCCGCCAAAGTCCGCTCCTCCTGCGACTGTGCAGGGGCAGACTCAGCCATCACAATCCGAGGAGCCATCAGGGGCTCTGATTGAGGGTGGGGGTGGGGGGGGCAACGGGGGAGAAGTGTGAGCACTTTGAGAGGAGCCCCCACTTCCATGTCCCATCTCGCCATCATCCCTCTCATGGGCCACCCGCACTTCCCTGCTAGCAAGTAACTGGACAGCACCTTGCTGCTCATCAGTGGGGCCATGAGGACCCGTGTCTACGTTTATATCCCTCCTAGAGAGGAGGTCTGTGAGCATCTGCCATCTATTCTCCATAGATAGCCATCTATTCACCATAGATAGCATGTACTCCCGTGAGTACCGCATTAGCTGCTCCATGTAGGTGGCCATCCTATCCATGGAAGAGTCTATAGTCACCATCGCCTGTGACATGGTGGTGCTCATGTTGGAGATGGACTCATCCATTCTCTGCACATTTGCTGATATCGCGGTTGCAAAACCTGTCAAAGCCTCCAGCACTTCTTGCTGCACCTCTAGGATTGCCCTCTTTCTGGATGGCCCCCGAGGCTCAGCGTCTGCACGCAGCTGAGCAGAGCTGGGAGTGTCCTGCGCCCTCCGGCGAGGAGTCTCCACTGCTGTCCCTGTCTCCACCATCTGCTCTTGCTCACTTGTGATTTGTGACACACCAGGTGACAACACTACTCTATCTCGCCTTGCACCCACCGAGGCGTGCGTATCTGTGCTGGTGCTGGGTGCGCTTATGTCTGGTGACGGTGCACCCTCAGAGGCTGGAGGCTCCTCTGAGGAGTCATCTTGCTCTTCCTCCTGGACAGTGGCGGGGGCGCTCTTGATGGACCTGTGGGAGAGTAAAGAGATGAGTAAGATATGTCATATGAATAATGAGTACAGATGCTATTATGCACATAAACATCCACTAGCTGCTGACATCAGTCCCCATATGAGTGACTGCTGTATGCCATGTGGCTGTATGAGATCTAATTCTGTCACCAGGTTGCTGAGATGTCCTCCTCTCTCCGTCTCCCACCGCCAGCTGCTCTGTGACTCCATACACTTCCAAGGCAACCTCCTCTGCTGCTGTTAAGGTGGCCAATGATGGAGGGCCACCTCCGGATCTCTCCCTCTCCCTCTTATTGTGGGCTCTCTTTTCCTGCAAGGAGGGAAAGAAGAGAAGGTTGAGTGAGAGTGATGGAATGAGTGTAAGGACTGGATGGGTTAGATCTTTAGAGGCTGACTATGATGGAGTGTGGTGGAAATGCCAAGTGGCCTTCTTGCGTGTTGTTAGTTGGTATGATTGCATTAGGATGAGGGTGAGTGTGAGTGGTGGCTAGTCAGATGGGGATGAGATAATGTAGATAGAGAGAGGGATGGGTGGACGTGCAAGGTATGTTGGTGTGAGTAAGGATGTGCAGGGGTAGGGTGGGGAAGGCAGAGTGATGGGGATGTGATGACAGGCACAGCAGGATGAAGTTGAGTGTGGCTTTGCACTCACCTTTCCTGATCTAATGAGATCATTGAAACGTTTGCGGCACTGCACTCAGGTCCTCCCGACCACACCCTGCTGTTGACCTCCTCTGCTATTTGTAGCCAGGCTCCTTTGGTCTGCTGGGGAGGTCTCTTCCACCCATCAGAAGGGGAGAGAACCTCCCTGCGTGCTCTCACTCCCTCCACAAGCATATGAAGGGAGTCATCTGAGAACCTGGGTGCAGCCTTGTCTCTGTGCAGTCATGTTTGCCACTCTTTGCAACACTCCAATGGTGCAGTGAAGTGCCTGCACTATCCTAGATGAACCTTCAAATGCAATGTGGCCATGGCGCCTTTAACTATCCCGGCTGAAGACGCGTCATCGATGATGTCATCAGACCCGCACCATTTAATAGGGCCGGGTAACGCACAGGGCGGGCTTACTAGGTGCCACTAACAGAAAGTCGATCTCAGGAGTGGGATGGAATGAAGAATGGGATTGTGACCCGCCACGGCGACCGCCAGTACCCGACCCGCCCAGGTACAGAAAATCCTGGCCTAAGAGTACGGAAAACCAGGTCAAGAAAAGGGAGATTAAGAGAGGTGACCAAAAGGTTGGTCGTGCGATGGGTTTTGGGGAGGATTTTATAAGGAGAGAGAAATGGAAATGTTTAAGGAGGGGATTCCAGAGGGTAGGATCCAGATGGCTGAAGGCCCTGCCACTGATGGTGAGTCAAAAGGAGAGAGGGGTTGCAGAAGAGTCCAAAGTTGGGGAACAGAGTTTTTGGAGGGTGGAGTGGATATAGAGCTGGAGGAGGTTGTGGAAATGGGCAAGGCCATGGAGGGTTTTAAAGATGAAGATGATAATTTAAAATGTAAGGCATTGAGGGAATAGGGAGCCATTGTAGGTCTGTGAAGACATGGGTGATTAGCAAGCTTGACTTAGTGCAGGACAGAATACATGGAGCAGAGTTTTAGACAAATAGGAGTTTATTCAAATACCTAATTTGATTAGGCATTTTAATCTATGTGGTACAGTGTGGGCCAATTCTTCTACTCTTTATTGTCACTTCCTGCTGATTGTCCCAAATGTGTTAAATTAATTTTTAAGCTGATAATGTTTCCTATCTATGATCAAGTTATTTTATTGATATTTCTAACACACAATTACACACACTACGAAAAGCAACATGGGCACCTATCAAAAAGGCTTTTCACACTTAATTAATCTTTGTGCTTAAAGATTGTTTTACCAGTGATGTTTTCAAGATTAGAAAGCCTCTTCGTGATTTTTGGATATCTTGTTACTAAACCAGTCAAACTGCTTCGAGGGGAGCTGTTGCAGTTTCTTGGTTTCGTTTCTGAGCAATTAATTCATAAGCCCTTCTCTGTCTTGTAATCGGCGGACATATTGGCATTTAGCTTCTTGTAGATTAATCAGAGATATATTCACCACTTACCTATCCTGAAGGATAGCTTAGTTTTAAATAATGTGACTATGTGCAGCAAAGAAAGGGTGTTCAGCATTTTCACTACTTCATTTGTTTGAACACATTGGCCCGGATTTTGAGGTAGGATAAACGGTGAGGCTAACAGCGCTTACCGTTACTACAGAGTAAATCAGACAGCAACCTCCGGCATCAGCACATGCGCAGTTAAACGCGGAAATCAGGAAGTTGCTGTCCGATTTGCCCTGCTCTTCCACAAGCTTCGCTACATCGGTACCTTGCCGATAGATTCGGCATTGAAGCACGTGAAGAGTGTGAAGTTACGGTACTTACCCACTAGTTACCCACTAAACACGCCAGAAAAAGTTAGGGCTGGTACATTCAAGTGTAAGTGAATTTCTAACCGCATGATAGGTCTTAATTAATGCCAACCAACCTCTCTGGCACTGAAAATTTACTTTTACAAGTACTGAGTCTCTTTCCTTCAGATTTTATTTATTGTTGGAGATTTAATAATTATTATTTTTTAATTTTTTCTTTGTCTCCTATCTCTCTCTCTCTCTTAGTCCCATCATTTTTCCCTCTCTTTATTTTGCTTTCTGTACATGATTTTACATTGAGTTAAATATTCTAATTATACTTCCTGCTTTAGACTCTGCGGGGGAGAAATTCAATTGGTTAGCGCCTCCTGTTAGTGCCTGGCGGGGGCGCTAACAGAGCACTGATGCAGTAGTGCCGGGGTGAGGCAAATCCAGCGCCGCACGCCAAATCTGGCCCCCCACAGCGCCGCCGCTAACGGTTACCGCCGGGGACTTCAACGGCAGGCAGATCGTGATGTCAGTGAGCTCACTGGGCGCCCGATCTGCCAAATTCATTTTCGGCCCCTGCCTTAGCGCCTCGCCCCGACAGCGTCAGGGAGGGGAGGTGTCAAGCAGGCGGATGCTGGCTCCAGGGACGCTACTTAAAGGGATCATGAGTAAAGAGTTGCAGCTGTCAGATTGGTACTGTTTCACTGCTTCCTTGTCAGTTTGAGATTGTGCTACAGTTTAATTAAGTAATTTAAAGGTTCTTTAGTTTCAGCAGTGTTGTGGCTACTGAAAATTAGTTACATTTATTCTGACAACATATCAAAGTGCTACACATCTTTACATTAATGGGGGCTGTACTGACAGTCGACCTCACCCTCCAGGATCTACGGTGGAGGGAGCGGAGGCAGCGAGAAAGATTGGAACATGTGGCCAGAGGGAGGAGGAGGGCCATCAGGGCTCTCAACAGGAGGCCTTACCCTCTGAGGGTATTCTGACAGCACTTCTTCTACCTTCAATGAAGCGAGGAGCAGTGTATTAGACGGCTTCGCATCACCAAGGTGTGGCCACAGAACTCTGGCACCTCCTGCAAACAGACCTCCAGCCTCACACCAGGATGACTTATACCCCAGATCCCTTTTGCTCACCACATGCCCATCATACCATCCCTCTGTCATGCCATATCACAGCATCCTCCTGGGCACAAAGTTGAAATGAGAGAGACCACAAAATATTGCAAACTCCATTGATAAATTTATGCATAAACATATCACACATATCACATTCACCCCAACAACTAATGACCCTTGCGTATGGCATAGTTGAATAGCTGTCATTGTGTGCAAGGCGTGAGATGTGGGTGTGAGTGTTGGTAGGTAGAGATTGTTGGTGGGTGAGTGCTGGGGATGTGGTGCTTTGGGCAGTGTGTGAAGCTTGTGGTACAGATGGTGGTATGAAGCATTTGTTGAAGCATTCAATCACCCTGACCACCCGACTGAGGTGGATCTGTCGTGAGCACACCTGCTTCAGTCCTCTGGCTCCTTCTCCTTGTTCTGCTTCTCCTTGCTGAGGCAGCTGCACAGCAAGCAATGCTGAGAATGAGGTGCTGCAGTATCAATGAACCTCCCCTTTAAATACTGGGAAAAGCCTGTGGCGATGATGACTTGAGATTAGACTGCACCCGATATTGGTTAGCGCTTCGAGTTTAACGCCACTGAGCTAGGCCATTAGCACTTGGTGCTCTAATCCTTTCAGCAATGAGACTGAATTTTGCGTGCAGTCTGAATGATTAGCGCCCGGCGCTAAATCTCAAACTTTTCTAAAGTTAGCGCCCATCCTGGGCCATAATGAATTTCTCCCCCTGTGTGTCTTAGTAAGGATTCTTCAATTTAATTGGTTGAAGAGACACGCTGTCGCTTGCCCTGTTGATACACGCCACAGATCCCCTGGAAAGGGCGCCATGCTGAAATGGATCTCTAATTACCCTAAGTTTCCTCTCAACAGCCCATGAAACCTCTGTGGGCAGCTGTAAGTGTGATGAATGGCGAGCGCTGTTCCTTCGCTGCTGACCGCAAAATCCGGGCCAATACGTTCAACGTAGTGATTCTCACTGGTGCAACATATCTGTGCCCTTTCTAAATGCCTCCAGTAAAATGGTAGCAGGGGAATGTCATATGAATGCGTTAAGCATTTGTACACTAGTATCAGAAATGGTAAATTTTAGACAAAGTGTTTCAAAATACATGATACAAGCAGAGTAATGAATGTGCAATGTTATAAATACTTCCACTTGTGAGTTGACACTCATTCGCTTGTAGAAATCTTCTTCTTCTTAGGCAGTCCCTCGGAACTGAGGATGACTTGCTTCCACACTAAAAATGAGTTTTCAGGTGACTGATGAGTCCAATGCGGGACCTACGGTCACGGTCACAGGTGGGGCAGACGGTGGGTGGGGTGCTTGGGTTGACGTGCGCTCCTTGCACTGTTTGCGCTTGGCTTCCGCTTGCTCCCAGCGAAGAGACTCGAGCTGTTCGGCGCCTTCCCGGATGCTTCTCCTCCACTTTGTGCGGTCTTGGGCCAGGGATTCCCAGGTGTCGGTGGGGATGTTGCACTTTTTCAAGGAGGCTTTGAGGGTGTCCTTGAAGCGTTTCCTCTGCCCACCTGGGCCTCTCTTGCCGTGCCGGAGCTCCGAGTGCGCTTGTTTTGGGAGTCTCGTATCGGGCATGCGGACGATGTGGCCTGTCCATTGGAGCTGATCGAGCGTGGTCAAAGCTTCGATGCTGGGGATGTTGGCCTGAGCGAGAACACTGACATGCCATGTAACCAGTCATTCGTTACCACCATATGAATAAGTTATTGATTGGTCTCTGTGATTAGCATATGAATAGAACCCTCAGTGCCCCCTGGGTGCAGCAATTAACTTGTATCAGTGGTATTATCAGTTTTACTCTTCACACACTAATCTACTAATTTTGACCCTTAATGTAATCCTGCTAATCCTTTAATTCTTCTCGTACGCCATGCATTTCATTTGCTTTTTTTCTTACAGTTTAAATTCACCTGTTCTGTTGTGGTAAGCATGGAGGAGTCTGGTTTCACCCTGCCTGGTTCCTGCTGATGTACAGAAACCACTTGGCTTGTATTCCAGCACAGATTTTAACAGCAGTCAGATAAACTTTAAAAACTAATCTGCATGCGCAATTGTTTGAAAGTTTCTATACGTGGGTGCTTTCGCACTGTAGAAGAGTGGGTGTCTCCCTCTGACTCCTGCACTCAGGCCCAGGTTCCAGGAATCAATTGCATTCTATGTGGACCTCTGTATAAATAGGGAACTCAGAAAGCCCAGTTTGAGTGTACATTGAATCGACATTGCATTGAAACTGGCTGCAGTATAAGCATAAGCATCAAAGTGCCTTGTGACTAGTTTATTGCTGTCTTCCCCAGCCACCTGTACATGTCAGCAGCTAAGAAACCATGGAGCGGAAATTCATCTGGACCCGATTCTGGGCCCAGAATTGGCACTGTGCAGGCAGCGATAACCCCAACCAGGAGGCAAGAAGCCGGCCCCGAAATTGGGCCTTGGGCCTCATTCATATTTTTTGCACAAGTCGCCAGCACCTGTCGTGTCCCCACAGGCAGCTTATACATTTGTGGGGCAGGTAAGTCCCGGGAGGGGCGTTTGGAGTGGGCAACTGGGGGACGGGGTGGGGGGCGATCGTGACAACTGTGGATTCGGGGGAGCACTTCTGCTGCTCCTCCTGGATCCACGGGAAGGTTTAATTAAAATATTTTCAGAAACTTACCTTTAGTTGGCCGCTGCTAAGGAATCCGACACTGCCCAATTTCTGTGAGGCGACCTTCAACAGGCATTGGGCCCCTCATTTGCATATGTAAGGAACTATTGCTTGTTCTAGGCGGCCGCCAGGGATGCCTGAAAAATGGCCCAACCTAATTTTGGGTCAGACGTTTCTCAGACGTCCTTGGGGTGTCGGACGTTGGTCCCCGAAACCGGGCCTCATTGCACCCATTTTACACACACAAAACAGGCACAACGAGGTCCTATTTATAACCCCATTTTTCTATCTGAATATACTTCAAGAGGCGGCTCGTCAGCTGCTCAGCTCACCGAGAGCTATGTTCCTTCATGTTTATTTCGGATAATGATGTGGTGCTGTGATCAGATATTGAAGGTATGGCTGTGTACTTTAGTGGTGTGTACTACTTCCGATGGCAGCAATGCTACTGGATTTACATGAGATTGCCATTCATGCTAGCAGTGCAGTTGGTGGCAAACTAAACAAACGGGGTGCACGAGCAGCGCAGTTTGTTGGTGAAAGTCATGCAATATTTTGGAAGGATACAAGTTTGACCTCAGCTGGATTCGTGTTCTCAGCTACACAGGGCTGCCTGTTGGGGGCTGGAAAGAAAGAGGGGGGGGGGGGAAATCTGAAAATGCTGTCCCCTAGTTGCTCAAAATGCTATTGGTAGAGGCTTGGGAACAAGGGTGTGGCCATAATTGCAGTTTGGCTGGGGATTAAATCTGGGAATTTGTATTGTCGGAAAAAATTGTAAGAAATTGAGATTCACACAGTGAAAATTCCCGAATAGCCATGATGAACTATATTTAAGTTTTGTTTCTGAATAGTGTTGTTTAAATATTAAGCTCTGATATGTCGAGTGGAGGAATTTACTTGGAGAGGTTAGTATGCTGGTGATGTGAGGGAGCTGTAATTACACAGAACAGCTGAAATTAACAGTTACTGCAGGCTGGTTACTGACAATTGGCTAATGATATACTTACCCTCTTAAGCACTGTTGGAGGAGGAATTAAACATTGTTAAACTAGCTTTTAAATCTGTTTGGGTTTCTGCATTTGTTTTGGGAACTGCCTCAACGCATGAGTCACTTTTCACCTGAATGGGTGATATGACCAATTTTTTGTGTGTGGAAGAGTGGGTGTTGAGACGATCACTAAAAGTTGTGCCACAGGTTAGCAAGGCCATAAAAAATGCAAACCAAGCACTAGGGTTTATTTCTAGCAGGATAGAATTGAAAAGTAGGGAAGTTATGCTAAACCTGTATTGAACCTTGGTTAGACCACACTTAAGCCGCGATTTTGTCATTGGATGCGTCTTTGGAGCAGGTCAGCTGGTTTCCGGGTTCCAGTCCCGCCCCCAACTGCATCCGGCCCACAGACGTGATTTTACGTTGATTGACCTTGTTAAGCCCGCCCTGCGGGCTTGCCGGCCAATTAAGAGGAAGTCGGTCAGATGACGTCATTTGATGACGCGTCATCTGCCGGTTTTCTTAAAGGGACCACACACAATTTTTATTTTTTGACAGCTCATTTCTCAGTGTTTGACAGCATTGAGGTGCTGCAAACACTGACAATCACTGTTCATAGGTGAGCTCTTGCACCCGGGCTCTCCAGTGACTCCCTCCTTAGGCTAGAATAGATGGCAGCTGCAGGTGAGGTTACAGAAGCGATCTGTCACTGGTGAGAGAGGTTCTCCCAATGAGGTGGGACTTGACATCCAATTCAAAACTTGTTAGCTACAGAAAAGTGTAAATGCATTAAAAATGATTTTCCCAACATTTTCTTACCTCTGAAACTCACCAGTGCACCATTGGATCCTTCACACCACTTCTGCAACTGTCATCAATGCAGAAACATTACAGCAGACTCACAACACGCCACACTTACCTGGCATGGTGTCCGGACGTCGGGAAGCCCGAGGCAGAAGCGGCAAAATTGAAAAAGAGCCTGTTAACAAGTATCAAGTACCTGTTAAAAGGCAGGTAAGTGGCTATAATCCTCTTCCCGCCGCTAGGTGTTGGGTCCATGCGCAAATCGGGGACCCGACACTTGGGAAGATTGATTGGAGGTGGGTTGACAGTGGGTTTCCTACCCGCACTCTGAGCACCGGCAAAATTCCAGCCTCAGAGTACTGTGTACAGTTCTGGTCGCCATATTATAAAAAGGATATAGAGGAACTGGAGAGGGTGCAGAGAAGATTTACAAGGATGATACCAGAAATGCGAGGGTATACATATCAGGAAAGGATGAACAGGCTGGGTCTCTTTTGTCTATAAAATTATGAAAGGTTTTGATAGAGTGGATACAGAGAGAATGTTTCCACTTGTGGGGAAGAGCATAACTAGAAGCCATCAATATAAGATAGTCGCCAAGAAATCCAATAGAGAATTCAGAAGAAACTTCTTTACCCAAAGAGTGGTGAGAATGTGGAACTCGCTACCACAGGGAGTGGTTGAAGCGAATATTATAGATGCATTTAAGGGGAGGCTGGACAAACATTTGAGGGAGAAGGGAATAGAGGGTTATGCTGATAGATTTAGATGAGGAAAGACAGGAGGAGGCTCGAGTGGAGCATAAACACCGGCATGGACTGGTTGGGCCGAATGGCCTGTTTCTGTGCTATATATCCTATGTAATCCTATATATGTAATGGAAGATGGTTCTGTTGACTTTAACTCGATATTGCTGTCCGTGAGGTGCTTCGATCTTCTGGGATTAACAAACATTTTGATCCTTTCCCAAGTATTGTCTTTGAAAAGATGCCGTCTAGTGGATCTTGCCTCGTGCGCTTGGTTGATCCACCTAGCAGGGGTATGATTTGGAAAACGACTGCACGCTCTGGAAAATAACAGTTGTGTAGAATTTGGCAAATAGTGTGAAGTGCAACCGCAACTTCTGGACAGGAACGAACATTTCACATAGGTCCCTTTGTATAAATCCTAACAACGGTATAATCATGCCAGTATTTGCAGGGTTTTGATTCTGCGATGCTTCACTTAAATTATCAGTTTGGGGATTTGTGTCCCAGCAGCTTGTATGGATAACGCTTCATTATTACCTGAAGGTTGTGTTTTTCTCTTCCCGTGACAGGTGTGTTGGTATATGGTGTGATTTTAGTGCTGTAATGAAAGAACGTGTTTTGATTATATATCTATTGCCTCAGGCACTGAGATTTTGGAAATAGATACCGTGTATTTTCATGTTTTGTTTTCTTAATTAATCATTCGGGTAAAGCCAATCCACTTAACCGAATATCATGTAATGTTTATTACAATTTAAACTACAGTCCAATTTTATTTTGGCACCAAGACCAGTTCTTGTATTATTTGTGTCAAACACTATCCAGAATATCTTTGAGATGCCTTGTTTGTATTGTGGCACAAAGTAGTGCAGCTGGCAAAACAGGATTTCATCAGCATGAAATGCATCTACGTGTAAAGTCGGATGAAAGGGATCTTTGCATTATTCCACGGTGAATATTGGATATCCTGCCCCTGATCTACTCCTAAACTTATACTGAGGGTTATATGGATGTTAGACCGAGACAGAGCCAGATTTGGTCCCGTGTTTATACAGAGCCAGACTGAGGGGTGTGGTTTCTTTATTACAGATGGAGCAATGAGCAATGCATGTTATTTATGATTGTGGTCAGACAGTGTTATGTTGAATCGCTGCTTTGAGTCAATGCAAACATTGCGATGGGCAGTAGTCAAAAAATAAAAGTATTACATCACTGTGGAGTTATTCTTTTCAGACATGTTATCAGGTCACTTGGTATTTTTCTGTTCTTTCTCGTCCACTTGCCCCAGTTTTCTCCCCTTGTTTGTCCCTTTCAAGCCACCATCAGTCCCACTCCTCCTTCTCCCCCCCTGTGCCTCTCCCTACTCTCCCATTGCTAGCTGGGGAATAATGGCCAATTGTAGTGTATTATTCCTGTCCTGATTGAACTCAGCTAGGACCTAAGATTAAACCTAGGACCTTCCTGGATCCTGATGTGGTTCAGTGATAGATACTTTGGCCCCGATATTTTTTACTGCCGCGGGTTTTGTGAGCGGGGGTGGGGGAGAGTTTTGGTAGCTGTACAGTTTTAGCGTCACAGCGTACCTTCTTTTCTTCCAGCATGTTCCCCACCCGGAAGCCAGCCTGATTGACAGGCTTGGCTCCCTGTCGTGCGAGGAATGCTCCGGAGAAGGCTGCAGGCCAGGAGCAGGTAGTTAGTGGATTAGTGGGCCATTTCTGAGTTTCAGGTCATCTGCAAACTCTTAAATTATGCCCTGTTCACCCAAGTCCAGGTCATTAATATACATCAGAAAGAGCAGTGATCCTAATACCGACCCCGGGGGGACACCACTGCACACTTCCCTCCAGTCTGAAAAACAACGTTCACCACGACTCTCTGCTTTCTGTCCCTTAGCCAATTTCTTATCCACGCTGCCACTAACCAGTCTATTATGTGGTACTTTATCAAATGCTTTTTGAAAGTCCACATACACAACATCAATCGCAATAACCTCATCCACTCTCTCTGTTGCTTCATCAAAGAACTCAATCAAGTTAGTCAAACATGATTTGCCTTTAACAAATCCGTGCTGGCTTTCATTTATTAGCCTATATTTTTCCAATTACCAATTAATTTTGTCCCGGATTAATATCTCTAAATGTTTCCGCAGCACCAACTTTAGGCTGACTGGCCTGTAGCGTTGGGGTTTATCGCTCTCCCCTAGTGTTACTGCATTCACAAGAACAGGGTGGACGCCTGTCGACTCCCTGGATCGCTGTTGTGTATTTTGTTTCTGTGTTCTGATATCTTTTAATCCTTTTTTACTGTTGACCTCTAATCTTCAGCCACTTTTTCTTTAGCTGTTTTTGGTGCCTTGGATTGGCCCTTGGTGGAGGGGGTGAGTGTGTGACCTGCTCACTGCTCTTTACTATGTATAGGTGGATGTTAAGATAGGAGAGTTAGGGTATCGGTGCAGTGAGCTTCCATAAGCTGAATGGCCTCTTCTTCTTCTTCTTGACTTTTCTTACGTTCTGATGCTCTTGAGGTTGTTGTTCATTTTTAAATTCTCATGCAGTAGCTTGTGTTGATTAGCTTGTGTTAGTATCTCCCCTTCCCTAATGGCATCACCAAGATAAACAACTCACTATGTAAGGAATGGTGGGTACAAAGTGACATTCTGCTGGTCCTGGGCTAAGTTTGTCTCGTCTGCAGGTTTCCAGGCTTTCCTCTGCTGCTCCACTGCCCGACTGGTTGCAATTCTCTGCACTTCTTGCTTCTTGTCTGCACCTTGCACTTGGTTTCCTAGGCTTCACTCTGCTTCTCCACAGCTTTCCAAAAGAAACTTTGCTCCCTCACTGGTCTCCTGGTCCATACTTGGCTCCTCCGCTAGCTATTAAATTGTCCCCCACTCCTCCGATGACTCCTGGATTGATTGGTTCTTCTCTGCTAGCTGCCGAACTGGTTTTCACTGCCGCTTTGATCCTTCACTCCCCCCCCTGCTGACATCCATATCAGACCTCGTTGTACTGCAACCTGAAGGCTTCTTGAGCACATAATCTAGGCTGACAGTTCAGTGCAGTGCTGAGGGAGTGCTGCACTGTCTGAAGTTCCATCTTTCAGATTAGACATTAAACCGATGTGCCGTCTGCCCTCTCAAGTGACGTAAAGGATCCCATGGCACTGTTTCGAAGAAGAGCAGGGGTATTCTCCTGATGTCCTGGTCAACGTTTATCTCTCAACCAACACCACCAAAACATTATCTGGCCATTTATCTCACTGCTGTTTGTGGGACCTTGCTCTGTGCATGGAGGCTGCCGTGTTTGCCTACATTATAACAGGGACTGTGCTTCAAAAGTACTTCCTTGGATGTGGAGCACTTTGAGCTGTGCTGAGGATGTGTAAGGCGGTATATATGGTGGCCCCGGGAAGCAAAGATAAGTGGATTGAATGGGAGGGAAATCCTCCAGCCACCTGGGCCCCATCACCCCCTTCGCCACCATTTGCCAGTGGGCAAGTACTGACCAGTGTCGTTCCCCTAGGGTGCGGGGGGAGTGGGGGGGGGAAGAAAAATCTCTGTTGGGGCAGTAACATGATGATAGGCTGAATTTTTCCTCATTCTCTTGGTCTGGATGTCCAAAGTGTAATAACATCCCTAACCTAATCAAGCACAAAAAAATTACCTGCAATAAAACAACTTGTAGTTACATAGTGTTGTGGCTGCTGCGAAGCACGAATTGAGGCCGAGTCAATATGTAGAACACATGGCTTTTAATTACATCTCCTTGGCAAAAATGGCTGCTACAACTTTTCTCTGCAAAACCCTGAGGGCCACGCCCACTCCTTTTTTCATGCCTTAAAGGCAGCATGCGCCTTAAAGGCAAGGTGCCCGATTTATTGTCCACAGACGGAAAAGTGGATTGCGCCCGTTTAGGTGGCGATCCGCCACACAGCTCCCCCCAGAATCCGCTTAGGAGGTGTGGACGAGACGGTGCGGCGGTCTGATGGGCCGGCCGGGCGTGGAGCAGACGGGTGAACTGGCTTGAGGGCAGGTCGGCCGCGTGGCGGTGGACGAGCTACAGGGACCTGCTCACCGGGCTCCGAGTGTGCTGGCTTGAGTCGGTCAACCGACACTTTTTCGGTCCTGCCGCCCACTTGCAGGGTGAAAAATTTGTCCCCAGCCTGTAGCACCTTGTAGGGCCCGTCGTACGGGGGTTGAAGGGGTCCGCGGTGGGCGTCGTGCCGGACGAAAACGAACCGTGCCTGGTGCAGGCTTAGTGGGACGTGTGAGGTGGATTCGCCGTGTCGGGCAATGGGCACCGGGGCGAACTGTAGCGCCGTTGAGGCAAAGTCGTGGCGTTGCTGGTCGGCTGACCAGGGTGTCGTGGCGGTGGGCAGGAACTCGCCGGGTACGCGCAGCGGCTGACCGTACACGAGCTCTGCTGCCGATGCGTGGAGGTCTTCTTTAACCGCGGTGCGCAGGCCGAGGAGGACCCACGGGAGTCGGTCGGTCCAGGCGCCGCCCTGGAGGCTGGCTCGAAGAGATGCCTTCAAGGATCTGTGGAACCGCTCACACAGTCCGTTGGCTTGGGGGTGGTACGCTGTGGTGCGGTGAATGGTCACCCCGAGATTGCGTGCGACGGCGGTCCAGAGTTCAGAGGTAAATTGCAGACCTCTGTCCGACGTCATGTCGGAGGGGACGCCGAACCATGCGACCCAGGTACTGACGAAGGCTCTGGCGATGTCGGCGGTGGTGGTAGAGGTCAGTGGAATTGCCTCGGGCCAGCGCGTGGTGCGGTCAACGATCGTCAGCAAGTGCGTGTGGCCTTGCGACGGCGGCAGGGGCCCGACGATGTCCACGTGGATGTGGTCGAATCTACGCGAAGGGACGGTAAACTCCTCAAGGGGTGCTTTCGTGTGTTGCTGCACCTTGGCCCGTTGGCAGGCTAGGCAGGAGTTTGCCCAAGTACGCACATCCTTGCGAAGGCCGCGCCAGACAAAGCGGTTGGCTACCAATTTGATGGATGCGCGGGCGCCGGGGTGGGAGAGGTTGTGGAGAATCTCGAATACCCGGCGGCGCCAGGATGCTGGGACGACGGGCCGAGGTTGACATAGGGATATGTCGCACTTGACCGTGACTGCGTTCGGGCCACAGGCGACGTCGGCCAGGCGTAGCCCTGGTAGGTTAGTGGGTGCGGAGAGCAGATCAGGGTCGGTGATCTGGTCTGCTGCGAGTTGAGCGTAGTCGACTGCCAGGTGTGCGGCGTGGATGGCGGGGCGGGAGAGGCAGTCGGCTACCACATTGTCTCGGCCGGAGACGTGTTGGATGTCCGTGGTGAACTCGGACACTGCCGCGAGCTGGCACTGCTGCCTGGCGGACCAGGGGTCGGTTGTCTTTGCCATTGCGAATGTCAGGGGCTTGTGGTCGACAAACGCAGTGAAGGGGTGGCCCTCAAGCAAAAACCGAAAATGGCGGACCGCCAGGAACAGCGCGAGGAGCTCGCGGTCGAAGGTGCTGTACTTGACCTCCGGGGGGCGTAGTTGGCGGCTGAAGAAGGCAAGTGGTTGCCAGGCGCCGTCGACCCACTGCTCATACACGGCGCCGACCGCGTGGTCGGAGGCGTCCGTGGTGAGCGCTACCCTGGCATTGGGCCGTGGGTGCGCGAGCAGGGTGGCGTTGGCGAGCGCGGTCTTGGTGGAGTCGAAGGCGGCTGACGCGTCTGCCGTCCATTCGACCGCCATCTTGCCGCTCCTGCCCCGGAGGGCTTCATACAGGAGCCTCATGAGGGACGCCGCTTTGGGGATGAAGCGGTTGTAGAAATTCACCATCCCGAGGAACTCCTGGAGGCCTTTGATGGTGGTGGGGCGGGGAAATTGTTGGACGGCCTGCACCTTGGTGGGCAGGGGAATGGCCCCAGCATGGGTGATGTGGTGGCCGAGGAAGTCGATCTTGTCCAGGCCGAACTGGCATTTGGCTGGGCTGAGGATGAGCCCGTGGTCGCTGAGGCACCCGAACAGGATGCGAATGTGTTCGAGGTGTTCCTGCTTGGAGGAACTGGCTACCAGGATGTCGTCCAGGTAGACGAACAGGAACTTTAGGTCCCGAAGGACCGAGTCCATGAGCCGTTGGAATGCCTGGGCCGCATTTTTGAGGCCGAAGGGCATCCGCAGGAACTCGAAAAGGCCGAAGGGGGTAATTACGGCCGTCTTGTGCGGCACGGGGTACCGATCAGGGGTGGTGGCGTCGTTGAGGCGGCGGTAATCCCCGCAGGGGCGCCAACCCCCGCCTGGTTTGGGGGCGATGTGGAGTGGGGAGGCCAGGGACTGTTGGAGCGGCGGATGATGCCGAGCTGTTCCATGGTGGCAAACTCGGTCCGCGCGATCTCCAGTTTGGCCGGGTCCAGCCTGCGGGCGTGGGCGTACACTGGGGGGCCTGTGGTGGGGATGAAGTGTTCCACCCCGTGTTTGGCGGCCTCCGCGGAGAAGGTCGGATTGGTAAGGGCCAGGAATTCGGCCAGGAGTGCCGAGTAGTCATCCGTGGCCCGGGCGTGGCACTGTGACGCCATGTCGGCGGGTTGACGGGGAGACATGGCGCCCAGGATGGGGGACATGGTGTTCATGTCCACGAGGCGGTGTCGAGGGATGTCTACCAGTAGGCCGTGGGCGCACAGGAAATCTGCGCCGATGAGACGGGAGTGCACCTTGGCAGTGATGAACTCCCATCGGTAGCGGCGACCAGCGAGGTCGAGGGTGACTGTGCGGGTGCCGTACGTCTGGATGTCTGAGCCGTTAGCAGCAGCCAGCGCCGGTCCTCGTTTGCCCTTTTGGATGTCGAGGGCGGAGGCCGGGATGATGCTGTGCTGAGCTCCAGTGTCGCACAGGAACCGGCGGCCGGTTTTGTCATCCGTGACGTACAGCAGGGAGCCCGCGTGGCCCACAGCCATCGCGGGGGCTGGTACGGGGGCGGACTTGAAAGAGCAGGGCGGTGTGCACCGTTGTGCCCTGGTGCCGAACCGTGCGTGGTAGTAACATTGGCCCGGGTTAGTGGGGCGCGAATGCCCCGTGAGCCCGGTGGCTGGGCCTTGTGGCCGCGTGGTGGCCGGTGAGGGGCGCGCCCAGGCAGTGGCTGCCAGGTCCGGAGTGATGTCGCGGCTGGAGTGAGCGGACAGCAGCTTGTCGGCCTCATCGGCCAGGGCTTCCAGGTCCGTGAGGCTGGACGCTACGATCGCTGGGCGGATGCTGAGAGGTAGCTGGCGGATGAACAGCGTGCGGAAGAGGGATACGGGTGGGCTCTCGTCGGTGAGGGAGAGCATGTGGGAGAGGAGGTCTGACGGTGAGGCATCACCGAGGCCTGGAAGGTCGAGGAGGTGGCAGTTTCGCTGGTATGTCGAGGCCGTAAATTTTTTAAGGAGCGCGGCCTTAAGATGTGCATACTTGCCCTCCTCTGGTGGGTTCTGCAGCGCTGTCCAGACCTTCGTAACTGTGGAGCTACCGAGTGATGTGACGAGGTAGTCGTACTTCGTCCCATCTGTGGTGATGTGTCGCAGCCGGAATCGGGACTCGGCTTGGAGGAACCAGGCTTCGGGCTGGTTTTCTCAAAACTCCGGCAGTTTCACGGAAACTGCGTTCGTGTCCGCCATTGCAGTGCTCGGAATACGTTCTGAGCGTCGGGGTCACCAATGTTGTGGCTGCCGCGAAGCACGAATTGAGGCCGAGTCAATATGTGGAGCACATGGCTTTTAATTACATCTCCTTGGCAAAAATGGCTTCTACAACTTTTCTCTGCAAAACCCTGAGGGCCACGCTCACTCCTTTTTTCATGCCTTAAAGGCAGCATGCGCCTTAAAGGCAAGGTGCCCGATTTATTGTCCACGGACGGGAAAGTGGATTGCGCCCGTTTAGGTGGCGATCCGCCACAATAGCACCTTTAACATAAAAAACATCCCAAGGCTCTTCACAGTGACGATAGGTAGGGGAACGGATACCAAGCCATGGAGGCAGAGGTTAGGAAGAACAACAGAAGGCTTGGCTCAAACGTAATAGGAACGTAATATGAATAAATGTTCTGTGTATTGTACACCAGAGTGAAAGGTTATGCTTTTAAAAAGTCTGTAAATAAATTTCTACCTTTTTAATGTTTTTAAACTGTATCCATCCTTCCATTTCCATTTCAGTGTTTGAGGCTTTGTGTTCTTCATACCAATGTTGCGTTGGAGGTTTGTTTGATTAGACTGGACGATGCCTGAGTACTGTAATATTATGAAAGTGTTTGGATGGATGGATGGAGTGAGCTGACTTTGTTGGAGTTGTGTTGGCATATACTCCCATTTAAAGAGCAGAGAGGGTGGGTTTTGCAAGGCGAGGCTCCTGGTCAGACAGGCAGTGTGAATTGGAGAATCACAATCACTTGCCTCCGCGCTTGATTCTCTCATCCTATTGAACGAGACTCTGTGCCGGATGTCTTGCCTTGTATAATGTACCCAAAAGTTCCTTCTTATTAGGTTTATCTGAGCTGTCGAAGATCAAACCCGTGTTCATAGTTCTTAAGATGTCTTTCTAAACACGCCCAGAAAATGGGGCAGAAAGCTAATCGTACTATAGTCCAGCAACGTGAGTTCAAACACATTCCACTTAATACAGGTATCAGTTTCCAGCTCGGGTAGTGTCTGGGGAAGCTCCAGTGTCTTCCTTGGGAAAATGGGTGGTGAGAGACTCCATGCTGCTCCTTGGTTGATGCTCCGGCAGAGATAATTGAGTGGTGCAGGAAGGGCCTTCTCCTTCCCCCTTCCCCTCCAGATAATTTGGATAAAGTTTGTGAAATTGACCATGCAAATGAACAATAAGTGTAAATGTCTGTCAGGGCTGAGCCCCAGTATCTTTACCTTTAGTGCATATCTGTGCATCTATCTTGGTAGAAATGGATCTATGCTATACTTCATTCTCACATTTGCTCTTTGCACTCTGACAATTCAGAATGAATGTTCTCGATTGGTATCTAATAATGAGGCATTTGGGTGAAATCTTGGGATAGTGACCTTTTTCTTAAAGCATTATGCTTGCACGCTGAGACTTGGAGGAATCCAAAATGTTTCTAAACTAAAAAGGGGTCTGTACGCACACATCGCATATTTCATTAAAGACAGTCAAAATGTTTAATCATGAAATGGCTATAATTTCTGAATAGGTTTTTCCCCTGAGTCTCGTCTTTTATTTAATTGAGTACTTGCCTGAGGGTGTGCACAGTTGAGTAACTACTCTTTATGTTCATTATAATGGACATCCACTTCTGCAGTTTAGTTTTGCCAAGACAGTTTGTTGGTGAATGATGAATGCGATGTGCTCCAGACACACAAATAGACTAGAGACGTTACTGCTTTTCTGGCACAATGATGTACCCTTCTCATTTCGCCAGATAACTTTCTCCAGTTAAAAAAGACAGCTGTTTAAAGAGGCCTTGCCCTCTGGATTGCAAGCTTGATTTTCCAAATTGCAAGCTTGTAAACAAATGGAGCAATTTGGACAATTCAAGATGGCTGACCAGTTGTCAGTTGCTACAGTCATTGCAACAGTTTCTGAAACTTCAGATCTGTAAACTTTGTAGAGAAGAAAATATTCCTATTAAACTTGGGCCGGAATTTTCCCCTAAAAAAAGGGTGAGTTTGGGGCGTGGGGGCAGTTAAAGTGTTAAAAATGGGATTCCCAACCTGATCCTGCCTCCAACCCGCCCACTTCCGATTTTACCAGAGGCGGGACGGGGGCGGGTGGTTGGTGGCGGGCAACCAACCCACTCCCAGGGGGCGTTACCTCAAATTAAATATTTTAATGAGGCTGGAAGCCTCTTTTTTCCCCTCCATTTTGTGTTTTAACTGTACGTTGACAGGTTTCACACAATTCGCGAAACCCGTAAACAGAGGCAGGATCTGCTGCATCCAGGAGGTTAGTGGCTTTATACCTACCTCCTGGATCCAGGGTCCCGGCCATACCAACCCCCTGTGATCGGAGACCCCCCCCCCCCCACCCCACGAGGCCTCCAATCACCTTTCCAGGCCTCCCCCCTCCCCCCCCCCCCCACCAAAGATGATGATGATGCCAGCCCCGATCCTCTTTCTCCCCGGCCAAAGCTCCGCCGATCCCTGGCCGACCCCGCCGGTTACAAACAAAATACAAACACATGAAAAACAAAGAAACTTTTGTTCAATTTCAGAACCAAAAAGCAATGAAGTTCTGCTTAAGTGGCCTGGTTGTCGTGTTCTGAAGTTGGCCATGCTGTTCCCTTTCGCTCTTTGATGCACATATATCCAGAGCGGTGGCAGATATCGTCACACTCTGCTGAATAGCACGTTAGAAAGTGAAGTTACTAAAACTAATCTCATGACTGGACTGACGGCAGTCCATCAAACCCAACACCAGATGCACACCACAGCAACTGATGAGTTGCATTGGCAGTATTACAGGGAAACACCTGAAGCGGTGGTTTCAAAATACCTGCTCCTCCCAGAGAAGCACTGGTGGAGAGGTGGATAGGAGCGTGACCTCCACTAACCACTTCAAAAGAAAACCAAGCTATTCAACTCATTTGTCTATTGCTAATGTTAGGAGCATCAATATTATTTGTGTTTTCATTGGTTCAAATTGATTTTATTTATCCATTTTTTTACTTTTGACCTCCACTAGGTCCCAAAAGTGAAGGGTCAGTGTGCTTTTGGGACCTAGATTTGAATCTAACTCATACTGAAGGAAGAAATGGAGAGGTGGGGGTGGGGGGAAAGGAAATCGCACTGGCCCAAAAGGAGATGGGTTTGAAGAAAATAATGAACAGCAAGGGGGTGGATGGTAACCCACTGTACACCGCCCCCCCCCCCCCTTGCTGTTCTCGACTTTCTTGAATAGTTAAGAAATAATTTGATGTCGGTAGTACTAGAAGCAATAAATCTTTGAATGAAATGTGTTGAACAGAAAAGGAAACTGATGCGTGGAAAGCAGAGCCACCTGGTTGCAGAAAACCTGAGAATAGAGCAGGGTTGAATCTCATAATTGTGCCCCATCAGCCAATGGACAGCTAAGGTTCTAACTAGGTAATACAGAAAGGATACCAACTATTAATAAAGTTGATGTATCTGATAGAGTCCATAAGATGTCACCAGCACATTTAGTAAATACCTTTAACATGCATCTACAAAATACTTCAGAACAGAACATCATTATTGCATCACAATTGCAAAATACTGCGGATGCTGGAAATTTGAAATAACAACAGAAAATACTGAAAACACTCAACAGGTCAAGCAGCATCTGTGGAGATAAATAGAGTTAACGTTTTGAGTCGGGGACACGGTCCTCGATGCTGCCTGACCTGCTGAGTGTTTCGAGCATTTTCTGTTGTTATATCATTATTGTATCAATTTGTTCTCTTCATTTTGACTTTGGATTTATAATTGGATTGCCAACATAATTAGATGTGAGGTTCTGAACGGGCTCCTATTTTCAGAATCTCAGGAGTAGACACAAGTAGAGAGTAAAATTTTGTTCCTGCTGGTTGCAATGTGATGATTGTACAAGTTGGAGAATAGAGACCTGATTTTAACTCGGACCGAAAGTTTGGCATGAGAGTGGTGGGGGCGAGCATTGAGCCATTTTAATTCCTGCAGATCATTTCCATATCCCAGGTGAGTCACTCGCCCGATTCTGGCAGGAATCAGTACCTGGCTGGCGGGCTGGAGAAGGATTTCGGGCAGCAGGAGGCCGCTGCAGGGATCCTGCAAGGACAGTCGGGGAATGTGCATTGGGGGGAGGGTTCGGCAGCGGTCGTGGGAGGAGTGCATAGCCCAGGGCAGGGGAGGCCCAAGGTTCTCTGCTCATTCATCCCGGCCCACAACGAAACGGTAAAAAAGAATGTTTTTAAGTTACCTTCTTGGTCCACTTCTGGACCTGCTCCAACCTAGCTTAGGATTTCCATAAGTCATGCCGGAGACCTATTTAGGTCATAGGACTCTGACTGTTGCATATTTATGAGGTTCTTGTCTGCTGGGGGTGAGGGGTGAGGGCTTCGCACTTCCCGAAACACGCCAGTTAAACTAACGGCGGGCGTGACTGTGAGGCCAACCTGGAGGTGAGGACGCAGCCTCTATTTTAATTCCCTGCGCGTTCCATTGCCGTCAGGTGCAGGGGTGGGGACGTTAAATTTGGCCCTTGGGACATGATATTAAAGGGAGAAGAATTTGTTTGTTCAGAATTGAATCACAAACTTAGTTGCCAAATGTGAAAAACATGCATTTTACCAAGCGAATTTAGCAAAAGAAAACCCTGAATAAACTACTTACTGCCTGATTACATTAAGGGGTAAAAATTCAGTTGGTTGCGCCTCCCGTTAGCGCCTTAAGAGGGCGCTAATGGGGCGCAAAGCCGCTAACGCCCGGGTGCAGCGATGTTTGCGCCGCTCGGGAACTTAACTAGACATTGTGCGGCGGCGCTAAACTTTACCGCTGCGACCACCTGCGCGCGCAGATTGTGACGTCATTCCATGGTGCAACGCCCTTGTGGCGCCCCGGAGCGGAAATTGAGTGGCGCCCCCTGCCTTACCGCCTGACGCTAGCAACGACCAGAAGACTGGAACGCTATCAATCGCTGTGGGGCTGGGGGGGGCGCTATTTAAAGGGGGCCTCTTCCTGTCTTTTATTGTTGGTGGCATTTTTGAACTACGCATTCTGAGAGAGAGAGGGAGAGACTTCTGGAGAGATTCAACGTTGTGTGAAGGAGTTTTGGGTACTGAGCAGCACTTTGCAGGTTCATTTTGATTTGCCATTCCTTGTATCGATTTAGCAGAGACTGTGGGAGCTGCACTCTGAGCTCTTTGCCTGGTACTCTCCATTGTTCTTTCCAGCACATTTGATGTGCAAATCTCTCCAGGCCGAGATTCAAGGCTGCAGTGAACAGGATGTGGATGGAAAGCAAGATTAACCATCCCCTTTAAGAACTGGCCCGTGCCATTGTGTGTGTGTTCCATTGCTGACTGACATTACATGAGCTTCGCCAGCGCTCTGAGTTAGCGCCTCACTCCTTGGCCTTTGCGCCTTAAGACAGGTGTGCAGCGCCTGATTTAGCGCTCCACTCACCTCCCGGGGCGGTAAAAGTGAAGTTTCCAGTCAGTGGCGATAATTAGCGCCAGGCGCTAATATTTGCGTCCAGACGATATTTGCGCCCCAAATGGGGCGCGACCTAATTTTTACCCCTAAGTGTTTTCATGCATAAGACTGTTATGTATCAGATGGCAGGCAGATAGGAAAACTGTCTGTGTGTTGACAAAGCAGCACTAGATCCAAGACTAATGGATTTTTCACATTCCACAATAGATTATTATGGTTAACACACTACATAGTAATGATCCTTTTCTAACATCTCATTTTTGCTGTTTCAGATGTTGATGAATGTGTTGAAGGAACAGATAATTGTCATATTGATGCTATCTGTCAGAACACTCCCAAGTCATACAAATGCATCTGCAAGTCTGGGTACACAGGAGATGGCAAACAGTGTGAAGGTAGTGTAATCATGAGCTATGTTAGAAAGTTCATAACACATTATCATTCTAATGAACAAAGTTTTGGCTTTGCTTTTTTTGTCTTGCATTGACACCAATTAATATTATAAAGAAAATTCATGTCAGTCTAGCCCTGCTATATGTTTATACATTCCTGTTGTGCGCACTTCCTGTACTGGGAGTAGACAAACCAAGACTGCGGAGAAAGTGTTTGTCACATGATGACACGTCAACTGGAAATACTTGAAACAGAAAGTTTCTGTCCGAATTATATGACCACAGTACCATAACCTTTTGAAAAATGAGTGAATAATACTGATATTTCCTGTACCTACGTCATTGTGCACAAAAATGACCTTTTTTTTCCGAAATCGTGGTTGATGTTGAAGCAAGCTTCTATTCAGTAGTTTACAGTTTTGGGATTGTTGACTCTTTTCTGCTTTTTAAATGTCTCCATATTTTTAATTGAAATATATGTTTTCTGATTTGTAAATTCTCCAACATCAACATGAAGGATGCCAAATATTTCGACATTTGGAAGTTTTATTAAGGTGCTGTCATGGGAGAATTCATTGTTGACATAGTTAAATCTAAAGCAGTAAGAAGCATTGTACTTTAAAGGCAAGGTTGCCATATTAACCCACTCATCACTTCCCTTGCAGTTATATTGAATTAATGTTCAAGTGCTACTCAATTATTAACTCCTTGCTTCACAATTATTATACATGAATATTTTCCTATATCTTTTGTAAATGATGGCCCGGAATTTGCGGTCAGCAGTGAAGCAAAGGCATTCGCCACTGACCCCGAAGAAAGCTGCCCACTGAGATCTCGCGATCTCATCAGAGATTTCAGTGCAATATAATGGGGAATCCCTAGTGCGATCTGCTGTGACGTCAACAAGCTGTCTGAGCAGCCAGTCACATTGCAGAATTCTCACAGACAGGGAAACAGGAAATGAGAACCTGCTTTTATCCCGACTTTATAAAAATGTTACTGAGAGCAAAACAAAGATTGGGGCTCTCACATGGGGGATAAGGTAGAACCTGAAATAATCATGAACAAGCTTTTAAAAAAATATATTTTTTTTAAAGTTTCTTAAGAATTGTAATTTTTATCATCGTGGACAAATTTGACACTAACACAAAATTAAAAATGAGTTTTTCAGGGCCATAATGTTTGTTTAGCAGTCACTACACTGTTAAAACCCCAGTTGCCCCTAATCCAACAAGGTCTAACATTTAATGGGGTGTTTAACAGCGATATTACCGCGGAAAAGCCCAAGTTTTCTGCAGTTTCACTGATTTCCCAGATTACACTGATTGCCGGCTATGGGTGGGGGGAGGGGCCACAGCGCAGCCAGCGTCGGCGCAGTGAATGACCGACCGCAACTTCAAGATTTCCGTGTTTAGATGCGCGTGCGCTACATCCTGAAGTTGCGGTCAGTTTCAAAGGAGTAATAACAGCAAACGCTGTTAGTTCCCCATTATTACCCACCTCAAATTCCAGGCCGATGAGGTTATTTTGTAAATAATACGCATGACAGTTATTCTTGCTGTGAAGGGAGTTGATCACCTTCTTCCCAAACAGGCGGTCATAACGTTGAATCTCTTGAGCTATAATGCTGTCAATTAGCAATAATAGATCTCTTAATTTCAGTTACTTAACATCATTTTGGAGCTGCACCTGAAGCCAAGTTTTGATTGTCCTCATGATGAGATACTATTCACACTGTAAATACAATTGGTAATTGGAAGGTTTTAGTAGAGAAGCTATTGCTTGGACAGGCGCACAACTGACACAAGAGTACCGTTCTATAATTTGAGAGGGATGTCATCCTATAGGTACAAGGGTTCCCATTCACCTGGAGGATTGGAGCGTGCGTGTGTTTCTACCTCAGGGTTCAGTTGACACTGCAGAGTGGCACCGCTACAATCCTCTAAGCATAATAAATTAAATGCTGATAAGCATATTATAAAGCTGTGTAACACATTTGAAAATGCTGTTGGGTATAAATTCGCAAGATTGTACATTTGAAATTCGAATTGAGTTTAATCCGTGTCCTGAAATGAGCAAATCGCTACAAATACCAATCTTTCTCCTAATGTATTCATTTCTTTTTGTCAAATTATATGACATTCATTTGCTGCGTCCAATCTGTTGCATTTAATGAAATTCCACTGAGTTGCAGATAAGTAACAAAAATATATTCCTGTTCATGTACTCTCTATACCTTCTGTATACAAATCCTATCAGTTGTTACCCTGCTAATATAGGCAGCATTTGGCTTTTGTAGAATTGGACATTTCTTAGTGATTAAGAATGGAATGATCTGCATAGTTGATGCAGATATAGGATACAACGTAGAATATTTTTGGCCCGTTGTCTGGCTCTAGTAGTCACTGGTGAGGACTTTCATTAGTTCTACGCATGACCATTGGAGGACAACTCGCAATGATGGGACATTGTTGATTGACCATTGATGATTGGCCCTGATGTAAATGCAGTTGTTTTAGGCCCGTCATGAGTACCACTAATGATGGCCATGTAACTCTCTTGGTTGATGATGGGCGTATGATGGCAACTACTATGAGATAAATTAAATGGAGAAGGTAGAAAGTGAAGGAAATTAATAAACACCAACCAAGAGAATAAGAAATCTTCCTATGTTGCTCCTGCTTGAGTTAAATTGACTGCCTCTGTGCTTTTGGTTGACTTACCCTGAGATTAATTGTCTTCCAGATATTGATGAATGTGACAATGAGTACAACGGAGGCTGTGTCCATGAGTGCATCAATATCCCAGGGAATTACCGCTGCACGTGTTATGACGGTTTCAAGTTAGCACATGATGGCCATAACTGCCTTGGTAAGCACTTAACTCCAGTATTTACTGTCATCCCCCATATGAGAAATATTCATTCTTTTAGTCCATTCTCTGAGATTCTCTACTGTGGACTCAACCCAACAAATGTCTGCAACTCGAACGAAAGAATGAAACATTTCATTTGAGAAAGTAATCACAGTTAGCCCAGACGGTTGTAGTATTTGCCAAGGTATGTGATTATTATGAAGAACACGCATGACATGTCAGTGCCATAATCACTGAAATCTATGTATGTTGTGCACTTATATAGTGAAGAAATACTATGCTTAAGAATAATCTAGAAGCTTTATTAGAAGGCTTTGTTGTCCATTGTGCTGTCTGGTACTTCCTTCTTTGAAAAGTCTGGGATGGCACTACCAGAGCTGAAATCATCTCTTCAAACACTACTTCTGAGGATTTAGTAGTGTGATCGTCATAAGATTCTACCTGAAGATCCTGCTGTTTAATTGTAAGTTTTTGCTGAATTTTTGCCTGCTTATTGAGGGGAATGATGCCAACGTCAAAACAAGAAACAGGAAAAGGCCATTCAGCTCAAGAAAGCACCCTAACTTCAAGTACAGCATGGATCTGAAGCTATGTAGCACTTCATCTATATCTTAACCTCATCCGGAGAATAGCAATCCCTACTGTACCAGTGCAACATTTCCAGTTTCTACACCAGCCATCCCAATGATAACCTGATTGAGACAGGCAATATGATGTAAATGTAATTACAAATTATAGTCTGAGTTGTGTTGTGAACTTGCTGTGACTAGGGACTAAGTTGAAACCCTTGTACACTCATTTTGCAAAGACCCTTAAAGCCAGTAGAGAAAGGTTACTTGCATCCTCTCAGTCTGGGCTGGATTTGAACCTAGGTCCTAGAGTTTGAAGCACCTAATCTCCAAAATCACACTTTAAAGCTTTTCAAAATGGCACTCTTGAAAGTGGGTCACAGACTTCCAGATTAACATTATCTTGAATAGTACTGAAGGCAAAGTTTTGCTGTGCACAGGACTATCTGACCTTTAAGCCAGAAGTTTCTGACAATACCACTTTTAATTAATAGAGATATTAAAAATGAAATGTCTTTTGCTATTGTGAGGGAATTAACCCGTTAACCCACAAATTATTTTGTTCACCATTTGGCTCCTGTCCCAGACTATGAACAAATATTTTACAAGTGATCCATTCCCGGATCTTTACCAATGCTACTCTGCATTGGCTGCTAAGAGGTATATGAGAATGGCCTGGTGAAAACTCTCCATCCGGTTGTTTCCCCAGTCCCCTGTGCCTTGCCTTCCCAATAGCTGTGTGTCTGAGATATAGAACTCAGCAATGTAGGCATTGTAGGTATGAAACCATGTCCCATCATGAGCATTGGTCAAAATGAATGAATTGTAGGTGCAGGGGTCCTGGAGGAAAGATTGGAGATGCACAAATTACAGAAAACCTATGTGAGATTGATTTAATTTTTGTGAAGAAGTTGGCATGAGTACAAAACGGGGTTTCTCTTTTTGTGTTGGACGAAATTCACCCCTCAAGCGTATCTTAAATATTTGGGTGTAACGATGGCCTTGTAGATATTTGGGGTGTGGTGAGGGCTCTTCAGATATCTGAGGTCCCTCTGCAGAGCTGTTGGAATGTGATAATGGTGTTCATTTCACACTGCAAAATATGTATCCACGCACATTACATTAGAGTGCTTACAAGGAGCAAACAGCAAACGACCACCCAACGTCTCAGGCTTTGATGGTCAATCTGAGAGGTTAAAAATGAAACATGAAACACCGCAAGAGCAATAGGAATTCATCACTTCTCTATTGAGTATGGAAATTTTCCATTTATCTGCCTCTCAAAGAACTGTATAAATAGGTTCCAATTGGAGATCTAGCTCAATGGAGCTTCCTGAAAGCATTAGCTACCGTGCCAGACCAGGAGTGGCCTGTTTGGTCAATGCATCATCTTTGGAATTGTGGCTTCTTTGCTTAGTTTAACTGACCTTAATTGCCAGTGATGGTTGGAAGGTGAGCTGCCCCAGACACAGGACTCATTTTAATGTGACTCACTTGGAGCTTGCCACAGTGCATCTGATACAATCTGCTGTCTGTTAGGGTCATGTTGCAGCGCCCGAAATCATTGTGAATGTTCCTGTTGATGCAGTCTGTTGAACAGAACAGAGACCAGACACAGCTGTGTCTCATACCTAGGTCAGTTTCAAACCAATTAAACCGCTTTTCTTGGCTGCATAAAGGAAACATTTCGCAGAACAAACATTTGTTGTGTCATGGTGATTTCTGGTAATGTCACTATATGTTTGCCAGCCCAAAGAATGACCATAAAAGGTTTGATTTCAGTATGAGGTCGTGTTACTCAGAGAAGCATTCAAGGAAGTCATTGTCAAGTAAGATCCTCACTTTTTTGAGTGTGCATATACTGATTCCATTGCATTTCTAAATGCAAATACAAGGATCTAATTAGTATGTCCAAACCATTGTGAATATTATAGATGAAAAAGTGCTAAGTGGGAATTGATCTCATTATGTTAGTGTTTAAATTTTTTTTAAATAAAATTCATTTGGGATCGGGTGGTGCACTTAACCAACTGTACTTAATGTTTGAAGCCTAGGTTCAGGTACGCCCCAGGTTGATGAGATGTATGCTGCCTGTCTGTTGGCTGTAAGGGCCCAATGTGAAATGAGCGATGGCTATTTCAATCCACGTCTTAGTGGGCTTGGGACCCTACTTGGCGCTATATCGGCAACCTTTCTCCGAAAGGTGCAGGATGGCTGTGTGGGAAAGGGAAAAATGCTACATTGGCTCTGGGTTTGTTGCGCGAACCAGGCCCAGAATGTTGGCAGTAGTGAAATCCAAGTGTAAATTTCCTCCTTTTATAACACCTTTTTCTATTGCTAAGAGGGGAAGGGGTTTTAAATTCAGACGGGCTATTTTGTGTTTCCCAATTTTTTTTTCAGTAAAATAAATTTATTACGTGGTCTTGAAATTGTAATCAGTCTTGCCTACTCCATCATCACAAACCTGCTCATCCGTTTGAGCAAAATGCTTGATAGATGATAGAAACCCATCTATGGGTGGTGTTTCTGCTGAGTTTACAAAAGTAAAACTTCTCACGATGACACTCTGGGCAAACAATATGTAAAGCAGATCCAATTCATAAGATATTTCAACATTCTAAAACATAATTAAGCGTTGCCCATTAGTTAAAGTGCCAAAGCCCAGCGATAAAGGGCAGCTTCAGTGATGTTCAAACTCGGTTATTCTCAGTGGGCACGTTCTATTGGTCTTAGATAAATTTCCTGTTGAGGGACTTCATGGACTGGTGCAACTTCGGGAGAGAAAACCTCCTTGGCTCTCTTGTAGACACATTAAATTCATAGCTTGAAGACTTAATTCACTGGAGACTTTTGGGTGCACTAATTAGACTCTTATTTTCAAAATGGCTTTTAGCGGTTTGTAATCGCTTTTCATTATAATTTCCTTTCTAAATTTGTGCAGTTTGAATTGCTCCAAACCAAAAACAGTGACTAAGAATTATTTTTTCAATCTGTATATACTTTAACTCTGTTTCAGTTATAGAGACCTTGGCATTAAGCCCTAGGTTGATCTTCTTGCAGTCACAGTTTAAAAATGTGATTCATGTTACATAGAATTACATAGAATCTACAGCACAGAAACAGGCCTTTTGGCCCAACCAGCCTATGCTAGTGTTTGTACTCCACACAGGCCTCCTCCCACTTGAATGACCTCTTCCCACCCTGCCCCCATAACCCTCATTTTTTTTTCACCCTCATGTACGCATCAAATCTCCCCTTAAATGTGTCAATGCTCTCTACTTCAACCACTCCATGCAGCGAGTTCCTCATTCTCAGCACTCTCTGTGTAAACAAACTCCTTCTAAATTCTTTCTTTGTTTGATTAGTGGCTATCTTATATTTTTTTCTCCTTCTTTTGGATTCAACCGCAGTGGAAATAGTTTTTCCACACCCACCCTATCGAACCCCTTTATTCTTCATAAGACCTCTATCAGGCCTTCTCATAGTCCAGAGAAAAGAGCCCCAACCCTCTCAATCTTTCCTGATAGTTACATGTGGAACTACATTCTTTTGATGTCAAAGAATTTTAGCACTGATGCTTGAGGGGTGATCTTCTTGACTCATCCAAACACTTCCCATGGTGACAGTCCCATAGAAAATCAACTTTTTTCAGTGAGTCCAGAAGAGGAGCAGTTACCTTTGATTATGTTGGAGCAAACTGAGGCCGATATTTAGTGATTTCAAGAATTCTCTCGATACAGGTTTGTCTGTGGGAGAAGGTTGCTTCAACTTTACCAGGATCTGGAGTTCAGAGTTAATGACTAACATATTTTACTTCTCATTCATTGAAGTTCATTTTACTCTGCCTCAGTTTAATACTCAGTTTGGTTGGCATCAACCTTATCATTCCCTTTCACGTCACCACTGTTGAAGAGACCTCATCAATCAGGACACTGAAGAAAGAACTTTCCTATTAACAAGCTAATGAGTGTGCCTCTTGACAATTCCTTGAACTAGTTTCCTGGCTGGCAACTGTATAGGTAGGGTCTGGGGATCAACGTGAAGTTGCAGAATGCTTTCTAACTTCATATCTGCTTTGAATAAGTCCTGGCACTTGGCCACAACTTGTTATATTGTTTTGATGAACCTTCCATCATCATAAGAAAAGACATACTTGCTCTCGAGGCAGTACAAAGAAGGTTCACTCGGTTAATCCCCGGGATGAGGGGGTGGACATACGAGGAGAGGTTGAGTAGATTGGGACTCTACTCATTGGAGTTCAGAAGAATGAGAGGCGATCTTATTGAAACATATAAGATTGTGAAGGGGCTTGATTGGGTAAGGATGTTCCCAAGGATGGGTGAAACTAGAACTAGGGGGCATAATCTTAGAATAAGGGGCTGCTCTTTCAAAACTGAGATGAGGAGAAACTTCTTCACTCAGAGGGTAGTAGGTCTGTGGAATTTGCTGCCCCAGGAAGCTGTGGAAGCTACATCATTAAATAAATTTAAAACAGAAATAGACAGTTTCCTAGAAGTAAAGGGAATTAGGGGTTACGGGGAGCGGGCAGGAAATTGGACATGAGGCTGAGTTCGGATCGGTCGAGGCCCTGTGGGTGGCGTAGCGGGCCCAGGGGCTGAGTGGCCGGGTCCTGCTCCTACTTCTTGTGTTCTTTAGATTTGAGGTGAGGATCAGATCAGCCATGATCTTATTGAATGGCGGAGCAGGCTCGAAGGGCCGATTGGCCTACTCCTGCTCCTATTTCTTATGTTCTTATGTTCTTATAATCATAATGTTCTTAGGATTTACTGTCACAAGTGGCATATATTGAAAGACTCCAGTGCCAACAGGTTTATACCCATTTGGCACTTTTTAAAACTCCTTGCTATATCTCTTGTTCTTGGCAGTTTTAACACAATATTATATTGTCTTCACTTCTTCTGTTTTATTGTATATTTAAAATGGCGTGAGTCTTTAATGGCAGTGCGCCTGTAGGTGGCGTTGTCACGTTATGTGACTCATTAACAAGTGTCATTCTACCTAATGTGATAAAACTGTCATTCAACTGATCTTAAGCCTCTCCCGTAAAATCTCGGTGCGTTTCCTAACTGTGTCACTGGGTGGTGCTATCGCAATCTTTTCCACGGAGAACAGCGGATAAGGTGAGTAGAAGTAAGTTCACTCAGGTTCCTTGAGGCACAAGTAATATTACAAGCACGAAAGACCCAGGTATCGTACTCCATGGGCTGCAAAGAAGACAAAGTCTTCACCCTGAGGATTACTTTGAAGCAACAGAGGTCAGAACAGCTGATAGTCTTCGCAATGGCCATTGTGTGCTGCTGCCATGTGAGATGACATAAAACTTAGTGCAATAGAACTAAGTTTTGGAGGCACTGTGGGCAAAAGAGATTTGAGAAACCAAACGGTTACACTGTAACATGACCGCTGCAGAGAAAAATAATTCTTGATTTCTAACTCGATCTGTGGACCAATGGCAACTGGAAACTGTAAGAAATTGCTGCCCATGGTTGAATGGCCAATGTGCTCCTCTGAAGTTTTGGGAAAAGGAGTGATGTGCTTCCACCCCACCCCCTACTCCCGTAACTAATAGAGCTTAGAGGAGCCCTCAAAACTACTGCCACCCCCCCCCACCCCCACTGAGCAGATAAAGTGGGGCTGCAAAACAAATAAACATTCCCCCCGCCCACTCTCCGCCTTCACTAAGCAGAGATATCATGACTGGACCAAATACATTCCTCCCATAACCAAATACCAGCATATGACTACCAGTCCCCCTCATTGAGTAGAGAACACACCATCCTCATCCGACCCCACATTGGATTTCCCCTACCCATTGAGCAAAGATATTGTGCTACTGTCCCGCAGTTGGTCCCGCTTCTCCCCCCGACGCCCGGACCCCCCCCCACCACCCCGGCTCCTATGAGCACAGATATGTGGAAGGAACCCTGCAAGCTGTACTTACAGTTCACTGAGCAGTACCTCGGTGGCCATCATTTTGCTAATAGCAGCCCCCACACCTCCCCTGAGAAATATCTTCTCCTCCACCCTGCCTGTCCCACTGAGCAGTACTTAGTGAAATCAACCTCCCAGTCTTCCTTCCCCATCTCCCTCCTCATCTCTTTCTCTCCTTACTCTCCCTCTTCCCTCCATTCTCTCTACCCCTCTGTTCCTCCCTCTTTTCTGCTCCTTTTCCCATCTTCCTCTTTTCCCCTCTCCCGTCTCATTCCTCTCTCTCTTCCCCCCCCTCTCATCTCATCCCCTCTCCCTTGTCCCTCAATTCTACTTTCCTCCCACCCTTTCCTTCTCCCTCTCTACTCCTCTCACTCTTCCTTCTCCCTCCCTCTCATCCCCTCTCCCCCGCCCTCTCCCCCTTTCTCCCTCCCTCTCATCCCTTTCCTGAAAAAGACTTGCATTTATACAGCACCTTTCATGACCTCAGGATCTCCCAAAGCGCTTTACAGTCAATGAAGCAAACTTTTGAAGTGTAGTCACTGTTGTAATGTAGCAAATATGGCAGTCAGTATGCACACAGCAAGCTCCCACAAACAACAATATGATGACCAGGTAATTTTTTTTTAGTTTTGTTGGTTGAGGGATAAATATTGGCCAGGACACCGTGGAGAACTCCCTTGTTCTTCTTCAAAATGGGATCTTTTATGCCCATGTGAGAGGGCACACGGGGCCTCGGTTTAACGTCTCATTCAAAAGTCGGCATCTCAGACAGTGGAGCACTCCCTCAGTACCACACTAACATGTCTGCCTAGATTATGTGCTCAAGCCTCTGGAGTGGGACTTGAGAATCCACAACCTTCTGACTCAGTGGCGAGAGTGCTACCAACATGAGCCACGGCTGACACATATTTCAATCTCGTCCGTTCTCACTGCTCTCTCTTTTCCTCCATCTGATTCCCATCCTTCCTCCCACTCGTCCCCTCTTATCCGTCACTCTCGGTCCCTCTTACCATTCCCTCTCTTGCCTTCCATCCCTCCATCCGTTTGGCCTCTCCCTCCCTCTTTTCCCCAATGCCCCTCCCTCTCTTCTCCACTACGTATTACACTTCTGATCCCAAGCAGGACAGTCTTTATTTTTGACATGACATTTTCTACAGTATTTATAGTCTATTTCAGGAGCTTTCCAAAATGACTTGAGCTTAGAGTTGTTTTCTCCTTTTCTCTTACTAAGTATTGAACTTTTTCCTGGGTACCTGGTTCTTTCAACTGATTTTGCTGTCTATTCACTAGCTTTACACGTTAGTGTAAGCAGGCACCTCAAAGCACTGGAGAGGTACCACCAACGCTGCCTCCGCAAGATCCTGCAAATCCATTGGCAGGATAGGCGCACCAACGTCAGTGTTCTCACTCAGGCCAACATCCCCAGCATCGAAGCTGTGACCACGCTCGATCAGCTCCGATGGACGGGTCATAGCGTCCGCATGTCCGACACGAGACTCCCAAAGCAAGCGCTCTACTCGGAGCTCCGACACGGCAAGAGAGCCCCAGGTGGGCAGAGGAAACGCTTCAAGGACACCCTCAAAACCTCCTTGAAAAAGTGCAACATCCCCACCGACACCTGGGAATCCCTGGCCCAAGACCGCACAAAGTGGAGGAAAAGCATCCGGGAAGGCGCCGAACCATTTTATTGTTAAAATACCGTGTGACATGTGGAGGATATTGAATTGCGACAATATGAATTTCCTGCCACGAGAGAGATCTGCATTTTTGATATAGCTTGCTGAGGACACCTAGGGCGCGAAATTCGGTTACGCCCCATTTGGGGGCGGTAACCGGGTTAAGGCCGGACATTTAGCGCCCGGCGTGGAAGTACCGATCCGGCCGCTAAATTCGGCTCACCTCCCCGCACAGAAGGTGGAGCGCAATCTCGGGCGCACCACTTCCTGTTGGGGCGGTAACCAAGGCGATGTCGGGGCGCAATCGACAGTGCTCCACGGGGCGCTACGGGGTCGCGGCGCACGGCGATGACATCATTGGTGGTGCAGCGGCCAGCGGGGGGTGCGGCGCTATCGGGTAGCACCTCAGCAAAGGCCTAATTTCTCGGGAGGCAATTTTTCACCCCCTACACCGGGCGATAAGCCCTTTGCGCCCCGTTAGCGCCCCCCAGAGGCGCTAACAGCAGGTGCAAAGGAGCCAAATTTCCAGCCCCGAGTGTTACAGTTTTACAGCACCAACCAGAGAGCCTGAACCTTTTTTTAGCACATTTACATTATGTTGCTCGCTATTGTTGGAAACATCCACATTATTGATAATTCTCCATTTGCCCAACTTTATCTCTGTGCGTGTCAAAACTTGCATTAATGCATGTTGACTTTCTATAAATGATGGCCAATTCCTTGACATAGGGTACTTAAACTTTCACACATTTGCATTGTCATGTTTTATCAGATTGCGCCACAGTTCCAATGTGCTTCAAAGTCTGCCGAAGAATTTTTCCTGTTTACGTAAATTAATTTTTAAGAGTTCAATAAAGGATTCTGTTAAAAGACCTGAGTGAATGATGGAAGGTAAATTCCCATGTGTAGAATAAACAAAAAGCAATGGCCCAGAATTTGCCATCCCAATGACGGAGTACACTCAGCATACGCCGTCGGAAGCCTTCTGAAAGGCCCCACAGGTTCCGGGTATCCGCATGCGCTATGCGTGCACGAAAACCCGGAACTTGCAATCTGTCAAGGTTCGCCTCGACAGATCTACCGAATCAACTGAGAAATCACTTTCACTGGCGCAGAGTTGGGCTATTTTCCCAACTACTTGCCCCGCAAATGCCCACGAATTTCTGGCGCCTGCTAAGAAGCAGGCCTAGGGCCCGCTTTCACCAGCGTAAGGGTTAATATGAATCTTAAAGTAAACATTTAAAAGCAAAAAATGATGCACAAACATTTAAAATTCGTTTATGCAAATTTTGGCCGGGAATAAAATGTTTAAAATTATTTTTCAATAAATTAAATTTTTTATTGTATTTGTTGTAGTGAAGGGACTTTGAATTAAATTTGAAAATTAGAACAATTTATTTTTATTGCAGTTGTCTAAATTGTTTCATTATTTCGGGATTCCATTAGGGTTTATGAGGATTCCGTTCGTAAATGGAATCCTTTCTCATTGGAGGACCTGGCCCACGTGATCCCAGGGACGCCTCCGAACCGCCTGGGATCCGTGGGCATTTACACAGGCATACGCCTGGAGGCCCAGGACCTGAACTCTTTGTAGCTGTGGAGCCAGGAGGTTAGTTCGGAAATATTTTGCCGGTCGGAGGTGTACTCCGGTGGTACGCCTCCGACCACAAATTCGGGGCCAATCTATTGCCTTTAAAGAATGATCGTTCCTCCCATGTTCTGCTAATGTTATATGATCACTCTGTCAACAGAAGTCATTTTCTTATCATTTTCAGTTTTTATTTTCAAATACATGATCAGTCCTCCACATTATATAAAGTGCAAGACTCTCAGATGTTAGATTATGATAATGGGATAGAAGACTTTCTCTTTGAACTTTTTTGGGATGGGGCTTAAATCTTGGGATTACTGATGTGTAGAAGGACCTATTATTTTTCTACATTTTGAAGACAGATTTTATTTATTTTGCAGTATGTTTGTAATGCATAACAACTGATATGCAGCCACGGATCTCCTGTTCATTGCAACCACAGCTACTCTTGTATCTTCTTAATTTTTTCCTATAATTTGTAAGTCAGTCATTAAGGAGAAGGCTGTTGCCTTTGTTGCTTAATCAGCTCAATAGCCCAGGAGATTTGAGTCTATTCTCACTGACCTTTGAGGAGTGCAGTCTGTTCTCCCTGACTACCTGCTCTTTGGTTAGCTCAATAAGCTAATGCTGAAACAGGGGTGAAATAATTAAAATGAGGACGAGAAGGCTTTGTGTTCGTTTTTGTTGAAGTCTGACACTCACACAAGATTGGTCCAGATGATCGAGGCCTTTTGGTCCATTTTCTTATTCTTTTGGAATTCCAGCCTTCCTATCCTCCGATTGAAGCTTTAAATCCTCCTGAACAGGCAAGCAGGATGTCTGTTTAATGTCTCATCTGGAGGATAGCTCTAACGACAATGCAACGCTCCTTCAGTATTACACTACATGCAGTGCAATGTAGTTGAAGTCCTGATGTGAGGGTGCAAACCCGCAACCTTCTGACCTCAAGAAATTTTTTTTAAATTTAATTTATTCTTAAAAGAAAACTGGATTCATTTTGTCTCATTTAAATAATCTGTTCCTCAACCAAGCCTTTTTGCACAAGTAATAACGCAAATAAGAAAGCAACACTGGTGGCCAAGATAATTGACTACATCCCTGGTATTTGATACCGTGGCAGCTATTGAGCGATCAATGCTCGCCAATAGTTCTTGTCTGCCGCGTGTGTGTAAAATGCAGGTAAAAATTCAATGGGAATGCGTACTTCTCTTTCTGTGGTCTGAACAACATATCTGACCTCTTAACCTTACACTAACTCCTGGTCAGCATTACTGATTACAACTTTCACTCAACATACAATTATGAAGTTGATGTAAACATAGAAACATAGAAAAATAGGCCCTTCGAGCCATTCAATATGATCATAGCTGATACTCTATCTCAATACCATATTCCCGCTCTCTCCCCATACCCCTTGATGCCTTTTGTGTCTAGAAATCTATCTATCTCCTTCTTAAATATATTCAGTGACTTGGCCTCCACAGCCTTCTGTGGTAGAGAATTCTACAGGTTCACCACCCTCTGAGTGAAGAAATTTCTCAGTCCTAAATGTCCTACCCCGTATCCTGAGACTGTGACCCCTCGTTCTAGACCCCCCAGCCAGGGGAAACATCCTCCCTGCATCCAGTCTGTCCAGCCCTGTCAGAATTTTATACGTTTCAATGAGAACCCCTCTCATTCTTCTAAACTCTAGTGAATACAGGCCTAGTCGACCCAATCTCTCCTCATACGACAGTCCTGCCATCTCAGGAATCAGTCTGGTGAACCTTCACTGCACTCCCTCTATGGCAAGTATATCCTTTCTTAGGTAAGGAGACCAAAACTGCACACAGTACTCCAGGTGTGGTCTCACCAAGGCCCTGTATAACTGTAGTAAGACATCCTTGCTCCTGTACTCAAATCCTCTTGCAATGAAGGCCAACATCCAATTTGCACTTTTCGTATTTTATGTATTTAGCTAGCTCACTCCTGAAACCAACTGGCTTTTATTCCAAAATGTTCCCCATGTATCGATTGGACACTGCACATTGAATTGAGTATTACTGAAATTAAACTGAGTTATGGTGCTTGGTCTAGTGCCTTCTCATTTATTTATTAAAAGGATACAAAGCTTCATTGTTCCAACAGATTGTTTATGCTGTTGTTAGGTTGGTGTCTATAAACATGTCCGAGGAGCTCTCCCAATGGTTCAGTGAGTTTCGCTCATAACTCACTGGATATACAGACCAGCACAAAGGAAGATGATTGTGGTGGTTGGAGGTCAATCATCTCAGTCCCAGGACATCGCTGCAGGAGTTCCTCAGGGCAGTGTCCTAGGCCCAACCATCTTCAGCTGCTTCATCAATGACCTTCCCTCCAACATAAGGTCAAAAATGTGGATGCTCGCTGATGACTGCACAGTGTTCAGTGCCATTCGCAACTCCTCAGATAATTAAGCAGTCCATGCCCGCATGCAACAAGACCTGGATGACATTCAGGCTTGGGCTGATAAGTGGTAGGTAACATTCGCGCCACATAAGTGCCAGGCAATGACTATCTCCAACAAGCGAGAGTCTAACCACCGCCCCTTGACATTCAACAGCATTACCATTGCCGAATCCCCCACCATCAACATCCTTGGGGTCACCATTGACCAGAAACTTAACTGGACCAGCCACATAAATACTGTGGCAACAAGAGCAGGTCAGAGGCTAGGTATTCTGCGGCGAGTGTCTCACCTCCTGACTCCCCAAAGCCTTTCCACCATCTACAAGGCACAAGTCAGGAGTGTGATGGAATACTCTCCACTTGCCTGGATGAGTGCAGCTCCAACAACACTCAAGAAGCTCAGCACCATCCAGGACAAAGCAGCCCGCTTGATTGGCACCCCATCCACCACCTTAAATATTCACTACCTCCACCACTGGCATACCGTGGCTGCAGTGTGTACCATCTACAGGATGCACTGCAGCAACTCGCCAAGGCTTCTTTGGCAGCACCTCCCAAACCCGCGACCTCTACCAGCTTGAAGCACAGCAGGCGCATGGAAACACCACCACCTCCAAGTTCCGCTCCAAGTCACACACCATTATGACTTGGAAGTATATCGCTGATCCTTCATCGTCGCTGGGTCAAAATCCTGGAACTCCCTCCCTAACAGCACTGTGGGAGTACCTTCACCACATGGACTGCAGCGGTTCAAGAAGGCGGCTCACCACCACCTTCTCAAGGGCAATTAGGGATGGGCAATAAATGCTGACCTTGCCAGCGACGCCCAGATCCCATGAACAAATTAAAAAAAATGGCAGGTTTGATTCCTGGTCTGGACTCGGTAAACTGGGTGGTGGTAAAGGTGCCACAATTGGCCCTGGTTTTGGAGAGGGAAATCACCTCGGGTTCACACTCCTGTTTAATATCTAGGCTGGAACTGCATGTTTGTGGATTTCAGCTGAGTTGGGCTCTGGGATGCCTCTAGCTGTTAAATAGCTGCCAATATTTACTGTCTAGGCTTACCCATGAACGATGGCCATTTGGGTGAGATTCTGGAGGGAGCTTGGCATCTCTGGAACTGTATCCCTGCAAGGAGTTAATGCCTTCAAGGAATGGGAGGGGCAGGTGAAAAAATTGGTAAGGAAGGAAAGGTCTGCTTTTTTCAAACCTTGCAATTCCCTCTTTTTAGAGATCCTGCCCCCGCCCACCCCCCCCCCTCCCCCTGTCCACCCAATCCTTTTAGTAAGAAATCCTTCCACTGATGATATTGAGTGACTCGGGTGCGCCAAATGAGGGTCAACTTATTTGTACCTGAACCTTGTGGTTGTTATGTTGTGGACATTATATCCAATATAAAAGGCGAATAATATACCTGGAGTGGGAAAGGCAAACTGTTTCTTTAATTAGAGTTTGGATAAATGCAAAGGAATGCTTTCCCAACACAAAGCAGTGGATGAGAAAAGCCTGTCGCTGCTCCCACAGAACCTGTACGGTCTACACCATCATGGACTCAACTCCACCCACTTAATCTCCTGAGGTAAGGTTCTGCATAAATACTCCCTTATCCCCAAAGGTAGTTGAGCGAAATTCAGGAATATTAACTGCCACTGTTCAACCATGGCCTGGTACTCTCCAGACAGCATTTCCTCCCCTCCCCTCCCCTCCCAGGAGTATACCAATCATTGTGTCCTTTGGAATACAGTCTCCCCTGTTAATTCAAAGTTGTTTTTTGCTCAGAAAAAATGGTGTTATCCTGTAGTTCGACTTAAGTATTTTAAATAAAACAGCAGAGCAAGCATTTGTGACATGAAAAATAATCAAAATTAACAGATAATTGGAATTAAGCAACGTCAAATTAAGAAGAGCAGACTATTTGATCATCTCGGTCTATAAGTTCCAATCCCCTTCCCAAGTGCAGGGTTGGGGGGGCGTGGGAGGCGGCGGGGATGGTTATGTGTAGCAAGATTATAAATCCATTTTAAAAAGGGGTTAACCGTTTTGTGAGACGTGCTGGAGCAGAGGAGTTAATCGGTGGTCCATATGACACAGTTTTACTTTCTGCCTTTTTCAGTTCACGGTATAGTGATGGTCACCTGCCGTCATTCCCCCCTCCCCCCTCTTTTACAGCCTTGGCTACAGTCTGCGGTTACATCACAAATACCTCATTATCTCACTTCTGGTTTGCCCGATAAAGTCTCATTATTCGACGGTGCACATCTTTTGCCGTAAGGATCAATTTCTCTTCAAATTCTCATCAGTGCAATTTTGTTTTTCAAAACAAAGTCACAAAACAGTCACTCTTTCCTTTGTATCGTGAGAAATGTATGTCCCCCATTGCTACCCCAAGCACCATGAACTTAATTGACATTTTCTGTGGTCTAGGGCATGGGTTAACTAAACTGCAAGATTTGTTAATGCTCAGGTAAAATACGTGGTCCAAATCATGTACTGAACACAGATTTCAAACTTAATCCTTTGTTTTTCCTGATACTAACAGTTAGCTAAATCAAGTCGAATCCCATCTGTTTGCCTGAAGGTAACAGCTGTGAAGCCCTTTCTTGTTCATCTTGTCTTTACTTTGTAGTCTTGCGTTAATGAAACTAGCTGCAATACTTCAAAAGTGGTGTAGCATAGGTCTAGGTGCCACGAGAGGAGATGGGGGGAAAACATGCATGATTACAAACCATTAAAAGCAGGTGCAGTATGTTCATGCCCTGAAGCAACCCTGCAGAATCTACAAAGCCACCTGTGAGGTGTTAGTCACTGGGCTCACTTATGGCATAAGAACAAACCAAATACCATAGAGTTTAAATAAATGGAGATTCCATCTAGTCATGATTTAATTGTGGGCCATTGCCCTTCCCTCTCTTACCACCATTCCCCCCGCCCCCCCAACTAATGTCTCCGCTCTCATTGACCATTCTATGTTAATAATCAACAATTTAATAGAATGGTGCATGCAAACCTTTCTAAGACTGTTTTGGGGAATGTGATTGTGTAAAGAGAGAGACTACTCTGAGAGTGAAACAATTATTATATGCTGTATAGAAAAATATTGATGCATCTTGGAATGTTCTAGTGAGGGACTGCGCACTTTGAAAGGTAAACACTCAACCACACGATGCTTGGTTTTGTGACTGCATATGGTGTCACTGTTATCTTCTCATTAGTCTTTAGATTAGAATAGTCAATACTGTATGAATCAAAAAGTGTACATGTAAGTTAGTGATGTCATCCATTCATAACAAATGAGTATGGATCTTTCTGGAATGCAAATGGTGTTGAATGGCAAAAGAACCAAAGGCGACATGAGGAAAACTTTTTTACGCAGCGAGTGGTTAGGATCTGGAATGCACTGCCTGAAAGTGTGGTGGAGGCAGACTCAACCATGGGTTTCAAAAGGGAGTTGGATAAGTACCTGAAGGCAAAAAATTTGCAGGACTACGAGGAAAGGGTGGGGGAGTGGGACTAGCTGAAGTGCTCTTGCAGAGAGCCGGCACGGGCTCGACGGGCCGAATGGCCGCCTCCTGTGCTGTAACCATTCTATGATTCTATGAACTAACTCTGGCTATTACTGGCCTGCTGGCAGGCATTCCCTTCTAATGTTTAAATTGGGTAACAGACTGTTGACGTACTACTTCTTCAGGTGAGTGGGTTTGATTTGAAGACACTTCAATGAGTGTAACTCGAGAATGTGGAGTTGGTGATGTTCACTGTGGAGGTTTCCCCAGTCAATTTAAGGACCAAAAAATAATAAATGAAGAATGAACCAAAAAGCAGCACCAACATCACAACACTGGAGAAGTCCACAGTCCTGCTGAGTGGCGGCGAGAAGCTAAATGAAGGACATAGAAAAGGAAATTTGTAAGTGAGAAAAGAATTTAATTTTTTTTTCCAGGCACGAAAATTTTCTAAAAAAGCTAAGATGTAAAGGCAAAAATGCATTTTGGCCAAGGGAGTCTGTGCTGAAATATGAGTGATTTGTCTTTGGTTTGGTGCAGAGACAGTAAATAAGAACAGATGAGTATTTTTACCAGTCTGAAAGATGTTAACATTTGGTGTGAACGAACTGTAACAAATGCAGTGTACTGTGACACTCTTAACATGTGTCTGCAATCAGTGTGAATAAATGTATATTTTTCAATGGGACTAACAAATTTATAAGGTAAGCAGTAAGACTGCCATTCAAAACATTACCTCATGTGATAAACATGCTCTCAGGGATTTCATTATATTGAAAATCTGAGAGCTGTGGTGTCGTTTCATATTTTCAATGTGAAATGTTTGTCTTTTGTGGTCCATCAAGGCTATGGAGCTGTACATGACTTCTGGCATAATGTAAAACTGTTCTTTTATCTCAATCCAAATGTATTTAAATACTGTTCTGTAATGGCATATTTTTTTTGTCACCTCCAGACATCGAGATGTTGAAATATTTCGCATTGATTTACGTTGGGAATTGCCTTTCTCTTTTGAAGCTCAAGTTGTGAGAGGCTCACGCGCATGGTGTTAACAGATGGCTGTTAGATTAATGAGCCAGCGTTATAAATTCACCTTGTGGATCACGAGTGGACTTTGCTAATAAATCACATGTATAATGGGAGTAAACAGGCAGGAGTTTAATATGGATATTTGGGAGGGGAATGGAGTTTAAAGAAGTAATATAGTGAAGGGGACGCTGATGCCATTATGTACGAGAGTGAAGACTGAGGAGCTTATGCACATATCGGATGCCATCCCACCCCACGTCAGATTATTACATCGAATTTGCAGCACAGAAACCGGCCATTTGGCTCAACTGGTCTGTGCCGATGTTTATGCTCCACATGAGCCTCCGCCCACCTTACTTCATCTAACTCGATTAGGGTTTATTTCTAGAGGGATAGAATTGAAAAGTAGGGAAGTTATGCTAAACCTGTATCGAACCTTGGTTAGACCACACTTAGAGTACTGCGTGCAGTTCTGGTCGCCATCTTATAAAAAGGATATAGAGGCACTGGAGAGGGTGCAGAGAAGATTTACAAGAATGATACCAGAAATGCGAGGGTATACATATCAGGAAAGGATGAACAGGCTAGGTCTCTTTTCTCTTGAAAAAAGGCTGAGGGGTGACCTAATAGGGGTCTTTACAATTATGAAAGGTTTTGAGAGAGTGGATTCAGAGAGAATGTTTCCACTTGTGGGGAAGAGCATAACTAGAGGCCATCAATATAAGATAGTCACCAAGAAATCCAATAGAGAATTCAGAAGAAACTTCTTTACCCAAAGAGTGGTGAGAATGTGGAACTCGCTACCACAGGGAATGGTTGAAGCGAAAAGTATAGATGCATTTAAGGGGAGGCTAGACAAGCATATGAGGGAGAAGGGAATAGAGGGTTATGCTGATAGATTTAGATGAGGAAAGACGGGAGGAGGCTCGAGTGGAGCATAAACGCCGGCATGGACTGGTTGGGCCGAATGGCCTGTTTCTGTGCCATATATCCGATGTAATCCTATGTAAAGCATGTCCTTCTATTCCTTTCTCCCTCATGTGCTTATCTAGCTTCCCCTTAAAAGCATCTATGCTATTTGCCTCAACTACTCCATGTGGTAGCGAGTTCCATATTCTAACCACTTCTGGGTAAAAAAAAATTTGCTGAATTCGTTACTGGATTTATTAGTAACTATCTTATATTTATGACCCCTAGATTTGGGCTCCCTCACAAATGGAAACATCTTCTCTATGTCTAATTCTGTTACTGCTACTGAAACGTACAGGCTGGAAAAGACCATTGGGATTCACCCGGCCAATCCCAGATGCTTTACAATTCTGTCAACTCAATCCTTCCAATCTTTTCTTCTATCTTGCATGCACAGTTTTGATATTTAGTAATGAAGGTAGAGAATTGTATTCAAAATTGATTTTGATCTTTGTGGAGTGACCTCACTTTGAGTGCATGTTACAAATATTATGACATATGGTATAGATCATGTGATTGGTACATCATGTGATTGGTAGAAGAATGCCAGATGTAACTTCTTTGAACAAGGTTCCTGTTTATTCATAATCGTGGAATGCTGCGTTTGGATCTTAAGTTTGCTTATATCTGGTAATGTGTTTATCTGACTGAGGATTGGTTCCTTCCAATTTGGGAATACAGATTTAAATAATGCATTGAATTTACTATATTTAATGTCTAAATTCGTCTAAATTCTACAATCATACTAACAACTTGCATTTATATAATGCCTTTAACATAGAAAAACATCCTAAGGCACTACACAGTGGCATAATCAGACAAAAATTAGGCAGGGTGACCAAAAGCTTGGTGCAAGAAAATCTATGTTTGTGACTAATTTTCCTTTTAAGTTGATCTACCTGTGCTGTAGTTGAGGGCTCATCCTTTTGCATCAATTCATGGGTTTTTCCAGTGCTCTGTCCTCCTTTCCTTTCTGTTTGTTTTCTGTATCAACAACGGTTGTATTTACATAGTGCCTTTAACATAGAAACAGACAAAAATGATGCTGAGCTAAAGAAGGAGATAGCAGGAGTGGTGCCTAAAACCTTGGTCAAGAAGATAGATTTTAGGGAGGGGGAGGAGAGTGAGGTGGAGAGGCAGAGAGTTTAACAAGGGAATAACAATGGGCGAGAGGAGTGGGGGATGCACAAGAAGCCGAGTCGAAGTAACGCACAGTTCTCGGCGGGTTGTCGGGCTGGAGGAGGTGACAGAGATAGGGATGTATGAGATCATGAGAGATTTAAACACAAGGATGAGAATTTTAAATTTAAGGAGTTGATGGACCTGGGAGACAGTATAAGTCAGCAAGTACAGGGGTGATGGATGAGTGGGACGGTGCAGGATAGCACATGGGCAATAGAGTTTTAGATTAGCTGAAGTTTAGAGCGTGTAGGATGGGAGGCCAGCCAAAATAATTCAGTCTATAGGTGACAATGGCTTGGATGGGGGGTTTCAGCAGCAGATGGTGCTGAGGCAGGGGCAGAGTTAGGTGGTGTTACTTAAGTGGAAGTAGGTGACTTTTGTGATGGAGACGATATGGGTTGGAAACTCAGCTCGGGGAGAGATAGGAAGTCTACATTGGGAACAGTCTGGTTCAACCTGAGACGGTGGCTAGACAAGGGGATGGAATTGATGGTAAGGGTACAGATCTTATGGTAAGTGATGAAGAAAATGGCTTCCATCTTCCTACTGTTTAACTGGAGGAAATTGCAGCTCATCCAAGACTGGATGTTGGATGAGCAGTCTGACAGCACAGAGACAGCTGAGGGGTTGAGAGATGGTGGACAGTTGGAGCAGGGTGTTTCGGTGTACATGTGAAATGCTCTCGCCAAGGGGCAGCATGTAGATGAGGAAGGGGAGGGGCCAACTATAGATCCTTCGGATACTTCAGCGGGTGCAGGAAGAGAAACCAATGCTGGGGATGCTCTGGCTACGATTGGATAGTTAACAATGGGAACAAGCGACGGCTGTCGCACTGACCTGGTCAACAGAGAGATGATGTGGTCGACCATGTGAAAAGGCTGCAGAGAGGTCAAGGAGGCTGGAGTGGAAAAATGCAGCATGGTCATTGTCACATAGGATGTCATTTTGTGACTTTGATTTAAAGATATTTCAGTTGTGTGGCTGGGGCAGAAACCTGATTGGAGAGGACAAGATCGGGCTTGGCTGTGATTCCTTCTGCAGCTAGATAGCCTGTTGGCATTGCGGCCTCATGGGTGAAGTACCAGAGGGCACCTGATGGCCATGGCACAGTACCCAACAAGAACCCAGCGCCTTCAGGAAAACAGGAAGGGAGGAAAAAAAATTAAACGGGAAAAATTGGCAACTTGAAGGAGCAAAGGGCAAGAATATTGCTGTTTCATCTCAGGAACCAAATTATGAGCTAATGAAATTCCTGAATCAGGAGGTCCACTAGGTCTCTTGAAAATCAAAAGGGGTTTGGAGGCAGCTCAGTCTGATCAGATCAAAGTCAGCTGCCTCTGAAAGTTGTAAAAAAAAACTAAATTAAATAAATGTGAATATGAGAATCCATAGCATAAAACTCTGATTTATTTGTAATTGACAGGCTTAGTGAAGAGATGCCATAAGAATACCCGATATGAAAAATTGAAATCAATATGCTTAATTAATTATGGGGGGAAAATTCGGTTGATTAGCGCCTCCCGTTAGTGCCTCTTAGGGCGCTAACGGGGCGCAAAGCAACTAGCGCCCGGGCGCGGCGATGTTTGCGCCGCTCGCGAAATTGACCAGACATTTTGCGGCGGCGCTAATCACTACCGCCACGATCTCCTGCGCCCGCAGATCGTGATGTCAGTCGAGCGTGCAACGCCCCGGTAGTGGCCCGGACCGGATATTGAGTGGCGTCCCCTGCCTTTCTGCCTGCCGCTAGCAACGACAGGTAGAGGGGAACGTTTTGCAGTCGGGAAGGGGCTGGGGGAGCGCTATTTAAAGGCGGCCTCTTCCTGCCTTTTTTTGTCGGCGACATTTTTGCACCACGCATTCTGACAGAGAGAGACTTCTGGAGAGATTCAACGCTGTGTGAAGGAGTTTTGGGTACTGAGCAGCACTTTGCAGGTTCATTTTGATTTGACCTTCCTTGCATCGATTTAGAAGAGACTATGGGAGCTACACTCTGAGCTCTTTCCCTGGGCCTCTCCATTGTTCTTTCCAGCAGAATTGATGTACAGGTCTCTCCAGGCCTAGATTCAGGGTGTGGCTGAAGAGCAAGATCGACCCTCCCCTTTAAGAACTGGCCGGCGCCAGTGTGTCTGTGTTCCATTGCTGACTGACATCACATGAGCTTCGCCAGCGCTCTGAGTTAGCACCTCGCTCCTCGGCGTTAGCGCCTTAAGAGAGGTGTGTAGCGCCTGATTTAGTGCTCAAATCACCTCCAGGGGCGATAGAGGCCAAGGTTGCAGTCGGAGGCGATAATTAGCGCCAGGCGCTAAACTTTGCGCCCGGCCGATAATTGCGCCCCAAACGGTGTGATACCGAATTTCTCCCCCGATGATTTTAAGGTAAAATAATCAATGTTGGCACTCTAAATTAAAAACATAAATTAGCAAGCTGATCAGCAATTGGAAGAGAAATCTAATTAACAATACAAGTGTAGTAACCTTTCATCAGAATCCATAGTCATCTCTCGCACTCTGAAGTTCTAACCCATCTTTCCCTTTTGGATTGAGCTACTGTGAGTTTGTGGTATTCGTGGTTTTCATCACAGTAGTAATGTTTTTCCTGACTGGAATTTCCCCAATCCAAATGAAAATCAGTGAAACTGTTCTAAGATGCAAACAGGCTGTCCTCATAACTTGGTTCAGCAGAGTGACTGTAGACCACAAATGGTGAGTCTCCCTGAGCCTTAAAAAAAAGGTATTTATTCAAAGACATTATGCATTTTTAGAGAGAGATTGGGATAGTACATTGTACAGAATGAGAAGGAGCTCAGAGTTATCAAGAATGTGACATGATTGGGAAATTTCCACTTCGTGGATGTTTGTGCTCATCAAGGTGACGGCTGTCTGCTCTGGGGATTGGGGCACTTTTCTATATTGAGGAGACAATGTTAGTGCCACCAGGTCAGGTGTAGCGTGGCTTCTTCAACAGCACCTCCCAATCCTGTGACCTCTACCATCTAGAAGGACAGGGGCAGCAGATAGATGGGAACACCACCACCTCCAAGTTCCCCTCCAAGTCACACACCATCCTGCCTTGGAAATATATCACCATTTCTTCATCTTCGCTGGGTCAAAATCCTGCAACTCCCTCCCTAAAAGCACTGTGGGAGTATCTTCACCACACGGACTGCAGCGGTTTAAAAAGGCAGCTCACTAACCCCTTCCTAAGGGCAATTAGGGATGGGCAATAAATGCTGGCCTTGCCAGTGATGCCCACGTCCCATGAATGAATTAAAAAAAGTCTATATTGTTACTTACCTAATCTCACTACTTACTAAGCACTCACTACTTACTCGGTGCAGATTTTTCAGTTTGTATACTAATGCACCAGTCTTCAAAGTTGGTTTTTAGTGTTGCCTCCATAAATTGAGAAATCACTGACAGGCACAAGAAGTTCAACAAGTTTCGTATAATCTAAGCTTGTAGCCCTAATACAGCAGAAGTAATGCCAGCATTTAACCGATTCAAAGTAGCAGTCTTTAAAAAGTGTTTATTGGAAGTTCATAACCATGCTTTTATAGGTTGTGACAGATTATTGAATTGCTTTTTGAGATCCATTGGTGTATTGGACCTCACAGTACAATGTAGTCGCAACCTTCAACTTCATAAGAGGCAAGGGGTCACTAATCAGCACAGTCCTCGACTAGGTGCATGCAAACCAATCAGAGCAGGTCTTCCCTGGAATTTGTTTTGTAGTTTCCAATCCAAATTCTTTATAACTAAGAACTTGGGATCAAAACCAACAGCTCTCCGACCATTTTCTTACTTAACAACACTGTCATTCAAATCATTGGTTTCCGTTGGCCTTGTAAACAGTGACAGCTTCATGTCCTGTTTGCCTGAAGTCTTTTATTGTTGTGTAATCTGTAAATTGTCTTAACCCACATGTGTCTGTTTTAGTGTGGTTGTGAGTCATCTTCTGTACACAGTTAAATTAAATATGTTATTACTTTATAAATGTCAGAAGCTTTAATTAGCCTTCCGGTTGCTTGGCTTTTCAAAGCTGGATTCCATGGGATAACATTTCTCGATTAATACTGTCTCATGACACGAACAGAGTTGCTGCAGAAAACAATCTCCAAACTTCTTACTGCCCAGCAATATTCAAAAAAACTCTGCAGCCAATTGGACTTCAAAAAAAAATTCAGAGCCACTTCTCCGCACACTGCCGCTGCAGGCTCTCTTAGCTCTTATTAATCATTTGCCAACAATTTGACCTTTAATGGTTTTCAGCCAGGAGACAAAGATGGAGTGTCACGCCGTGGCATGATGCTCTATTTTAGGGGAATGGGAAAACTTCTGTCCACGCTGCAGGACTCTAAGCATTCATTCTGTCAGTATTATGTTGAATGGCAGTGGACATGGGAAAGTTACTGGTTATGAAGCTTTATTATACATGAGAGATTAGTTTAAAAAAAGTTGATTAACTCATCCCTCGTCCTTGCTGTCCCGCTTCCCTCCAAATCAAGTGAAATGATAGACACAATGGTGAGCCTGCTCAAGGGACTACATATGAAATGGGGCCAGGCTGCAGGTGGGCAATTCAAGTCTTCTGAGCTTGTCAGTGCAAACGATGATCTGCTTCAAATATTTATTTTTAAAGGCACAGAGTTGAAATAATCCATGGAAAGGGCATAGAAAGCTGACAATACGCCGCGGGTCAGGCAGTATCTGGGACAGCCCTGTGGAAGGACCTACAGACCTGAAATGTCACCTGACTGACTTCTTGACCTGCTTTTTGCCTTTTTGTTCTTTGATTTCCAGCATCTGCAGTATTGTATTTTGTTTTTTTGTTCACGGAAAGGAAATGTCTTTCTAATGTGAAGGGATGTGGGGGGAGGGGGGGGGGCAGGTGGAGGAGGAGAAGCTTCAGTTTTCACCTGAGGTTAAGGAGACAATTGAGCCTTTGTTAGCGAGTATTGAATTTTAAAATAATGACCTTTTTTAATGATTACTTGGAATTCATCATTTGGCCTTTGGAAGGTCTTCAACTTTCTACTTTGAAAGAGCTGACCTGTTTGTGTGCTGCTTTCAGTTATGAAGAGCATGAAGCTTCAATATTGACAATGTGCCTTCTGAAGCCTTGATGCACGTGTGGAAGTCCAGCACCTCAGCTTATGAAATTTACTGAGTAAATCTGGGCAAACAGTTCAATATATTTTGATTGACTGGGTGTCTGATATACACAGGAGCCCATCACCATGCTTAAGAGTCTCCAAATCAAACTACTGAAAACTGTACAGACGTAGAGGTTGGTGCTTGTGGTGGGGACCCTCTGTCAGAGCACCCTGCTGGTGGAGCAGTCTGCAGCAGTGATGTCAGCCTGCTGTTTTTTCACTCCTGGTTAGTTGAAGCCTGTTCTGGTTTTCTTGGAGGGAAAAATTGGGTATCGCCCATTTTGGGGCGCTAATATCGGCCAGGTGCAAAGTTTAGCGCCCGGCGCTAATTATCGCCTCCGACTGCAAGATTCGCCTGTATCGCCCCTGGAGGTGATTTGAGCGCTAAATCAGGCGCTACACACCTCTCTTAAGGCGCAAACGTTGGGGAGCGAGGCGCTACCGAAGCTCAGGTGATGTCAGTTACCATGGAAGCCAGACAGACTGGCGCCGTCCAGTTCTTAAAGAGGAGAGGCCATCTTGCTGGCCAGCCACACCCTACTCATTATAGCCTTGAATCTTGGCCTGGAGAGACCTCTAAAATAATTGTGTTGGAGGCACTAATGGATAGGCCCAGGGAAAGAGCTCGGCGCTTAGGAACCTCAAAAGTGGTGCTGAGGGCCAAAACTCCTTACGAAAGCGTTAAATGTCTCCCTCTCAACCTGCGTTTACCAAAAATTTTGCCGACAAGAAAAGGCAGGTAGTGCCCGCCTTTACATAGCGCTCCCCCAGCCCCTTCCCGACTTGAAAACGTTCCCCTCTACCCGTTGTTCATAGCCGCAGGCGCTATGGCAGGCGACGCGACTCAATATCCGGCCTGGGGCGCTACCGGGGCGTTGCACGCTCAACTGACGTCACGATCTGCGGGCGCAAGAGATCGTGGTGGTAGTGTTTAGCGCCGCTGCAAAATGACTAGCCAATTATGCGAGCGGCGCTAAAATTGCCGCACTCGGGCACTAAGTTCCTAGCGCCCTGTTAGCGCCCCCAGAGGCGCTAACGCGAGGCGCTAAGCAAACGAATTTTCCTCCCCTTGTTTCTATTTCTATCTGCCTTACCTCCCACTCCCGCCATCGGTTGACCTATTCACACATTCTCTGTGTCTCTTAAAAATCTTTAATTCCTCTCAGTACGCTTCTTCTTGTCTCGTGCGAATATCATTTCAGCCATTTAACCTGTTGTTTCATTCGAGCACTTTACAGGCCATTTCACTGTGTGCACGTGTTTATTTCTTCCCCCTTCCCTTTGTTCTGCTCCTTTTTAAAGTAATGTTGGTCTGTAATTTTTGTAGTTCTGATGAAGGGTCCACACCTGAAACATTAACATGCCTGTTCTTAGCACAGATACTGTCTGTTTGCAGAATGTTCTGTTCTTGGTTTTGAGTTTGTGTTTGTCTGATATGGAGTGAACACTCTTGCTCCATGGAGACATAACCCACTTTACCTAGGCCCAGACAGATTAAGTACAACCTGGCAACAGTACACCAAGACAGAGTAAGGCACAGGGGGATCATTTTCACATTCAATGGTGGCATAAATGGGCGGTAGCCGATTGGCTGCCTGTTATAAATCCTGCCCGAAGCTTAGGCGGGGTGTATAATGGGCGGCTCATCCACTCCCACCAATTTTGCTCCTCTGCCGAAAGTGAAAATTACCCCACAGCCTGTTGGGGTTCCCCTGAAACTGAGCATTCTGACCCCAGATTACCGTGTCAGACTGCACATAACTGAGCTGAAATTTAAATCCATAACATTACCTCTGGTTCACTGCATTTAGCTTTTTTGTGAAATTCCAAGATCACTGTATAGTACACGTACAAATGGAATCAAAGTACCACAGACTGGAACTGTCTCAATTGTCTTATCCTTTTCCCAATTAAAAACTGATGGGGTGTTGCTGCATTGGGCAGTTATCAGACATAGGTCCCTGCAACAACCAACAAACATGTGGTTTAAATGCTGCCACATTGGACATCTGGGAACATTTGTTTTCAACAGCCTATCAATGTGCTGCAGCATGAACGGTTGTGATTTAATTTTCATTTTTGGAATTTTTTTTTACATTGGAATTTAAGCAAACAAAGAAGTCTAAACGTTTTAGTGGGAGACTCAGTAAGTGTTGCGGAGTCATTATCACACCTTCAATCATATTTTTTCCACAAATGACTTTAAGATAATTTATCACTGCAGCAAGCTGCTTTAACATTTTAAATGACAAGAAAAAGAAAAATTTGGGGAGAATATATTGCTGGGTTTTATTTTGCCTTGTGAAAAGTTCCATCTGGAGCCTAACACCTATCTACCAATGACTGAGCAGTATTGACCTCTGACATGAAGTTCAAAACCAAAGTCACACCCCCTCCCATCTGAAGGAAGTAATGTAACTGCAAGTGGCTTCTATTATGTAGGCAAAAGGACATAGAGTGTAGATCAAATAAAGGTAATGTGGCAGATATTCCCAATAGGCTATGTATAATTTGAACTATGATAGGCTCTCCCAACCTTATTAAACACATTGGGGGCTCGGGAAAACTACTCATGGGAAGTTAACATTTTAAGAAATTTCCATCCAGCTCCTAAAATTTAAAAGTGAAAACTGCATAATATTAATTTAACATTACAATCTACTTTACTCAATCCTGATCGATTGTATTCTACAGATGGTATTTACATGACCACAACGGGACAGGAGCCCTAGTACTCCATACCTTGTTTGCTAATCTACATCTATAACTAATCCTTATAGCCTTCAGTCTCGTCCTTTTTTTAAACGTATTAATGCAATATGAATTGCTTTTGATGGGAGATTAGTCCACATTTGTGGGGGTGGGGGGGGGGGGAGATTCTTCTGATCTTTTGTCGTTCTTGCAGCTTGCCATTTGGCGTTTGTGTCCTCTAACATCTATGTTAATGGCCTACTTACATCGATATTATCTACGGTTTTCTGAATTTTAAAGATCTGGATCATGCCCCCTCCTGATTCAATTTTTTCACCAAAGGTGGCAAGTTTGAGCCTTTCATCACAACTTGTTTTAAGTCCGGGTGTTGTGCTTCTCAGTCTTAGAATTTTCCCTATTGCATCAATGTCCTTTTGAAGGTACAATGTTTGAAACTGTGCACAATATTCAAAATGGGTCTGTTGGAACAAAATAATCTGTATAACTTGCAATCAAATGCCTTTGAAACACATCTCAGTACTTGATCAGTCCTTTTGTTCAAGTGTACATTAACTTATATTTATCCACAGTAATTTCCATTTTGACTTTTTTATCTCATCTACTTAATTTGACCACATCCCTTTTGATGTGTAAGGAAGTTGGAGAACTTATCATCGAGCATTGTGTTATCAGCAATTTTGAGAACACTGTTAAATACTCTCCTCTGTATAATTTTAAATAGTCCAAACAGTGGCGGACCCAGAACTGGTTGCTATGCAATTTCTCAAGTCCCTTAGTGGAGTCCTATCCAGTGATCCTCACTTCCTGCTTTCTTCAAGCAGATTTTTAATCCAGCCAGCAGAATTACATTAAATATTATCGAAATCCAAATGTATAAAATCCACCAGATAACTGTCGTCCACTAAGTTAATTGCCTGGAGTAGATTTGTGAGGCATGACCTGTTGTTTTCAGTGCTTTACTATTCCCCCTAATTTCCATGGTGCTCTTTAAATGAGAGGTCGCACAACACCAGGTTATAGTCCAACAGTTTTATTTGAAATCACAAGCTTTCGGAGCTATCGATTTGCTCCTTCCTCAGGCTCTTTAAATGAACATTGAATGCTTCCTGTATAATGTTCTACGCCATTTTTTGTCTAAATGTTAGACTGACTCGTCTATTATTCTCTGATTCAAGTTCGAATCAGTTTTTTGTAAATCAGGGTTTTATCAACTGTTATTATTCAGTCCTTGAACACATTCCCTAAAGTTCTGGAACTCCTAAAAATTAAACCAGAACTTTGCTATGTTCCTTACTTAATTCCTTGAGGATTCTGGGATGTATCTCATTTGGTGCAGGTACCCTAAGGGCATTTAATTATTTGAATTACTTCTTAATATATGCTTTGCTGATCACTGCGAATGTTGTAGTTTCCGGAGGTCATTTGATTGGATTTGGAGTTTGTCTCTTCTCATCATTCATGATGAATTTATGTAACCAACCCGCCATTTTCTGAATCCCCATGATATTACCACTTACCTAACTGCTTAGAAAGTAAAGCACATATAAATGCCTGACCAGGATCCGGAATATAAAGTGGTAAAGGTGCCAATTTTAAATGAAGATATTAAGAAGAACAAACCAACCCACGTATTTCATTTAAAACAAGACAGTAAAACCATAGAAGTTAACCATGGAGGTTTACAGGGCAGAAGGAGGCCCCTCGGTCCATTGTGTCTGTGCTGGCTCTTTGCTAGATAATTCCAAAACTAATGCCAATGCTCTGCTTTCACCCCATAACCCTGTATCTTCCTCTCCTTCAAATGTTTATCTACTCCTCCCTTGAAAGATGTAATTGTCTGTGCCTCAGCGACTCCCTGTGGCAAAGCACCCCATGTTGTAACAACTGTAAAGAAATTTCTCCTAACCTTACTCTTACTGATCAGTTTAAATAGATGATACCTCGTCACTGACTCCCTAACTAGAATAGTCATTTCCTATTCATCCCCATCAAAATCCTTCATAATTAAAAAAAAACCACAATTAAATCTCCTCAGCCTTCTTTGCTCCAGTAGAAGTCCCAGTTTCTCAAATATCTCCTCCTGCCTATGGTTCCTCATCACAGGTATCATCCTGATGACTCTATGCTGTGTGGCTTTCATGTCCTTTCTATAATAGTGTGCCTAAAATTGCATGCAGCACTCTAACTCTGCTCTAACCGTTATCTTGTAAAAAAATTATCATAACCTCTTTGTAAACCATGTCCATAATTATAAAAGCCAAATGCTATTGCTCTTTTGATTGCTTTATCCATCTGTATTCACATTTCCAAGGAATTATGTGTTTGAACTCCTGTTCCTCCATACCCTCCAGTATTCTTCCATTGAGTGTATACTTCCATTCCTTGTGTCTTCTCCCAAATACTTGGACATGCAGTGTCGCCACCAGGATTATTAGCGTTGTGGCCACCTCTTTTTCACATCTGTGAACAGTTTTAGATGCGACCCATACTTCCCAACCACCCAGTAGAAGTTGATATTCCAATTATCACATGAAAGACTCAAGCTGTCCAAATTGGACATCCTGTCAAAATAATATAACACTTAATGGCCTTCAGCAGATCTCCTGTGGCATTGGTCATGATAAATCCGACTTTACGCTGTTTTATAAGGACAGGAGTATTCTACTGATTAACACACAATGTATTATTCTGCTGCTAATGTGTCGCTAAGGGTGTTTGCCCCATAGAGGCCACAGTTTCTAATTGCTATAAGTAAGCACAGCCTGAGGTCACTCAGAGTTTGTGTTGTTGGTGAGGGAGCTTTGCAAATTGGAATGGGTTTCTCAGTTTCAGGATGCAGCTCAGAGTCACCGCCCAATTTTCAGATTCTATTATATGTGTTGTCTAGAGTGTACTATCTGTGCTGAATCCCCAATTTTAATATATTAGCTGCAGATCTCCTGTGGTATTGCTCATGATAAGTTTATAAGAACAATCCTGTGTAAATTAATGAAATAGATTATAAGGAATAAACTTGATAGCATTGTAACAGTAGTCAAAATGGATTCAGAAAGGGAAGATTCTGCTTGAACAATCTTCTTTGCTCTTTTTTATTACAACAAAATAACAACCGTATGTATGACTTTAAAAGGGGGACTGATTATGTCTGGGTGAACTGATCCAATTATTTACTGCCCTCCGATCCTGCCTCACCTGTAGACTACATTTGTTCTTGACTCCCTGTGTGAAATACTACAGGAGATTGACTAATAGGAAAGTAATTGGTGTAGAAACAGTAAATCTCAATTACCAGTTCAAGCAAAATGGTTACACAAGGACAAGGGACCACGGGTCCAAATGAATAAAAGCCTGAGTTAGGACTAATGTCAGGAGGTGCATCTTTCTACAAAAAGTGATCATCCTACGGAATGGACCTCGGGTAGGGTATTGGAAGTGAAAATCCTGGAATCATTTAGGAAGCAGTTGGATGCCATGATGAGGGGTCAGTTGGGTTTTTCTCTCTGGATGAACTATCAGATTCCTCATCTGTATCTACCTTGTGAGTGTTGTACTATGTAATTCAGAATAGTTTTTTTCTGCTGGTACGGTTTAGCTGTATTCCTTCAAGGCCACAAAGTTTAATTGTAGCTAAATGAACAAAGCCTGAGTTTAATCAGTGCTTAATTGTTTGGTGAGAGAAATGCGCAGAGTAAGGTCAGTCAGAGTTTAATTGCTCTTCAGGTAGTAGGTCAGAACCCACAATGAAATATCTGGCTTTCTTTCTCTTTTCTAAAAAATGTGATTCCGAAGTTTATGTTTGATACAGACCTTGTAAATGTTGTGTTAATAAAATATTTTCTATTGGCGGGGGAATTTCTCTCTACATTCCAATTAACTGGCTTTTCTTTTCTAAAAACAATGTTGGTAGGAATTCCTATTTAAGCCAATCAGCGGCAAGAAATATGCTTAGTATAACTTTACCTGTTATTAAGTGTTGTACAGGAAGTGTGATATGAATAGGAAATGTGCACCCATGTATCATGTTTAGTATGCTCAGGCAGATCTCCCATGGCATTGCTCACTGTGAGTCAGCGATTACACATTCTGGTGGGGGGGGGGGCTGGGTGGATGCTGGGGTGAGGAGATGGGGAGAGGTGCACAACTCGTGTGAAAGAATTTGAAAAGTTGTTGTAAGAAATTTAGCCATATTGAGTGAAAGCAAGTTTCTTTAGATCGATTTGTGTTTTGCTAACCCATGTGTGGGTGCCTGTGTCTCTGTCTCATGCGCTCTCTTTCTCTCAGCCACTGTATCAGAAATAACAAAATAAGCAATTATATGTAATTTTTGTGCTAAACCGTACCTCAAAAACATTTTAAAGTTAATGCTGCAGCCTGTATTGAAATCACTTGGAAGAAAACTCAAAGTCATAATAACTGTCTAGCCTGTGGAAAAATCTGGCAACGAAAGGTTTTTGAAAAACATTTGAGTGACTTGGTTCAGTTTCTGTGTGTTTTTTTATGAGTACACTTTCATTGCTCATAGTTACAAAGTTCTGATTTGTTCCTATTTTCTGATTGTCTCGAATTTCATAATCAGGTGACTGTATCAGGAACTTGCATAAGCCAGTGTTACACTGAAGTATCCATAGGAAGTGGATTGGACAAGAGAAAATGCATGCAGTAATGTGTTTGCAATATTATAGGTCTCCCATAGTATCACTTACGGTGAGTTGGAGGTTATATTGTTGCACAGAGGAAGAATGATGGAGTGGTGATCATAAAGTTATGCCCTCTAGTTATTGATTCACCAATCAGTAGAAATAGTTTTACCTTATCAAAATGCGTTACAATTTTAAACACCTCTATCAGATTTCCTCTTACCCTCCTTTGCACTAATGAGAATAGCCCCAGTTTCTGTAGTCTCTCCTCATAACTAAAGTCTCTCATCCCTGTTTGAGTGAATCTCTTCTGCATCCTCCACTTTTCATCACTTTCCATAGTTACTGAGATGTGTTTGGCACAAATTTCATATTCATGAAACAGGAATAAATTAACAAAGTGTAATATCAGAGCCTAATGGACAGGAAGTGTGATGCATACAGCATATACTCAGTAATGCCAACCCCACCGTCTCATAAATCTCTCTCTGTCACTCTGTCTCCCACTCTCTCTGTCACTGTCACTCTCTCTCTCTCTCTGTCACTGTCACTCTCTCTCTCTCTCTGTCACTGTCAGTCACTCTGTCACTCTCTCTCTCTCTGTCACTCTCTCTCTCTGTCTCTCTGTCACTCTCTCTCTCTGTCACTCTCTCTGTCATTCTCTCTCTCTCTGTCTCTCTGTCACTCTCTCTCTCTGTCTCTCTGTCACTCTCTCTCTCTGTCACTCTCTCTCTCTCTGTCACTCTGTCTCTCTGTCACTCTCTCTCTCTGTCTCTGTCTCTCTGTCACTCTTACTCTGTCACTCTCTGTCTCTCTGTCACTCTCTCTCTGTTACTCTCTCTCACTCTGTCACTCTCTGTCACTCTATCTCTCTCTGTCACTCTATCTCTCTCTGTCACTTTATCTCTCTCTGTCTCTCTGTCCAGTACTTGCCGCTACGTAAGAGGATGGAGGCCCGGCTCCGGCTCCTGGTTCTGGTCCTGGCCCGGCCACAAAGCCAGAGGCATTTCGAGCGAGCTGGGCCGCCACCACCAGCATGATCCGGAGGAGGGGATGGAGGGTCCGAACGCAACTCGGCTGGTACAAATTCCAGGCCTGCTCCCCCCCCCCCCAACCCCCCCCCCAGTCTTTCAAAATCACAGGACACATGCGCGGCTTGGAAGAGGATGAAGTCTCTGATTATGACGTCATGTCATTAAACTTAAACATGGAACTGCGTAGGCATGCAACATTCTAAAGGAAAATCATGAGTTTTTACAGTTGACTTGCGAGATCACGAGTTGGGGCAAATTTTTATTAAAAATCGTGTGTCTCGCGATTAATTTGCGAGAGTTGGCATTACTGTATACTCAGACAGCAGTATCTGCCTTCAGCTAACAGCTTTGGGCAAAAAATATCAAATCCAAGTCCAGGCTTTTGGGAGAGGCTTAGGCCTTCAAGTAAAAACATTAATGACTCTAGTTCTTCATCACATTACTGTGAAATATGTAATTGTTTAATGTCTCTTTTATGTTAGAATTTTGGACGTTAGAAAGTTACTGAGAAAAGTAGTTTGAGTGATTTGATTGGTTCACCGTCACCTTCCTTTCATTAATATGTTCTCCTGACTGGTCATTTAGGCTCAGTTGTTTTCAGAAGTCTTTAGTAGTTTCTCATTGGTAATTTTCTAGCCAGTTTTCCTCACTTTGGATTCATGCGATCCTTCATCCTCAGTTCTGATTTTCTGCTGTTTTACACTGGGGTAATCAACAATGTGTGATGGCAAAACTATGATGTTAAGGACATAAGAACATAAGAAATAGGAGCAGGAGTAGGCCATTTGGCCCTTCGAGCCTGCTCCGCCATTCAATAATATCATGGCTGATCTTCTACCTCATCTCCACCTTCCTGCACTATCCCCATATCCCTTGATTCCCTTACAACTCAGGGAGTTACAGGGAGTGCGTATTACAATACTTTTTAATATATGATTGAGTTCTCATGGCATTGCACTGGAACAAGGGTAGACTTTAGGTGAAGGGTGGTTAGTGGGTGGGATTAATTAGACCAGGGTGCACAGATGTCAATTAGTTCCCATTTTAAAGTCATACACTCCGTCCTTATTCTTACGCAATGCTTTGACTTGGTAATTATCTATAAATAGCAAAACTTGTGGCAATGTGGGAAGCAGAAAAGTAGAACTGATTGGAGCTTAGAAGTTTCTCAGTATAGACTGAGGAATTGGGAAATGCAAAACTGGCGAGAGTGGTAATGACAGTGTGCTAAGTTTACACAGGCAGTTTCCATTAAAATGTGAAAAAAGTTGACACAAAAGTGACAAAAAGGTAACAATGGGAAGTAAGGTTTTAATGACAAATGTATCCAGACATAAGATTTTTAATTGTCTCACTGACCTGAGAAAAAGGTTTCTGGGTCCTGGCAGCACTGACGAGGATCCCCAGACTCTGGGAACACATGGGAAGGGTAATTTCTGGATGGGATGTCATGGGTCTAGTGGAATTGGGTGAGACTATCAGCCTTGAGGAGGGTTCACAAGATCTCACTGGAGGAGAGTTCCAGGTTTCGCAGCATGGGGACAGGAGGTGTTCATGAGGACTGGCTGCTTTTGGGGGTGGGTTTAAGCCCCAAAGTCTGGCAGCACTAGGGTAGTCTGAGAACCACTGCCCCCAGCCTGTAGTCCCTCCCACTGACCTGTTCTCAACCACACAAAGCCCACTGGCTGATTAAAGCCAGATATGTACAGGGAGAAAGAGAGATAATTAGATTTACAAAGCACACTTAAAGAAACCATTTTTGTAGAAAGCCATCACTGCATCAGCCTATGTTTGCTTTGACTCTGCAAATATTTTACTATTTAATTACACTGTACCTTGTGAAAATGAGCGTTTTAATATTTTTGTAAGATTTCATTAATATAAATTCATAATAAAATGAACCATCTACTTTGCTGCCAGACTTTGGGGCCTAAACCCACCCCCTAAAGCAGCCAGTCCTCATGAACGCCTCCTGTCCCCAGGCTTCTGTTGTTTCTTGGGAATGACAATTACATTTGGTCCAAGTAACCAAGACACAAGTTGTGTTTATCGCATTTCAAACAGTTCCTTGTCTGTGGGCGTATTCTCCAAACACAAACATGTTCAAAGAATGAAAAACAACAAAAAACTGGTTTTTATGCAAGCGACTTGGCCGGAAGCTGAAAGGAAGGAAGGAAGACCACAAGAAAAGAACAGCAACCGAGGGCTAAAAGAAATAGAGCTGAACCAGTAAACAGTAGAACTGCAGACGGCAGCTTGAAATGGAAATGAGAGAGATCTAACCTTTCACACAGCTCATAATTGTCTGTAGCCTTGCTTTGCCATTCGACTCCATCAGTGCCTAACTTACAACCCAAGAGTAATTCTTAGTAAATGTTAACCAATGATTACTAGTTCAGTAAACTGTAATTGTGTCGTGTGAAACTTAAAACCGTGCTGAGTCGTAGAAGGATCGTGCCATGTAAATATTCTCACTTTATTCAGCTGTATGGGTCATTGTGGATTTGTCTGTCCACCATCACAGGATTTAATACACATGTGTTCTGCGTGACATACAATCATAATTCCCGTTCTACACTTTAGTGTAATGCAACTTTAAAGTTTAGACAGCTGGATGCAGAGAAGGAGGGAACTTAAAGCTGCTTTTTCTTTTTTAAACGATTAGGGCTAGAATAGGAAAGAGTTTACTGTAGTACAGCTGTGATGTTTATATAGCCCCAAAACAGAATAGGGGCAAATGGTGCAAATGCAGTATAGAAGCTGGAAGTGGTTATATGTGTGTATATAAATGTCTGTATGTAGACAGATGCATTTATGATGAATTGGGTATCCACCTTGTTCATTACTTCAGCATCTTCAGTTTAAGAAAAAAATCCTCCAGAGCATTTTGAATAGAATTGCTTGATTCGGTGTTGATTTTTATAGTCTCTAGCTGCGCACGTGCATAACTATGAAGATGAAATTACCCTGTTAGGATAAATGGACACACTGCGTATGCAGTAGTGTCTAATACTATGGTGCAGTGACATCAGTGGCTCATAAGCACTTTTTGCCTGCCCAAGGTCCCGAAATTTCTCCCAGAAACAAACCAGATTAACAAAGGTTAACTCATGGATCCAGTGTAAAAGTTGTTATTTTTTTTTCTGGCTTGTTGAGTACCAATTAAAGGTGAATGTGCAAATTGCCCTTCCAGTTAACTTTATGTTAGAGATGCTTGGTATGAAAGTGGAGAGGGTGCCAGAGGTCCAGTGCAGAGCAGAAGACTTTGTTAGGAAGTGGCTATATTGTTTCAGTCTGCTCAGCAGCACAAGTGGATCAGCAAGTCTCACTTTGCTGGACAGGTTGTTAGAGGAGAAGTAACAGAGGAGCTCCAAAGAAGCTCAAGTCCATAAGAGGAGGTCCACCAGATTCCACCACTAAGGCACTGGGCTGAAGTTTGCCAGCACTCAGAGTGCGTGTTTGGAGGCGGGTCCGCTGTCAAAATCACAAAGATTGACAGTGGGTCGGTATCCCGCTGTAAACCCGCCTCCATGTCAGTTTCCCAAGTGTCGGGTCTGTCGTCCCTGAACAGACCCGACACCAAGCGGCGAGTCAGCCAATTTAGATAGTTAGAAGCTTATTAAAAGGTAGTTAAGAACCATTTTCCCATGTGCTTACCATTTTACCAGGTTTTCAACGAGGTTCCTGGAGAGTGGCTATCATGTCAGGTAAGTATGTCGGGTTCTCAATGACTGTGGATTGCTGTGAATAGGTGAAAGCTGCAAAAGTGGTATAAAACCTACCATTTCACAGCTGTTCACTTCCCAATCTTAGAAGCTGGAGCATTAATGATTTGGAACCCACTTTTGAGCTTTATGCACTTTTGAAATGTTTGGAGTAATCTCTCTATCCACTGTCACCTCCTTGGAACAACCTATCTCAACAGTGACAGATTACTTCTGTCATCTCAACCTCACCTGCCAGCTATTCCATCAGCATCGGTGCCCTTGAAAAAATTTCACCTTGGTCCTCAGACTCCCAACACGATCAGCCCCAACACCAGCATCACTGGGCACACCAGCAGCACCAACATCAACACCAACCTTCTCCACGATCAACTGATGCTGCACTGGACACAGGGCATCATTACCCATGCACATTGCTGCCCGGGACGCCAGTGATGGCCTCACCATGTCCAGATTTGCTTCACTTAACACTGAACACCCTGGCTGCCACATGATGCACCAGGTTGGTACCACCCCACACCAGCACCATAAAGCATCCCTACAATGTCCAAGTCATTCCTTTCACACTCATCACCATTGGGGGGGGGGGGGGGACATTATGTCTCGCCATTCACTGGAACTCACGAAGACACTTTCAAAGGTGCACACAAATCTGTCCAAGAAGGCAAAGTGGTGACAATAAAGATTTCAATGTTTGACAACACATTAACAGAAACTTCACATGAACATTGGCTAAAACACACAAGTGCCTACCCTTGTGTGTTGTTAGTTGGTATGATTGGACTAGGATGAGTGTGAGGGGTGGCTAGTGAGATGGGGAAGTGATAATATAGGTAGAGAGGGATGGGTGGAGGTGCAAGGTAAGTTGGTGTGAGTAAGGATGTGCAGGAGTAGAGTAGGGAAGACAGAGTGATGGGGATGTGATGAGTGGCACAGCATGATGAGGTTGAGTGTGGCTTTGCAGTAACGTCTCGTGATCTACTGAGATCATTGAAAGGTTTGCACCACTGCAGCCAGGTCCTCCTGACAACATCCCTGCTTGTGCCCTCCTGTGCAATGTGCAACCAGGCTGTGTTGGTCTCCTGGGGAGGTCTCTTCCGCCCATTGGAAGGGAAGAGAACCTCCCTGCGTGCTGTGACTCCCTCCATAAGCATATGGAGGGAGTCATGGGAGAGCCTGGGTGCAGCCGTGCACCTCTGTGCAGTGCTTGTCAGTGTTTGCAGCACCTCAATGCTGTAGAACACTGACAGCACAACTGTCAAAATGAATGTGGACATGGTCCCTTTAAGGAAACTGGCTGATGACGCGTGATCAAATGATGTTATCAGACCCGCTTCCTTTTAATTGGCCGGTAGCCTCGCAGGGTGGGCTTAACAAGCCCCATCAGGGCAAAATCACTTGGAGGAGGCGGGATGAAGACGGGTGCGAAGTTTGCGGCCGCTGTCTGCTCCGGCCGCACTGGACTTGCTACGGCTGGCGAAATCGCGGCCACTGTGTCTATCGCCTCTAACTAAGCTGCCTCAATCTTACTAAGAAGCAAGGTATGCAGAGGCTAGGCCTCAGCTTGGAAACTATACATGAATGACCTCAAACCAAGGAGCAATGTCAGTGACAGTAGTTAAAGTAATGATGGCACTCGATTATTTTGCCACAGACTATTGCCAGGCAACAGCAAGGGTCAGTCAGTTTTCAATTTCATTACCCAGGTTACACATGCCATAGTCCATGTCCTGGTGAATACATTAAAACCAGCAGGAGGGACTGAAAACCTTTTAATGTCATCCAGTACACCCATGTGGCCATTCAGACACCCATACAGTAAACAATAGAATTCATCAACAGAAAGTAATACTGCTCAATGAACCACTGCCAAAAAATTCTGCATGTAAATGCACAGTTTCTGCAAAGCTCGTAACCCCCTTATCTTAAGAGAATCGTGAATTCTCCAGTTATTTTCGGGTGAAGACAAGTTACTTTTTGTACATATAGACTACTCAAAATATGGCTTATGACACCTCAACACGATCCCATACTCAGTATCTGAGAGTCTCCAAAGATGCACATTTGAGAGGCCAGAACATCATTGAGACAGTTGGCATGCTCAAACAGTTCTGAAGTTTGGACCTTAAGTGCTCTATAGCATGGCCTGGAGAGACCTGGCAGAATGGTAGTGGTGTGCTGCATGCTGCACAACATAACTGTCAAAAAAGGCAAAGGACAGTTTCAGCCAGAGCGCAGGAGGAGGAGGAGGAGGGAGCAGCTGGTGATGCTAAAGAGCTAGCAGGCGCTCAGCAGCCACTTCAGGAGCAGCATGGGTTCGCAAGGCTCTGTTGGACCAGATCATTCTTTACACAACATTGACTTCATTTTTTATATATTAATGACCATTCCTCAAGTCGTGTTATTTATTGATTTCCAAAGTGAACCATCATTCTAAAGATGATGTGTTGTATCTTTATTGAAAGTAATAGTGAGCATGTAGCACGTGTTTAATGTGATCTGCTGCTGGAGAGAGTGTAAATGCTTTCTCAGAGGTCTTATGTGAACCTGGTTGTAATTCTGCTTAGCTTGAGGTGGTGCTGCCTGCGTGTTAAGAGTAGACTGTCCTGTTCCAGCTGTGTAGCTTGCTTGCTATCTTTTGTTGCTTGTTCAGAGGCACATATAGGCAAGAGACTGGTGACAACTTGAGAGCCACCTGCTTGCTCGAGTACTAAGCTGCATGGCCTTGCTGGAGGTTGAGTCATGACATTGGCCACTGCCCTGTTCGAGCACAGAGTACTGCACTGCCATGAGTGATTCTCTGGAGCCAAGCACACTGTAGATGGCCGTTGTTGAATCATGGATCTAAACACCTTGACATCTTTAATGGGGGAGTTCCTGAAAGATGCTTCAACTGTGCTCGCTACTTTTGTGCCTGAGACTCTCCTGTTGATGCCACTGACACTGTATGCTGTGTAACGACAGTCCACAGAGCACTGTTTCTTCATGACCATATACAACTGGTTAGCAGAATCGACAGGAGTGGCAAACCTAATCTGTGAGGTGGTCTGCAAGGAGGCAAGTGATTGATGCACCTGTTTGTTCACGGGTGGCCTGGAGTGCAGTTCCTCATCCTTGGTCATCCTTTGGCTGCCCTGGAGAAGGGCCTCTGCGGGCGGATAGTTCTGTTTTTTGGAGACCCTCCGCCCGCAGAAAACCCTTACAATTCTTGCGCCTGGTAAAAGCAGCGTAAGGCCTGCTTTTACCAGGATAAGAGTTGAAAAAAAGTTTTTTTTTAAATTTCCACTGATTTATCATTTAAAAATACTTTAAAGAAAGGTAAGTTTATTTTTAGCCCCGTTAAAAACTTTAATTATTTTTTTCAAAAAATAAAAGTTTTGTTTAAAATACTTAATTTATTGTAATTGAAAGTCATTTTAAAAATGTGATTTTTAAAAAAAAATTATTTAAGTTTTACTATGTTTTGGGGGTGATCTCTATTCATATATTTGACAGGTCTTCCTGTCAAATGTATGAAGGGAGATTCCCTTCTCTGATTGGCTCCCCATGGCCCACGTGATCCCAAGGACGCTGCGATCCGCCTGCGCCTCTGGGATACGTGGGCCCTGTGCACCGGCAGTTTGGAGAGGCCCAGGAACGGAACACTGCGCCTCCCGGGAGCCCTCCGGTCCAGGCGCAGATTTTTCCAGATCGCAGCCCTCCACCCGCGGGAGGCCTGCAATCGGAATATCTGGGCCATTATAAATTGTACAATTTGTAACCCTGCATCTCTAGGTGGATTTGCAGTATTTGCTTAATCTGCAAGTACACTTATTTATTTCCCCCCCCCACCAAAATATTTTTCTTAGTTATTTACATTATTATAAGACTATTTTCTTCTTCCCCTTACTTCCCACAGTGGATCTGTTGCTCTTTCTGAAACTGGGTTAGTGCTACTCCAGAGAGTATTCTTTCCTACCTTTGAGTGTCTAATGACCAGCATTACTGAACAATGGTCCTGGTGTGTTCTTTCAGGACAGCATGTTTTACTTGGAGCTGGTGTATTTGGTCACCGCCTTTGTCCCTTCCGACACGGCGTGCTTGGCCAGCTCCCCGGGCAGCAGCAGGCGCACGGTGGTCTGGATCTCCCGGGAGCTGATGGTGTGCCGCTTGTTGTAACGGGCCAGGCGGGAAGCCTCACCCACGATGCGCTCAAAAATATCGTTCACAAACGAGTTCATGATGCTCATGGCCTTGGAAGAGATGCCGGTGTCGGGGTGAACCTGCTTCGTCACTTTGTAGATGTAGATGGAGTAACTCTCCTTCCTCGACTTTCGGCGCTTCTTGCCGCTGTTCGGCGCCGCTTTCTTCACGATTTTCTTGGCGCCCTTCTTGGCAGCTGATTTCTTATCCTCAGCCATCGTCTCGTTCAGTATCCGGCAACAATTTTTTTTTTGGTCCTGGTGTGACTGGACGACTGGCTGAGACTGGAGTGTCTGAGCTCAGCATCAAACCACCTCATAAACATGCCCCTCTGGCTCTGGAAACTTCAGTCTCCATCCACAACACATAAAAACAACCAGGAACAACACCTTCAGCTCACAATTTTTATGTAACAGTTTAACTGCTATACAATGGTGAAAAAAATGAAATCTTTATATTTTGCGTTTTGCCAACCTGTGTTCCACGATTGTCGTTTGCGAATTTTCTGCCGGGTTGTCATGTGACAGTGGATGTCACGGTGCATGCAGAGAGGCGTGAGATCTCGAACTCCCATGATACATCTCTCTCGCACACAAACTGGATTCAACAGGAGCAGAGCCCTGTATAAAACACTGGAAAAAAAAGAACTTCTTTTTAGTTTTGATGTTTGCTTTTGCTGTTCGCACCTCGCAACTGTTTGTACATTTTCTGGCTGGTTGTCATGTGACCTGGATTCTTGCCATGCACTTCAGAGAGGGTGAAAATTTCAAATCCTATGATACATCAAACACACAATTTGTCAAGGGACAACACCCCCATTAACGAATGAATGCAAGCTTCGGAACAGAGCCCCACCGAAGCCCCAAGCCAAATGGAGCTTTATGGATCGGTGTAGTCGGGGATTTCAGTAGGACAGAGTCGTAACCTCCCCAGCTGCTGCCTCGGCTGAGATCAGATAACTGAACAATTGAGCCCGGGACTTTCCTGCACTGCAAGGCTCAGTTCCACAGTGAGTCTTCGGGGGAGTGAGATCAGAGTTTCATTAATATTGATGGGGGTTGGCGGGGAGGTATGAGTGAATTTATACTAATACATACATGGTGTGAAACAAGTCTGAGCTTTTTTGGAATTTTCCAACCAGTGACTTCAATAAACTCAGAATAATAAAAATCTTTTGGAAGCCAAGAATTACATATTTAGACTTCAAATGTGACAAAACATTTATTTTCCAGGAATTTTGGTTTCTACTAAATAGTGTTTCTTTTGAGGTATGTTGCTTTCCCCCTATTCTTTGCCAAATACAGTATAAAAGCCTGTCTGACTATATGCTATTAAATACTATTTCTGTATCTTTTGAAGGAGCCTAATTGGGGCTGTGGTTTTCCCAGTGAAGTCACATGTCCAGATGAATGAATCAGGATTCCGTTTCGTTCCAATTTACCTTGGCTTTCTCTCCGTGTGCGTTGTGCCTGGACTTAGCGGCCCTTTTCGTTTGTTTCCCTGATTTAATATCACTGTGAGAATGCTTGGAGATGGAACTCGATCCGGTGCCTCTGTCCTTACTGTGTAAATAGAAAGCAAATTGATTTCAGATGAGTGTGTATTCACTCTCCAGTGTCAACAGCCAAAAGCTTGAGGCTGGAAACGAATGTCAGCATGCACGTGCAACCCTACCCTCACATAAATTCGAAATATGCTTTGAGTTTAAGGGATATGGAGCAACGGCGGGTAAATGGGGTTACGGTACAGATCAGCTATGATCTAATTGAATGGCGCAACAGGCTCAAGTGGCTGAATGGCCTACTCCTGTTCCTATGAGTTGAGCTTTCAGATAAGAAAAGCTGATTCTACATTGGTGAAATGTGAACCATAGAACAAAAAAGGGCTCTTCAGCCTATCAAGCCTATTTCTTCCAGCGATCCTGTCCCACAATGGATACTACCTCACTTATTCGATCTCCTGAAGAAAGGTTTTGCAGAATTTCTCCTTGATTCTCAGAGACAGTTGAGCAAACTCCCATTTTTTCAATTTACAATTTCATCTTCATTCTTCAAGCCTGGCTGGTTGTTTTCCACAGTGACATTTCCATGGTTCCTGCAGCACAAGAACGATTGTATTCCCGGCGTATTTAACTATATCTGTCTATAGTTATCTCTATAACCTTCATTCCTGACCATGCAAACGCGTCCTCCTGTGTGTGCAGGAGCATAAGGAGTCGGGCGGGAGGGGTGGGTGGTGCAGGGGGTGGCGGGAGGAGGGGTGGGGGGGAGTTAGGAACTAACATCACTAGTGATTTGAATTTTAGTTTTTTTGGTGCAGTCTGAAGAAGTCCTGCAAATGACAATGGTTTCTTTGTCCAGCTTCAAATTAGGGTAACAGGAATGTAGTACAAACGCATTAAATGGTCGTGCATGAACTTGGCCGATTGGAAGTTCTACCCTTGAGTATCAAAGTTGGAAAAGGATTTCCTTCCCTAGCACTGAAATCCGTTACCTTGATGAGAAGTAACTTACCAAAACATTTTAAAGGAGCATTTCTGCCACAGGTCGGTCCATATGTCTCAACATGCTTCACCTCAGTAACATTTAAAAACCCCACCAGATTTTAACCAAGATTCATGTTTGCATAGTTGACAATGAGCTCACTGTCATCAGTCTCTTCCTACTTCAGTTTGAACCTGGGCCTTCTGGAAATTGTACATATCCAGAACAACAGCAATACTACAAGCTGATCACTTCTCCAGCAGGTCGACTCCTTTATTGTTAACCAAGCAAAACTGGTCATAAATCTGTCTCCCTGTACTACGTTAACCCTCAAAGGACTGCTGGAATAAGCTTGTGTCGCTTTTATGCAGCCAAAGAAAAAGTGAATTAGACATGTATTGTGATGCTATATTTCGTAACAGTGAATGCTGTTTTTTGGAGAATAACTTTAAAAATTATTAAATAATTGCAGATTTCAGGTAATGTTTCTTTTTCAACTTGTTTAATTTCTTCATTGCTGCCTTCGGTTTGTAAAATCTACTGTGGTTGGTATCGTTGAGCAAAACTGAGTGACTTTCCCAAATCTAGCAGGCAGCTTTCAGGTGAATGTTGTGGTTGTGCTTTGCAGTTTCTAAAGAATGATCCGGTGCGCTATCCGGGTGCATTTTGTGTTTAAGTTGTGGGCACATCTTTGAGTCCAAAATGGTTTAACAGAGTTCTCTTCGTGCTCAGTTGTTTTACTACATTTCATGCGCCCCTTTGTGACCGCCTCCACAATCACTTGTTAGTGGATTGCAGCTTTTCTAAGAATATCAAATTGAGTGACCATCAAGGGGAGGGCCCATTCACTCTTCAGAAAGCTACAGTAAAATAAAACTTAAATTAATGTGCATGTGCAGGATTTTAGAGTTGTTCTAAATGCTAAATGAAGGATACTGTACAGGGAAGTGACTCGCCAGGCGTGACTGAGGCACATGGTGAGAGATTGATGACAATGAAGTGATTTATGTTTATCATAATTTTCTCAAAATCTCTCGTAATAATGTTTTGCTCTAAAACCATACATGAATTAACTTGTAATAGTCTTCACTAAACTCTAGATTGGTTTGTATATAAAAGGTATCTTGAAGTGCTAGCCCTATAATTACTAGTATGAGTGAGAGTTTGCTATGTATGAGTCATCCACAGAGAGACAGCATTGGAAAGAATTGTTTAAAGGGACGATGTAGATTCAGAAGTGATTACTTACCATTCACTGAATGTATTCAGTTAATGTGAAGCTGGCATCTTCAAGGCTAATCATGTACTGGGAGACATTTCAAGGACGTTTGATTGTGCTAAAACAAGCTATTGTAACCTTAAATAGCTCATCATGAAGTTGCATTTGGAACATTGAGTGTAGTTTTGGATATGCTATCTTTCTAAGGAGATTAGTGCAGTGGAAGGTGTCCAGTGAAGAATGATTGGAACATTTCTGGCTTTGGGGCTCTACATTCCAAGGAGAAACTCACAGAACTTTTTACTGATGACTGAGGAGACATTAGCCATGTTTTTGAAATCCTGTGAAGAATGGTCAATGTAGGTATGAGCTGGTTGGACTAAGAATATGGAATTAGAGGACATGCGTACCTATTCACAGGTCTCAAGCAAGGCTTGAGATCAGGAGTGGGAGACCTGGCTATATTTTTTCACACCCTAGTTCAGGGGCACTTAGGCCAATGGTAGTGTCCCCGCTGCTGTCCCAGATGAAATCCGCCAACTCAGTGGACACAAAAGATTAAACCTGGGACTTTCCCGCTCTACCTGGCTTAGTGCACCCTAGAGAGGGAGGGTTTGCATTTACCCACTTAGCCATTGGAGGAGCCATTCCATACTTATGGCCTTTCAGTAGGGGGGGGCGGGGGTTCAGCAATACTCAAGAATAAGATAACATCTTAGCTCTGCCTCTGCCATATTGGTTGCCATGGAAAGTTTGGCCGGAATTTTGCTGGCGCTCAGGGGGCGGGTTTGGAGGTGGGACATCCAGCAAAATCGCAAAGATTGACAGCGGGTCGGAAACCCACTGTCAACCTGCCTCCAATCAATCTTCCCAAGTGTCGGGTCCCTGATTTGCGCAGGGGCCCGACACCTAGCGGCGGGAAGAGGATTATAGCCACTTAACTGCTTGTTAACAGGTTGTTAATAGGCAGTTAAGAGGATTTTTGCAATTTTGATAGTTCTACTGCGGGCTTCCCGACGTCCAGACACCACGCCAGGTAAGTGTGGCGTGCTGTGGGTCTACTGTAATGTTTCTGCATTGTTGACAGCAGCAGAAGTGGTGTGAAGGATCCAATGGTGCACTGGTGAGGTTCAGAGGTAAGATCATGTTGGGAAAATCATTTTTAATGCATTTACACTTTTCTGTCGGTAACAAGTTTTGGATTGTATGTGTAGTCCCACCTCATTGGGAGAACCTCTCTCACCAGTGACAGATCGCTTCTGTAACCTCACCTGCAGCTGCCGTCTGTTCTCGCCTAAGGAGGGAGTCACTGGAAAGTCTGGGTGCAAGAGCTCACCTGTGTACAGTGATTGTAACTGTTTGCAGCACCTCAATGCTGTCAAACACTGAGAAATCAGCTGTCAAAAAAAATTTTGCATGGCCCCTTTAAGAAAACCGGCAAATGACGCGTCATCAACTGACGTCATTTGATACTGGCTACCTCTTAATTGGCCGGCTTAACAAGGCCAATTGACACAAAATCACGTCTGTGCGTCTGATGTCGTTGGGGGCGGGACTAGAACCCGGAAGGCAGCTGTCCCGCACCCAAGCCGCCTTGAACCGAAAAATCGCGGCCTTTGTGTCACAAAGACCCATAGTACATGATGTTGGGTAGGTTAAAAAGCATAGGATAAAAGACAGTTTGCATCAAGAATTAGTGGTGAGATAACACCAAGATTAGACTGGGGAAGGAAAGACCGAGGGACAATATTTAAATGCTAGAAAAGAGTGACGGAGCAATTCATTCAACACAGTGAGGCTGTAGGAGGAGGAGCCATGATAAAATAGATTGTTTTAAACTTCGGAACAAGAGAGGAAAGTTCAGAGGAGAAAGGACCACAACAGTATTGATAAAATAGAGAGCGAGGAATGGTTGTGAGATAGAGAGATTTTTCGTATATGTTTATTAATTGGTAAAAAATTTTTTACAAATATTTGTCTCTGTAGCTGTTCATACATTAAATAGTAATGCTTACAGGTTCACCTTTATACTTCAGCTTCCTCTTGCTATTGACCTCAATGGAGAGGAGAGTCAGGCGGGTGTATAACAGGGGCCGACCCAATATCGTGTTTTCTGCCACCACTGAAAGTGATTGACTTCATTCAATCCCATTCCATCTCACTGTTAATGAAGCAAGAGAAAGGCAATCAGGCAGATCCTTTAGTTAGGGCCCAACTGGAGTGTTATGGTCTCCCTGCTGCTTTTGCAAAAAAAAAATGACTAATTGTTACTAATCCCTTTACGACAAAAATTTATCAGGAATAGTCCATTTTTGAAGGGTAGTCGTGTGTACAGCAAGAGCTGTTGTCCCATGGTGCGCGATTACTGTGCTGTTTTGTAATGAATGAAGTATTTACAAGGCATCTGAATAATATATATTTAAAATGAGAAGTATTTTCCGCTTGCCCCAGAAAGGCCCTAGTGGCTTACATTTTTGTTAAAATGCTGCCCTTTGGCCTTTCAACTCGTGGAGCAAACAGCCTCTGAATTTCTTGTATATCTCAGGAGGCCATTTCCTTCCTCCGTGTGCTGAAGGCAATGCAGAAGTGAGCTGGAAGTACACTTAACTGATAGTCATTTATATTTATTTGTCAGAATTACATGAGGTTTCACATCTTTGAATAAATTGAATTAATCCTTGTTTGGTATGGGCTTTGTAAACGCTGCTAGAGATGATCTCAAAGGTTTTTCCTCACTACAAGCTTTACAGCAATCAGTAAATCTTGACAACATCCCTCCACTCTAAATTAAAGGAAGTTTGCATTAGTGACATCGAAATATGTATCTGCAGTGACACGTCCTGTTTATTACTAATTTCTGCTGCCTTTCCTGATTTGTTCTTAATTTCCTGGCTATGGTTTTTTTACCCTCTCGGCTGCTTCTACATAATCTTCCTGCTGCTCCTCACTATGGAGATTAGAGAGACTCCAAGACACTGTGTGGGAGATGGGGCAAGCTGACGGCTGTACAGAGCCATTTCACCCAGACTTAAGAGGATGGGTAAGCCTATCTCCTGTCGCAGAACTATATCTCTCCCTCACATCGGCAGCAAGCAGCAGTGGAAAGACAAGACAGGAACTAAGAAGGTGGAGATGGGGTAGGAGAAACTCAAGGTGAGAGAGGAAAAGCCAGAAGAAACTCTCCAATATTATTCTAAAATTATTTTATTCAACCCTCACCAGTTGCAATCCACAGATTACATTTCCATGGTCCCAATGGGATTAGGGCCATTGTATTCCATCGAGCATTTGTGTCTCTTTTTTTTTACAATCTTCAATCCACTTAGAAGCAGACATTCATCTAGTTTCTTTGTTTTCTGTGATTCATGGCAGCAGGGATGTCTCTGTGCCTTGCTGTGTTAAAGCCACGGTACAGCATTTTCTTAATGGAATATCCTAACTTCCTGATATATGTCATGAATGGGGTCATTCTAACCTGTACTTGTTCTACAAATTCACTGAATCCACTGTTTCAACTACAAGGTGAATGTAAAGGAAGGTTGTGATGGAATCAGTTGAACAAGTAACCAGATGGTACTTTGTTTATCTGGCTATCCATTGTAAATGAATTATATTTCTTAAAAACAAATGTAAAAACTCAAGTCTAAACTCAACATTCTCTGACAAGGTGGAGCCTCTGGCTGGCCTTTACGCTGCTGCTCTGAAGCAGCCATCAATGGGCCTTCCTTTCGCAACCCAGTTGTTCAAGATAACCACTTTAACCTGGTTGCAAGCTGTACAGAGCACGAAAGTTTCCAGTTTGTGCCAAATTCACAAGATAAATGCAGATTAGGAAGGCCATTCCGCTATCTCAGATCATTCACCCAGCAAGAAAAAAAACAACAGTCCCTTCATCAGAACATCCGACTAGCTTTACCTGCATCACCCTGACTGGGAATCAGTCCCATGTACAGATCACTCTTTGTGGGAATTTTAATAACCGTCTACATTTACTGTTAATCAGTTTGAACCTTTTGCAGCCTTGTCCCAGTTATGACTTACCCTGAACTAGTGTTCTGGTTCTACCTTTTCCATACCATTCAGTATCTTCGCAAATGTTTATACTGCAACTTTATTATCACTGCAAAGCAGGTTCTGCTTCATCTAGAAGTTGCAGTATAGCTCCAGAGGTGTTGCCCAGTTTGGCTGTGGAGCAGGTAGTCTTGTATCGGGTTTGACGTCGCATGCATTATAACTCCAGTGTATTGTCAAACTTAGTTGGAAAAGTGCTGAGGGGATCCTTCCCATCGGCACTGTCAAAACATTTATATTTTAATTGGCGGGAGTAAGCTGGCATCAGCAAACACCTTTCCAAGGCTGGAGAACCACAGTTGACATTTTACTAATGAGTTCAGGATAGTAACGATTCTCATTTCCAGATTCTTCGACCCATGGACACTCTTGACATATTTCCAAGGTTCCTGCATTCTTCCCAGTGGATCCCCTACATTGTTCTTGCCACTGGTTTTGTCGAGTTAATTTCTCTTTCTTATTTCATTTTGGATCTTTATCCATTTAACGTCATGCTAGGGTAACTTATTTTTGCTGGTCCTAGGTACAGATTTATTCTGAAAGCACTTCTGAATTTTTCTGAAGGTATTCTATTTGTTCTCAACGGAATAAGCAGTCCCCGCCCCCCAGCCAATCTCTATCAGCTCTTCCTCACATCCTTGAAGGTGGACCTCTTAAAATTGTACACCTGATGATTGGCATTGCTGAATCTTAGCTGATTTCAAATTGAATTATGTCAGTCAGGAGTACCAGGACTTCCCTTAACTCTGTGCTGTCAAGGTCACTCATTACCAAATTGATCAGAGGGCTGCTTTTTGGGGCTTCCTTTATGCACCGGATCATGAAATAATTGTGCATTATATCGACTGACTGAAGCTCTAAACCATACGCTGCCAGGCCGTGCTGTAGTCAGAGCTTTTCGCATAAATGAGGTAGCTGTGCCAAGCACAAGGTTCAATATCCCCAAAGAATGTGAAGTTTGCCCAGCAAGGTTAGAAAAGGTCCAAGGCTTCAGTTTGCAATGACTGTGATGGACGAGGATACAGCCTTTTTTTAAAAAAAAGGATCACTGGAGGGCATACTTAAAAACTTTATTTGAACCTCTCGGTCATGGAAAGAAAAAAGGCAACTGTGCTCGAGGGCAGATAGCGTAAGATTAATCAAAGTGACAAGATCAAGAGGTAAGAGAATTAAATGGCAACCACATCAAAAGTGACATTTCATCTCACAAAGGGTCTGTAGGCAGGCCAACACTGGGGGGAGCCTACACTTTAAAATGCTATTAAGGACAGAAAGATCTTTTGTCTAAAATTGCCTGCAATCCGTGGGCATTGAATGGAGTCTGTGCTGACTGTAGTGTGTGGAGGAACTATTGCTTCCCCACATCATCGTGCCAGCGTCTGTAGTTCTCGGTTTCTTATCTTTGCCATTGATTTCACTAAATGAGAGAGATGGGCTGGAAATTGCGGTCGGAGGCTTCCCGCGGGCGATTGCCTCCAAACCGCAAGAAAAGTACGCACCTACCTGGTGCCTCCAGAGCTTCGAAGACTCGCGCTCCTGGGCTTGCAGGGATACGCCTGCGTAAAGGCCCACGTATCCCAGGGGCGCATGTGGTTCGCAAGCGTCCCTGGGATCACGTGGGCCAGCCCAACCAATCACAAAGGGGGATTCCCATTATGCTTACGGGGATTCCACTTACGTACGGAGACTGAAACCTTGTGAATGCGTGAATTTCCTGTCTGCATACTTCACTTCCTGTTGTCAACATTGAACATCGAGAATGATGATGCAGTCAGTTACAATGGGAATTCCCTCTGTAAACAGGTCCTGATGGCACTGTAGCTGCAGACAACAGCCGCTAGGTGATGATGTAGCTCCACTGTAACCTGTACAGAACGCCCACGCTTATCATGGGCAGCCACCTATATCGGACAAATGGCGCTAACCATACTCTGTTACCATTGGAGTAAATGACAAAGGCGCTGTTTATTTCGGACAGTTCAATGAATACTTACCCTTTACCGACTGATATAAAAGGCTCTGTTGATTTCAGGCAGTCGGGTCTTCAGTCTGTTTCAATCAGTTGTTCACACCTTGTTAAAGTGCGATTTCCTCAGTGATGAAATTCTAGATGCAGCTCCTACCAATTAGAAGACGCAAGTGGCTAAGTGAGATTTCCTGCTTTTTTTTTTTAAACCATCCACTGCGTATGGCAGGCAAATCGTGTTAACATCACCGCGCCCGCTATAAACAGTGGGGCTGTACCACCAAAGCCTCTGACACCCCGTGAGCAACACCGCGGTTTTTCTATTGGTGGTATTAAAAATATAGTTGCTGCAAGCACGCAGCTGGTTAGACACCATGGGGGGACTTTTAACCTTAAAACACGGGTGGGTTTGGAGCATGGGTGTAGTTAAATTGTTAAAAATGGGATTCCCGACCTGATCCCGCCCACTTCCGGTTTTAACGGAGGTGGGGGGGGTGGGTGAGGCATACGTGGGCGGGTGACCAACCCGCTCCCGAGGGCGGATCATTTTTGACGTAAGAAAACTACTAGGCACTTGGTCTAAGCGTTAAACAAAGCTTTAATCAACTGTTTTCCAACATGGAGATCTAGTTGTGTCCTTCACTAGTTCCTGTTGAGGAATGTCCTAAGCAAGCTGGGCCCATGCCAGAGTATTTATACTCTCCCAGGACAGCACCACCCGCAGGCCGCCCAGTATTACTTCATACAAGATTCATGTCAATTTTTAACCTCCATTTTGAATTTAACTGCATGGGGCCGGATTTCACATAATTCGTGAAACCCGGCAGTTACAGCAAGGCGTCCAGGAGGTAAGTGCCTTCACACCTACCTCCTGTATCCAGGGTCCCTGCCTACCCCACCCCCTGCGATCGGAGACCCCTCCCCCCCACGGGCTGCGGGCGGGAATCCGAGGCCTCACATGCAAATCAGGCTCTGCCGCTAAAGTCGGCAGGGCCTGCGGGAAACCCGGCCTCCCAGGTTTCCCGACCACATCAGAGCCCCCCCTGCCCCCAACCCGCCTTCCTCCAGAAAATTCCGACCCATGTGACCGAGAATGACTGACAAAGGTGTTCACTAGAAACGTTATCCCATCTTTCTGTTCTAGATGATGTGTATTTCTACCATTTTATGTTTTTATTTCAGTTTTCCATCGTTCACTTTTTTCTTTCTTTTTTTACCCCAGGCAAATTTTAGTTTCTTGTTAAAAATGCTGTGACTTGGGTTTGGATACCAATTATTCAGGCAAGACCTAGAGATTAAATCACTGGAACTTTTAATAATATTTAATTATGCCTTTAGGTTGCTTTAAAGACTATGTAGGTGTACAGTTAATGGAGTGAATAGACTGGACAAAATAAAATCAACGAATTGTAGCTGACAGCTGGCCTGAGATTTAATTCATAGTAAAAGGAGCAAACTGTTCCTAACTTAGAAATCTGAGCTGCAACATTCAGTCTTTAAAATGCTCCCTTCACTTCTAATAGTTCCCCATATCTATTCCACAGTTCTTCAATTTAAATCAAAGTTCCAATTCACAAAGAATATTCCTTTTTCCCCTTAGAATTTATCCAGAATAGTAATCTAGAGGTAGAGATTTCTGTTTGTGCTCTCCCTGTGATCGTATGACTTGCCGATTTTATTCCTCCGTGTTCCAATCTCCACGTGTTGATCTTCTAAACACAGGTCCATTTACATTGAAGTGAATTGATGCAAAAAGTACTTAAATAAAGGCAAAAAATCAGATTTATTTAGTATCATTTGGTACTGAAGTAAACTGTAGTTTGTCGCTTTTCTTGAAGGTTTATGTTTGACCTGAATGGTTCAGGTGGGTTTTATTACCCCTGGGAGTATGAAATATATTCCCACTAGGAATGTTGCTGAGTTATTGATTTCCCCCAATTTTACAACTTTATTTTTAATGTCTTCAGATTTCTCTGTACCAAAAGGACCTTTTTTTTTACCCAGTGGAAGGACAGGCGACCTGTGCCAAGATTTCTGCCAGTACATGCCTTGAGTTGACAACTCGAAGGTGTATACTAGTGGCTTGAGGTGAATTGACCTCAGTTTTGTCATTTTGTGCCCTTCTATCCTGTTGGTAACCACCTGGCCTCTCTTCCTTGCTTTTCCCGACGGAAAGGCTGAGATTCGGAACACTCCATGTGGGGAAATAGCAGGTACGCACTGGAGTTCGACTTAATTCCTGTTCCAACTAATGTTGTCCACTTTGTTGCAAACCAATATCATACTGTTACTTTTCCCCACAGAAAGTGACAAAGGTCGGGGGAGACGGTGAAAGCCACTTTGTCTTTGAAAATGTCTAGTCTTCAAATATGTTATAGGATGTAGGTTTGCTTACATTTTTGTAAAGCACTATTTCTGTTGCTTCCATTCACATTTCCAAAATGTGTTGCTCATGGGAATGTGATCAGAAACGGAAGGTTTTTGTTGAGGCCAGGTACAGTGGAATATCATGTTTTAGTGTTTTTTTTAATGATATCTCTGTATTCCTTTTCACTAGATGTGGATGAATGTGGAGATAGCAATGGTGGATGCCAGCAGATCTGTGTCAATATGATGGGGAGCTACGAGTGCCGATGTCGGGAAGGATTCTTCCTCAGTGACAACCAGCACACCTGCATCCTGCGGCCTGAAGGTCAGACTCCGTCAGCTTTTAACATAACTGGCATCTGGTTGAAGATAAATCATAGTGGTTTCACTTCAGTTTTACGTTACCGTTATCTCCTCTTTTCTCATAGTTCCCTCTTCACAGAGCTGATCTCTTCCAAAGAATCCACTAGCCCTTGAATCTGACTGAGGGATTGATTGTTGGCATCAGCACTGGGTCCATTGGCCAAAGTGTTGTCCAGTTAGCAGCAAGTCTGGGTTACACATTACTGTCACCTCTTCTTATACTGTATTTAATGTTGAAGATTTATAGATGAGACCCTCTTGATCAGCCTGTCTTTTTAAGTGGTTCCACAATTAAAGCCTCAGCTATAATTAATTAATGCTGTGCCAGATGTCATAGTTTACACAATATTTATTTTGTTATTTTAAATGTGATAAACTCATATTATCGCTGAGCGAGTCACCTGAAAACTCTCCAAACATTTGATTGGAACTATTTCTCCTTCTCTATCCTACAATAAATTTAACATAACACGAGGAGACTCATGTGGAGCATAAATATCGGCATAGACCAGTTGGGCTGAATGGCCTGTTTCCGTGCTGTAAATTCGATGTAATATTCTAGTGCTTTACAGTAGTCTCGCTTCACTTACTGGCAGCCACGTGGACATGAGACTCCGAGAGCAGATTCTCTTTCAAGATCACTTCTGGTAAATTTGGAAGGATATTTATAAAAAGGAAAAGCTGAAGACGATGAAAATATGAAATAAAAAATGGAAATGCTAGAAACACACAACAGACCCACCAGCATCTGTGAAGCGGACACACTGGTTAATGTTTCATGTGTAAACCCTTCAGCTGAATTGGAAACTGGAAGATCCTGTTCTGCCAAAGTGTACACCCCCAAAACATTAACCTGTCTTCTCTTTCAGATGCTGATGGACCTGCTGTGTGTTTCCAGCATTTCCTGTTTTTCCTTTAGAAAGCCAATTAATTATTTTGGGGGGAAAATTCAGTTGGTTGCGCCTCCCGTTAGCGCCTTAAGAAGGCGCTAATGGGGCGCAAATCATCTAGCGCCCAGGCGCGGCGATGTTTGCGCCGCTCGCAAAATTAACTAGACATTTTGCGGCGGCGCTAAACACTACCGCCACGATCTCCTGCGCCGGCAGATCGTGACGTCAGTCGAGTGCGCAATGCCCCGGTATCGGCCCGGAGCGGATATTGAGTGGCGCCCCCTGCCTTACCGCCTGACGCTAGCAACGACAGGTTGAGGGGAGCGTTTTGCAGTCATGAAGGGACTGGGGGAGCGCTATTTAAAGGCGACCGCTTCCTGCCTTTTATTGTTGGTGCCATTTTTGAACCACGCATTCTGAGAGAGAGGGAGAGAGACTTCTGGAGAGATTCAACGCTGTGTGAAGGAGTTTTGGGTACTGAGCAGCACTTTGCAGGTTCATTTTGATTTGCCATTCCTTGTATCGATTTAGAAGAGACTGGGGGCTGCACTTTGAGCTCTTTCCCTGGTACTCTCCATTGTTCTTTCCAGCAGATTTGATGTGCAGGTCTCTCCAGGCCGAGATTCAAGGCTGCAATGAGCAGGATGTGGATGGAAAGCAAGATTAACCCTCCCCTTTAAGAACTGGCCCGTGCCATTGTGTGTGTGTTCCATTGCTGACTGACATCACATGAGCTTCGCCAGCGCTCTGAGGTAGCGCCTCGCTCCTCGGCCTTTGCGCCTTAAGACAGGTGTGAAGCACCTGATTTAGCGCTCCAATCACCTCCAGGAGCGATAAAAGTCAAGTTTGCAGTCGGAGGCGATAATTAGCGCCAGGCGCTAATCTTTGCGCCCGGCCGATAATTGCGCCCCAAATGGGGCGATACTGAATTTCTCCCCCTTTGTCTTCACATCAAATCACTGTGTTTGATATTTATTCTAGATCCTTGATTCACTGGTACAAGAAGTCATATGCCCTAACTTTTCTCTGCACGCGCTGTCCGTCCAGGAGCAATTCAGGTGGCGCGCACTCCACAGGGACCCAAATCCTGTTGTGCCTAATTTAGGTGATCCTGGCACCCCATTGGGCACAGGCAGGGTGGGAACAGGAAATCTGGTCACTTCCTGGGCCTTAAAGGCAACAGGCGTCTTAAAGGGACAGGTAGGATGGAAGCCCCACAGAAGGAAAATCAATTATATCATAAAAAAGCAAAACACTGCGGAAAGTGGAAATCTGAAATAGAAACAGAAAATGCTGGAAAACAGTCAGCAGGTCAAGTAGGACCAGTGGAGCGAGAAACAAAGTTAACCTTTCAGGTCGATGACCTTTCATCAGAACTGCTCAAAAATCAATTCCGGTGGTTTTGAAGTCATACGGAACAGTGAATTTTACAACTGTCAGCTGCTGAAGAATATTAGTGTTTGGAGTTTCATTGTAACCATCCTGAAGCCAAAAAGTTTTCATTTATGTACTCTTTTATCGTCTACTTAAATTTAACAAGCCCTATCAAGTTGTGCATGCTGCTGTGTTATAGCTGAGATAGCAACACTCCAAGTAGGAGGCTGGGCATCGATGCAGTCTTCCTTGGAGGGAGTTGGTAAAAGGGGCAGCACTGTGGTGACGGGCATTAGGTGGAGGAACAGGCAGTGTGGCTGTGATGAATGATGAACGCTGTGGCAATCGGAGGATTGTGCTGGTTTGACTGGGCGGCTTCTCTTTTTATTCAAGGTGGCACAGCCTACTTGTCTGGTCAGGGGAGGGAATGATTCTTGCTCATGGGTAGGGAAACAATTGTTGGTGGATCAGGAAAGGGCCGGGCAAATTTCCTCGGCAGCTGTCAAGGGGGCTTGCAGTTGTTTCCCATCGTCTGCTTCCAAAGAAGCCATGTTGCAAAAAGGTGGTTGGCACAGGACTGAACACCGCCTCCGTCTCTAAGTGGATGAGACCAGTAGCATTCAGCAACAATTTTTGAAGCAGCAAAACCATCTTTTATTCAAAATACCAAATGTAAAGCCGTTTCTTGACAATACCAGCCTGTTGCATTGATGCTGAAGGCGCCTAAATGGCAGCTCCGGAAGCAGTAGTTCCAGGTGTTTATGTGGCTGTCTGCCCCTGATTTGCACCTGTCACTAGTAGACGAACTCTGTGTGCAGAGCCCTTTGACACCCATTTGTGTGTGAGTCACATTTTTGCGCCCTCTTCAGGTGCAGTCTGGCGCAGACACCCGAAAAGCCAGAGAGAATTTTCACCTGCAGAATGGGGCAAAAAGATTAGTGCCCATTTTCCCTCTGTGCGGCACTTATTTGTCAGCAGAGCCCATACTTTCTTCAGCTTATCGGGAAGACTGAAGCCATTATCATGCCCTAGCCCCTGATTCCATCCCCCGCTCCCGGGCTGTTTATTCAGACTGAGTCTGATGGTGCACAAGTTTGGGGTTCAGTTTTATTCTGAGCTGAGTTTCAAGCCTTACATCTTGGCCATCAACAAGACTGCTTGTTTCCATCTCCAAAACATCGCCTACCGACACCACTGCCTCACTCCCACTGCTGCTGAAACCTTTATCCATGCCACCGTCATCTCCAGATCACCTTGATTACTTGAACATTCTCCTCAGCAGGCTCCCAGGTTTCACCCTTCATAAACTCGCATCCTATTGCATGCTATGCCCCACACCCCCATCACTATGCCCTTGCTCACCTCCATTGGCTTCCCATCTCTCAACACATTGAAGTCAAAATCCTTATCTTCATCCACAAGTCCCTCCACAGCTGCACCCCTCCATATGTCCGAAATCGCCTCCAAACCTGCACACCAGCGTGCCCTCTGCTTTTCTGACTCTGGCCTCCCTTGTATTCCTCCTCCAACCTTCCTTCTGCTCACCTTTGCTTTCAGAGCCTTCAGCCATCTCAGGCTCACACTCTGGAATACTCTCCCTACCCTTCTGCCTTGCTACATCCAGTCCCTCCTTCAAACGCATCCTTAAAACCTAGCTCTATGTCTGTGCCTTCAGTCACTTTCCCTTAACCCTTCTCCCGTCACTGGTTTCCCCTGTGAAGTGTATTTTAATTTTAATTATCCTCTGTGTCTGCAATAATTCTCACAAAAACTAATGTTTGTTGAAAATATTACCATTTGTTTGGTGTTTTTAATCCACTCGTCTGTAATACAAACCAAATTAAATATCAGTATCAGTGGACTACCCAGCTGATCCTAATCAAAACCATCTCAAGTCACACGTGAGTCATCATATTGTACCATCATGGAATAAACTGCGGGTTTCACCAGTGGGACGATGATGCACTGAATCTTTTTCTGTTTTAAAGAGACAGCATTAAAAAAAAATTCCCTCAACATTTTCTTAATCCAATGTCAAATTTGCAGGAACTTCCAATTGAGGTAGTCCTAAACTCCTGGAATTAAACCCAATTTTTAATGCCTTTAATTGAGGCAGAACAGTAGTTTGTCTAGAACAGTGCAATACCTCTGGTAGCCATTACAGAACAGTAAAACAGCAAACCTGTAGACTTGAGTTGAAGAAATGAAGGGAGGCTATTCAGGCGGAGTGAATGTCTTGTGGAGTTGCAATTGGATCTGCCCCTCGCCACTGCCCCAGAAAGTCGAGAGAGTCAGCATCTTTCTACCTTTGGGCAGTTCAGCTGTTTGGACAGCTCATTATATGTAAAATTTAGTGACACAAAATGAATAGGGCCTTATACTTTAATGAAACCTCAAATTCCTAATGGTTTTTACAGCCTCTTGTAATGATATGTTCTGGGAAGCTGTGGATGATTTATGCGATACTATAAAAGCCACCTGCATAATGACTGCATAGTAGCAGAGTAGAATGTGGAAACATTATTTTTTTATTCTTGGAAGTTAATAAAATACTGAGCTCCTGCTTATGGTTTTCAAGTGATTTGCTGCGACTATATTTAAGAGTAAGTTCTACAATCTCTGTTCAGGAGTAAGTTTGATGTTTGGATTTTCCTGCTGTTAATTGCTATGGTATTAAATTCCTATCAAGGACAAGTTGTTTTACTTATAAACACATTGTACATTAGCTGTAGTACAGTCATTAACCTGAGATACCCTTACACCTTTCCGTCCTGTAGTCTGCAGCTTTAATTAGCTGTTTTAAACACCGGTCACACAAGCCTCCAAGGGGTTTAGTTTCCCCTTATTTAATGCATTCACTTCAATTCCTTTGCACTCTATTTTAATGCAGTTGTTAAGCTAATGAAGGAATTTTACACAAGCACGTTAACCTGTACATTACCAAAGGAAATTAAACCCTGGCCTGTTCCGAAATGACAGGAACGGGCAATATGTCCTCTTTAACACTGCAGTTAGATTTAAGATACTTGTATTCAGATAGGTCCATTTGTTTTGGCTTACAAGAGATCATTTTGGGTTTTAAAGGTAATTAAAATGTATGCAGCACTTGTTGCCATGGCGCAAAGCTGGACACAGGTTCAAGTCCGGGTCCGTGCAGCTCTAGATGTGCACCGTGTCGAGTGGGGAGATGCCAAACAGAGGCTGTGGCTTCTCCCAGCAGGAGAGAGGAATAATTGGTGCACGTCTGGGCAGCTATAGGTATCATTGATGATGGGTAGGGAACAGGCCTTGCACATATGTAGAGAAGATGTTTCCACTTGTGGGAGAGTCCAAAACTAGGGGCCATAAATATAAGATAGTCACCAATAAATCTAATAAGGAATTCAGGAGAAACTTCTTTACTCAGAGAGTGGTTAGAATGTGGAACCTACTACCAGATGAAGTAGTTGAGGTGAATAGCATAGAATGCATTTGAGGGGAAGCTAGATAAGTACATGAGGAAGAAAGGAACAGAAGGATATGTTGACAGGGTGAGATGAATTAAAGTGGGAGGAGGCTCGTGTGGAGCATAAACGGCCTGTTTTGTGCTGTAAATTCTATGTACTTCTATGTAATACGCTGTTGGCTCCAGGCATCAGGCAGGTAGATGAAGAATGGGGAGATAAAAATACAAAAACTGAAAGGGAACTTATCTGAACATGTCGATTGCAGTCAAGTGTTTGCGGCACTAATCTAACCTTGGACCTGGGTTCGAATCCATCTGGTAATGATGGGATTTAAGTTTCTTGGTGCTGACTAGAAGGACTCGACTTCTCCACTTTGTGACAAATTTTAGTTTAAAAAAAAAATTAAGATTATAGTTGCCTGCTAGAGAATACTCAAACTGGACTCGATTCGAAACTAGGCCCCATTGCTGAAAGGCCATTGGAAGCCCATTGACCCACACAGCCCCTGTGCCACACAAATATACAGACCTTCAAGTGCCAAGAACAAAGGTGAAAACCAACGATTTTTGAATCAATGGCCGCGATTTTACTAACCTCGGTGGGTCCGTGGCAGGCGATGTCGGTGGCGGGTCGCGGCCCCACTGCTGGCTCCAGCCCGCTGTGTGAAATGACTTTCTGTTGATTGGGCTTGTTAAGCCTGCCCAGCGCATTTCCCGGGCCAATTAGAGGAAGCGGGTCTGGTGACGTCATGCATGACGCGTCATCAGCCAGTTTCCTTAAAGGGACCATGCCCACATTTGTCTTGACGTTTGTGCTATCAGTGTTCTACAGCATTGAGGTGCTGCAAACAGTGACAATGACTGCACAAAGGCATAGGGCTGCACCCAGGCTCTCCCATGACTCCCTCCATATGCTTATGGAGGGAGTCACAGCACGCAGGGAGGTTCTCTTCCCTTCCCATGGGCAGAAGAGACCTCCCCAGGAGATCAACACAGCCTGGTTGCACATTGCAGAGGAGGACACAAGCAGCGATGTCGTCAGGAGGACCTGGGTGCAGTGCCGCAAACGTTTCAATGATCTCAGTAGATCACGAAACGTTAGTACAAAGCCACACTGTACCTCATCCTGCTGTGCCTCTCATCACATCCCCATCACTTTGCCTTCCCTACCCTACTCCTGCACATCCTTACTCACACCAACTTACCTTGGACCTCCACCCATCCCTCTCTATCTATTTATCGCATCCCCATCTCACTAGCCACCCCCCACACTTACCCTCATCCTAGTGCAATCATACCAACTAACAACACACAAGGGTAGGCACTTGGGTGTTTTATGCAATGTTCATGTAAAGTTCCTGTTAATGTGGTGTCAAACATTGAAACCTTTATTTTCAACACTTTGTGTTCTTGGACAGATTTGTGTGCACCTTTGGAAGTGGCTTAGTGAGTTGCAGTGAATGGTGAGACTTAACGGTATCCCCCGCAATGGTGATGAGTGTGAAAGGAATGGCTTAGGCATTGTAGGGATGCTTTATGGTGCTGGTGTGGGGTGGTGCCAACCTGGCGCATCATATGGCAGCCAGGGTGTACAGCGTCAAGTGAAGTTAATCTGGCCATGGTGAGGCCATCCCTGGCCTCTCGGGCAGCAATGTGGTCGGGTGCTGATGCCCTCTGTCCTGTGCAGCATCAGTTGATTGCGGAGAAGGTTGGTGTTGTTGTTGGTGCTGCTGGTGTGCCTGGTGCTGCTGGTGTTGGGGCTGATCGTGGTAGGATTCTGAGGACCAAGGTGAGAGAGTATAAAGGGCACCCACGTTGATGGAATAGATGGCAGGTGAAGTAGAGATGACAGAAACATTCTGTCAATGGTGAGAGAGTTCTTCCAATGAGGTGAGAGTGGTTGGAGAGTGGAAAGTGGAAAGCCTGCCGAATGTGTGCTGGAAATGGAGTGAGAAAAAGCTTCTGCCTGAGGAAAGTGAATATCAGTCAAGTGGGAGCTTTTACTGTACATTTGAAGCTGTCAAGTAATCAGCTGGAGCAATGGCCACTGAACTCACACCTCAGCTTGACAGCTGTGGTCTGTGCACAGCGAGGATCCCGTGGTCATGAAGTTAAAGACAAAAGGTAAGTGAAAAAAGGCTGTTAAGCATCTGGCAACTAAATGCTAATCATTTTAATTAGGTTCCCCGCTGCTGCCGGTCGGGTCTGCTAAGCGTTGACAGACCCGACATTGGGAAAGGCGCGTGGGTGCGATTTGAAGGTGGGTTCCCGACCCACTGTCAATTACTTCAACTTTAACACCCAACCCGCCACCGATCCTGTCCACTGAGCACCGGCAAAATTCCGGCCAATGTTGCTGAAGAAGTCCAAGCACAATTGGAACCTCTCAAGTGGACATAAAGGAGTTCCCCCTGGTGTCTTAGCCAATATTTATCCCTCAACCAACAACACTGAAACAAATGATCTGGTCATTATCACATTGCTGTTTGTGGGAGCTTGCTGTGAGCAAATTGGCTGCCGCATTTGCTACATTACAACAGTGACTACAAGAATACTTAATTGGCTCTAAGGCACCTTTGGATGTCCTGAGGTCGTGAAAGGTGCTATATAAATGCGAGTCTTTCTTCTTTATATACTGGGTGAAGCAGAATGTTATTTTCAAGTTCTGAAGGCAGCTGGGCTCTTGTAGACACTGTAGTGATACAGACGTCTTTCAGACTCCTGAACTGTCCCAGGTGATTGAACAACATGCAATTGATAGCTAACGACTCTAACCAGCGGAGTTTCCTATTGGGGTTTAAATGATCGTGTTGAGCATAGCTTCACGTTCACAGAGCCACCAACTGACCCAAGAGTCTTGCCACAGCCGCACATTTCAATGCTGCAGTGTTCAGCAGTTGCTGTAAAATATATTTTTCCTGTTGTATAGGTAGGAGGTTAGGGGATCAGGAACAGGAGAGTAAAGAACGGAGCTCTGCAGTGCAAGTACACAAACTACGCTTATAGATGGGAGCTAGGGAAGTCTATATGACTGCAAGAAACCCAGGGATAAAGATGGGAGGCCAATAGCTGATCTTCAGTGTAAAAAAAACTGGAATATCTTTGTAATGAATGACACCTCGAAAGAAAACCTCGTGTGACTTCAGACTGATTTTTGGCAACTTCAACCCAGTTATATCGGGAACTCCTTGCTGTTTGTCTTTTAGAATCTTTAGGTCCTGGCTGAGGTAAACACCTCTGCTTTGACAGGACAAACTGGTGGGTGAGTGGGAGGGAGCACAGATTTTGTTACAGGCCTCTCGGCCGCGCACAACTTCTCAGCAGTTCTGCTTGTCCTTTTGTTTTCTCTTGCTGGTATCCGAAAACTCAAGTCAGTACCATATTCTTTCGTGTCAACACTTACGTGCACCCAAGTGAGTGCTGAGTGAGTGCAGTAAAAAGTGCAACTGAAGCATTTATTATGGCCTGGATACAGGGTGGATAAGTGTTTACATCTGGGAACCCACATGGATCCTATTTATACAGCTCTGTTGGTCAAGTGGCTGAGGTCATTGTGTTTTTTCTCCCTCTTTGCCCCTTGTAGATCACAGTCATTCCCTTCTGATGTTGCATTTCCTCCTACAGCATCAGTCCACAACCTGCTGACAGAAGGTGCTCATAGAATCATTGAATGATTCAGCACAGAAGGAGGCCATTTGGCCCATCATACCTGAGCCAGTTATTTGAAGGAACTATCCAATTAGTCCCACTCCCCTGCTCTTTCCCCATAGCCCTGCAATTTTTTCCCCTTCAAGTATTTATCCAGTTTCCTTTTGAAATTTACTATTGAATCTGTTTCTACCACCCTTTAAGGCAGTGCATTCCAGATCATAACAACTCGCTGCGTAAGTTTTTCTTCCTCATGTCGCCTCTAGTTCTTTTGCCAATTACTGTAGATCTGTTTCCTCTGGTTACCGGCCCTTCTGCCACTGGAAACTGTTTCTCTTTAGTTACTCTTTCAAAACCCTTCATTATTCTGAACACCTCTATCAAATCTCCCCTTAACCTGCTCTGCTCTAAGGAGAACAACCCCAGTCTCTCTAGCCTCTCCACGTAACTGAAGTCTTTCATCCCTGGTACCATTCTAGTAAATCTCCTCAGTACCCTCTCTAAGGCCTCAACATCCTTCCTAAAGTGTGGTGTCCAGAATTGGACACAATACTCCAGCTGGGGCCCAACCAGTGTTTTATAAAGGTTTAAAATAACTTCCTTGCTTTTGTACTCTCTGGGCTGGATTTTGATACTGGGGCGGGTTGGGGTCGTGTCACCCACTTTTCGTGTTATCCACCCGACTGCAATTGGATGTGGGAGATTGATGCGATTTTCATCTAATTGGGCAATTGAGTTCCAGCATGTGGGAACCCATGACCCAATTAGTGTTTTCAGTCTGAAAGTCGCCTCTGATGATGTCATCATTGCTGCTGCATTGAAGGTCTGCAAAGACTGCCTGGTCTTTGCTGTGAGAGGAGCTGGATGCAAAATGAGCAGCAGCAGCCCTAAGTCTGCTCCCAGATATTTTTGCACCACCACTCCCAGATATGCCTCCTCCTCATCCATCCATCCATCCATGTCTGTCAGTCAGTCGATCGGTCGGTTTCACATTCGTGGTTCAGAACAGGCGTGCTTCACGTCGAAAAAGGGTTAAAATCACAAAGGCCTTTCAAAATGGCATTATAGAGGCAATTTAGTGCTTGTTAAGGGCCTTAACAGCCTATCCCGCCTCTTAGAGGCGGGACGGAGTCGGGACCAGCAGACACGATTTAATGAAAATTGCGTGGAGGCGGACTTGTGTCCGCCGCCAGTTTTCGCAATTTTAACCCCCCCACACGCCTCCAAACCCGCCTCCACGGGTCAATGAAAATCCAGCCCTTTGCCTCTATTGATAACGCCAAGGATCCCGTATGTCTTTTTAACAGCCTTCTCAACTTGTCCTGCCACCTTCAACGATTTGTGTACATTCACCCCCAGGTCTCTCTGTTCCTGCACCCCCTTTAAAATTGCACCATTTTGTTTATATTGCCTGTCCTCATTCTTCCTACCAAAATTCATCACTTCACACTTCTCTGCGTTAAATTTCATCTGCCATGTGTCTGCCCATTTCACCAGTCTGTCTATGTTCTCCTGAAGTCTGTTACTATCCTCCTCACTGTTTACTACATTTCTGAGTCTTGTATCATCTGAAAACTTTGAAATTATGCCCTGTAAACCCAAATCCAGGTCATTAATATGTATCAAAAAGAGCAGAGATCCCAGCACTGACCCCTGGGGGACACCAATGCACACTTCCCTCCAGTCTGAAAAACAACCATCACCACTACTCTCTGCTTTCTGTCTCAGCCAGTATTGTATCCATGCAGCCACTGCCCCTTTAACCCATGGGCTTCAATGTTGCTACAAGTCTATTATGTGGCACTTTATCAAACGCCTTGTGAAAGTCCATGTACACAACATCAACCGCACAACCCTCATCAACTCTCTCCGTTACTTCATCAAAGAACTCGTTCAAGTTAGTCAAACACGATTTGCTTTTAATAAATCCATGCTGGCTTTCTTTTATTAACCCATATTTTCCAAGGAGCAATTCATTTTGTCCCGGATTATTGTCTCTAAAAGTTTCCCCACCACCGACATTAGGCTGACTGGCCTGTAGTTGCTGGATTTATCCCACTCCCCATTTTTGAACAGAGGTGTAACAGTTGCAATCTTCCAATCCTCTGGCACTAGTCCCACATCTATATCTGGAGGAGTGGAAGATTGTGGCCAGAGCCTCCACAATTTCCACCCTTGCTTCCCTCAGCAACCTAGGATGCATCCCATCCGAACCCGGTGACTTTTCTACTTTGAGCGCTGCCAACCTATTAAGTACCTCCTCTTTATCTCTTTGCCTGCATTGTGTAATTGCTCTGCTAAGATTTTCCTTCAGAACAGCTTATCCAGTTGACCACTATTCACCAAGCTGAGTTAAACCTCCCAGTATAAGGCACGTGAAGAAAAAAAGGAAAAACAATTAGTTAGTTTTAAATTAGAGTGTCGATTGACACTACTGTGTCAGCCAATAAGTTGGAGGCAGGCGGGACTTATGGCAGCACTTAATATAGTCTATTTTACAGCAAACAAAGTCTGTTTACTCAGCGAACAGCAAAGAAAACAAAGTCTATTTACAGAGTCTATTTAAAGAGTTTCCCGTGAACTGCAGCAAACAGAGCTCATGACCGAAACTACAGCAACTTCACTCGATACAAACAGGTAATTTCTCCAGCAAAATGCGGTGAGTGGGGGATAGTTACATAATACAAATTGTGTGCACAAAATCAATCCCAGTCACTTACGCCAGTGTGGTCTCCAGGCTTGATTTACGGGGCAAATTACCCAATCATCTCCATTCTGGCCGGGAATAACGGTGTCACTATCTGCAGCCATTTTAAATGCATTTTCCAGTATGTCTGCTGGGTGTAGTGAGACTCCTTTTTGACCAGCCCAACAATGCCAATCCGAATGAAATCGATTACTAATTTACATTCAGAAAATGGCTACTTCCACCATGCACGGGGCACGGGTCCTGAGGATGAAAGATGGCAGGTAACTATTAGGAAGCGACTCTTTGGATTGTGTTCCAGGAAACCGGGCAGTTACCCCACCAATAGGGGAGAGGGCTAAAAAAAACTCTCAGTGGACTGCTCCTGCCCTACTCTGACATGAGCTTATGGCAGATACCAGACCAACTATTACAAATAACCCAAAAATTGAGTTTTTTAAAAGATCCATTATTATACAAGGATAAATCTCACAATCCTTTTAAAAATTGTATTTGAAACACTAGGAGAGTTGTGCTATGTGCAAAGAAGATGCATGGTGTCAATTATTAGGGTGTATATCATCGAACACTGGATTATCCCTGGTTAATGCAAGGTGAAAGAAAGCAATTTACCTTCAATATGGGACAATGTTCTCATTCAGGTATTAATCTGAGGAATGGGTGCTGTTCAGAGTAAGAGTGAGAGACAGTGTCCTGCTCTGGATCAGAGATTACTCTGAGAGACAGTGTCCTGCTCTGGATCAGAGATTCCTCCGAGAGACAGTGTCCTGCTCTGGATCAGAGATTACTCTGAGAGACAGTGTCCTGCTCTGGATCAGAGATTACTCTGAGAGACAGTGTCCTGCTCTGGATCAGAGATTCCTCCGAGAGACAGTGTCCTGCTCTGGATCAGAGATTACTCTGAGAGGCAGTGTCCTGCTCTGGATCAGAGATTCCTACGAGAGACAGTGTCCTGCTCTGGATCAGAGATTACTCTGAGAGACAGTGTCCTGCTCTGGATCAGAGATTCCTCCGAGAGACAGTGTCCTGCTCTGGATCAGAGATTACTCTGAGAGACAGTGTCCTGCTCTGGATCAGAGATTCCTCCGAGAGACAGTGTCCTGCTCTGGATCAGAGATTCCTCTGAGAGACAGTGTCCTGCTCTGGATCAGAGATTCCTCCGAGAGACAGTGTCCTGCTCTGGATCAGAGATTACTCCGAGAGACAGTGTCCTGCTCTGGATCAGAGATTCCTCCGAGAGACAGTGTCCTGCTCTGGATCAGAGATTACTCTGAGAGACAGTGTCCTGCTCTGGATCAGAGATTCCTCCGAGAGACAGTGTCCTGCTCTGGATCAGAGATTACTCCGAGAGACAGTGTCCTGCTCTGGATCAGAGATTCCTCCGAGAGACAGTGTCCTGCTCTGGATCAGAGATTACTCTGAGAGACAGTGTCCTGCTCTGGATCAGAGATTCCTCCAAGAGACAGTGTCCTGCTCTGGATCAGAGATTACTCTGAGAGACAGTGTCCTGCTCTGGATCAGAGATTCCTCCGAGAGACAGTGTCCTGCTCTGGATCAGAGATTACTCCCAGGGACAGTGTCCTGCTCTGGATCTGAGATTACTCCGAGAGACAGTGTCCTGCTCTGAATCAGAGATTACTCCCAGTGACAGTGTCCTGCTCTGGATCGGAGATTACTCCCGGGGACAGTGTCCTGCTCTGGATCAGAGATTACTCCAAGAGACAGTGTCCTGCTCTGGATCAGAGATTACTCCCAGGGACAGTGTCCTGCTCTGGATCGGAGATTACTCTGAGAGACAGTGTCCTGCTCTGGATCAGAGATTACTCCCAGAGACAGTGTCCTGCTCTGGATCAGAGATTACTCTGAGAGACAGTGTCCTGCTCTGGATCAGAGATTCCTCCGAGAGACAGTGTCCTGCTCTGGATCAGTAATTACTCTGAGAGACAGTGTCCTGCTCTGGATCAGAGATTCCTCCGAGAGACAGTGTCCTGCTCTGGATCAGAGATTACTCTGAGAGACAGTGTCCTGCTCTGGATCAGAGATTCCTCCGAGAGACAGTGTCCTGCTCTGGATCAGAGATTACTCCGAGAGACAGTGTCCTGCTCTGGATCAGAGATTCCTCCGAGAGACAGTGTCCTGCTCTGGATCAGAGATTACTCTGAGAGACAGTGTCCTGCTCTGGATCAGAGATTCCTCCAAGAGACAGTGTCCTGCTCTGGATCAGAGATTACTCTGAGAGACAGTGTCCTGCTCTGGATCAGAGATTCCTCCGAGAGACAGTGTCCTGCTCTGGATCAGAGATTACTCCCAGGGACAGTGTCCTGCTCTGGATCTGAGATTACTCCGAGAGACAGTGTCCTGCTCTGAATCAGAGATTACTCCCCGTGACAGTGTCCTGCTCTGGATCGGAGATTACTCCCGGGGACAGTGTCCTGCTCTGGATCAGAGATTACTCCAAGAGACAGTGTCCTGCTCTGGATCAGAGATTACTCCCAGGGACAGTGTCCTGCTCTGGATCGGAGATTACTCTGAGAGACAGTGTCCTGCTCTGGATCAGAGATTACTCCCAGAGACAGTGTCCTGCTCTGGATCAGAGATTACTCTGAGAGACAGTGTCCTGCTCTGGATCGGAGATTAATCTGAGAGACAGTGTCCTGCTCTGGATCAGAGATTACTCCCAGGGACAGTGTCCTGCTCTGGATCAGTAATTACTCCGAGAGACAGTGTCCTGCTCTGGATCAGAGATTACTCCCAGGGACAGTGTCCTGCTCTGGATCAGAGATTACTCCGAGAGACAGTGTCCTGCTCTGGATCAGAGATTACTCCCAGGGACAGTGTCCTGCTCTGGATCAGAGATTACTCCCAGCGACAGTGTCCTGCTCTGGATCAGAGATTACTCTGAGAGACAGTGTCCTGCTCTGGCTCAGAGATTACTCCCAGAGACAGTGTCCTGCTCTGGATCAGAGATTACTCCCAGGGACAGTGTCCTGCTCTGGCTCAGAGATTACTCCCAGAGACAGTGTCCTGCTCTGGATCAGAGATTGCTCTGAAAGACAGTGTCCTGCTCTGGATCAGAGATTACTCCCAGGGACAGTGTCCTGCTCTGGCTCAGAGATTACTCCCAGAGACAGTGTCCTGCTCTGGATCAGAGATTACTCCCAGGGACAGTGTCCTGCTCTGGATCAGAGATTACTCCCAGGGACAGTGTCCTGCTCTGGATCAGAGATTACTCCCAGAGACAGTGTCGTGCTCTGGATCGGAGATTACTCCCAGGGACAGTGTCCTGCTCTGGATCAGAGATTACTCCCAGGGACAGTGTCCTGCTCTGGATCAGAGATTACTCCCAGAGACAGTGTCCTGCTCTGGATCAGAGATTACTCCCAGGGACAGTGTCCTGCTCTGGATCAGAGATTACTCCCAGGGACAGTGTCCTGCTCTGGATCAGAGATTACTCCCAGGGACAGTGTCCTGCTCTGGATCAGAGATTACTCTGAGAGACAGTGTCCTGCTCTGGATCGGAGATTACTCTGAGAGACAGTGTCCTGCTCTGGATCGGAGATTACTCTGAGAGACAGTGTCCTGCTCTGGATCGGAGATTACTCTGAGAGACAGTGTCCTGCTCTGGATCGGAGATTACTCTGAGAGACAGTGTCCTGCTCTGGATCGGAGATTACTCCGAGAGACAGTGTCCTGCTCTGGATCGGAGATTACTCTGAGAGACAGTGTCCTGCTCTGGATCGGAGATTACTGTGAGAGACAGTGTCCTGCTCTGGATCGGAGATTACTCTGAGAGACAGTGTCCTGCTCTGGATCAGAGATTCCTCCCAGAGACAGTGTCCTGCTCTGGATCAGAGATTACTCCGAGAGACAGTGTCCTGCTCTGGATCAGAGATTACTCCGAGAGACAGTGTCCTGCTCTGGATCAGAGATTCCTCCCAGAGACAGTGTCATGCTCTGGATCAGAGATTACTCCGAGAGACAGTGTCCTGCTCTGGATCAGAGATTACTCCGAGAGACAGTGTCCTGCTCTGGATCAGAGATTACTCTGAGAGACAGTGTCCTGCTCTGGATCAGAGATTACTCCGAGAGACAGTGTCCTGCTCTGGATCAGAGATTCCTCCCAGAGACAGTGTCATGCTCTGGATCAGAGATTACTCCGAGAGACAGTGTCCTGCTCTGGATCAGAGATTACTCCGAGAGACAGTGTCCTGCTCTGGATCAGAGATTACTCTGAGAGACAGTGTCCTGCTCTGGATCAGAGATTACTCCCAGGGACAGTGTCCTGCTCTGGCTCAGAGATTACTCCCAGAGACAGTGTCCTGCTCTGGATCAGAGATTACTCCCAGGGACAGTGTCCTGCTCTGGATCAGAGATTACTCCCAGGGACAGTGTCCTGCTCTGGATCAGAGATTACTCCCAGAGACAGTGTCCTGCTCTGGATCGGAGATTACTCCCAGGGACAGTGTCCTGCTCTGGATCAGAGATTACTCCCAGGGACAGTGTCCTGCTCTGGATCAGAGATTACTCCCAGAGACAGTGTCCTGCTCTGGATCAGAGATTACTCCCAGGGACAGTGTCCTGCTCTGGATCAGAGATTACTCCCAGGGACAGTGTCCTGCTCTGGATCAGAGATTACTCCGAGAGACAGTGTCCTGCTCTGGATCAGAGATTACTCCCAGGGACAGTGTCCTGCTCTGGCTCAGAGATTACTCCCAGAGACAGTGTCCTGCTCTGGATCAGAGATTACTCCCAGGGACAGTGTCCTGCTCTGGATCAGAGATTACTCCCAGGGACAGTGTCCTGCTCTGGATCAGAGATTACTCCCAGAGACAGTGTCCTGCTCTGGATCGGAGATTACTCCCAGGGACAGTGTCCTGCTCTGGATCAGAGATTACTCCCAGGGACAGTGTCCTGCTCTGGCTCAGAGATTACTCCCAGAGACAGTGTCCTGCTCTGGATCAGAGATTACTCCCAGGGACAGTGTCCTGCTCTGGATCAGAGATTACTCCCAGGGACAGTGTCCTGCTCTGGATCAGAGATTACTCTGAGAGACAGTGTCCTGCTCTGGATCGGAGATTACTCTGAGAGACAGTGTCCTGCTCTGGATCGGAGATTACTCTGAGAGACAGTGTCCTGCTCTGGATCGGAGATTACTCTGAGAGACAGTGTCCTGCTCTGGATCGGAGATTACTCTGAGAGACAGTGTCCTGCTCTGGATCGGAGATTACTCCGAGAGACAGTGTCCTGCTCTGGATCGGAGATTACTCTGAGAGACAGTGTCCTGCTCTGGATCGGAGATTACTGTGAGAGACAGTGTCCTGCTCTGGATCGGAGATTACTCTGAGAGACAGTGTCCTGCTCTGGATCAGAGATTCCTCCCAGAGACAGTGTCCTGCTCTGGATCAGAGATTACTCCGAGAGACAGTGTCCTGCTCTGGATCAGAGATTACTCCGAGAGACAGTGTCCTGCTCTGGATCAGAGATTCCTCCCAGAGACAGTGTCATGCTCTGGATCAGAGATTACTCCGAGAGACAGTGTCCTGCTCTGGATCAGAGATTACTCCGAGAGACAGTGTCCTGCTCTGGATCAGAGATTACTCTGAGAGACAGTGTCCTGCTCTGGATCAGAGATTACTCCCAGGGACAGTGTCCTGCTCTGGCTCAGAGATTACTCCCAGAGACAGTGTCCTGCTCTGGATCAGAGATTACTCCCAGGGACAGTGTCCTGCTCTGGATCAGAGATTACTCCCAGGGACAGTGTCCTGCTCTGGATCAGAGATTACTCCCAGAGACAGTGTCCTGCTCTGGATCGGAGATTACTCCCAGGGACAGTGTCCTGCTCTGGATCAGAGATTACTCCCAGGGACAGTGTCCTGCTCTGGATCAGAGATTACTCCCAGAGACAGTGTCCTGCTCTGGATCAGAGATTACTCCCAGGGACAGTGTCCTGCTCTGGATCAGAGATTACTCCCAGGGACAGTGTCCTGCTCTGGATCAGAGATTACACCGAGAGACAGTGTCCTGCTCTGGATCAGAGATTACTCCCAGGGACAGTGTCCTGCTCTGGCTCAGAGATTACTCCCAGAGACAGTGTCCTGCTCTGGATCAGAGATTACTCCCAGGGACAGTGTCCTGCTCTGGATCAGAGATTACTCCCAGGGACAGTGTCCTGCTCTGGATCAGAGATTACTCCCAGAGACAGTGTCCTGCTCTGGATCGGAGATTACTCCCAGGGACAGTGTCCTGCTCTGGATCAGAGATTACTCCCAGGGACAGTGTCCTGCTCTGGATCAGAGATTACTCCCAGAGACAGTGTCCTGCTCTGGATCAGAGATTGCTCCCAGGGACAGTGTCCTGCTCTGGATCAGAGATTACTCCCAGGGACAGTGTCCTGCTCTGGATCAGAGATTACTCTAAGAGACAGTGTCCTGCTCTGGATCGGAGATTACTCTGGGAGACAGTGTCCTGCTCTGGATCGGAGATTACTCTGAGAGACAGTGTCCTGCTCTGGATCGGAGATTACTCTGAGAGACAGTGTCCTGCTCTGAATCGGAGATTACTCTGAGAGACAGTGTCCTGCTCTGGATCGGAGATTACTCTGAGAGACAGTGTCCTGCTCTGGATCGGAGATTACTCTGAGAGACAGTGTCCTGCTCTGGATCAGAGATTCCTCCCAGAGACAGTGTCCTGCTCTGGATCAGGGATTACTCCGAGAGACAGTGTCCTGCTCTGGATCAGAGATTACTCCGAGAGACAGTGTCCTGCTCTGGATCGGAGATTACTCCGAGAGACAGTGTCCTGCTCTGGATCAGAGATTACCCCCAGGGACAGTGTTTTGATGGATAGGGTGCTGCACTGGTTCAGAGATGGACACTGCTGCAATATTTTGTTTGGTAACTTCACTGTTTTGACCTGTTCAGTTAAGACTTGTTAATGTTGACGGTGAAGGTGTATTTGTGGAAGACTAGTTTTATTCTGTACTCCCTAACACTATAACAATAATAATAGGGAATGGTCCAGATAGATTATAAATCTTTAGGAGATTTTGAATAGGCGGCACTCTTACAACAGCCAGAAACCATCTCTTCTGTAATTCAGTTGATGCCTTGTCGGATGCTATAGTGGGTACACTAGATACTTGTTACAGCACAAACTTAAGCAGCGTCTCTGTTTTTTCATTCTGGGGGAGGGTTGGTTGGTAATTTTTCTCATCCCAATTCTAAATTTGGCCCATGGACATTATCCCAGTCCAGTGACACCATTGCTGATGTTTTCTTGTCATCAGCAGTGTCATTGTGCACAGCTTATTTTTAAAGCTTGTCTTTTGCCAAACAGATCGCCACACAGTTGTTCCCCTCCCCGCCCCTTGAGGAACTCGCCTTCAACTTGTTCTAATGGTGGGACCTGTCAGGGTTGGAGCTGACTGGAGCAAATCCAAACTATACAGCAGCAGCAAACGGTTAAGTCTGACCTGCAGTATCCCTGATCATGGTGGATGGCAGAAAGCTACAGATCTTTCAAAAGAACATGAGATGCATCTAATGAGACTGTGGCTCGATCTCTTTTGTCGTGATGAGGGTGGCACATAATGTAAAATATGTTTCGAACCAGTGTTTTCGAACCGTTCGGAGCTTGCTTTATATTAACAATCTGAAGGTTGTGCACTTCCTGTTCCTTGTGTTGTTCCTTTGACAGTGCTTTATATCAAAGTCTAAGGGCAGGAAGCTGAAGATAAATGTTGTCTGACCTTATTTAATGTAAGAGATCATTTCATTGTGTTTTTACTGGATGTGTGCAATTGCATTTGTTGTTAATTAGTGGCATGGACAATAAGGCAAATTGGTGACAGATGTGAGACTGACAAATGCCAATTATGACTTGAAGCCTGGAGGATTGACATTTCTTTGAACTTTGTAGAGCAGGGACATATTTTCCATAATCTAGTGTTTACAATAATGATAACTTTCATAAAATAAAATGCTGGTGCAGTCGGGAATAAATTAAAGAAAATATAACAATGTCGCCTTTGGAAAACTGAACTACCACGTTACATTTTTGATCCATGAGTAGCAAAAATGAGGCACAGGCCATTGATGTGTTGAAGTGTATCTGTACGGGAGATGCTGCTGGTAATCTGGTGCTTCCGAAGTATCAAATTAGGGCACCATTTCAAGTATTTCTGTGGTACCATTTCTGCAGAATTTAAAAAAGCGATTGGAACAATGGTTAGCTGAGGGAAGAGTTCATACAACTTCATTTTCAGTATCTTTTGCAGCACATATCATGAGTGGTACCAGGGTGATTAGCACAGGCCTGCTGGTGGCTCAGGCTCCAGACTGAATGAGTAATATTGCCAGGCTTCACATCTGTACTTTGTAAAGTTATGAAAGCGGCTGTTAACTCTAAAATTATCTGTCGCTTTGAAAGTTGAAGCCTAATCCATGATGGCCAGTATAGTTTTCCGCAAGGTCATTTCATTAGTGGTGACCTTTCTCATGCTACCCACCTCTCGAATACCGTTCTTGCACAAGTCTATGTTCCTGACTCATTTTCCTTTCTTGTTGAACTACCTGTGCTGTAGTTGGTGGCTCATCCTTTGAATTTTTGCAACAATTCCCCAGTGCTCTGTCCTCCCTTCCTTTCTGTTTGTTTTCTACATCAACAACAACTTGCACTTATACATGTAAAAATGTCGTAAGGCACTTCACAGAAGCTTAATCTGACAAAAAATAACGCTGAGTCAAAGAAGGAGATATTAGGAGGAGTGACTAAAAACTTGGTCAAGAAGGTGGAATTTAAGGGGGGACTTAAAGGGGGAGAGGGAGGTGGAAAGGTGGAGCAGTTTAACAAGGGAATTTGAGAGCGTAGGGCCTAGATGCTGATGGTATGGCAATGGTGGGGTGAAGAGAGTGGGGGATGCAAAGAGGCCAAGTCGAAGGACCGCACGGTTCTCGTAGGTTGTATGGTTGGAAGATGTGGCAGAGATAGGGAGGGGTGATGGCATGAAGGGATTTAAACACAAGGATGAGAATTTTAAATTTAAGGCTTTGGAGGACCGGGGTCTTAACAAGGTCAATCAAGGGAAAATAGCGTGGGTTGGCCACAAGTCGATGGAAGCGGGACTAAGACCCAACAAGCAGCAGTCCCGCCTCCAACGCGCCCCCATTGGCAAAATCGCCCCCTTTATGTTTCTTGGAAGCCGAACCAACAACTTGGTTCGTTTGATGACTCCATAGTCCTCCATCTAGTGGCACTCTTGACTGATATCTGCTGGTTGAAAGTGTCTCAAGATAAGTGAGTTTTCAGTTCCAGGCAAAAAGCTGTCAATAATTATGTATTAAATTGACAATGTCATTAGTGAGGCACAAGCATGGCTTGCGTTAGGGTATTGGAAATCATACTGGTGCAATAGTGGGTTGAAGCATAGTATTAAGCTGTAGCAAGAGAAGAATACCATGCATTTGTAACCTTCATGGTGGAGGGAGAGGGTAGAAAATGATTGTGCACAACATATTCTAAATGAACAGGCATCTCCCCTAAAGAAGTGAATAGCTGAGATAAGAGATATAAGTTGGATAATCATCACATGAGCTGGAATTTGCAGAAATTCCAGCCAGGGTATGGACAGACAGCTCCCAGGTGGGAATTAAAACATATCGGGGGAAAAATTCAGTTGGTTGCGCCTCCCGTTAGCGCCTTAAGAGGGCGCTAATGGGGCGCAAATCATCTAGCGCCCAGGCGCGGTGAAGTTTGCGCCGCTCGCGAAATTAACTAGACATTTTGCGGCGGCGCTAAACACTACCGCCACGATCTCCTGCATCGGCAGATCGTGACGTCAGTCGAGTGCGCAACGCCCCGGTATCGCCCCGGAGCGGATATTGAGTGGCGCCCCCTGCCTTACCGCCTGACGCAAGCAACGACAAGTTGAGGCGAGCGTTCTGCAGTCATGAAGGGAAAGGGGGAGCGCTATTTAAAGGTGACCGCTTCCTGCCTTTTATTGTTGGTGCCATTTTTGAACTACGCATTCTGAGAGAGAGAGGGAGAGACTTCTGGAGAGATTCAACGCTGTGTGAAGGAGTTTTGGATACTGAGCAGCACTTTGCAGGTTCATTTTGATTTGCCATTCCTTGTATCGATTTAGAAGAGACTTTGGTCCTGCACTCTGAGCTCTTTGCCTGGTACTCTCCATTGTTCTTTCCGAAAGCTTGTGATTTCAAATAAAACTGTTGGGGGGAAAAATTCAGCTGCTTGCGCCTCCCGTTAGCGCCTTAAGAGGGCGCTAATGGGGCGTAAAGCAGCTAACGCCCGGGCGCAGCACCGCCCACGCCTCCCGAAAAATTTAGTGGGAGGTTAGCGGCGGCGGCAGCCGGTAGCGCCCTGTGGCGCTGCGCCGCCGGCGATGACGTCATCGCCGTGCGCAGCACCCCGCTCGCGCCCCGGCCGTGATCTTCAGTCGCGCCCCCTGATTTACCGCCAGACGCTATGTCCGACGGGTTCAGGGAGGCGTACGTGCGGCCGGGGCGGCGATATTTAAAGCGGAGGTGGCAGGCGGCCATTTTTGTTGCTGGCCGCCTGCCAGCACCTGCCCCCGGCCCCCGTGAAGCCCCCCCACCGTGAAGTGCCGGCTGCGCTCCAAGAGCCCGGCACTTCTCTTGAGTGCCGGGCTCTTTTGCCGGCACTCCCAATCCCTGGGGGCCCAGCTGGGCCCCGGTTCGCGCTGCGCAGGGTCCCTCCCCTTTAAGAAGGGGAGGAAGGCCTGCAATACCGCGGCACGTAGCGCCAGGATATTCACTCGCAGCGCCCCAAGAGGGATGCGGGCTGCTTCCAGTTGCGCCCCGCTTCCCTCTTGGGGCGCAACCACTGAAGTTCCGGCGCGGGGCCGCTAATTTTTTCGGGGCGCTAAAAGTCGCGCCCCGGCGAGGTTAGCGCCCCAAATGGGGCGCGACTCAATTTTTACCCCTTGGACTATAGCCTGGTGTTGTGCGACTTCTCATTATTGTTCTTTCCAGCAGATTTGATGTGCAGGTCTCTCCAGGCAGATATTCAAGGCTGCAATGAGCAGGATGTGGATGGAAAGCAAGATTAAGCAACCCCTTTAAGAACTGGCCCGTGCCATTGTGTGTGTGTTCCATTGCTGACTGACATTACATGAGCTTCGCCAGCGCTCTGAGGTAGCGCCTCACTCCTCGGCCTTTGCGCCTTAAGACAGGTGTGAAGCGCCTGATTTAGCGCTCCAATCACCTCCAGGGGCGATAAAAGTCAAGTTTGCAGTCGGTGGCGATAATTAGCGCCAGGCGCTAATCTTTGCGCCCGGCCGATAATTGCGCCCCAAATGGGGCGATACTGAATTTCTCCCCCATATAATTTAAGGGCCAATATAATCACCTCAGTAAGAGATTCTGGCCTGGAAATTGCGGTCGGAGGCTTGCCGCCGCCGGCATACGCCTCCGAACCAAATAAAACATACGAACTTACCTGGTGCCTCCGGAGCTTCGGACTCTTGCGCTCCTGGGCCTGCAAGTGTACGCCTGCGTAAAGGCCCACGGATCCCAGGGGCGCACGCGGTTCGCAATGGTCCCTGGGATCACGTGGGCCAGGCTAACCAATGACAAAGGGGGGGATTCCTATGATGCTTATGGGGATTCCATTTACGTACGGAATCCCCATAAGCATAATAGAAATCACCTAAAAAATAAAATTTCACAGCACTTAAGTAAAAATAAATGGTCACATGTTCAAAATTAACTAAAAGACCTTTTAATGAACCATTTAAAATAAAAATGTGATTAAAAAAAAATTCAACACTTTTAAACGGGCCAAAATTTACATAAACTCATTTTAAATGTATGTGAATGTTTAAATCATTAAAACAAAATTATTTTAACATTTATTTTATCCCTTACGCTGGTAAAAGAAGGCCTTATGCCTGCTGGCGTAAGGGTTTTGTGGGCATTTGCTGGACTGTAGCAACTCTGCGCCAGTGAAAGTGATTTTGTAGCAGATGCAGTGGATCGGTCAAGGAGAAACTTGACAGATCGCAAGTTCCGGGTTTTCGCGCATGCAGAAACCCGGACCTTGCGGGGCCATTCTGAAGGCTTCTGACAGCGCACACTGTTGGAAGCACCGTAAAATCCGGGCCTCTTTTTTTTGGAGAAAGCAGCCTGAGCTTCTAGGTGAAAACAAATCTTTAAGTTCAAAAGTTTTTGCAGTTTATACTTTGCGATCATTTGCAGCTCCAATAATTTGTTTTTTCTGCACCCTATGGGGGAGAAATTCGGTTGCTTAGCGCCTCCGGGGGGCGCTAACGGGGCGCTAGGAACTTAGCGCCCGAGTGCGGCGATTTTAGCGCCGCTCGCGAAATTGACCAGTCGTTTTGCGGCAGCGCTAAACACCACCGCCACAATCTCCTGCGTCCGCAGATCATGACGTCAGTCAAGCGTGCAACGCCCCTGACCGGATATTGAGTCGCGTCCCCTGCCTTAGCGCCTGCCACTAGGAACGACAGGTAGAGGGGAATGTTTTCAAGTCGGGAAGGGGCTGGCGGAGCGCTATTTAAAGGCGGGCACTTCCTGCCTTTTCTTGTCGGCAAAATTTTTGGTTTTAACGCTGTGCTAAGGAGTTGTGGCCCTCAGCACCACTTTTGAGGTTCCTAAGCGCCGAGCTCTTTCCCTGGGCCTATCCATTAGTGCTTCCAACACAATTGCTTTTGAGGTCTGTCCAGGCCGAGATTCAAGGCTGCAATGAGCAGGGGTGTGGCTCGCCAGCAAGATGGCCCCTTCCCTTTAAGAACTGGATGGCGCCAGTCTGTCTGGCTTCCATGGTAACTGGCATCGCCTGAGCTTCGGTAGCGCTCTGAGGTAGCGCCTCGCTCCCTGACGTTTGCGCCTTAAGAGAGGTGTGTAGCGCCTGATTTAACGCTCAAATCAGCTCCAGGGGCGATAGAGGCGAATTTTGCAGTCGGAGGCGATAATTAGCGCCGGGCACTAAACTTTGCACCCGGCCAATATTAGCGCCCCAAAATGGGCAATACCCAATTTTTCCCCCTATATGTTGAATTATAAATTAAGGTTCTCAGTCACTGTGACTTTAACACTAAACACACATTGAAAAGTGTTTACAACCTTTCTCTGTAGCTGCTGTATCTGACTCCGGCTGCTCGCTGAGTTTTGTTCTGCTCTGTGACTGGCAGTGTGCAGATGGCTAAAAATACTACCTGATTACTAAATCATCTTAATATGAATTTATTGCGTGGTTGTTGCATTTCAAATTCAATTCAACCAATGCCAAGTCCTAGACTCATATAAAAAGGAGATGTGTTTTTGGTTAAAGTTGCCCCAATAGGGATTTTATATCCTGTGCTAATTGCTGACCGTTCATTTTTATATGTAGGCAATATTACTTTCATTAAAAATGTCCTTTGAACTGAATTCAAAGCATTTTTGTTACAATTGTGGTTAAAATATAGCAGAGCATTTTAATGTCCAATTTTATGTCTTGCTGCTGTGTACACTTAACTGATTGAAAGTAGTGGTTGGAGTTTAGTTGAAGAAGATAAGCGCGATTACTCCTAATATAAATGGTTCATGCTATCTCTAGGCAATGTGAAAGTAAGGATATTGTAAGATTGGAGGTATTTGCATTTTCATTTTGCTTTTTACTTCCTCCTTAAACCCCACCCCCCCTCCACATGAAGATCAGCCATTTCAGGTTCTTGTCCACGTTTGGCAGCTGCTTCAGTAGAAATAGCACAGATAAATATCTGGACTAGTCCTATTGCTAGTCAAGAAGCAACCATAATCGAGTACCAACTGAATGCGCTGTAGTACTAGGCTGGTGTGGAATTTTGCTGGTTCAGACACTTCCTTATTTTTAAAATCCAGAATTTTGCCAGAAGCTGATCTTTTGGTTCTTGGGAAATGCCCATCCCAAGTTGCTGTGAGAAGGTGGTGGTGGTGGGCCTTCTCCTTGCACTCCTTGTGGTCATGGTGTTTTTACAATGGTGCTAAGTAAGGAATTCAAGGATTTTGACCCAGTGACAGTGAAGGAATGACGATTTATGTCCAGGTAAGACTGGTGTGTGACTTGGAGGGGAACTTGGAGGTGATAGCTTTTCAAGCAGAGTTGGGCAGTGTGGAACTCTGGTGATGTCACTGGATGGCCCCCATATGTTTTTGGACGCCCAAAATTCCAATCTCTATAAGGAGCGGCAAATAACATTTAAAATAAAGCTATCTCCAGCCGAGTGAGTTATCTGCATCGTGTGGCTCCATAGTGCAGAGTGCCAGGCTGCAACACAATGGCCCAAAAATTAGTGTTGCTACGCGAGAGTACGCACTGTGTACTCTCGCGTATTCTGTCTCCAATTGCCGGTTTTCTGCATGCACTGCGCATGCGTTGAAAACCGGCACTTGGTGATTTCAAAAGGGGGCGGTTCCTAAGTGAACCGCGTGCGCGCTACAGGCTGCGCGCACGCAGTGCACTTAGTGCTTTGAACGCGCAGGTAAGTATGGAAGATTTTGCACATAAAGAAAGGAGGCGTAAGACCCTCTTTTAACAAGGTAAGTAGTTAATTAAGTATTATTTTGAATTTTTTTCAACAGGTATATCTTTTTTAGAGACTTTAAAGAAAGGTAAGTTTATTTTTATAACTTTTTAAAAGATTTTAAATTTTTTCAAAAATTAAATTTTTTGTTTAAAATTTAATTTATTTAACTATACTTATTTTATTAATGTGATGGGTTTTTCTTTTAATTTAATTGAGGTTTAGCTGTTCTTTTGGGGGGTATAGATTCATAGCTTTCACAGCACTTGTTGTGAAAGCTATGAATGAAAGATGGTGTGCTGCCATTGGCTCTAACTGAGTCACGTGATCCCACAGCTCGCACGAATTAACTGCGTCTGTGGGATACGGAAGCCCTGCACAGCTGCTGTCCAGAACATCAAGTTCGTGCGAGCTGGGAATGAAAAAGCCAGCGCGCAGTGAGAGATCGCGGGGAAGCCTTACCCTCGCACGAAGGCTCCCTCACTAATTTTTGGGCCATTGCCCCCGAGTACAACCAGATGACACATTCTAGTGCGACATATCGCGCGACCTACACTGCAGTGGTATGGTTCCACGTGACCCATACAAGCAGTCGAGTTCTATTTCTCTGAATGGTACAGGAAAATAACCTAGATTGTTTCACAATCAAGAGGTGCCATTAACTACAAAAGGCATTTCACCATTGTAAAACATTCAGCCGTGCTGTTTGGCCACTTGATTTTATCACATTATCAAAGATCTGATGAGATTCACTCTTGTGAAAGTTGTTGGATTTTCAAGTCCATTTCTGTCTTCTGATGAGGTGAAAAAAATATTTAAGCAAATAATTTCTATTAACAGAACTTTCTGTACACAGCAGTTTTAAAGTTATCAAAGGAATAAAAATGATATACTATCATTTGCATATTACCCCACCCCCTCAATTAACAATTGCTCAACAACTTGAATGTGTCTTTAACAGCAGCCAAGAATGAACTCTACAGATACAGTGACACTCTGAGGGATGGGGGCAGCTTAACTGGTCTCAATTCAACAACAACAACAACAACTTGCATTTATATAGCACCTTTAACATAATAAAACGGCCCGAGGCACTTCACAGGAGCGTTATCAGACAAAATTTGACACCGAGCCACATAAAGAGATATTAGCACAGACTTGGTCAAAGAGGTAGGTTTTAAGGAGCATCTTAAAGGAGGAGAGAGAGGTAGAGAGGCAGAGAGGTTTAGGGAGGGAATTCCAGAGCTTAGGACCTCGACAGCTGAAGGCACGGCCGCCAGTGGAGGGGCAAAGGAAATCGGAGATGCACAAGAGTGCAGCGATTTCAAGGGGGTTGTAGGAACAGCAATTCAATAGGAACAACAAATTACTATTTTTATTTAAAGCTTATCAAGTTTCTCCTAAATCTTATTTGGTGGCCTTGTGTCTCTTTTTTTAAAGTGCTGACGTGTGAAATTGTGCTCTGCATTTCAGAGAGAGTCGTTTAGACATGCTGAAGCTGTGCAATACTTCTGTGGGCCACATCTGGAGATCTCTATTGTTTTGATCGCTGCAACATTTGATTTCATCCTTCCAAAAGGCCAACCCTATCATCTCCTCATTACAACATTTAGCTTCTGCTTAAGTGAGTCCAGGGTCTTGGCCTCAACCACTGTTCCTGGCAACACAGTCCAGCTGTTGATTACTCGAGACATCGCCACAACATTGGTCCTCGAGACAATGCGGAGGAGAACGCGGAGACTGATCCCTGGTGTTAGAGAGATGAAAAAACAGCGGTGTAAGCTGGGGCTCTTCAACCTTGAACAGAGACATCTTGAGGGGGCGTTAACAGGATAGAGAAAAGGAAACCTCGGGCAGATACACCAGGGTAGCAGGAAAGCAGAGCACAGATTCAGAATTGTGATGGCAAATTGAGGACAGATGTAAACAACAGCTGGACTGTGTTGCCAGGAACAGTGGTTGAGGCCAAGACCCTGGACTCACTTAAGCAGAAGCTAAAGATTGTAATGAGGAGATGATAGGGTTGGCCTTTTGGAAGGATGAAATCAAATGAGCTTTCTACATCTGAGCATTTTGTGATGTAGTGTTTTGCTGGGATTTGTAAGACTGCAGCATCACTTTAGAATCACACAAGGGTTTAAGGTTAGTCATGTAAGACCTTTCAATCACTTGGACTTTTTTTTAAAAACCTTTGATTTATTTTCTTGTCTTTCTCCCTGTACCTGAAGACACTGAATTATGCTGGGGAGCAGTTCAACAGGTGCTCGCAGCCGTCTCATGCCTTACCCAAGCGCCATTCTTCATATGTGAGCCTAGGTAGCCAGTGTCAGCAAGCTATTCAACCAAGAAGGACACTACAGCCTGACCTGATCCTGTCGTCACCCGATATCCACCCACGTGCACTTTCCAACAGGGATGACTGCATAGTGATGAATGGCATGGCTGATTTTTTCCTTCCCTAGACCTGGAAACTATGGGAATGACCTGCTCGCGTACAACACTTCAATTGGGCATTGCTGGTTAAAGAGGGGATTAACACAATTGTAAAGAAGGATATTAGCTCGATGATGTGGAATCTGTATGGGTAGAACTGAGAAATACCAAGGGGCAGAAAACGTTAGTGGGAGTGGTATATAGACCTCCAAACAGTAATGCGGAGGTTGGGGATGGCATTAAAAGGGAAATTAGAGAAGCGTGCAATAAGGGCACAGCAGTTATCATGGGTGACTTTAATCTACATATAGATTGGGCTAACCAAATTAGTAACAATACTGTGGAGGAGGAGTGTTTACGGGATGGTTTCCTGGACCAATATGTCGAGGAACCAACCAGAGATCAGGCCATCTTAGACTGGGTATTATGTAATGAGAAAGGATTAATTAGCAATCTTGTCGTACGAGGCCCCTTGGGTCGGAGCGATCATAATATGATAGAATTCTTCATTAAGATGGAGAGTGAAGTAGTTGACTCAGAGACTACGGTCCTGAATTTAAATAAAGGAAACTTCGATGGTATGAGGCGCGAGTTGGGTAGGATTGATTGGGGAATGTCACTCAAAGGGTTGACGGTGGATAGGCAATGGCAAACATTCAAAGACCGCATGGATGAACTACAGAATTTGTTCATCCCAGTTTGGCATAAGAATAAAACAAAAAAGGTGACTCAACCGTGGCTAACAAGGGAAATTAGGGATAGCATAAGATCCAAGGAGAGGACATATAAATTGGCCAGAAAAAGCAGTAAACCTGAGGATTGGGAGCAGTTTAGGATTCAGCAAAGGAGGACAAAGGGATTAATTAAGAAGGGGAAAATAGAATATGAGAGGAAGCTTGCAGGGAACATAAAAACTGACTGTAAAAGCTTTTATAGATATGTGAAGAGAAAAAGATTGGTGAAGTCAAGCGTAGGTTCCTTGCAGTCAGAATCAGGAGAACTTATAATGGGGAACAAAGAAATGGCAGACCAATTAAATACATATTTTGGTTCTGTCTTCACAAAGGAGGACACAAATAACCTCTCGGAGATGTCGGGGAACATAGGGTCTGATGAAAGGGAGGAACTGAAAGAAATCAGTATTTGTAGGGATATGGTGTTAGGGAAATTGGCGGGATTGAAGGCCAATAAATCTCCAGGGCCTGATAATCTACATCCTAGGGTACTTAAGGAAGTGGCCCTAGAAATAGTAGATGCATTGCTGATCATCTTCCAACATTCGATGGAATCTGGAACAATACCCATGGATTGGAGGGTAGCTAATGTTACCCCACTATTCAAAAAAGGTGTTAGAGAGAAAATGGGGAATTACAGACCGGTAAGCCTGACATCGGTAGTGGGGAAAATGCTAGAGTCCATTATAAAAGATGTAATAGCAGAGCACATGGAAAACAGTGACAGGATCGGACAAAGTCAACATGGATTTACAAAAGGTAAATCGTGCTTGACTAATCTACTGGAATTTTTTGAGGATGTAACTGGCAAAATAGATAAGGGAGAACCAGTGGATGTGGTGTATTTGGACTTTCAAAAGGCTTTCGATAAGGTCCCGCATAAGAGATTAGCGTGTTAAGGCACATGGGATTGGGGGCAAGGTATTGACTTGGATAGAGAACTGGTTGGCAGACAGAAAGCAAAGAGTTGGAATAAACGGGTCATTTTCCGAGTGGCAGGCAGTGACTAGTGGGGTACCGCAGGGATCGGTTCTTGGACCCCAGCTATTCACAATATATATTAATGATCTAGACAAGGGAACTAGATGTAATATCTCCAAGTTTGCAGATGACACAAAGCTGGGTGGGCGTGTGTGCTGTGAGGAGGATGCAGAGAAACTCCAGGATGATTTGGACAGGTTGGGTGATTGGGCAGAAGCATGGCAGATGCAATATAATGTGGATAAATGCGAGGTTATCCACTTTGGTGTCAAAAACAGGAAGGCAGATTATTATCTGAATGGCAATAGATTGGGAGAAGGGGAAGTGCAACGAGACCTGGGTGTCCTTGTGCACCAGTCGCTGAAGGTAAGCATGCAGGTGCAGCAGGCGGTTAAGAAGGCAAATGGTATGTTGGCCTTCATAGCGAGAGGGTTTGAGTACAGGAACAAGGATGTCTTGCTGCAGTTGTACAGGGCCTTGGTGAGACCACATCTTGAGTATTGTGTGCAGTTTTGGTCGCCTTATCTGAGGAAGGAGGTTCTTGCCATGGAAGGAGTTCAGCGAAGATTCACCAGGCTGATACCTGGGATGGCAGGAATGACGTATGAGGAGCGATTGGGTCGATTGGGCTTATACTCGCTGGAGTTTAGAAGAATGAGAGGGGATCTCATTGAAGCTTAGAAAATTCTGACAGGTCTGGACAAACTAGATGCAGGAAGGATGTTCCCGATGGTCGGGGCAGTCCAGAACCAGGGGTCACAGTCTAAGGATAAGGGGTAAGCCATTTAGGACAGAAATGAGGAGGAATTTCTTCACCCAGAGAGTGGTGAACCTGTGGAATTCTCTACCACAGAAGGCAGTAGAGGCCAATTCATTAAATATATTCAAGAAGGAGTTGGATATATTTCTTAAGGCTAAAGGGATCAAGGGATATGGGGAGAAAGCAGGGACAGGGTTCTGAATTTGGATGAACAGCCATGATCGCATTGAATGGCGGAGCAGGCTAGAGGGGCCGAATGGCCTACTCCTGCTCCTATCTTCTATGTTTCTATGTTTCTCTGTTACCCTTTAACAACGGCTATGGCTGTACTGCAGTCCATCTCTGGAACACTGCCTTGTGTTGAGGAACTGCGAGGAGTCTCCTGCAGTTAAAGGCAGAACAGCTGTTTTCTAATGTTTTTCCATCAGTGATGGGGCTATAATGATGTATGTTACAGCAGTGTGTTTCTAATGAGGCTTGCGTTACAGAGGATGATTCATTTGGTTTCTCCAGAGGCTTTTCTGCGATCCCAGCAAAAGTGCCTTTGGGACCACTGCACACTCCGGCACACTGAGGAGCTGGGCTTGCTGCATTTTGTGAGCCCAACTCATGAATCTCATTTAAACACTTTCACTCTGCCTCCTGGGGCTTGTGCAGGGCGCATATCTAACAGAGGACTGGGGATAGCGGGTGAATCACAAGCAGTTTCAGCCCGTAAAGGCTTCAGTTCAAATTTAATGGTAAGCGGCTGTATGGGGGCAAAAATTATTTAAGTCTTTTGAAAGACTTAAAATTGATTTTGAAAAGTTTTCAATCTATGCAAAGGCTGTATGAAGGAGGGGAAAGAAGTGATGGGCAGGAATGAAAGATTCACAAACACACTGCGCAACCACAAAATGGAGTCTTTAGACAAGTGGCATGAACTGTGCTGCACCTCACCATGTTTGGCTGGCAAAATGGATGTACTACTGGACGAGGTGGGTTTGACACTCTAGGACACCTCCCAGGGGATAACTGTGCATCACACTTGGCAGGAGGTAGTGGCCAGGCTCAGTTTCATCTACCGGACCTGGGGAAGAGATGCGGGAGAAATCAGCAGATTTTAAAGAATGTGGCAAGACAAGACAACCCAACAATACGATATACTGTACCAGGTAAATCGCCTGAGAATCCATGCCACCAAGTGCTGCACGTCAACCTGTTCCACATTTCCTGCTTGTCCATACCAAGCACTCACATAACGTTACAGCTCTTTCATTGCATTTTGTGCATGCCCGCACCACAGCAGAGCTTACATCCATGCTGCAGCATACAGTTGAAAGCCTTGCCACACTTGTGTCTGCCAATGGTTCACACAACAATCACTAACACAAACATGGTCACTTACTGGCACCCAGGGTGGGTTCAGCACGGCCAGATAGCTTAAACAATGACACCGCCCCCCACCCCCCCATCCGCTCCCACTACTTTGGGAAATGCAGCAGTGCAGTGACATTGGGCAGCTGTGCCATGGTATTCAGTGGGAAAGGAGTTGAAAATGCAGGTCATAGTGACCAATACATCGGGCACCTGTTTGGAACATGTGCAGATAGCTGGGAATGAGTTGTAGGTATAACAGTTGAGGGCCATGGTGACCTTGCCTGCCACTGGCAGTGCCATTCCTAATTTGTAGCTTGGCGACACGTAGCCTTGATAAGGCTGTTGCCCTCTGTCATTGGCAGGTAGATGTGCCAAAATCTGCCGACCTGGGCTGGTGCCTGCTGATCTCCTTGGCGTACCTTCTTTCATCTTGTACCACTTTGACCATGAAATACTGTATACCAGGCAATTAAAAACAAACTGAGCACAAGGAGTCAATAAAAATTGGTCCCAACAAATAGTTGCTAAAATACATGTTAATAAAAAAGTTCAGAAATATTGAAAAAATCTCTAATAAACACTATAGCATGCTTAAAAAGATACTGTAAATACTGCAGCAAGTAAACCATACACATCTTGTGGCATTGTGAGACCCTTTGCATATGGAGCTTCCCTTGCTTTCATTCTAAACGTGTGCATAAGGGAAGAAGAACAGTCTGTGGAGAGACCCGTTGCCAAGCCAACACCTCCATAAAAATGGCGTGAATAGCTAAAGATGGCCACTTACGGCATTTCACCAACAACAGTTTGCATTTATATAGCACCTTCAACATCGTAAAACGTCACAAGGCACTTCACAGGAGCGTTATCAGTCAAAATTTGACACCGAACCACATAACAACGAGAGGTAGGTTTTAAGGAGCGTCTCAAAAGGGGGGAAGAGAGGCGGAAAGGTTTAGGAAGGGAATTCCGGGTCTTAGGGCCTAGACAGCTAAAGGCACGGCCGCCAGTGGTGGGGCAAAGGCAATCGGTGACGCACAAGAGGGCGTAATTGGAGGAATGCAGAGTTCCTGGAGAATGTAGGGCTGGAGGAGGTCACAGAGATAGGGAGGGACGAGGCCATGAAGGGCTTTGAACACAGGGATGAGAATTTTAAATTGGCCGGGAGCCAGTGTAGGTCGGCGAGCAAAGGGGTGCTGGGTGAGCGGGACCTGGTGCGAGTTACGGCCAGCAGAGTTTTGAGGTCATGTTTATGGTGGGCGGAAGCTGGAAGATTTTTCCAGGTTTTCTTCCGATCTTCTGCCAAAGTTCCAGCAGGAGATCGGGAGAACTCCATGGAAATTATTACCCATATGTATATAGGCCACTTTTGTTACTAATGTAACATTTGACAGGTCACTCTCTGTTGCTGAGGTTCTTATGCCATTAAGGCTCGCTCTCTGAATTTACTGTGGGCTGTTCTATCTGTCACAAGATTGGATTCCAGTACCGATACTTTCATGTAGTTTTGATATTTGATTGTTCCTAAAGTCACAGTTCTCCTAAATTCTATTTTATTACATATTCATCAATCATTTCACAAACTGGCATTCGCTTACTTGAGATATTATGGCAATTGGTCTCCATTTGAGGCCGAGCATTGCTGCAGTAAATCACCGCTCCTTTACTCAAAGGAGTTCTGTTAATTAATCTGGATTTCTACAGATCCTTTGCCTGCTGAAGACAAACTGTTCCAAGTTCTACACCTGGTAGGAGGAAGCCTGGAGGGGCCTGTAATGAAGTCATGATGCATTTTAAAAGTCACAAAGGAAAGAGCAGACAAGCGGCACTCACATCAGAACACGGTGCTCGTGAAGTTCAGATGGTTGTCTTGTATGTCTGTGGTATTAACGAGTCCCAACCAGCCTGATCACCTTGGCAGCTCACTCAGACAATCAACTTCAACTCCTCTGGTGGGGGGGAATCGAGAGCAAGGGGACATAATCTTAAAATTAGAGCCAGATCGTGCAGGAGTGAAATCAGGAAGCACTTTTTCCACACACAAAGAGAAGTAGAAATCCAGAACTCTTCCCCCCCCCCCCCCCCCAGAAAGCTGTGGATGCTGGGGGTCAATTGGAGCTTTTAAGACTGAGATCGATAGGCAAAAGGTATCAAGGGACATGGAGCTAAGGCAGGTAAATGGAGTTGAGGTACAGCTCAGCCATGATCTGATTGAATGGAGGAGTGGGCTGGAGGGGCTGAATGGCCGACTCCTGTTCCTAAGTTCAAGTTCTGCTTTGTGTCTCCTGCCAGAGCATTGTCACACTCGAGAAAATTTGAACTCGGAATTTAGTTGAACACTGACTGGTGCACTCAGTGGTCCAATGTTATTAGAATCTGACAGTTTATAGTTTGCCAGCAAAGAGTGAGTTCAGAATCATTTTAACTCAGTCTGATGCATTGGTCGATGATGTTAAGATCAGAGGGATGATTTCCTCCATTTACTCATACTCAACATATTAAGAACGGTGGAATGGAAAGAAATAGTCAAAATTGTGAACTTTCATAAATTGAGAAGAGTTTTTTCCTATAATTACATGAGGCTTTGAAAAAAAGCACAAGTAACTAATTGAGGAGTGCAAGCAAGCAGTGTAGAAAACGTGTGTGTGTGATGCATGTGTGGGTGTTGGGGGTATTTTACTGTGTGTATGTAGGTTGGTTAGCAGTAGGATATCCGTGCCCAGAATATTTTTTTTTAGACTAAAGTTTATTTATCTTTTGCTTGGTTCAGCTGAAAATTAATTCCTGTCGAGAGACCTTGACAGGGTAATGAGGGGGAGAAAATTACACACCCAGTGAAAACTTCATATAAACTCTTGGTTTGCAGATGAAAGTGCATGCATTGCGGTATTTGATGCTTGACCATCCCATTCAACATTTGATACGGGCTATTTGCAAAAGCAATTAGAGAGAAGGTGAGGGCAAATGTCTGACTGGCCTTAGAACTGGGCAGTAGGTCTTGCAGCCTTTCACCCCAAAACTGACACTCGCCTGCTGTAACTCCTCTGCCATGATGAAGGGGTCAGCCCGCCCTCAGGTACTTTCAACCCAGTCACAATTGCACTAACACACAAACGAAGCAAAGGCTGCACCCTCTAGTCATCCTATAGATCTATCGTCCCATCTCAACATTAATGACAAGATACTGACCAAGAGCCTGGTTAAAGAGATGTCCCTTTAGAAATTGTGCATCAACACTAAACATCACAGGATGCAGTGAGTTTGCGCTTGTTAGCTGTGTAACTACAGTAACTTTATTTTGCATTAATGCTGTTTATCAAGTCAAGTAATATGTGCATGCAATTAAAGCTCTAGATTATCAAGAAATCGAAGTGTACAGTTCTCTGCATGTGCTGCAGACTTTGCTTTTCTGCGTGAATGTGATATCCGAAAGAAGGCTTTTTAGCTTGGCCATTCTGAGTCCTTTTCAGCCCCATTTTAACTCCGGGCCATTTTTTGGTGGGTGAGCAGCAGTGTGAGTTAGAAACGTACCTGTTGCTCCAGAAATGAGGCCCGGAGGCTGCCCACCGAGACAAGATACGTGGCGGGATTGGCTGCCGGGGCCAGCCCGCGGCAGTCTCGTGATCTGGAGGCAAGCCAGGTGTGCGGCAGGGGCAACCTAACCTTTCCCTGCGGGGTCCGGTGAGGCACCCCTACTCCTCTTGGCCTCACAAGGAAAGTTTTTTTTTAAATGTGAAAACTTACCTTTTTGGGCCTCTTCTGGTGGGTTCCCAGCGGCTCCAGGGTGGGTCAGTAGCCTGGGCAATTTGAATTGCCAGCCACATTGTTTCTGCTGGGCAGGTAGGGTTAAAATCGCCTCCTTTTGTCTTTTATCCAATTTGTTTAATGTGTGGGAGTGTAGTTGAAGCCTTTTGTTCAGCAGGGTGCAGAAAATCAAAGTCACAGACCAAACTCTGCCATTGGATAATATGAGGCAGTTACTTCTGATGCCTTGTGTTAACGGACACAATCATAGTCTTTTCAATATGCTAAATCCTACTTGTTGCTTTTACCCACTGTAACTGAGATTTATGCACAGTATACCACAGAAAGTAGCTCCCCTCCCCCCATCACCAAATTTCTCCTCTTCTGAAGGCTCAGACTCACTCATCCTCAGGTGCTTCCCATTCTTCAGAACTGCAACTGGGCGACCCTTCTTCATTTGTGAGCCAAGGCGCTGAGTGTCAGCAGGTTGTTTACCATGAGGGGTGTCATAAATTGCAAGTAACAACTCAGGAAGTACTACTGGGTGGCCAGCTGGGGCGCCGTCCAGGGAGTATAAATACTCAGGCATGGGCCCACCTTGGGGAGAGACAATCTGGAAACAGGAAGCTAGTGACTGCTAACTAGACCTCCATGTTTTGTTACAAGTTGATTAAAGCCTTGCTTTATGTTCAAGTGCATAGTGAGTCTTTATTACGTCAATTTAATCAACTTGATATCGTCTCCACGCTTTGGGTGATTCGGAACAACCAGCTGCAACTCGAACCACAGAAGGGAACTTGGGCAAGAAACTGATCCATCATGGAAAAACTCCTTAGACCCGCTCGTCTCGACCTGGACCCGAATGCACCTGCGGCAGCAAAGGTATGGAAGCATTGGTTTCGTACCTTTAGCAACTTTCTTGAAGAATGTGGGGCGGATGTCCCTAATAAGTTACGAATGCTTATCAACTACGTGTCTCCTCATGTGTATGATTATATTGAGGACTGTATAGACTATGACACTGCTATCGAAATCTTACAGCAGCTATATGTCAAGTCCCCAAATGAAATCTTTGCTCGACACCTACTGGCCACAACTCGGCAGCAGCCTGGGGAATCACTCGATGAATTTCTCCAGAAACTTCGCAGGCTCAGCAAGGATTGTAACCTTAAAGCAGTTTCAGCTGAACAGTATCAAGAGGAACTAATCCGCGATTCCTTTATCAATGGAATCGCGTCCCCTTTTATACGTCAGCGCCTGCTGGAAAATAAAACTCTCAATTTACGGGCTGCTTATGACCAGGCGTGTTCCTTGGACTTGGCCAAGAAAAATGCAGACACTTATCTCCCACCACGTGCACGGGCGGCGGCTATCTCCTTTAATGAGTCTTTCGGTAGGTCTCGGGCGGATGCCCCCACTGATGTTGACTCTACTCTAACAGACGACGACCCTACCCTAGAGGCCTTCGCTGATGACGACCCCGCCCTAGCAGCATCCTGGCAATCAGGAAGAAAGTGTTTCTTTTGTGGAGGGGCGTGCCATCACAGAAAATTTTGCCCGGCTCGTAATGTGACCTGCAATCATTGCAGCAAGAAAGGACACTTTTCCAAGGTATGCCAGTCACGGGCCTTTGCTAACAAGAAAGGCCGCTCCTCTAAAGTATACCGGTCGAGCGCTCCTGTTAGCTTCACAGCTGCTATCTATGGAGCTGCTCCTCCCCCAAGAACTACTGTTAAGGCTACAGTTGCAGAAGGGAAAATTGCCCCTCCTCCCATCACGGCTGTTTTTCCCCAAAGTTTGTCCCATGCAGCCACGAAGGTTTCAGTAAATGGGCACACTCTAAGCGCGCTAATCGACTCCTGCAGCTCTGACAGCTTCATTAGTAAGCGGGCTGTCAACAGGTTAAAACTGCACATTTATCCCTCGGACAGGGAGATTGCAATGGCTCTGACGACTCTGACCACCAATTCTTCTGGCTTCTGTCTGGTCAACCTCATCCTCAACGGCCGCACTTATCTCTCCACCCGGCTCGGAGTACTCGCAAACTTATGCAGCGATGTGCTTCTGGGACAGGACTTCCAGAAGCAGCACAAGAAGATCACTTTTGAGTTTGGAGGGTCAAGGCCGGAGCTTACCATTTCTAAGGTGCCGTTTTGTGCACTCTCGGCGGCCTTACTCGGTGAACCCTCCCTGTTTGCCAATCTTCCCCCACGCTGTAAACCCATAGCCACCAAATCGCGGCGCTTTAGCCAAGATGATCGAGCGTTTATTGAGGCGGAAATCTCTCGCCTTTTAGTCGACGGTATTATCGAGCCATGTTCATCTCCCTGGCGGGCTCAGGTCGTCATCGTGAGGAATCCCTTAAAACAACATAAAAAACGTCTGTGTATCGATTATTCGCAGACTATTAATCTATATACCGATCTGGATGCCTACCCGCTGCCACGCATAGATGACATGGTCAACAACCTTGCCAAATACAAGGTATTCTCGACCTTCGATTTAAAAAGCGCGTACCATCAGGTGCCACTGCAAGACTCCGACAAGAAGTATACAGCCTTTGAGGCCAATGGTCGGCTTTTCCAGTTTCGCCGCCTTCCATTCGGGGTCACCAATGGGGTGGCCGTCTTCCAACGGGCCATGGATGGCCTAGTCCGGCAAGAGAACTTGACGGATACCTTTCCGTATTTAGACAATATCACTATTGCCGGCCATGATCAAAAGGAGCATGACGCCAATCTTCGGAGATTTTTTGACGTACTCCGCCGTCGCCACTTAACGTTAAACGAATCCAAATCGGTGAAGTCGGTGCCATCGGTGAACATTCTTGGCTACTGGGTGGGCAACGGTGTTATTAAACCGGACCCAGAGCGACTTCGTCCACTTCAGGAGCTCCCTCCCCCGACGAACCTCGGCTCTCTTCGTCGGGCACTTGGCATGTTTGCTTATTACGCAAAATGGATACCACACTTCTCCGATAAAATACAGCCCCTGCTCCATGCGAAGTCTTTTCCATTGGAAGCTACGGCTATTTCTGCCTTCAACCTCCTCAAACGACAGCTGGAGAAAGCCACGCTTCGCTCCATTGACGAAAATCTTCCTTTTGTGGTCGAATGCGATGCATCGGAGGTGGCGATCTCCGCTACCTTGAATCAAGGTGGCCGACCCGTGGCATTCCTATCCAGAACCTTGCAGGGTAGCGAGCTCCATTACCCCCCCGTCGAGAAGGAGGCTACGGCCATCATCGAGGCTGTACGCCAATGGGGTCATTTTCTTGCTCGGCGTCATTTTACGCTTATAACTGACCAGCGCTCTGTGGCCTTCATGTTGGATAACCGGAGGCGCACGAAAATCAAAAATAATAAAATTCAACTCTGGAGGATGGAGCTGGCTGCCTTTGGATATACTATCTGTTACCGACCCGGCAAACAGAACGTGGCCCCAGATACCTTCACACGGGCATTTTGCTCCTCAATGTCAACGTCGACTCTGGCGGATTTGCATATGGACTTATGCCATCCTGGTGTGACCCGCATGTTGCACTTTGTGCGCTCCAAAAATCTACCATTTTCAACCGAGGACGTAAAGAAAACGTGCTCCTCCTGTAGGATTTGTGCAGAATTGAAACCACAATTCTTTCGCCCATCAGATGGCTTACTCATACATGCAATGCAGCCTATGCAGAGGCTCAGCATAGACTTTAAAGGGCCATTGCCTTCGTCGACAAGGAACACCTACCTACTTACGATGGTGGACGAGTATTCACGCTTTCCCTTCGCCTTCCCCTGCCCTAATATGCTTACCTCTACGGTAATTAAATGCCTCGATCAGGTCTTTTCCCTTTGTGGGACGGCCAATTTTATCCACACTGATCGGGGTCCCTCCTTCATGTCGAGTGAACTTAAAAGTTATCTCTCCCAACGGGGAATCGCCTCAAGTAGGACGACACCATATCACCCAATCGGTAACGGACAGGTTGAACGATACAATGCCATCATCTGGAACGCTGTCCGTCTGGCACTAAGGTCACGCAACCTGCCGGACCAGCAGTGGGAAACGGTGCTCCCCGACGCGTTACACTCTATCAGGTCTCTTCTCTCCACATCTACTAATGTCACGCCTCATGAGCGATTCTTCAAATTCCGGCGTCACTCTACACATGGGACGTCTCTACCGTCATGGTTGGTGGCTCCAGGCCCGGTGCTACTCCGGAGGTTCGTCCGGTCTGCCAAAAACGACCCTCTCGTTGACGAGGTGGAGTTAACGGAGGTAAACCCCACGTATGCGCACGTACGGTACCCTGATGGCCGGGAGACCACCGTCTCACTCCGAGATCTGGCTCCCTGCCCAACCGGTCACACGGGCCCGAATGATGAAGGATCCCCCGACAATGATATCAACACTCCGCACCCCTATGAAAATGACGCCCCGCCTGGGACATCGGGGGATCTGCCGGCAACGCTACCGGATCAACTCAGGGAGCTGGACGCTCCCCGTAGGATGGCCACCCGAAACCAGGACGCCGGACAATCTCCAGCCACGACCCGGGATGAGGCCAGCTCAGCACCTGTGGGGACCCGCACCCGGAGTCATGATATTCCCAGTCCTCCACAGGATGATCAAGATGACGTGGACTCTACTGACTTACCGGTACGGGCCAAGCGACCCAGGGACCAGGACACGGTCCGGGGAGACGTGCCTTCCAGTCACAAGCAGAGAGCTAAACGTCTGCGGCTATTTCTGGTCCGCCTAGTCCGTTAAAGGAAGACTGGACTTCCAAACCTTTTAGGGAGGAAGAATGTCATAAATTGCAAGTAACAACTCAGGAAGTACTACTGGGTGGCCAGCTGGGGCGCCGTCCAGGGAGTATAAATACTCAGGCATGGGCCCACCTTGGGGAGAGACAATCTGGAAACAGGAAGCTAGTGACTGCTAACTAGACCTCCATGTTTTGTTACAAGTTGATTAAAGCCTTGCTTTATGTTCAAGTGCATAGTGAGTCTTTATTACGTCAAGGGGCTTCACTGCAGAACCAGATCTATCTCCTCCCAGTGTCCATGCCCAAGCAATCCGCAGCAGGAACCCGGGCTAATTTTTCTTTTCCCTCCCCACCTCCCTATTGTGCCACCCCAGTTGAGATCAACAAACACATTACAGACTGGGGATTGAATCTGAGACCGTCTTGGTCCATCTGGCTCAGTTCCATGCTGGGCACCAACTTAAGCATTGGGGGAGTGATTGAAAGTACATTTTAACAGTGAAAGAGGCTGCCTTAATTTCATTGATCTGCGCAACAAATAATCAATTGACACTTAGAACTTCAGCCAGAAGGAACAACAAAATATTCTAAAATATGCAGCATTCAGTGAAGATATCTATACTCTATTAAATATAAATAATAGATGTAATTTACCTTCGCTTTTCAGCTGATGCCAGGGCTGATATTAATTGTATTTAAACTGTGGTTGGGTCAGATATTGCCATCACCAATGTCGACTCTCAGTCCGGAGTGGAGAGCAGAATTGGCACAGCTGTACTCGGGGGAGGGAAAGGAGTTGTCAGGGTTGGTGTTTTTCTGGGGAAGGGAATGATCTTCTCAGCAGTGAAGCACTACAGTGTCAGTGAGTTGGGGAGATGCTTCTTGCAGAATCTGAGGCTACCAGAGATGCAGAGAGGATAGTCCTGGCAAAATTACAATAATTGGTAACTGCATTGTATATGAAAGAGGGGACTGGGAATCGGACCACAATTATACTCGTACATGAAAAGCGGATGCAGTAAATCAGCGAAGCCTGATACACATCTCCATCTTGTAATGTGTTAACGCACAGATATACGGCCTAATTCTACACGATGCTTGACGGAGAGTGGTGACTTGTGTGGAAGGAATCTTAGATCTTAATGTCAGGCAGAATGGCATCACAGGTGCAGACCTAAAATGCAGCATAGTTTCACCCCATATTGACCCCAAACCACCATAATTCAAACAGTTATATGGAACAGAAATCAGTAAAATGGAGCTGTGTGTGAGCCGCCTTGCTACAGTCCTGAATCTTTTTTGTTTGGAGATCCTATGATGCCATTGGGTGTAATTTAGTGGGTGCAGGTGTTTTGTTGACATCATGTAGTGGTGCCTGTTTGATGGTAGATGGTGTAATTCTTAATAATTTGCGATGGATTGTCCAACATATTTTTAGGGAAGTGAACTGATGGGAGAGGGATTCTTGTGTGGTTACCTGTGATTCGCATGGCATGCAGTGACCTGTGATACTGAGAGGTGATCTCATTGAAACATATAAGATTCTGAGGGGGATTGACAGGGTTTTTTGCTGAGAGGTTGTTTCCCCTGGCTGGAGAGTCTAGAACTAGGGGTTATAGTCTCAGGATAAGGGGTCGGCCATTTAAGACTGAGATGAGGAGGAATCTCTTCACTCAGAGGGTTGTGCATCTTTGGAATTCTCTACCCCAGAGGGCTGTGGATGCTGAATCATAGAGTATATTCAAGGCTGAGATAGATTTTTGGACTCTAGGGGAGTCAAAGGATTTGGAGATCGGGCGGGAAAGTGGAGTTGAGGTCGAAGATCAGCCATGATTTTATTGCATGGCGGAGCAGGCTCGAGGGGCCGTATGGCCGACTCCTGCTCCTATTTCTTACGTTCTTACTGGGAGGCTCAAGGTGCTGTGAAGTGGAGTAGAGACAAAAAATGAAAAGGTATTTATCATAAAATTAGATCACGTGGGTTGATGGGCCTTCTTCATCCAAACCTATTGTGTGGTCTGAACCTATCATTGCCAGTTTACCAAAACAAAAGTGATGCTTGTGAGCAGCCAGCGGATAACCTTACAGAGGTGTACAAGATACTTAACGGTATTGAGAAATTAAACCCCACTAGAGGGTACAGATTCAGAATTATGAAGAGCACATTTGGGATCGTTGTTGGGAAGTATTTCTTTTCCCAGAGGGTGATCAACAGCAGGGATGGGTTGCCAGGATGACTGTTTGAGGCCAGGTCACTGGCCAGCCAGATGGTGTAAAGAGAAGGTGGTAGAGTTGATACTCTGATGGATGTGATCACATGAGCAGGTGGGCCTTCTTCACCCAAACCTATTGTGTGATCCAAACATTTCATTTCCAGTTTACAAAACTGACCTAGAAGGAATAGTAATTGAAATTTATAGTTGAGTTTGAAATATATAAAGTACAATACATCCATAATATATTAAGGGGGAAAAATTTGTTGCTTTGCGCCTCCCGTTAGCGCCCTAAGAGGGCGCTAATGGGGCGCAAAGCAACTAGCGCCCGGGCGCAGCAATGTTTGCACCGCTCGCGAAATTGACCAGATATTTTGTGGCGGCGCTTAACACTACCACCACGATCTCCTGCGCCCGCAGATCGTGACGTCAGTCGAGCGTGTAGCGCCCCAGACCGGATATTGAGTGGCGCCCCCTGCCTTACCGCCTGCCGCTAGCAACGACAGGTTGAGGGGAACGTTTTGTAGTCGGGAAGGGACTGGGAGAGCGCTATTTAAAGGCGGCCGCTTCCTGCCTTTTTTTCTCGGCGACATTTTTGCACCACGCATTCTGAGAGAGAGAGAGAGATACTTCTGGAGAGATTCAATGCTGTGTGAAGGAGTTTTGGGTACTGAGCAGCACTTTGCAGGTTCATTTTGATTTGACCTTCCTTGCATCGATTTAGAAGAGACTATGGGGGCTGCACTCTGAGTTCTTTCCCTGGGCCTCTCCATTGTTCTTTCCAGCAGAATTGATGTACAGGCCGAGATTCAAGGCTGCAATGAGCAGGGTGTGGATGGAGAGCAAGATCGACCCTCCCCTTTAAGAACTGGCCGGCGCCAGTGTGTCTGTGTTCCATTGCTGACTGACATCACATGAGCTTCGCCAGCGCTCTGAGGTAGCGCCTCGCTCCTTGGCATTAGCACTTTAAGAGAGGTGTGTAGCGCCTGATTTAGCGCTCCAATCACCTCCAGGGGCGATAGAAGCCAAGTTTGCAGTCGGAGGCGATAATTAGCGACAGGCGCTAAACTTTGCGCCCGGCCGATAATTGCGCCCCAAACGGGACGATACCGAATTTCTCCCCCTAAAAATCTTACATCTATGTGTACTTCTGGTCACTTTTTTTATTATAAATTCCTCTGTCCACACTTATAATGGAGCATTGAAGGAGAACAAGTGTTTTCCAATAGGAAGAGAGGGAACATTGAGAGGGTGAATGACTTGGGATTTTCTCACAAACTTCACAGAGGCTAGTTGATGAGTACTGGAGGCCTAGGAGTAGATTGCTTAGTTATCTCTGCTGGAGAATGAAAACCTGACAAAAAGGAAGAAGAGGAAATAAAAGACATTTCCTTTCCACTCCCACGCACCAAAAAAAGATAAAGAAACTGACTATGAATTTATTTAAATTTGCATTTATACAAAAATAGCAAGGCCAGCGTAGAATATCTATATCTGTACAGCCAAGGTGTCCAGCCAACAGGAGGCTCCATCTAGGGTTCAGTTCTGCGCTTATTGCCCAGCGCGTAGTGCGTCTGGCAGAGGCTATGGAGATGCCTCCAATCACATGCAATATTCTCAGCCACAGTACAGGGCCAACAGTCCTAGGTGGACTGCTCCATTTAAGTTGAGGGAAAAGAAAGTCGGACAGAGTGTAAAAATGGGTGACTGATTCGCTATCGCCTGCTTTGCGCTACCGCCCAAGGCACATTTCACCCCCTATATTTAACCCCACACGCTAAGGTGGGTGGGCTGTCAATTTTTTTTTATATATAGATATATATATATATATATTGATCGGCCTATTGGAAAATCAGTAATGGGGAGGAAGTCGGTGTCACAGGCCTCATCATGGCTGGCATCACAGAGAGAAAAGGACAAAGGGATGCATGGTCAGTCAGGGAACGCAGGGTGTCGGCCAGGGACCGGGGGGGGCAGAGGATCGGCAGGGAGGCCGGAGGATCGGGGCCAGCCTCATCATCATTGGGGGGGAGGCCTGGGGGTTGGGGTGGGGGGGGAAAGGGAGGCCTGGGAAGGCGATCGGAGGCCTCGTGGGAGGGTCTCCAATCACAGGGGGTGGGTTAGGCAGGGACCCTGGATCCAGGAGGTAGGTATAAAGCCACTTACCTCCTGGATGCAGCAGTCCCTGCCTCTGTTTAACTGCCAGGTTTCACGAATTGTGTGAAACCTGTCCACAGCCAGTTGAATTCAAAATGGAGTGGGAAAAGAGGCTTCCAGCCTCATTACAATATTTAAATTGAGGTAACGCTCCCAGCAGCGTGTTGGTTGCTCACCTCCGGCAAAACCGTAAGTGAGCGGGTTGGATGCGGGATCAGGTCGGGATTCACATTTATAACAATTTAACTGCCCCTAACGCTCCAAACCCACCCGTTTTTTTTAATGGGAAAATTCCTGCCCAAGTGTTTCAGTCTCTCTTCGACCAGATTGGAGAGGTGCACATGAGGGCACCTGTGAAAGACACAAGATAAGGTTCAGATCACAAGAAGGTCCTATTGTTACACCAGTTATTTACACGATTGTATACTGAGATAGTGGACAGTACTGACACACTCCTAAATGTAAGACACTCAGACCTCTTAAGGGAGTGACCAGCACCACTGTACCGGAGAGAATATCTAAGGCAGACCCAAAACTTGTAACGGGTTGCTACACCTGGCTTAGGGAGGGCAGAAAGCTGCCAATTGGTGCTTTTTCTTTGTAACTTTATTTAAATTAATCCCTCTCCATCCACCTGCACCGTTATCCTCCATCCAGCACCCATCCATTTCCACTAGCACTGTGAATCCTGCTGATTCACTAACAGTGCACCTTTGAGCAGAACATCCCAGAGTTCCTTTCTCTCTGACATCCCAGCCGAAACTGTCAGAACTGGTTTACTTGCGAGGAGTAATCGGGACTGCCAGACAAAACCAGGTTTCAAACTCGTGTCCCAGTTGAGAGTCTGACGCTCAGCACTGTTGCTGTCAGTGCTGCCCTCCACCCAGTTCTCTATAGAAACCATTAAACAGAAGAACCCATCTTCTTGGATGAAGTGAAAATTTCAGTCGTTATGACTGTCTTTAGGAAAGCGGCCATGAGAAATAGAGACTTCGACTGGAAACAGTTAGCGTTTGTTGCTGTTAATTTATATTGAAGCCTTTATTGCAGTTGTGGTTCAGCTTGTAAACCAGTCATTACTGAGGGTTGCTTTGCCTGAAAATGGTCAGCGGAGTTTTGGTCAAAATGTTGCTGGAAACATTCTGCTCTTTTCCCTAATGTGGTGTTTGTATATGTTTTGTTTTCACATTTGAATGACAAACAGCAATCACTGCTTATGCAGGCATGTAAAGCATCTGAACTTCTGGAGCTGGTGTTCAGGGTGGACTTAGTTACCCAGGGACATGCAACGCAGGTCTCATTTTAACTCCTACATTGCCAACAATTGACTTCTTTTATTTTGCCACCTTGCTCAAGTGGCCAGACCTCATGTATGGACCTAGATAGCAGGCTATTCGACTGTGGGGAGTGTTACAGCCAAGTCCAATCCTACCTAATGACTCGTACATTTTCCAGTCGGGATTACTGGATAGGAATGGAGGTGATGCTCAGGTTGAATTTTCCTTATTATAAAGCACCTGAGACACCTTCCTGCACATGAGGAGTTGCTATATAAATGCAAGTTGTTGTAATGTAACACTTTAAATGCCGCCCTCCAGAAGAGTGCCATTTGAAGTTTCTACAAAGCAGTACATGCCTAAAAACCCTTCCAACCCATGGGAAACTTTGAGGAGGAACACTCAGCCAAGTGCCAAAGGTGTGCAGTGCTGAGGATTCAGGGACTTCTTTAGCCCTCAAAGCTACGGGTTGGCACAACTTTTCAGTTATTTGGTTTGATACAATGGCCTGATATCGAGTGGGGCGGGTTTTATGCGTGGGTGGGGGAGCAGTTTTGGTTAGAAGCCCGGGTCTCCCCGCACGCTGTGCAGTTTTAACGTCACAGTGTGCGTCTTTTACTCCCAGCAGGTTCCGCACCGGAAGCCAGCCTGATTGACAGGCTTGGCTCCCTGTCTGGTGGTGAATGCCCCAGAGAAGGCTGCAGGCCAGGAGTGGGTAGGGAGCCTGCAACTGGTTCAGTGGTAGCGCGTGGGTGGGGAGGGGGGGGCGGGGGAGGGGGCGGGGTACGATCGCAGAGGGGGTGGAGATTGATGATGTCAGCACGATGAAATGGAACATTTTTCCACTTACGGTGCACCACATCGAGTACGCTCAGGTCAGCTATATCATAGCCAGCAGAAGGATAAAGCAGCCTCTAATTTGCCCCACAATATATCTTCTCAAAGGAAAAGTGTCCCTTATTAGACCAGTGTGATTTTTTTCCCCACTCTCTGCACCAGCTCCCTCGGTGACCTTTATGAACGAGGCTGTCAATATGTGGCAAATTGTAGAATGTTTGTGCTCTGGACTCGCATCGACTAGGAACTCAGTTGAGACTGCCCAAACATGTAGGAGCTGGCAGAGAGAGGAGACCTTCCTCCCATCAGTTCTTCTGAGCCAGTAGTGCAGAAGCGGTCTAGTGATGGCTACCTCTCATTGTGGGGAAGTCACCGGCCGGCCAGTGCTCTAGCAGAGACACAGCTAAGATGGGTACACCTGTGTGTAAGCCCATATCCTGCTACCTTGTGGTACAAAGCCATCATGACTGTAAACCCATAGCCGACCACCCTCTCACCCTGTGGTGCCGTTCTTCAATGCATGGTGCCTCTGCTCTGCCCTGTTGTGCTTTTATTTAAAAAGAAATCTGACACAAGTATTTTCTGTTTAGTCGCTGATGCTCAGAGCTTCACGCAAGGCGGGGGACTGAAATTACTGGAACTTCTGGTTCACCTCCCTATGACTCCACGTTCAATTCCTCACTGGATTTATTGAGTGCAGGTTAAATTCAGAGCACACAGATATTGTTTCGTGTTTCTTAGCAACAAAACTATTTTGTTTAAAAGAAAACTCTGGTCCCATTAGACATGGGACATTATTATCAGTGCGAGTAAATCTTGTATATAATTCTATCTTGAAATCACCGATTAAAGGGACAACATCCCTTTTTTCCATAAGCTACTCAGGCTGTATTCAAAATAATCACAAGCAAAATCAATTCTACATACTTCTTAAAAAGTTCAGCAGGCATTTTTAGTAAAGTCTGAAATAACTGCTTCACTGCTGGTGTGTGTGTTTGTGTGTATATGTAGTTGCTATAGACTGTACTTGTAGTATCAGTCAGGATATCACTTATTTGAATGGAATGGAAAATATACCTGCTATTGACAAAGGGTCCAAAGTTCTCTGAATGTACTGACATACTATTTAGGCTACTTATTGTTTTTTACTGGCGTACTAGGTGAGTAATGTTTGTGGTGGGGGCGGGTGGGGTGGGATTTGGAACGTATCATCACTGACGTTCATCTTATGTCGAAGACTGTGTATATAGGAGAGATTGGGTTGCATCAGAATCTGCTGCCATTCATGTGGGGTGAGGGTTGAGTGATGTCAGAGTCCGATAGTGTGTGTTGGAGGGGAGAAATTGAATTAAATTGTCATTGATATTCAGCAGTAACTCGCTCAGTAGATTCTCTTAACATGCAACATCAAAAAATGTTCTAACAAGAAATGGTATCTAGTTTTCAAAATACAATCAACTCCCCTCTTCCTGAACAATTTTTTTTTATTCATTCACGGGATGTGGGCGTCGCTGGCAAGGCCAGCATTTATTGCCCATTCCTAATTGCCCTTGAGAAGGTGGTGGTGAGCCGCCTTCTTGAACCGCTGCAGTCTGTGTGGTGAAGGTACTCCCACAGTACTGTTAGGGAGGGAGTTCCAGGATTTTGACCCGGCGACGATGAAGGAACGGTGATGAATTGAGACTCCATACAGCTAACACAACATTCGGTGACTGAGATCAGATCTCCAACAATCAGTACAGCCCACCATTACATGCCATGAATCAAATTCCATCCTGTCCCCACGAGACACCAACAATCAGACCAGTGCCGCAAGTTTAAAACATAAAACATTTTATACAGTTGTTGCTATAGCTTGAACACTGAGCAGTTGCTGGGCTCCATGGAATTTGCTCAGTGCGCCACATGGCCCATTCTCATTTCATGCTCTCGTATGTTCTTATTTATGATCGGGTAGATTGTACTTGGTCTGTAGAAGGAGCAGACTTGATTGGCCAGGTAGCCTTTCCTTGCTCTTGTGTTTCTTACATTCTCGTGCTCTGAGGAAACCTTTTCTTCAGTTTATTACCAGAGCATTCAGGGTTTTTCAGATTGATTGCTGCTCTGTTGCACACTTAGGATCTTTATAGAAATAGTTTGACAGAGAGCCCTGAGTGGAGGTACAGCCATTAACCCAGGGTCACATCAGCGATTGTGTTGTTTTAATTATGAGTTCATTCAGCTCCCGTGCACTGTCTGGCTCGATTTCGCCTCCAACCCAATTCTCATGGTAATCTCAACAATACTCACTGTTTAAGGGGGAAAAAAATCCCAAAAACAACACAGATGGACAGAGGAGAAAAAAAGAATGTTAAAGTTAATAATCTTTGTAACTGGTTTTTAAAAGGGGTCCTGATGGGCAGACCTGCTGTTTAAAAGCCTGTTATTTTACTGGGTTTTGTGAGGTCATTAAGAGGTGAAAGATTTTAAATTATAAATGGCAGCTCCAAGCAATGGAGGTTACACACTTTGCTCTAACCCAATAACTTCCAACGTTAGATAAATATTTATGTGAGACATCCCTTCTGCAAGCTATCTTCAGGAAACAGTCTCATTTCAATGGGTCTGTTTAAAAAGTAGCCAAAAAAATGAACTTGGGCAACATTCCCTTTCACACTCTCAGCTTTCTAACATTCATCATGAAATTTAAACGAAGCAAAAGGGATAAGGATGCGATAAGTCTAAAAGAACGTGCGCCCATGATATAATTCATTTTTAGATAAACTCTGTGATCATTTGGCAGAATACCCTTCCCCTTTAATGGGATTGAATTAGAAAATGCCTCTAATTTTTTTTTACATTGCTCTTTTAAAAAAAAAAAATCTCTCGTCAGATAGATGCATGTGTAATTTGTAAGACATACGTCAACAACAACAACAATTTGATTAGAGCCGTTAATGTAGAAAAACATCCCTCGTTGCTTCACAGTCGTGTAATCAGATAAAAATCGATGCTGAGCCAAAAGAGATATTAGGAGGGATGAGCAAAAGCTTGGTCAAAGCGATCGCTTTTAAGGAGGTCTCAAGTAGGAGAAGGAGGTGGGGTGGTGGAGAACACCACTAGATGATGAAGATTGGGGTTGAACTTCTCCTCCTCTTCAATCCTCAAATAAAGATACCTCTCCCTGTGCACACTAGTGTACGCCAGCGACTGGACAAGGACTACAAGTTTGAAAATTAAGCCTTAGTACAGATTTAGATACCTAGCACTATGTCTAAAGTGAAAGGAGACCTTACGCAAGATGCTAGCTGCACAGCATATCCCTCTTAGTGTGTAACGATGAGGAACAGCAAATGGTGGTTTGCATATGCTATGGTGCCCCTTATATTCTGCACTTGTGCATGGCCATTTTATTTATTTCTTCCAATTTTCTTTCTCCCCGACACCCAAAGGTGTTGACTATCTGCCGGTTATGGTTCCCTGGGTGCCGGATGCTCTCCTGTACTTTGCCCATGTGGCTATTTATCACTCGTGAGCTTAAGATGGTGAGTGTCGGTAGGCTCTTTGGGGGAAAAATTCGTCCCCTTAGCGTTTCCCATTAGCGCCAGTAGATGGTGCTAATGGGGCGCTAGACCAGTATCGCCGGGGTGAGGTGAATCCAGCACCGCATGCCAAATACGGTCCTCCCATAGCGCTGCCGGTAAGAGGTATCGCCGGGAACGTCAATGCCAGGTAGATCATGATATCAGTGAGTGTGCAACGCTCACTGACCACCTGATTTTCAAAATTGATTCTTGCCACTTACCTCACCGCCTGGAGTAAACACCGACAGGGAGAGCTGGCGTGCAGCACCAGGAAGCCGGCTCCAGGGACGTTATTTAAAGGGATCATCAGTAATCACTTGCAGCTGTCAGGTTAGTGCAGTTTCAGTGTATATTTTGTCAGTTTCACCAACAGTTGGAGCACAGATTGCTGGCCTGCTGCGACACTGTGAAAGCCCCTGGTCAACGGTGGTAGACCCAGCCACGATGGCAGCAGTCAGAGCTTGCATGGCATCAAGTTGGGATTGCATGAGAGCAGTCTGAGATTGTTTGCCACCAAGCATAGATTCCATTACAGCACTAAGACATTGGGCTGGGTTTTGATACTGGGGCGGGTTAGGGTCGTGTCATCCACTTTTCGTGTTATCCACCCGACTGCAATTGGATGTGGGAGATTGATGCGATTTTCACCAAATTGGGCAATTGAGTTCCAGCATGTGGGAACCCATGACCCAATTAGTGTTTTCAGTCTGAAAGTCGCCTCTGATGATGTCATCATTGCTGCTGCATTGAAGGTCTGCAAAGACTGCCTGGCCTTTGTAGTGAGAGGACCTGGATGCAAAATGAGCAGCAGCAGCCCTAAGTCTGCTCCCAGATATTTTTGCACCACCACTCCCAGACATGTCTCCCATCCATCCATCCACCACCACTCCCAGATCGATCAGCCAGCCAGCCAGCCAGCGATAGTCAGCTATCCAAATGTGCTCCCGCCAGGTTTCATATTCGTGGTTCAGAACAGGCTTGCTTCACGTAGAAAAAGGATTAAAATCACAAAGGCCTTTCAAAATGGCAGTATAGAGGCAATTTAGTGCTTGTTAAGGGCCTTAACAGCCTATCCCGCCTCTTAGAGGCGGGACGGAGTCGGGACCAGCAGACACGATTTAATGAAAATTGCATGGAGGCGGGCTTGTGCCCGCCCGCCAGTTTTTGCAATTTTAACGCCCCACACGCCTCCAAACTCACCTCCACGGGTCAATGAAAATCCAGCCCAATGAGTCGCTTTCACCTGTGCTGCAATGGAAGCTGCCAGATCGCCCATCACATGCGGCATCAGGTCTGGGTCGCCACAGTCTCTCTGAGGGTCTACCATCCTTTGCAGAGTGCAGTTGATGGGCTCCGTGGTGTGCGCTGCTCTTTGTGCAATGCTGGAGGTGGACTCCTCCACACTCCTTACCATTGCCGAGAGGCTCTCGGGCACCCTTGCCATTGCACCTATCATCTCCGTATGCATGCTCATTACCCTTCTTCTAAAGGCCACCCCATCGAGGTCCTCATCTGAGTCCTGTGCAGCAGAACTCACATGCGAATCACCCTCCGGGGAGCTGCTTCCCGAGCTACCCTTTCCCCCTGGCCTTGCTGCAGCCCACTCGTCCCCGGAGCCTCACCCTGTGCAGATCCCGCTACTATACTAGCCTCTAAAGAACACGTAGTGCCAGCAGGCTCGAAGGGCCAAATAGCCTACTCCTGCTCCTATTTCTTATGTTCTTTTGTATCTGAGTTGGAGTCTGCGGGTGAGAGATGCAGTGACGCGGTGTGTTCTTCCTCTTCCTCTTCTCCCGCCTCGCTCTCTACCGTGCCCTCAGGGACAGGCTGCTCAGCTGCTTGCTCATTATCTGAAAGCATAAAGGCACAAGAGTCGGGTTAAGGTGAGGGGAGGGGGGCAGGAAGGGAGAAATGCATGCATACAGCATGACTAGCTGGAAAGTGCGAAAACACTTGTGGGATGAGGGGGAAGTGGGATGTGAGAAGAAGGAGTAGGGATGAACATACCGTTGTTGTCCCCAAGGGGGTTAACATTGCGGTGGCCACGGCGCCCACCACCTGGCGCCCAATGATTTGCAGCACTCGATTCTCCAGCGCAAACCGTGGTTGGGGGTCAGCTTGTCCTCCGCCTGTACGCTCCTGCTCCCTCCTGTTGTGTGTCATCTTAGCCTGCAAGAGAAAGGAAAGTGTGTGAGTGAGTGTGGAGCAATGAGTTTGGGTGATGTGCCTGCCATAGTTGAATAGCTGTCATTGTGTGCAAGGTGTGAGATATGGGTGTAGGTGTTGTTAGGTGGAGATTGTTGGTGGGTGAGTGCTGGGTTTGTGTTGCTTTGGGCAGTGTGTGAAGATTGTGGTACAGATGGTGGTATGTAGCATTTGTTGAAGCATTCACTCACCCTGACCACCCAAGTGAGCTCTTTAAATTTCTTCCTTGCACTGTGTGTGGGCCCTGGGGACCACAGTGCTGCCCGAGACATGCTGCGCTATCTCCCTCCACATGGTGTGGAAGACTTGTGGTGAGGGCCTCCTGCCACTTGCCGGGTAGACCACTACCTCCGTCTCTCCACAGCAAAAACAAATGCCTCCAATGCTTCAGCGGAGAATCTGTTATCTCGCTCCCTGGGGCATGTACCTGCCATGAGCACCCCTGGTTCAGTCCTCCGGCTCCTTCTCCTTGTTCTGCTTCTGCTTGCTGAGGCAGCTGCACAGCCAGCAATGCTAAGAATGAGGTGCTGCAGCATCAATGAACCTCCCCTTTAAGTAGTGAAAAAAGCCTGTAGCAATGATGAGTTGCGATTAGACTGCACACAATATTGGTCCACCCTTTAAGTCTAATGCCAATGAGCTTGGGTTTTAAGACTTGATTTAGGACTCCGATCATTTTATTGAGCAGTGCAACACGGTGGCATAGTGGTTAGCACTGTTACCTCACAGCGCCAGGGACCCGGGTTCGAATCCGGCCTCGGGTGACTGTCTGTGTGGAGTTTGCACATTCTCCCCGTATCTGCGTGGGTTTCCTCCGGGTGCTCCGGTTTCCTCCCACAGTCCAAAGATGTGCGGGTTAAGTTGATTTGGCTATGATAAATTGACCCTTAGTGTTAGGGGGATTAAGTACGTGGGGTTACGGGGATAGGGTGGGATATGTATCGGTGCAGGCTCGATGGGCCGAAATGGCCTCTATCTGCACTGTGGGGATTCTGTGATTCTGTGAGCATGAATTTTTCATGCAGTCTAAAGCATTTGCGCCTGGCGCTAATTCTCCAACTTTTCTACTGACACCGCCCATTCCTTGACTCTAACGAATTTCTAGCCCTTTGACTTTAGGTGGCATCACAGCTGAGCTCGATCCTTTCCTCACCCAACGCCCACATACATGGAATTCTAGTAGGGGCTGTTCGACAGCAATCAAGATTAGGAATCCTGGTAAATCTGCGTTCCCCAACCCAGGGCATTGAAGCAATTATAACTCTTCCGTAGTTGTCCCAGTTGAGGTCAAGTAACTCAACAAGGACCTGGATTAAACCTGAGACCATCTTGATCTGTGCAGATCATCTACTCACTGAGCCAGTGGAAGATCGTCCATTTTATTTGGAGGGACAGGCTGATCTGGATTCGGTTTGGCCAATTTCCGAATTTTCACAATGAATCCAAAAGCGTCCAATTCATACCCATTTAGATTCTAATTTTCTTGCTCTTTAGGCTTGGCTTTCCTTGAGAACGTGTGCAGAGACAGACTAATTTATGTTTTGAAGTCTGGAATTGCATTTTAAGGCTCGTTCCACATTTTCACAAGAGTACATCAAGCGATTCAACCAATGCTTTACAAAGGAGTATTTACATAAGAGTAGTCAGCCTTTTACTTTAATCGATAAAAGTATGTTCTTTCACCTCCTTTAAATTGCGTAAATTTTACTAATGTGAAGTCATTGAAAGTTTAAAACAAATTTTCTCTATTTTGCATTCAGTTCAACTTTTTCACTGACATTAATGACTGAAGGAAAATCTGAACTGTTCAAAGCATTGAAATGTTAAATGGCTTCTTATGGGGAGAGGCCTGTTACACACCCACCTGATTTTCATTGCCCGTTTAACGCCATTGCCGAAGGTTATAATTACCCCCCCATTGTCTTTGGTAACATTTTCGCGAAACACACTGGGTAAGGTCAATTCCCCATGGCTGTTATCGCATCAGTTTTGCTGGCTGCAGCTACAGTTGCCCCTGTAGCTGTCTCTGATTGTGTAGACTGCTGATTGTGAGTTTGGGTGTGCAAGACAACAGATCATCAAAATGAGCCACATATCTCGCTGGGGCAAGTGAGATTGAGCTCCGAATTCTCTTCCTGTGTGAGGTGGACACAGGATCTTGAGTAAACCCACATCTTGCTGCAATGGGGGGGGGGGGGGGGGGGGTGCATCAAAGAAATTACCATCAGTTTGAAAGATTTGTTTGCCTGAATATTTTGCGGTATGCCTTCATACCGTGTATTGGTGTGGTAGAATAACGCACAGTGTGGAGTCCCCCCGGTTCTGAGTATTGTTGCCGCTGACAGCCACACTCACCTGTTTTTAGTTTGCTGGCACGATTGCTCGGACATTCTGTTTCGAATTATTTGAAACTGACTCCCTTAATAATTACCGCAATGACTTGGAACATTCTGCTTTTTTGAATTAGGTTTATTACTGCAGCTCACTGCAGGTAGCATCAATCACTATTTTAAAAGCAGCTTCCTGTGTTGTGACATCCTGTCTTATGACACACTCTGCTACTTTCAGTTATGTGTTACAAGGAGAGTAGATTACAAGAAGGAACTTGTGATGGAGTCAGTACGGCAACAGGCAGCATTAGGGCAACATCAGAAACCGCAGGAGAAAGAACGTGGTCGAGTTTGAGGTGCCACTAAGTTAAAGAGCAGGACCTACTTACTTGTCAGTGAAATATTAAACTGAATATTATTCATTTCTGTCCTGCCACAGCACCTTTTTAACTTTCACTTGAGGCTCATCTTATTGCTACACATTGTTTCAGGCTGAATTTTTCAGGATGCCCAAGCAGCGTGTCACAAGCCCTCAGCATCTTAACACATCCCCGTATTCTAGCTCACTGGCCAGATTAATACTGCACCCAGAGCAATCCCAAAGTGTATCCTCCATCTCGCCTTGAACATACCAATGTTGAACTAAAGTAAGCTGCTGAACCACAGACTACATTTTAAAATAAATTCATTTATGGAACTTTTACGCTCATTTGATTGTGTGGTTGTACTTCCGAACTTCTAGAACTTATGGGCCTGACAAAGGTGGTGGAAATGACCAAAATGTTGGACACAGCCCTTATTATACTATGTATATCGTAAAGAACTTAAAAAGGTAACAGTACAGCTCTGCCTTTAATAGATGTCCCTGTACTTACACTTTCAAGTAGGGAAGTGGACCATTTCTGTTACTCGGTGCAAGTGTTGAGCACTCTCGGGTCAGTTATCGGGTAGGCCGCTCTCTACCCTGCCCAGTACATCTTAGTTCCAAACTCAAAAAGAGTGCTCCCTACTGCACAGTGTGAATTTGTCCATTTCCCATCCCTGTAATTCTTACCAACCCTGAAATTGCACTGTGAGATACCAGCATTCATCTGAATTGCTGTCTGCTATTTCAGCTGAGGCACCATTTGTTTAAAATAAATGGGTTACCCCCCTCTGCTGACATAAGCAGAGGGAGGCATTTCAGACAAGCACATTAGGCTTTCGCTAGTATTCCACTGTGTAATTTCAGGACAGTGGTGTCTGAGCGAAATTGCCAATTTGTGCTGAGTAATGGATAGTTTTGGGCTGTTGGCCTATGCTTACTAGGAGCTAGGTTGACACAGCCCAAATTAATCTCATATGCGGTTCTGACAGCCACCAGAAGATACTTTCCTCTGATCAGTCGAAGCCAGACTGGAGCCCAGAGCCAGTAGTGAAAGGACAGCAAGCTAAACTCCCTTCTCCATCCACTGCTTTCAGCACATGACCTTTGACCTTTGCTTTTATTGTTAATAATTGGAGAATAGTTGCAGGTAACCAAAATTAATAATGAATGAAGGTTATAATAACCAGAGTAAAATAACAACAACTACATTTATATAGCACCTTTAACCTAGAAAAGCATCCCAAGGCACTTCACAGAGGTGTAATCGGACAAAAATGGACATTAAGCCAAAGCAGGTATGAGGAGGGGTGACCAAGAGCTTATTCAAATAGGTAGTTCTTAAAAAGGGTCTTAAAAGAGGAGAGGGAGGTGCAGTTTAGGGAGGGAATTCCAGAGCTTTGAGCCTAGACAGTTGAAAGCACAGCTGCCAATGGTAGGGCTAAGGAGGGGATGCACAAGGGGCCAGATTTGCAGAGTTCTGGGTGGGAGGTTGTAGGACTGGAGGAGGTTACAGAGTTAAGGAGGGGAGAGGCCATGATGGAGAGGTTATGGGGTCAGGCTTGAATAGGATGCCAACGGCCTGGTTCAACCAGCGACAGTGGCTAGAAACGGGGACGGAATTAGTGGCAAGAGGACAGAGTTTGTGGTGGGGCAGAACACAATGGGCCATATATTCCGATCCCTACGGGTGTGTACGCGCCCTGGAGAAGGGCCTCTGCGGGGGGGAGAGTTCCACTTTCTGGAGAACCTCCGTCCGCAGAAAACCCTTAGAAATCTTACGCCTGGTAAAAGCAGGCAGCATAAGAGTTGAAAAAAAGTTTTTAAAAATTCACTCATTTATCATTTAAAAATACTGTACTTTAAAAAAAGGTAAGTTTATTTTTAGCCCCATAAAAAACTTTAATTATTTTTTTCAAAAAATTAAATTTTTGTTTAAAATATTTAGTTTATTGTAATTTCAACTCATTTTAAAAATGTGATTTTTTAAAAATGTATTTAATATTTTTGGGGTGATCTCCATTCATATATTTGACAGGTCTATCTGTCAAGTGTATGAAGGGAGATTCCCTTCTCCTATTGGCTCCCCATGGCCCACGTGATCCCAGGGACGCTTGCGAACCGCCTGCGCCTCTGGGATACGTGGGCCCTGCGCATTTCCAGTTGGAGAGGCCCAGGATCGGAAGTATACGCACCTCGGGAGCCCTCGGGTAAGTCTGTAGATTTTTTCCAGATCGGAGGCCTCCGCACGTAGGAAGCTTCCGACCGGAAAATACTAGCCAATGGCTTTAGTCTTCCCAATGTTTAACTGTAGGAAGTTGCACACATCTGAGTTTGGATGTCGCGCAAGCAGCCTGACAACACAGAGACAGTGGAGGGGTCGAGGGAGGTGGAGGAGAGGTAGGGCCGGGTGTCGACAGCATACATGTGGAACCCAACCCCATGTCTTCAGATGATGTTGCCAAGGGGCAGCATGTCGACGAAGGGGAAGGGCAGAGAGGGGGGGGGGGGCGGAAAGGTTAAATCCTTTGAGGACTGCGGAGTTAATGATGTGGAAGTGGGAAGAGAAGCCATTACTGGAGATGCTCTTGCTACAAATATAGTAAGTTAATATGATTCTAGTCTTCAAAACTGTCACTGAAATACTTTGGTCATACAAAACAAATGAAGTGCTTCAATTGGTATCCATTAAAGGATAAGATTTTCCTATTTAAGTTGATTTGCTGTGAGCAAATTGAACCAATGAAAGAATTTTAAATTATAAATAATTGCACTGCATTATATAAGATTGCCTTTAATGTTTGTGATTCTGCCCTTTGATTTGGCATGAAAGATGCAATTTTGATACGTCAGTGGCAAAGGGGTTTAAAAAGAAATGATCCTAACAAAATTCCCCCATTGTATTGCTGATCCTTTTTATTGCCGTCATGGGGCATGTAATGTCTTTCCTGGCTCGTTTCCAGGGGTTTTCCATTTGATGGATGCATTGCCTAAAAAGAACTCTACAGCTGAGGCCTTTGGAATTCATAGCTCTTTCCTTGAGCCGCCTTGTTAGAAATAATTTCAGATGCTGACTGCTTGGAGATGACATGATAATAATACAGCTACGTTCGGGCAGCTCAGCCAGAAGGGTCAGCAGCCCCACTGGAGCTGCAGTGTGCTGCTGTGGAAACCGGGCGAGTGCCTGCGTCTGTCTCTCTGTCTGGCTCAGCTTCCTGATCTCAGCAGTGCGATCTGGAGCCACTGGTGCTGGCCGGGAGCTTCCCCCACAGGCTGGGGTGAGGCAAACCAGAGGGTGAACCTGTTCTTGTGCACCTTCCTAATTGCTGCTGTGCCATAGGTGGCAGAAGCTGCCTGCCCACCCTCCGAGACAAGGTGTGGCGTGTGGCACAAGGAAACCTAACAGAAGAGAAGGGCAGAAGCTATAAGTAACTTGTATCTTTAATTAAAAAAAGTCCTTGATCAGGGTCATCCAAAACTCTGCTGCCCGTGTCCTAACTCGCATCAAGTCCCGTTCACTCATCACCCCCGTGCTCGCTGACCTACAATGGCTCCCGGTTAAGCAACGCCTCGATTTTAAAATTCTCATCCTTAAAATTCAAATCCCTCCATGGCCTCACCCCTCCCTATCTCTGTAATCTCCTCCAGCCCCACAACCCTCCGAGATATCTGCGCTCCTCTAATTCTGGCCTCTTGAGCATCCCCGATTTTAATCGCTCCATTATTGGTGGCCATGCCTTCAGCTGCCAAGGCCCTCCCTAAACCTCGTCGCCTCGCTACCTCTCTTTCCTCCTTTAAGATGCTCCTTAAAACCTACCTCTTTGACCAAGCTTTTGGTCATCTGCCCAAACATATCCTTATGTGGCTCGGTGTCAAATTTTGTTTTATAACGCTCTTGTGAAACGCCTTGGGATGTTTTACTACATTAAAGGCACTATATAAATACTAGTTGTTGTTGTTGTTGTTATTACTGGTACCTACTCTGCATTTGGAAGTAGATAATTCAGCGAATCAGAATCCACTTCAACAAGGAAGGATGCAAGCTTGGATAGTACGTCTCAAAACTTTGGACTATTCTGATATTGTCTAGAGTTAGGACTGTAAATACAGTAGCATGCGGAAGATTTAAAATAGTTCCCTTAATTCCAGCTCTATGTCTTTGATCGAACAGTTGCTCACAGTCTATGTCAAAAAGCCTGCTTACATTGATGCCGTTCAGCATTTTAAAGACCTGGATCATTTCCCCTGTCTCTCCCAAACTTCTACCCTCCAGTGAAAACCAGTTCAGTTTTTGTATCCGGCAAATATGAAAGGTATTGAAAATGATACCCTATTATAGGCAGACTTAATTCTGATAAAAGAAAGATTTAAAATGTGACTATGAGAAGAACAGACAATCCTTTATGGAAAAAAAATACATTCAAACTTTAAAAAAAAAAGTTGGGATGTGGGTGACGCTGGAAAGGCCTCACTTATTATCCATCCCTAGTTTCCCCGGGAATGTAGTGGTGGGCCTACTTCTTGAACCGCTGCTGTCCATGTGGCGATGGTGCTCCCACGATGTTGGTGGTAGGGAAATCCCAAGATATTGACTCAGCGACGATGAAGGAATAGCAATATATTTCATAATCAGGATGGTGTGTGACTTGGGAGGGGAATGATTGAGAGGCGTGAGAGATGGAGAGATGTAGGATTCTTTTGATGGATCAGTCCTTATGTTCCAGAACTACATTGTAAAATTTAATCTCCTGTATCTACCCATCTAATATAGAGTATAGCAGGTTAATGAACTTAATCAGTAGCAGGGGAACAAAAATTACTTTCTTTTCCTTCCTAAGTGTACTCATCTTGAATCAATGAGCTCTATACTGTAATAACTGAGATACTAGGTATTTTTTTTCCATCATCTATTTCTAAAAAGACATCTTAAACCAAACAAGCTGGAATAATTTGTGAGATGAATCACTAACCCAATACCACAGAACTCCTTGAAAAGTTAAAAACAACATGCAAACACCTTCCTCCCCCTCCCCTCCCCTCCGAACACAAAATATATAGGAAGTGAAAATCTGCCAAAAACAACTCTTAATAGAAACACACACATCAAATATCGTTCCGAAAATGTCTTTTATATAAATAAACACGTTCGAATTTCTACACCCCAATGCAGCGTAACAGAAATATTAAAGTGGAATTGTAGAAAGCTTTTTTTGGTGTTAATTAAAATGAATTGGTGTTGGCTTCATGTGAACCTGGGTTACCCTATAATGGAAGAGCTTGATGTTGCGGAGTGCTCGGACCCCAGCCGCACCATTTCTACAAGATCGCTACTGTCCTCCCCTTGCCTTTGGTCTGTCTTCACAAATTCCTCGAGCTCCTGGACGGGCTGCTTTAGGATGATATCAGGAACTGCATGAAGTTGTCCCAGCTCTAGAGTGTGTAGAAGACCCTAAGACACTAAGGCCATCGCACTTTGAGTCAGTTTTGGGAGAGAAAGCAGGCATGTTTAAAAAAATATATATATAAGGTTACAGAGACGTGATTTCCCCCCACATTCAGAATATTGCCTAAATATTTATTTTTAACTTTTTTATTAAAGGTTTTATTCCTTTTAAGAAAACATAGGCCTGGAATTTGCGGCGAACTGGCAGCTTTCGTCGTCATTCTGCCTTTGAAACTGACCGAAATTTCAGAATTTAGCACATGTGCAGCCTAATGTGTAAATCGGTCAGTCATTCACTGCTCCTCCACAGGCTGCACTGTGCCCCCAACCCCCACCCCCATACAGAGCCGGCAATCAGTGAAATCCTCAAATCAGGGAAACTGACGGAAACTTCGGCTCTTCCGCAGTAATACAAGACATCCAGTCACCTCTCGGCCCCTTATTCTGAGAATAAGCAGGCTAGAATGTTCATTATTTCTTTCCTCATCATACAGTACATGTGGTTAAAACCCAAGGTTTGCCTGCTGGTCATCGCCAGATTTTCGTGTCATGTTTCCTGTGTGCCCTCTTTCATCGCAGCACTGAATATGATGTAAACATTTAGTATTTTCTATACATGCAAGGAATTTTAATCTAAACTTTTCAAAGAGATTCTTCCTTTTTTTCTCCCGAGCACACTCAGTTGCAAGTGTGTGCAAATATTGGTAAGTGGCTCTAGACATCATGGAGCACTGCGACAGCATTATGCCAAGAACGTATCATGTCACAGAGTGCAGGAAACGGGTCTGTCTTCGTGAATTCCTGTTATCAGCCGTGCCGGCAGAGGTCGTGGGTCCGACGTAACAGTGACTACACTTTAAAAAAGTAATTCATTGGCTATGAAGTACTTTGGGATATTCTCAGGATGTGAAAAGCACGATATAAATGCAGGCTCTTTCCTTCCTTTGGGAAGAATTAAGGAAAGGGGCAGCAATACAAAGTACGTTACAAAAAATGGGACCTAGGAAAGTAAAGGAGTTATCATAATACAAAATAAAATGAATTGAATCTGGCATTCAGTGTCGATAATGCTTTGTCACACAGCTGCTTTACTTAGAGGCAACCCTGAATCTATAAAACTCAGAACTGGCTTATCGAATGCAGTATCACTGAAGAAACTTCCCCGTCTGTTGGTGCAAATGTAACTAGTAACGTATGACTAACAATGAATGACTTTGCCAATTGCCATAAGTTAACAATAACAAAATTCAGTTGCATGTGTAATAGATGGTTGATTGAGTGCAAGACTTGAAAGCTGTATCTGTAAGAAAATATTGTTTTAATTGTGTGGCAAGGTTTAACCATATTTATAATAGAAATTAAAGTAATATTATTGTACCTCTGCTGTTTAATGAGTTTATTAAGTAGTAAAAGCTGACATTTAAACTCCAGTTTTGAGATTCTGGCAAAAGAAAGGCTTCATCTGGCCTATGGCACACCATTCGGCCCCTCGAGCCTATGACAGTGCAGCACTCCCTCAGCACTGCACTGGAGTGTCAGCCTAGATTTTTGTGCTCAAGTCTCTGGAGTGGGACTTGAACCCACAACCTTCTGACCCCGAGGAAAGAGTGCTACCCACTGAGCCACAGCTGACAAGAAGAGCATTTGTGAGACAGAAGCAATAAAGAGCTCAATTGTTTAGATAATGACTGTCACCATCACCAATTATTTTTGATATTGGAGCAAGGATAAACAGTAATGGCTCACACATGAAGAAGAATGACCACTCGGAGAAGGTAGTGGGATGAGCGCAGTACCCATGGCACTTCCAGCGTAAGTCAGCCTTGCAGAGTGTGGGCGTGGAAATTGGAGCTAAAAAACCGCAGCAGCAAGGAATACCCAGTACTTGGCAGGGTTACATCAGAGAGTGCAGTACTCGCAGGGTTAATTCAGAGTGCAGCATTCGCGGGATTAACAGTGTGTGCAGCATATGCAGGGGTTGCATCAGTGTGCAGTACTTTCAGGGTTAAATCAGAGAGCGCAGTACCTGCAGAATCGGTAGTGCCTGCAGCACTCAGAGGGTTAAATCAGAGTGCAGTACTTGCAGGGTTAAATCAGAGAAGGTTTTGACAAAGAGTTACAAGCAAAGCATGAGCCTGACTCTTCTCTCCACAGGTGCTGACTGACCTGCTGTATGTTTTCAGCATTTTCTGTTTATGTTTCAGATTTCTAATACTTGCAGTTTCTTTCTCTTATTTAACTCAGAGCGACTGCTGAATTCCTGCATCTTTTCCCACTGAAATCCTACACTGCTGATATAATAGTGCTATTAGTATTATCTGTACACGAAAAAATATAGAAGATTGGCATTATGTTGAATTATTCATTTGAACTCTTAATTATGAAGGAGATGTATGTCAGCTTGTGTAAATAGTTTTCATGTGTGTATTATGTAACGTGATCTTGTCGTGGAAACAGTGAGTTTGAAATGCTGTAGTAAATTAGCTTTTAAGGCCTAAAATAACATTGACAGATGTTTTAAAGGGGGACTCTACCCTTTAAAAAAAATGACTCTTTTATTCATACGTAAGTGTTCAGAACTACGTGTGGTTGTGATATGGAGGAAATCAGCATTTAGAAGTTAGTTTTTTTCACTGTCTGCTCTTCACTGTATGGCACAAAGGACTGGTGTCCCATTAGTAAAAACGAAGGCTTCTGCATCTCCCTCTCACTCGATTTTAGGGGCCGAAAACTCCACTTCTGACTGCAGTACAAGTGGCACATAAAAACATCATCGTTGCGCCGCCCTCTTGGGTGGAAACATTTTTTTTGGCGTCATGTGAAGCTAATTCTATTCTATTAAACGCTGAAGTGGTGCAAATGAGCTCTAGAAATGTACCATGATGTTAATATTTATATGAGGGTGTGAAAAGGTGCTTTGTGTTGAGGAGTGAAACAGCTGATTCCGAGTGCTTCATCGCACTGGCACACAATATCTGCCAGGGGTGCTGGCACTGTAAGAGCCCCTGGAACCCATGCCTATGTCTCTGCAGACTGCCCGTGCCAAGGCTGCTGACACTAACCCATAAAACCCAGCCCCCTGAATTTTTAAATTTTTTATTTGTTCTCGGGATGTGGGGCAGGCCTACGAGGTTGCATTTATTGCCCATCCCTAGTTGCCCTGAGAAGGTGGTGGCGAGCCTCTCCTTGAACCATTGCACCATTGCAGTCCTTGTGGTGATGGTGCTCTCACAGTGATGTTAGGTAAGGAATTCCAGGATTTTGATTCAGCAACATTGAAGGAATGGTGGTGTATATATCCAAGTCAGGATGGTGTGTGACTTGGAGGGAACTTGAAGATGATGGTGTTCCCATGATCTTGCTACTCTTGTCCTTGGTGGTAGAAGTTGCAGAGGAGGGAGGTACTGTCAAAGTAAGCTTGGCAAGTTGCTGCATTATGTCCTGTAGATTGTACATACTGCATCCCTAGTGTACCATTGATGGAGGACTGGATATTGCGTCCGGTAACAGGAACACCAATTGGGCAGACTGCTCTGTCCTGAATGACGCCGAGCTTCTTGAGTGTTGTTGCAGCTGTACCCATCCAGGCAAAAGGTGAGTATCCCATTACATTCCTGACTTGAGCCTTGTGGATAGTGGAGAGGTTTTGAGGGTTCAGGAGGTGAGCCACTTGTCCTGGCCTCTGCCCTGCTCTTGTAGCTACGATGTTGATGTAACTGGTCCAGTTAAGGTTTTGATCATTGGTGTCTTCCAAGATGTTAATAGTGGGGGACTCAGGAATAGTGGCACTGTTGAACATCAGGGGGAGGTGATTGGGCTTTTTCTTGTTGGAGATGGTCATTACCTAGTACTTATATGGTGTGAATGCTACCTGTCACTTGTCAGCCCAAGCCTGGATGTTGTCCAGATCCTGCTGTAGTCTGACATGAACTGTTTTATCATCCGAGGAGTTGTGAATGGAGCTGAACACTATGGAATCGTTAGCCCTACCCCTGACCTTATGATGAAGGGAAGGTCATTGATGAAGAAACTGAAGATGGTTGGGCAAAGGGCATTGCCCTGAGGGACTTCTGCAGCCACGTCCTGAGGTTATGATGATTGACCTCCAACAACCACAACTATTCTCTTTTATGTTAAGTATTACTCCAGCCACTGGAAGGTTTTCCCCTTGACTCCCATTTTTGCTAGGGCTCCTTGGTGTAATATGGTTGAATGCTGCCTTAATGTCAAGGGAAGCTACTCTTGCATCAATGGATCAAGGCTGTGATGAGGTCTGGAGCCAACTGGTTCCAGTGAGCACTGTTGAGCAGGTTATTGGTGAGCCGATGTCGCTTGATGGCACTATTGATGACTCTTTGCATCACTTTACTGATGATTGAGAGGAGGCTGATAAGGCAGTAATTGGCTGGGTCAGATTTGTGGATAGGCCATATCTGGGCAATTTTGCACATTGTCAGGTAGATATCAGTGTCATAGCTGCACTGTAATATTTTGTGTAGGGGTGCAGGTCTTCAGCACTATAGCCGCAATGTTGCCAGGGCCCATTGCCTTGGCTATATCCAGTGCACTTCGCCACTTTTTAATGTCATGTAGAGTGAACCAAATTTGCTGGACACTGGCATCTATGATGGTGGGGGCTTTAGGGGGGTGGCGACTGGAATCCTACACGGCACTTTCGGCTGAAGGCACTTGCAAACACTTCAGCCTTGTCTCTTGCACGCATGCTGGGCTTCTTCATAGTGGAGGATGGGAATGTTCATGGAAGCTCCTTCTCCTGTTAGTTGCCCGATTGTCCACCACCATTCTTGACTGGATGTTTTAGGGCTACAGAGCTTTGCTCTGATTTGTTGCTTTTTGGGCCACATAGCTATGTCCTTATCCTGCTACTTTGATAGTTAACATGCATCGGTGAAGCACTTTGTAAACCGAGCTTTATGAGGGTGGTGTAGTGGGTTAGGCAGTAGCCTTTCACCTCTGGGACCTGGGTTCAAATCCAGCCCAAAAAGTGATGGGATGAATTTCTCCTGTGTCAGAGAGGCCGCAGGATGGCTGAGATAGGAAATGAAAATAATGTCACTTGACAGGTGCAGTCGGGGCTGGTCTTCTGAGGTTGGACTGATGCATGTTGTTGGGCAGATTAGAGGGAGCTTTACCCTACAGCTGACTCTGGTTTCCCAGCACTAATATCCCTCACTTCGATGGTGATTACAAGAAGCTGACATAAAAAGTGAAGCAGTGTGAAATGATTGTGGCTTTAGTATGTTCTGGAGTCATGGGATTAATGGTTATCGGGATCGGGGTAGACCAAGATGATGAAATACAGATGGGATTTCTGTGCTATTGGAGCTGGAATGTTTGTCTGGAGGGTAATGGGCCAGCACAGAATACTGGAGATGTGGATTAATATTCTGGAGTTCCGCTTAATTATCTTTGGAGATCAGGAAGTTTTTAATGCAAAAAGGATTAAATGTATGGGGTGGAATCAGTGATAGATTGTGAATGATCTGTGAAAGGAGCAGGTTTGGGCTGAGATGGATGACTGATTTTATTCTATGCTTCATTGTATTCTTAATAAAACTACTTAAAGAATTCTTTCAAGGAAAACGTGAGGTTGGGTGGAGGGGTGTGTTTTCCTCGAAGGGGGAGTGTGGGGGGCGGGGGGGGGAGGAGAGAGGAGGAGCCTCCACCCCTACACTAACTGCAGACACATCAGAATGGAGAATCCCCAGAGAATAGACACTCTCAGAAGATGTTTGTCTTCACTGTGCAACAACGCCTTTTAAACCTTAAAACAGGGTCTTCTCCATGGACACCAGCAGGAAGGCCGGCTGAGTCAGTCGCCTCTTTTGTTTAGGGAGAATCCTGCAGTAGTTTTTAAAACTTTATAGTGTTCTTTAAAAAGTTTTATGGATTAGCAGCAGGATTTCTCCAGCAGTGACAGCTGTATTTAATTGCCTATATTCTGCCCCCCTCCCGTCCCCCACCCTTTTTCTGATTCAATTAAAATGCTTGTTCATCTTTTAGTCTCAGTTCTGAAGAAGCGTCCAAAACATTAACCTGCGTTTTTCGCTCTACAGCTGCTGACGGACCCGCTGTGTGTTTCCAGCATTGTTGCTATCTGTTTAACTCTGTGTGTCATGTCTATGTCAGATCTGGCTGATAGCATGGGTTTCCCCTCATACACAGCAGGTTGATCGGCATGTGAAAGAGAAGGATTAATATTTTGGATGTGACCCTTTATTGGCTCTCTTAACCTATCTTTTACTTCCAGAAATGCTGTCTTACCTTCCTCTGTTCTAAACGTTGATTGATTTGCAGTGCATTCCCAGCATTTCCTGTTTTCAGTTCAGCTTTGGGGAACGAGCAGGAGAGTGGGACTAATTGAATAGATAGATCTTTCAAAGAGCCAAATGGCCTGTTTCTGTGCTGTATGATTTCCAAGCTTTGCAGTTTTCATATTAATTCTACATCATTTAATACATTCCTGATTGCTTTTAAGAGAGTGAGGTCTACATTTTAGGCTTAGGAAATAAAAGGGACTGTGTTTTAAAACACACCATGCTATGGATATTGCCTCTTTAATGGGATCCTCTTTGATGTCTGTGTGTTTGGATAACTGGAGAGCATGAGTTAGCAGCAGTCACCCAGAGAAATTCCTTGAGGTTGAGAAATTGCATTAAGACTTGAGTGTTTGTTACTGTAGCCCTCTGGGTCTGAGGAAGCAGAGTTGTACCAGCTGCTCGTACACCGAGCTGAAGATGATCTGAAGAATTCTTTGAGACTGAGATTTTATCAGATCCTAAAAAAAAAGATAAGAGGACAAGATAACTCTGCCGTGATCACAACCGATCGCTTTCTACCTATAGAGTTGAACAACAAAGACTTACACTTACATAGCACCTTTCATGCAGTAAAACATCCCAAAGCACGTAGAAGATAATTAAATCAAGAAATGAAGGATGAAGGGGGGTGACTGGAAGCAAGATTGATAGGTTTTGAGGAGGCTTTTGAAAGGATGGGAGAAAGAGAGAGATGTAGCAAGGCAGAAGGGCTTAGGTAGAATGTTCCAGAGTGCAGAGACAAACTGGCTGAATGCTGTGCAGCTGAAAGTGGAACGGATCGAAGGGAGGATGTAAAAAAGACCAGAAGCTGAACAGCTAAGGAATGTAGGCCTGAATGAGGTAGTGGGGCGGGCTGAGGCCATGGAGGGATCGGCAGATGAGGAATTTGAAATGTAAGCAGATGGAGATCCAGTGAAGGTTGGCAAGCACAAGGACAATAGTGGAATGGTGCACGATAGGATTTGGGTGGAGGAGTTTGGGACAAGTTGAAATGTATACAGTTTAGAACCCAAGAGGCTAACAAGGAGAACATTTGAGTAATTGAGCCTGGAGGTGGCAAAGTGTTTGGGCGGCAGTGGGAGTGATGTACGAGTGGAGGTGGGCAATGTTGTGGTGGTGGAAATAGATCGTCTTGATGGTGGCTTCAAACCCCTCATTCTTACCCAAGTCAGAATCAGCTAGGACACCTGAAACTGCACACTCTCAGTACTGGGTACTAACCCACCAAGCTCCTCCCGGTACTGTCACTGACAGGTACCTACAGACAGAGTTCTTGCCTGTACCATCAGTGCGAAGCAATTACTTACATCCTGCAGGTCACTGCCTGTGTAGGGTGCATTTCTGTGCTTCAGAGGAAGTTAGATTGCCCCATGTGCGAGGTCAGTGTAACCTAGCCTAATTGAGGCACACTGAATAATGTTCCTGTATGAAGTGGTGACAGTCAAGTAGGTAAATGAAGGATTCTAACCTTATACTCCCTTTTAAGGGGAACTGTAGCCATCATTCCTTCCCCTCTATTTTCCTTTTGTAAGAAAGTTATGTTCTCTCTCCTCCTCCCATAGTGTTACCATGGCAAAATCTCCTGCTCTCTCTCCCATCCAATCTTTGTGGTTTCTATGCTAGAATCGTCACACTGCAGCTTAGAAACTGATCCTTATAATGGATGTCAAGACAAATTTAAAATAACTTATTAATTGTGCCTTTTTTGTCTTTTTCCTTTCTTATAAGAAAGCATTTTAACAAATGATTTTAAAGAAAAATGATATATCTATAATCATTTTATCTCATCACTATATCTGAGCCATTTGCTTCTCTGTTTACGAACCTCCTTGTACCATGTCTTTGTGAGGTACAGAGGGGTCACCTTGTCATATTGAACTGTGCCTCTTCATTAGGCTGCAGAGGCCCACAAGGGGAAACGTTTAACCACAAAAAAAGTTCCTTTGGAAAAGCGTTTAAAACTCTGCCCATAAGTTGTATTCTTTTTGACTTTACTTCGGAATTAACTGTTCTCAGGTTTTTAATTTTTTTTTAAATTTAAAGTTTCTCTTCTCATTTCTGATGCTTTCATCAACACACTGATGACATGGTAACGATTTTTTTATAAAGGGCCCAATGTTAAACAGATTAAAAATAAAACAGGATAATTAAATACTCATCAACAGAGACCTAGAGGATGTCTTTGGTGCAGCTACAGGATAACAAAGTGGAGAATAAGGTAAATAAGAGAGAACCAGGAATTTCTTGGTCCCAGTACCCCCTTTGAGTGATAATTGACTTTTCACCTTGTATTGCAATATAACAGAAAATTGTTGCCGTTTAATGTCAGCACCCAATGTTATTTCAATTTTTTCTTAATGCAATGTTTTACATTTTTTAGGATTCTACCTTAAAGGAGCTATGTTTGTGTCTGTTACTGATACAAGATATTATTGGCCCAGAAATTCGGGGCGGAGGCTTCCCGCGGGTGCAAGCCCCCGACCTGCACTTACATAGCGCGCCTGCCATTGTGCTTTGGGCCCACAAGGACTTCGGCTCCTGGACCTCCTGCAGCTGCCGGCACGCAGTGCTCGCGTATCCCAGGGGCGCAGTTAGTTCGAAGCGTCCCCTGGGATCACGTGGGCCATGGAGAGCCAATTGGAGCAGGGAATCTCCATTCATAGATTTGACAGGAAGACCTGTCAAATCTATGATAGAGATCGGCCCCAAAACCTAAGTAAAACTTCAAATAAATTTTTAAAAATCATGACATTTTTAAAATAACTATAAATTACATAAAATAACTATTTTAAACAATAATTTAAATTTTTGAAAAAATTAATTACAGTTTTTAACAGGGCTAAAAATAAACTTACCTTTCTTTAAAGTACTTAAAAACAATAAACCTGTGGAAATTTTTTTTTAATTTTACTTAATTCACCACTTACCTTGTTAAAAGCAGGCCTTGCGCCTGCTTTTTCCCCGCGCAGCTGCTAGGGATTTACCCGCACGGAGAAACCTGTAAAAAAAGCTGAAGTTCCAGGTCTACGCGCTGCCTCTCCGGCGCACGCGTTTGACCTGTGAACTCCTTCCTTCAAGGGAACGGAAGTTCCGGTTTCCAGCGCATGCGCAGTGCATGCACGAAACCGGCACTTTCGTTGGGCCTACGGGTGAGTACACAGCGCGTACTCACCCGTGGAGACCCGAATTTCTGGCCCAATGTTATGAATCTGCAACTGATAGTTCATGAAATATATATTTATTTATCTTTGTAGTTTTTTTCAAAAACAATTTGATCCCCGCTACCTTCCCAGGGTTGTCATTATTTCAGTGTGACTGGACTACAGTTACCTGTTTGCACCCCTTCTACATCTTGGCCGTGTTTCCCGGAGAGCATGTGGTACAGTGAGGCCTACGATAGGTTCACCTTGAGACGGGTTGGGGGGTGGGGGGGGAGGCGTTGGGGAAAGCTGAGTGGTCAATTCATCTCTTAATCCTTAAAATAAAAAAATCACACCTTCACACTGAACAAGGGCTCAATACAATCATTTTCTTTGCATAAATTGTACATATTGGGCTCTGTAATGGCTCAACAAGTGTATCAAAGAGTAGTTGAGCCAGTCAGACTAGGAAGCTCCCAGTCTCTCCCGAGTTAGCTGATCTTAGCTGGCGTGGCTGTAGAGGTGCCTCTGGGTCAGTGGGGTGGGCGTGAGAAATCATTCAGGGTTCCTGCTCCTGATCGTTATCCAGCAAACTGCTGGAAGTGTGCATGTGGCTCTTGGGGGAGGAGAGAAATGAGCTGGACTGTGATAACTGCACGCACACGTATACACACGCACACAGACATGCACACAAAATTGACGCTCGCTATCAAAGCTCACGCATAAAGAATGCCCACTTGGACGAGGCATTGAGGTATGTCCAACACTCATGGAACTCTGTCACAGCAAGACTCAGTGCCTTCAGGGGAATGGGGTGATTGGTGGAAAAACACTGGTGAGAAAGAGACAATAAAAAAGTGCCACAAATGAAATCTAAGAAGTTTGTGCATTGATTGCTATCGGACTATAGTGTTCGTCACAGCTATGCTCAGTTTTGATTCCTAGATATAATGACCTCTATGCTGTATTATATTGATTTACTGCTATTGAATGGACTCTTTCTCTTATTGATGGTTCTTTGCAGAAGGAATGAACTGTATGAATAAAAACCATGGATGCGCTCACATCTGTCGGGAAACTCCAAAGGGAGGAATTGCCTGTGAGTGTAGGCCCGGATTTGAACTCACAAAGAACCAACGGGATTGCAAGTGTAAGTCTCAACATCTACACCTTTGTCTTGTTATCTGTGTATCATTTCGGGCTTAGTATTAAGGTTTGTACAGTGTTAAAGATGTTGTCCCAATAGTGAACTGTGTTGCTGGACGTTACTTGGTGACTCTCCGTGAAGTTTGATTTTTATTTCCTTGATTGTAGCTGACCTGGTAACATGAGGAATGAGGCTCTGCGAGTTACAAATTGCCTCACGAGTGGAATTAAAAATATATCTGAAGGCTCTTCCAATGGGTTAGTCGGTAGAAGTTTTAAGCAATATGGTCCCAGGTTTGAACTCAGTGGATGGGGTGGGGGGCAGAGGGAGCAGTGGTTCTTCAATTGACAGTGCTACTGGGCTAGGGTGGCGATCAATAATCAACCGGGATTTGCACTTATCACTGCATTCCAGCCAACCCTGCTGGACTGGAAATGCGTGTGTCTGTGTGTTGAGGAGTGGTAAAGATCAGACTCTGTTATGATGCTTTTAGCTGTTCACCAATCTGTTAACACTCTGATTAGGCTCACACGTGAATAATGACCATTTAGTCAATGTGTCAGCACCTTCAAAGGAGGAGAGGAGAAAATTGTGGTGGGGGAATAAATGTAATGATTTCGGTGAAAAGAAAGCAGATGCTTGACGGGGTTGTGTTGAATACTCCATTTATCAAGATTTCTGGAAAAGGAGAGGAGCCCATCAGAGTCTTGGAAAGCTCTGAAGCCATTCTAGTTTGTGGTGTTGTAGAAAAAGGACTGCAGTGCAGAGTCACCAGAACAATACCAGGGCTTAAAGGGTTAAGTTATGAGGACTGGTTGCATAAACTTGGCCAGTATTCCCTTGAGTTTAGAAGCTTCAGGGGTGATCTAATCAAGGTGTTTAAAATGATAAAGGGATTCGGAAGATGGCCATTCGGCCCGTCGAGCCCATGTGACTCTCAGCTAGTCCCACTCCCCTGCCCTTTCCCCGTAGCCCTGCAAATTTTTTTGCTTCAGTTACTTATCCAACTCCCTTTTGAAAGATAAGATTGAGTCTGCCTCCACCACTCTTTTAGGCAGTACATCCAGATCTTAACCACTCGCTGCGTAAAAAAGTTTTTACTTATGTCGCCTTTGGTTCTTTTGCCAATCACCTTAAGTCTGTGTCCTCTGGTTCTCGACCTTTCCGCCAATGGGAACAGTTTCTCTCTATCTACTCTGTCCAGATCCCTCATGATTTTGAACACCTCTATCAAATCTCCTCTCAATCTGCTCTGCTCCAAGGAGAACAACCCCAGCTTCTCCAGTCTATCAACGTAACTGAAGTCCCTCATTCCTGGAATCATTCTCGTAAATCTTTTCTGCACCTTATCTAAGGCCTTCACATCCTTCCTAAAGTGCAGTGCCCAGAATTGGACACAGTACTCCAGTTGGGGCCGACCCAGTGTTTTATACAGGTTCATCATAATTTCCACACTTTTGTACTCTATACCTCTATTTATGAAGCCCAGGATCCCGTAAGCCTTTTTAACTGCTTTCTCAACCTGCCCTGCCAATCTCAACAATTTGTGAACACATACACCCCCAGGTCTCTCTGTTCGTGCACCCCCTTTAGGATTGTACCATTTAGTTTATATGTCCTCTCCTCATTCTTTCTACCAAAATGTATCACTTCGCACTTTTCTGCGTTAAATTTCATCTGCCACATGTCCGCCCATTTCACCAGCCTGTCTATGTCTTCCTGAAGTCTATCACTTTCCTCCTCACTGTTCACTATACTTCCAAGTTTTGTGTCATCTGCAAATTTTGAAATTGTGCCCTGTACACCCAAGTCCAAGTCATTAATATATATCAAGAAAAGCAGAGGGCCTAGTACCAACCCCTGGGGAACACCACTGTCTACCTTCCTCCAGTCCAAAAAACAACCGTTCACCACTACTCTCTGTTTCCTGTCGCTTAGCCAATTTCGTATCCATGCTGCCACTGTCCCTTTTATTCCATGGGCTTCAACTTTGCTGGCAAGCCTATTATGTGGCACTTTGTTGAACGCCTTTTGGAAATCCATGTACACCACATCAACTGCATTGCCCTCATCAACCCTGTCTGTTACCTCATCAAAAAACTCGATCAAGTTGGTTAAACATGATTTGCCATTAACAAATCCTTAATTAATCCACACTTATCCAAGTGACTATTAATTTTGTCCCTGATTACTGTTTCTAAAAGCTTCCCCACTACCGATGTTAAACTGACTGGCCTGTAGTTGCTGGGTTTATCTTTACACCCTTTTTTGAACAAGGGTGTAACATTTGCAATTCTCCCGTATTCTGGCACCACCCCCGTATCTATGGAGGATTGGAATATTATGGCCAGTACCTCTGCGATTTCCGCCCTCAATTCCCTCAGCATCCTAGGATGCATCCCATCCGCTCCTGGTGATTTATCTACTTTTAAGTACAGCCAGCCTTTCTACTACCTCTTCTTTATCAATTTTTATCCTATCAAGTGTCTCCACTACCTCCTCCTCCTCCTCCTCCACTATGTCTATGGCAGTATCCTCTTCCTTGGTGAAGACAGATGCAAAGTACTCGTTTAGTACCTCAGCCATACCCTCTGCCTCCATGCATAGGTCTCCTTTTTGGTCCCTAATCGACCCCATCCCTCCTCTAACTACCCTTTTACTATTTATATGCCTAAAGGAAACTTTTGAATTAACTTTTATGTTGGCTGCCATTCTATTCTCATACCCTCTCTTTGCCCCTCTTATTTTCTTTTTCACTTCTCCTCTGACCTTTCTATATATAGCCTGATTCTCAGATGTATTTGCAACCTGACATCTGTCATACGTGCTCTTTTTCTGCTTCATCATATTCTCCATCTCTTTCGTCATCCAGGGAGTCCTGACTTTAATTGCCCTGCCTTTCCCCCTAGTGGGAATGTACCTCAACTGTACCTGAACTATTTCCTCTTTAAAGGCAGCCCATTGTTCCATTACAGTTTTGCCTGCCAATCTTTGATTCCAGTTTACCCGGGCCAGATCCGTTCTCATCCCACTGAAATTGACTTTCCCCCAGTTAAACATTTTTACTTTAGATTGCTCCCTGTCCTTTTCCATAGCTAATCTAAACCTTATGATACTATGATCACTGTTCCCTAAATGTTCCCCTACTGACACTTGCTCCACTTGACCTACCTCATTCCCCAGAACCAGATCCAGCAATGCCTCCTCCCTCGTCGGGCCAGAAACATACTGATCAAGAAAGTTCTCCTGAACACATTTCAAAAATTCTTCCCCTTCTCTACCCTTTACACTATTACGATCCCAGTCTATATTAGGATAGTTGAAGTCCCCCATTATTACTACTCTATAGTTCTTGCACCTCTCTGTAATTTCTCTGCAAATTTGCTCCTCCATATCTTTCCCACTATTTGGTGGTCTATAGAATACACCTTGTAGTGTAATGGCACCTCTATTATTTTTTAACTCTAGCCATATAGATTCTGTACTTGACCCCTCCAGGACATCCTCCCTCTCCAGCACTGTAACATTCTCCTTAACCAATACTGCCACACCACCTTCTATCTTTCCTTCCCTATCTTTCCTGAACACCTTATATCCAGGAATATTTAATACCCAATCCTGCCCTTTTTTGAGCCAGGTCTCAGTTATTGTCACAACATCATATTTCCATGTGGCTATTTGTGCCTGTAGCTCACTTACCTCTTTTACTATGCTTTGTGCGTTCACTCATAGAAACATAGAAACATAGAAGATAGGAGCAGGAGTAGGCCATTCGGCCCCTCGAGCCTGTTCCGCCATTTAATGAGATCATGGCCGACCATCCAAATTCAGCACCCTGTCCTTGCTTTCTCCCCATATCCCTTGATCCCTTTAGCCTTAAGAAATATATCTAACTCCTTCTTGAATATATTTAATGAGTTGGCCTCAACTGCCTTCTGTGGTAGAGAATTCCACAGGTTTACCACTCTCTGGGTGAAGAAATTCCTCCTCATCTCTGTCCTAAATGGCTTACCCCTTATCCTTAGACTGTGACCCCTGGTTCTGGACTCCCCTGCCATCGGGAACATCCTTCCTGCATCTAGTCTGTCTAGTCCTGTTAGAATTTTATAAGTTTCAATGAGATCCCCTCTCATTCTTCTAAACTCGAGCGAATATAAGCCTAATCGACCCAATCTCTCTTCATACATCATTCCTGCCATCCCAGGTATCAGTCTGGTGAATCTTCACTGCACTCCCTCCATGGCAAGAACATCCTTCCTCAGATAAGGCGACCAAAACTGCACACAATACTCAAGGTGTGGTCTCACCAAGGCCCTGTACAACTGCAGCAAGACATCCTTGCTCCTGTACTTGAATCCTCTCGCTATGAAGGCCAACATACCATTTGCCTTCTTAACCGCCTGCTGTACCTGCATGCTTACCTTCAGCGACTGGTGCACAAGGACACCCAGGTCTCATTGCACTTCCCCTTTTCCCAATCTATTGCCGTTCAGATAATAATCTGTCTTCCTGTTTTTGCCACCAAAGTGGATAACCTCGCATTTATCCACATTATACTGCATCTGCCATGCATCTGCCCAATCACCCAACCTGTCCAAATCATCCTGGAGTTTCTCTGCATCCTCCTCACAGCACACACGCCCACCCAGCTTTGTGTCATCTGCAAACTTGGAAATATTACATCTAGTTCCCTCGTCTAGATCATTTATATATATTGTGAATAGCTGGGGTCCTAGCACTGATCCCTGTGGTACCCCACTAGTCACTGCCTGCCACTCGGAAAATGACCCGTTTATTCCAACTCTTTGCTTCCTGTCTGCCAGCCAGTTCTCTATCCAAGTCAGTACCTTACCCCCAATCCCATGTGCTTTGTCTTTGCACGCTAATCTCTTATGCGGGACCTTATCAAAAGCCTTCTGAAAGTCCAAATACACCACATCCACTGGTTCTCCCTTATTTATCCTACCAGTTACATCCTCAAAACATTCCAGTAGATTAGTCAAGCATGATTTACCTTTTATAAATCCATGTTGACTTTGTCCGATCCTGTCACTGTTTTCCATGTGCTCTGCTATTACATCTTTTATAATGGACTCTAGCATTTTCCCCACTACCGATGTCAGGCTTAATTCCCTGTTTTCTCTCTACCACCTTTTTTAAATAGTGGGGTTACATTAGCTACCCTCCAATCCATGGGAACTATTCCAGAGTCTATAGAATTTTGGAAGATGACCAGCAATGCATCTACTATTTCTAGGGCCACTTCCTTAAGTACCCTAGGATGTAGATTATCAGGCCCTGGGGATTTATTGGCCTTCAATCCCGTCAATTTCCCTAACACCATTTCCCTACAAATACTGATTTCATTTAATTCCTCCTTCCCATTAGACCCTATGTTCCCCGACATCTCTGGGAGGTTATTTGTGTCCTCCTTTGTGAAGACAGAACCAAAGTATGTATTTAATTGGTTTGCCATTTCTTTGTTCCCCATTATAAATTCCCCTGATTCTGACTGCAAGGGACCTACGCTTGACTTCACCAATCTTTTTCTCTTCACATATCTATAGAAGCTTTTACAGTCAGTTTTTATGTTCCCTGCAAGCTTACTCTCATATTCTATTTTCCCCCTCTTAATTAATTCCTCTGCCCTCCTTTGCTAAATCCTAAACTGCTCCCAATCCTCAGGTTTACTGCTTTTTCTGGCCAATTTATATGTCCTCTCCTTGGATCTTATGCTATCCCTAATTTCCCTTGTTAGCCACGGTTGAGTCACCTTTTTTGTTTTATTCTTATGCCAAACAGGGATGAACAAATTCTGTAGTTCATCCATGCGATCTTTAAATGTTTGCCATTGCCTATCCACCATCAACCCTTTAAGTAACGCTCCCCAATCCATCGTAGTTTCCTTTATTTAAATTCAGGACCCTAGTCTCTGAGTCAACTACTTCACTCTCCATCTTAATGAAGAATTTTATCATATTATGATCGCTCCTCCCCAAGGGGCCTCGCACAACAAGATTGCTAATTAATCCTTTCTCATTACATAATAAGATGGCCTGACATCTAGTTGGTTCCTCGACATATTGGTCCAGGAAACCATCCCGTATACACTCTAGGAATTCCTCCTCCACAGTATTGTTACTAATTTGGTTAGCCCAATCTATATGTAGATTAAAGTCACCCATGATAACTGCTGTGCCCTTATTGCACGCGTCTCTAATTTCCCATTTAATGCCATCCCCAACCTCAGCATTACTGTTTGGGGGTCTGTATACAACTCCCACTAACGTTTTCTGCCCCTTGGTATTTCTCAGCTCTACCCATACAGATTCCACATCATCAGAGCTAATATCCTTCCTTACTATTGTGTTAATCTCCTCTTTAACCAGCAATGCTACCCCACCTCCTTTTCCTATTTGCCTGTCCTTCCTGAATATTGAATACCCCTGGATGTTGAATTCCCAGCCTTGGTCACCCTGGAGCCATGTCTCCGTAATCCCAATTATATCATATCCGTTTACATCTATTTGCGCAGCTAATTCATCCACCTTATTACGAATGCTCCTCGCATTAAGACACAAAGCCTTCAGGCTTGTTTTTTTAACACTCTTAGTCCTTTTAGAATTATTATTTACTGTAGCCCTGTTTGATTTACACCCTTGATTTCTCTGTCTTCTACTTTTGCTTTTCTCCTTCCTGTCTTTTGTTTCTATCCTTGCTTCCCTTTCCTCTGTCTCTCTGCACAGGTTCCCAACCCCCTGCCATTTTAGTTTAAACCCTCCCCAACAGCACTAGCAAACACTCCCCCTAGGACATCGGTCCCAGTCCCGCCCAGGTGCAAACCATCCAGTTTGTACTGGTCCCACCTCCCCCAGAACCGTTTCCAATGTCCCAGGAATTTGAATCCCTCCCCCTTGCACCATTCCTCTAGCCACGTACTCATCTGAAATATCCTTCTATTTTTACTCCGACTAGCACATGGCACTGGTAGCAATCCTGAGATTACTACCTTTGAGGTCCTATTTTTTAATTTACCTCCTAAATCCCTATATTCAGCTTTTAGGACCTCATCCCGTTTTTTACCTATATCTTCGTATTCTCTCTTAATTTGACCCCACCTAATACCTTGCTATTTCTTACTTTAGTGCTCTCTGCCTCTCCCAATCCTTTGAGCACTTTATTTCCCCTTTCTAATGTTACATCTTGGTGCCCATCCTCCTGCCAAATTAGTTTAAACCCTCCCCAACAGCACTAGCAAACCTCTCCGCGAGGATTTTGGTTCCGGCCCTTTTGAAGTGCAACCCGTCTGGCCTGTACAGGTCCCACCTCCCCCCAGAACTGGTCCCAATGCCCCAGGAATCTGAAGCCCTCCCTCCTGCACCATCTCTCCAGTCACGCATTCATCTGCTTTATCCTCCTATTTCTATATTCATTAGCGTGTGGCACCTGGAGTAATCCAGAGATTGCTACCTTTGACGTCCTGCTTTTTAATCTCTTTCCTAGCTCCCTAAAATCTGCCTGCAGGAGCTCATCCCTCTTTCCACCTATGTCGTTGGTACCGATATGGACCACGACCTCTGGCTGTTCACCCTCCCCCCTCAGAATATTCTGCAGCCGCTCAGTGACATCCTTGGCACCAGGGAGGTAACATACCATCCTGAAGTAATGTCTGCGGCCGCAGAAACGCCTGTCTGTTCCCCTATCGATAGAGTAGATACAAATAAATTATTTCCTCTGGTGGAGGAATCCAGAACAAAAGGGCATAATCTTAAAATTGGAGCTGGGCCATTTAGGAGTGAAATCAGGAAGCACTTTTTCACACAAAATCTAGAACTCTCTCTCCCCCAAAAGGCCATGGATGCTGGGAGTTAATTGAAATTTCCAAGACTGAGATGATAGAGCCCAATTCTGGCCTTTTGCACATCCCTGATTTTAATGGCTCCACCATTGGCAGCCGTGCCTTCAGCTACCGAGGCCCTAAGCTCTGGAATTCCCTCCCTAAACCTCTCCGCCTCGCTACCTCTCTTTCCTCATTTAAGACGCTCCTTAAAACCTACCTCTTGGACCGAGCTTTTGGTCATCTGCCCTAATATCTCCCTATGTGGCTCAGTGAGAAATTTTGTTTTATAACGCTCCTGTGAAGCGTCTTGAGACATTTTACTACATTAAAGGCGCGATATAAATGCAAATTGATGTTGTTGTTATGGTATATTTTTGTTTGGTAAGGGATATGGATTAAAGGTGGATAAATGGAGTGGAGATACAGATCAGCCACGATCTAATTCAGTGGCTCGAGGGGCTGAATGGTTACTCCTGTTCCTATGTAAAATCTTTCCACCATTACTAACCAACTTGAGTCTCACAGTTGGTTTATTAAGAATTCTTTTTATGACATCGTCCATTTTGACTGGCGTTTTGCATCATTGTTGTTAAAGCGAATAAATAACATGAGATTAAAGGAAAAAAACTCCCAATGTCAGGTTCTGAAATAAGAACAGAAAATGCTAGCAAAGCACAGCAGGTCCATCAGCATCTGTACAGTGAAAAGCCGGGGAGTTTTGACAAAGGTTAATGTTTCGGGTGTAGGCCCTATCTTCACCGATGGCGACAGATCTGCTGTACATTCCAACATTTTCATTTTTTTTTTATTGAAATCATCTGGTAGTTATTTACAAAGATAACATCTGTCCCCCATGGCCAATCTGTACTATACAAAACAGCCGACAGTCTCAATTACTGGCAGTCATTTGGGATTGTGGGAGACGGGTGGGGAAGGGAGTACTTTTCTAAATTACCATATGGTGGTAACCGGGCCTGACCAGCATGTCCTCTGATCCTGTCGTCTAGTATTACTATATTGTTATTGGCTGAGCAAAGCAAGATGCTCCAGGGTTATAATGGACAGGAACCATCAGTATCGCAAAATACAAATACTGCGTGCATTCACAACCTTGGCTTCGCTGGGATTCTCCCCAGTCGTGGAACAGTAGGGGAATGGGAATGGGGGATGAGGGGTGAGAATCCATAAATGCCAGTGTAGGTTCAAAAACACATGTTAGGGAGTTTAGAGATGTTTTGGCATTGTAGGGGCAAACTATGGGACTGGATTTTGCCAGCCCTGGGGAGGCGGGTTTGGAGGCGGGACTGCCGGGAAAATGGCAGAATTTGGGGGCGGGTACCCAACCCGCCTCCGTGCCAGCTTGCCAAGAGGCGGGTAGCCGTCCCGCGCCGGGTCCCATCTCCTTGGAGGCGGGAAGGGATTACAGCCACTTAACTGCCTGTTAACAGGTAGTGATGGGTGCAAGTGTGGAGAGGTGAGTATGTGAGGTGAGTGGAAAGTGTTAGAAAAAGTGTACTTACCTTTGTTTCTTCCTGCAGGCTTCAGTCGGTGGGTATGCGGAGAGTCTCGCACCTCCGTGGCAGAGATGACAGATGGCCGTTGCATTCTCCAATGCAACAACCATCTAATTTCTACAAAAGAAAGAGGTTTGATGAGTCTTGAATTCAAGAACTCATCAAACAACACGAATGTCAGTGTTTGACAGCTTCACAGAGCTGTCAAACGACGGCAATTCATCTGTCAAAAATGTTTGACGTTGACATTCTCTGTAACCGGCTTTCCCTTAATTGGCCTGCTAAACCCGCTGGGTGGGCTTAACAAGGTCATTCAAGGGAAAAATGCGTGGGTTGGCCAGAAGTTGATGGAGGCGGGACTGAAACCCGACAGGTGGAAGTTCCGCCTCCAAAAGCTCCCCATTGTCAAAATCCAGCCCCTCAGGTGCCAAACAAGGGACTTTAAACAGATATATCACTATCCCATAAGACAATGAGGAATATATCACTATCCCATAAGACAATGAGGAATATATCACTATCCCATAAGACAATACTGCTTTTTCCACAGACTTTTTTTACCCTCGCAATTCCTTTCCAAGCCAAGCTCCTCCTTCACGGTTGAGGGCTGCGATTGGGACGGGGAGGGCAGTGCTCTCAAATGCCTCTCGCACCAGTAGGCATGCTAAATCAGTATGGACTCTCCATCCGATCTCTTCCCTCTCCTCTGTGGGCCTTTTCTTAACATCTCCCTAGAAAGTTGCAGCTGGAGATCAACAGAGCACGGGATTGTACCAAACCCCACCATGGCCTCGGCCTCGGCCTCAGCCTCGGCTCAAGCTTGACATCACCTAACCAGTATTATTGATTTGTCTCATCTTCTCTCCAACTCATTTCAGTTCGACCTTTCACCTTTGGGCTCTCAGTAAAAAAAAAAGTTGTAGTTTCTGCAAAGCCCTTTGCTCTGAAGGAAGAAGACGCTCATAAAACTTGGGCAAACTTAGAGTGAAAGATACAACTGTGAGATGTCACAGTGCCACACAGTGATGAGCCATATGTTGATTCTTGCAGCCCCTTCCAGTCCTGGGTCGGTCGGTATGGTGCGGTGGGGGGGGGGGGGGCGGGGTGCGGGTGGGGACAGTCAGCGAAAGGCAGGTCATCTGCCTGTCTCTTTGGGCTGTGGGACGTTGCCCGGTTCAGGCAGAGACGATGAGGAAAAGGATGAAACGTGATTCAAATTTGGGGCTTTAAAGGCCTGGGTAGCTTGTTGCTGAATTGTGATTTTGACGTTTCGGTGATGTCGTCCTGAGCCACAGAGTGAGGATAAAGCGTTATATTAAAGGATGGTGCTGCCCTCAGGTAGCTCAGCATTCCAAAAATTTGTCTCTGACAGAAGTTCATTGGACTGTTCTTTTTTTCCTTTTAATTGATAGAAAATGTGGTCCTGATTATATCACATTTTTTTATAACTAGTAGCATTTTTTTTTTGGAAAACAAAATAAACCAACAAAAGAAACATTCCCGAGATAGTTCACTTCCCAACTATAAAAGGCGATAGTTCCAGCTGTGGTTAGATAAGGATCTCAAAACATGTTCTTTGACACATTTGTGAGGCTGGGGGTCAGTTAATGTTGCCCTCTAGCATTTATCGAGACTTGATATGTATTTTCTCTCTGTAGTGACGTGTAACTATGGAAACGGAGGGTGCCAGCACACGTGTGATGACACTGATCAGGGCCCGAAGTGTGGATGCCATCTGAAATTTGCCCTGCACTCAGATGGGAAAACATGCGTCGGTGAGTGGCTGGCTCAAATCGAGGTACCGCAAACAACTACAAGGAACGGGGACTTGGAGTTGAGCAATCTGATGTAATCAGTCAAGGAAATAGCTTGGATTTACAATTTCATACACCATTTCCACATATAATGGGAAACAGAGATGTTCAGTGAAGCCTGCCAGAAATCTGAAGGCTAAGCTTGGACGGATTCACAGATGTCAGAAGACTTTGAGGGTGGAGGGGGGTGGGGGGGTGGGCGGGGGTAGATCTGAAAGGGTGAATTGATCTCAAGGTTTTTTGTTTGCCAGGAATGAAGTGCATTAAATACTGAGCTGGTCTCTTTCCAAAGGGTAGTCAGACAGACAGCAGTCGTAAAGTGTTGTTCATTCTTGCAAGAAGAAAAGAAAATGTTGATTAAAGACGTGAATTGTATAAGAGAGTTCTGGGACTGCAGGTGCAATCCCATATCCCGTCCGTCCACAGTGCAGCATGTTAGAGCACAGGGAGAGACTCACTCTCCTGGCTCCTCCATTCTCACCCGAGGAGGGCTCTGCTGCCATGAAATGCTCTACTTGCCTGGCTGAAATTTGGCAACAATGACTAATGAAGGTGAAAAAGTCTCCCTCATTTTCTTCTCATTTACAAGCAAGAAAATAGATGGCAGCAAAAGGTCCCGTGTGGTGAGCATTAATCCTGTTGTGCCAGGTTCATTGTGTTCCCAGTGGTAGACTTGTGTTGCATTCAATATCACAAGGATGAATCATTTGAAACACCCAACCAAGCCAATCCTGATACTGTATGTCTGCTCCAATAAATGACGCATGCGTTTTAGAAGGTGAATCTCTGGGTCCATCCATGGATACAGTGTCATTGGCTTTGACCTCCATTGACTTTAGGCCTAGCCCTATGTCAACCCTTTATCAGTGTAGTTTAACACATTCCCTCATACAGTTGTACTGTATGGTCTTTTACACTGAAAGTCTTTGCTGGTGCTGTTTTGTAGCAGTATGGTTAACCTGTAAGGCTGTTATATACGTAGAAATGTTCAGTTTATCGTAACCTACTATATGGGAGAGGATGGTCCTCGGTTCAGTTCCCAATCTGTGCTGAATTAGTTACGCTCAGCTGGAACAGTGATAGAAGCTCTATAATTGGCCTCAGCATTCCTGAACCAGAGAAGGAATAATAAAAAAGTGCAGCTATGGTCCCTGCTTCTAATAACCAGCCAGTTACATCCTACTGGAACCTGCTCAAGTGGAGAAAAGATCTGGCTTGGCTGGGATGCCCCTTGTGTTAAATAGCCTGTCAACACTGACAGTTCAGGCTCAAACATAACAAATAGCTACTTGGGTGAGATACCAGAGAGCTGACATCCTATGGAACTGCATCCCAGCATGAGTCATAAGCTTTGGATTTCCTCCCTAAACCTCTCCGCCTCTCTACCTCTCTCTCCTCCTTTAAGATGCTCCTTAAAACCTACCTCTTTGGCCAAGCATTTGGTCACCTGTCCTAATATCTCCTTTTGTGGCTCGATGTCAACATTTCGTTTGATAATACCCCTGTGAAGCGCATTGGGATGTTTTACTACTTTAAGGGCACCATATAAATGCAAGTTGTTGTTGTTGTCGTCACTTTCAGGAGAGGACAGATTGGAGTACTTTTTTTTTTAAATGTTCAACTCTCACAATTCTCTTACTTTCCATCATTGAATTGATGATGGTTTGAAAATATAAATACCTTTGTAAATTTACAAAGAGTAATGATTTTTGCATATTTGTCCTGGTTTCGTTTTATTGATTATTTTTGTTTAAAGTGCTAATGATAAGGGTATATGTGCAGGCTGATCCCCCCCACATATACCCAGATCATCCCCAATTAGGGAAGAGTGGAACAGTCAGAAAGCTGGCAACAGCTCCCATGCAAAATCCCACAAAGGGTAATGAATCAATCCAGCAAGACTATCAACTCACTTAGGCAGGGCCCTAGATATCTCTCTGTCGAACCCCAGGGACAATCATCAAACTATCTAAGCCGTAAAGAGTGTGCTGTCTCAAGACTGTACATGACCCTATAAATAACCTAATCTACTGTAGAACTGTGCCGTGACTTCACAGATCCTATGGAATTATTTTTGAAAGAAAATCAAAATAGAAAGCGAAGAAATACGACTGATTTAAATGGGAATCCTACACTTCTGGCCAAGGGTTGAAATTGGTGCGTTAAATTGAGGGAGAACAAATAAAAACCTGAAAACGTTTTGAATCTGTTGACTCACCAAAGCACAATTCCCTGGTAACAACTGTATCAGATCTCTCAGAGTTAGGTTTAAAACAAAACATCAAATAAGAAATGGCGTGTTTTTGTTTGGAAAGAATTAACACATTTTGCATTTGTTCAATTCGAATGAATTCTCTAATGGCCACACATTAAATAGTTTGCAGTGTTTATGTTGGCTGCCGGCACTCAATTGGGAATCATTGCTGGCTTTTTGATTGTACTCCTGTGGCTCGTAGGATGCAGTCGAGCCAACAGAAAACTTTAAATGCTTGTCATGGATGACAGAACCAAGAGTATTTGAGTTTATGCTGCTCCCCCCACTCTGTTGAAATATTTCATACGTAGAATTTGAATGTGCTTTTCATGAAGGTCAATAGTTGAGGTTTCACTGGCGTGTGTTCACTGTCAGCAAACCGTGCCCAACGGTACAAGATCTGCCGAGCGACCTGCACTAATGAATAACTAACTAATTACACCATTATAGAGAAATGTTGTTAATCATCTCTTTTTACCCTCACCACCACCACTCCCCATCTCTCCCTCCCTCCACAGAATGAAAGAAATACAACTGTGTAAAGCTAAGGGCTCGTGATTAAGGGATTGTTAGGATTTCAGGGCTTTATAGGACTGTTTTCTCTCTTTACAATTTCATAGTTGTTCCTGTAAGCAAATATTACGCTCTATAATCTGAAAACTATGGTGGTAATTTTAGCCACAAAAAGCGGGTGGGTTGGGGTCAGGCGGGATGTTAACATTTTTTTTACATGATAAAACGGCAAACCCGCCTCCAACCCGGCCACTTCCGGTTTTAACGGAGGCGGGGCGGAGGCAGGCAACCATCCGCTCCCAGGAGGTGCGTTGGCCATTTAAATATTATAATGTGGCTGCGTGCCTCATATTTAATCTGTCTTCCAGGTTTAACCCTGGCCGGCCGGGTATCCCGGGCTTCGGGGCACCTGGCAGCTAAAGGGAAGCGAGGACTGCTTCGGGGAAAAAGTAAGTGCCTTTGCAGCACTGCTTGTGGGCCAGGAGGAGCAGGAGTGCTTCTCCCCGCTTCCCAAACTAACCTGCTTCCCTGCTCGCAATCGGAACCCCACCCCCAGATCCAAAGACACCCCCGCGCGATCGGAACTCCCCCGGGATCGGGGATCGGAACACTTCCCCCCGCCCGCCCGCCCCCCACCGCTTCCCTCCCCCGAGATCAGCGACCACCCCCCAACATGATCAGACCCCTCCTGGGATCGACCCCCCCCCCCAGGATCAGAGATTGGAGCTCCTTCCAGGGATCCGCGACCACCCTCGCCAACCCCACGCTCCCACTAACCCAGTTGCAGGCTCTCTACCTGCTCCTGGCCTGCGGCCTCCTCTAAAGCGTTCCCCGCCCGACAGGGAGCCAAGCCTGTCAATCGGGCCGGCTTCTGGGTGGGGTACCTGCTGGGAAAAAAGATGCAGGCTGTGGAGTCAAAACTCGGGTGGGGAAACCCGCCCGAACAAAACCCCGCTCACAAAACCCGCCCCAGTCAGGATCGGGGCCTATATTTTTTATAGAATCTGCTCTTGGAGAATTGTGTGACTCAAGAGTTTAACAAATACCCTTGCTTGCAATAATCTGCGTATTGGATTAAATGTAGTCTTGTACTACACTAATATACTTGCTTTGGTATGGCGAATATTAAACTCAGGCAGAGTAATGTAGCTAATATATTTATTTATAATTAAATAGAGATACTACAACAACAATAACTTGCATTTATTTAGCGCCTTTAATGTAGAACAATGTCTCAAGGCACTTCACAGAAGTGTAATCGGACAACAATTGAAGCTGAGCCACAAAGGGAAATATTAGGAAGGGTGACTAAAAACTCGGTCAGAGAGGTGGGTTTAGGGAGGGTCTTGAGGGCAGAGAGGGAGATGGAGAGGCAAAGGGATTTAGGAAATGAATTTCAGAGCGTAGGGCCGAGGCAGGTGAAGGCACAGCCACCAACTGGTGGGATGAAGGGAATGAGGATGCACAAGAGGCCAGAGCCTAAAACAGTTGACAAAATACTGCCAGAAGAATATAAACATGAATTTAATGAGAAACACCTGGGATGAGTTAGTTGCCTTTCATACATCTAAAGTCTTGTGGGTTTGTAAAAAATAAAATCCTGGTTACTCAAAGCCTTCTGGGTTTTGGTGTTATGTAAATTAAAAAGTCTTCCTCAAGCAAGAAGTTAAAAGAGTGCTTTCCATTTAATGGAGAACTGGTCAGATCAAAAGAAAAATCAATGAGAGAAGGTTATTTGGCTCATTAAAGCTCAGCCTCTCATATTCTTTCTCAGGCTTGCAATCCAACAGCATTTTCAATGCTCCTAAAATCTGCATATTTACCAGCCTGCTTGACTACTAGTCCTACTAGATTTCTTTAAAGATTTACATTATGTAAGCTATTTAATATTTTGTCTATTCAACAAGCACCCCCGCTTCCCGTAACTGTTTGTTGTGTGTGAGCTGTGGCTCAGTTAGCAGCACCCTTGCCTCTGAGTCACAAGGTTGTGGGTTCAAGTACCCACTCCCAGAGACTTGAGCACAAAAATCTAGGCTGACCCGCCAGTGCAGTGCTGAGGGAGTGCTGCACTGTCAGAGGTGCCGTTTTTCAGATGAGACGTTAAACTGAGGCCCCGTCTGTCCTCTCAGGTGGACGTGAAAGACCCCACGGCACGATTTCATAGAAGAGCAGGGGAGTTATCCCTGGTGTCCTGGCCAATATTTATCCCTCAATCAACATCACTACAACAGATTATCTGATCATTATCACATTGCTGTTTGTGGGAGCTGCCACGTTTCCTACATTACAACAGTGACTATACTTCAAAAGTACTTCATTGGCTGTAAAGCGCTTTGGGACGTCCGGTGGTCGTGAAAGGCGCTATATAAATGCAAGTCTTTCTTTTTTTAACCTTTGTTCATTGCTCACCCCGCCTACACTTGGGATCGATTTTGTTCTTTGCACCTTCTCGATGCTTGCACAGCTCTTTTGTAGACGACCAGGACTGCACGCGCATTCCAAGTATGATCACACCAAAGTTGTCAATACCACTGCCCTTCTGTACCATAAGCATTGGTTACATAACCTTGATGTAAAGTGTAAGTGACAGCAGTGGTGTAATGTGCTGTATCAGCATGTGGTTCAATGATGGAGTCTTTAAAAAAAATAGTAATTCCACCTGCTTATAGACCCATGGGTTTAATGTGGGAAAGCAGTTCTACATTTAACTGGTTTGCCAAGAGATTTAGCGAGGATCTGTTTAGATTCAGTGTCATGTGATGTTTATATAAGACATGTGGAGCTGATCAATTGACATTAATTAGATTGTGTTATCATATGACACCAAGTCATTTACTTTCATTTTGCTGCAGGCAGATTTCCAGGAAGTTCAGCACATTGCAAATCACTTTTATTCAGGGTAATCTGTGTAGTCTCTGATCTGCAGAATTATTATTACTTTTGATTTTTACCTCAGGAAACCCAAATTCAAATCTCAATTTCTCTTGACATTCAGCCTCAGGCTTGTGCTTGTTCCCTGAGCTTCACCAGCCTCTGCCAGCACTCTGGGGTAGAAGGGGGAGGACTGGATCGGGAGTGATTGGGCGGACAGCAGCACGAGGTACCACCCATGGGCATATCCCACTAAAGAGTCAATAACATGTACGTGGTGGAGACGGGCAAGAAATAGAAAAATAAATGGTAGAAATTTAGTTACAAAGCAGTTCTCTTTAACCCACTGAAACCTTTCTGTTCTTAACATAGAAACATAGAAACATAGAAACATAGAAACATAGAATCTAGGGGCAGGAGTAGGCCATTCGGCCCGTCGAGCCTGCTCCGCCATTCGATACGATCATGGCTGATCATCCAAATCCAGTACCCTGTCCCTGCTTTAATCCCCACAGTACACATATCCCACCCTACCCCCGTAACCCCACGTATTTAATTCCCCCTAACATATCCCATCCTATCCCCATAACCCCACATATTTAATCCCCCCTAACACTAAGGGTCAATTTATCATAGCCAAATCAACCTAACCCACACATTTTTGGACTGTGGGAGGAAACCGGAGCACCCGGAGGAAACCCACGCAGACACGGGGAGAATGTGCAAACTCCACACAGACAGTCACCCGAGGTCAGATTCGAACCCGGGTCTCTGGCGCTGTGAGGCACCAGTGCTAACCACTATGCCACCGTGTTGCCCTGTCAGATTGAAGTGTCAGATTGGGCCTTTTGATATTCAGGTTTTAACTGAATTCAGGGTAAAAAAAAAAATCAGGTGAAATCACCCTGGTCTAGGTTCAGGCCTGAAGAATGGCAACTTCGGCAAGGTACTAGAGGGCGGTCAGTTCCACGGAATTATACCCAAGTAAGAGGCAGCACTTTGAGGAGAGGAGAAAATTGGAAGGTGGGGGTAGAAAGGCCTGTGCAATTGGTATAAGATATTGTCAAACTTCCAGCTTTTCTACTCGTTGCTCTGACTAAAAGGAAAAGCCACTGGTTCCATTTCTCTTCAACTCCAGACTGTCGGTGTTTCTGTGCAGGAAGTTCCGGTGTCCCTGATGTGCATTGTGAAGCTATACTATGGTGGGTATTTAATCTCACGTTGTTTTGATATTTGCCCATTCTGTTTCCCTTTCCACAGAGACCTGTGCTGTGAACAATGGAGGCTGTGACAGCACATGTCAGGACGCTGCCACGGGTGTCCGCTGTAGTTGCCCGGTTGGATTCACATTGCAGCCCGACAGGAAGACATGCAAAGGTCAGTCCTCGCCTTGCCTACATCTCCCACAAAAAAAAACATTTACCACTTTCAGTGTTGATCACCCAGTTTAGCAAAATGTTAGGATAAGTTACGGTTTGCTCACTCATTTAGCTAAGTATTTGAATTAATCATGATATGGCTGGTCAAAGTAAATCAACAGAAGACATATGCTTGAGCCATGAATGGAGATCTTGATATCCTTTGACCTACAATATTTATAAACATGCTCGTATGATTGGACAGTTTAGAATTGAACCTTTCAATAAAATGGAGCCAAGAATCCACTTGTCTGATTTAGACTATTTGAATTTCCCCAAATTCATGGGGGGCAAAATTAGGTCGTGCCCCCTTTTTAGCGCCCTGAAAAAGTTAGCGTCCCCGCGCCCGAAATTCACTGGTAGCACCCCAAGAGGGAGGCGGGGCACTACTGGAAGCGCCCCGCCTCCCTCTAGGGGCGCTGCGAGTGAATATCGTGGCGCTACGTGCCGCAGCGCCACGCCGCGGTACTGCAGGCCTTCCTCCCCTTATTAATGGGGAGGGGCCTAGCGCAGTGGGACCCGGGGCACAGCTGGGCCGCCAGGAATCGTGGTGCCAGCAAAAGGACACTCAAGGAGTGCCGGGCTCACGGAGCGCAGCCGGCACTCCGCGGGGGAGCTTCACAGGAGGCCGGGGACAGCAACGGGGGCAGGTGCTGGCAGGCGGCCAGCAACAAAAATGGCCGCCCAGCACCTCCCCTTTAATTTGCGCCGCCCCGGCCGCAGGTAGGCCCCCTTGACCCTGTTGGACATAGCGTCCGGCAGTAAGTCAGGGGGCGCTAATGAAGTTCGCAGCCGAGGCACGAGCGGGGCACTGCGCACAGCGATGACGTCATCGCCGGAGGTGCAGCGCCGCGGGGCGCTAACGGTTACCGTCGCCGCTAACCTCCTGCTGAATTTCGCGGGAAGCATTAGCAGCGCCGTGCCCGGGCGCTAGTTGCTTTGCGCCCCGTTAGCATCCTCTTAGGCGCTAACGGGAGACGCAAATCAACCGAATTTTTCCCCCATGGGGTTTTGTGAGGCAACTGACCTGAACTCAGATTGGTCACAGTCATTAAGTAGATGGCCATAACCTGTGGAATTTCACAATGGCAGCCAGTTTTCCATTTTAGTTGTGGTGTTTCCAACCTCCTGGTGTGTGCTCTGCATACAATGGAGTATTCTGGGATTCTGCTAAAACCTGATAGAGTTCCCCAACTATGCTGTCCCTAGCATCGGTTACCTGGAAAATATATATGGTGGCAATAGTTGGAATGGAGGGCGACTAGGTACAAGTTTCAAAGTCATGAGACTTGGCTGGCTGGGGTATGGCAATGGGAGGAAGCAGAACAACTGGCAAGAGGTGACAGGAAATATAGGGGAGGGAAGGAAATAGAGGGGAATTGTGAGGAATGAGTGGGTGAAGAAAAACAGCACCAAGAGTAGTGGATAAGCAATGAGCCTGAGAAAAGAAAGGAGAACCATAGGAAAAGAGAGAGCAGTAGTGTAGCGATATCGTAAATTCATTCAAAAAGAACATGTTTACAATGCCACTATACAAAGGCCAGAACAATCTTCCTCCAAGCTCAGTAAATAGAATGAGGCCATCATAGCTGTAAAATAAAACCATCCAGATGAAATAATAAGGTTTAGTAAGCAGCTGAAATGTCTCATACCTACATAATGCAGTAATCAAGGCTGTACGGCCCCTGGGGTACAAGCATGAATTATGTAAATTAAAGACTAAGTAACTTAAAGGTTAAGAGCACGTGCTTGACTGTGATTGACGGGTGAGTGTGTTTCATGACTTCATTAGTTTAGAATTAGATATAGGAGGATTTCTTAGAGGAGGTATATATTCTGATTTGAATGGGCCAGTTACACTGTCATTGCTGCAGTGATATCACACAGTTTTCACATCTGTTTAACGGTATTCCTCATCTGCGTCCTGCTCCTCAGCGACATAATCTGCGTGCCAGTGATATTCGGCTCTGCCCCTCTGTTACCTTCCTTGACTCCATGACTACCACTCTGTTGTCTGACTGCTTGTCGTTCCTCCAGATCAAAGCCATCCTGTTCAGCTGCTGCCAAAAACTCTGCACCCTGGACACCCCCCCCCCCCGCAACCCCCACCATCAACTCCATTCCTATCCCCAACTCCAACCTGTCCCTAAACTCCACTGCCTGCATCTTATCCTGTATTAAATCCTGCTTGGCTATTTGAACTCAATTATCATTCTTGTCCTCACCGTTGTCCCCCATCCCCCCCCCCCCAATGTAATGAATTTGGAGCTCATCCTTGTTTAAAAATCCCCCCACGGCTTCACCTAACCTTGACCCTGGCCTTCAGCCCTACGCCCAGCACACATCCTCCGCTCTAATGACACTGGCCTCCTCTGGCTCCTCCCCTCCCTCTCCCCCTCCAGTGACTGAGTGGCTTCAACTGTCTGGGCCCAATACGCTGGCACTCGATCGCTAAATGGCTCCTCCTTGCTATATCATTCCCCCTCCTTCAGAAGCCTCCTCAAAACCCAACTCTTCAACCATGCCTTCAGTCACCTCTCGCATTACTTCTCCAATTACCCTTGGTGATCATATTCGCAAAAATGAGTTCTGAGCATGTTGAGTTCCTAAAATAGTCTGCTTGGAAGCCCACCACACAGCCAGCATCGTAATGGCTGTAAAACAGGGTTTTTTTCTTAATTTTTTTTTTCTTAGTGTTCCTCTTTTTACTTTTCAGTAGACTAATGCATTTGTATTAATAACAATGATTCCAGTACATTGAAACAATTTGAAGTAAATCAATTGTGCAAGTTAATGGAACACAGAGACAGGACCTGTGAAAGGTTCATACGAGAACCCACCATCATTATTGATGCTGTCCTGATCTTCTGGGCCAAGAGAGAGGCCGAGAGACCAATGACAGGTCAGAGATAGAGAGCACAAGAGTTAAAATATTTCTAGGTATAGTTTTACCCTAACTTGTTTGTAAATTTTAAATTGTCTGTAAAGTTTTCAGGATTTCTGATGTCTTGTATACATTTTCTGACTCCTATTTGTTTATAAACGCTTGAGAAGACTTCAGTATATATTGTCCATCATTAGCTATTTACTTGTTCACTGATATTGGGCTCCAGATTTGGTTTCTCTGCTTCCTATCATCCAATATTCAGCTACCTCAACAGATCAGTGAGTAACGGCATCCACTGGTGTGGCATTGAGCCAAACAGACCGGGAAGGTTCAGTCCCTGGTCTTTGCTGAGTGCAGCCGGGGCAGCAGTGGTGTTCTCGAATTATCTCACTGCTCGTGGCCCAGGATGGGGTGGGCGATGGGGGTCAGGGAAACCCATCCTGGCTTCCCATCCAGGTCGCTTTCCCGTGACTCCTGTCAGAAGCTGCCCCTATTATATCGGGTGAAGACGGGATCAGGTCCAGTTGCAACACTCTCCGCAGCCGAGTACGTTGCTGACCCTCACTGCCTGCGGAACTCTACTGCAGCAAGAGTTAGAAGGGGGAGAAAAATATTGCCGTTCATTTTCTGCAACAAAACTGTTTTTCTATGGACAAGATGATCCTGTGAGAAGATAATGTATCTTCTATATATTTTTGCATATAGTGTGCGTCAAACTTTAAATGTGTCCATAGGTCAAAAAAATCTGTTGCACTTTTCTGATTAGCTGAAATTTCCCAGGAACCAATCAAAAATGCTTACTTTACTTCCTCTGAGCACTTCTCTCACAAATCATTTTCAAATCTTTTCAGCAGCCAGATTGTTTTCTCACCCACCCCAACTATGCACCCCCTACAAACACAAATTATAATGGAAACACCTTAAATCAACAATTCAACCCTTCTCAAAGCAAACTACAAAACCTACCACTTCTCTTGCCCAACTCATTTTCCGACATGTAGTATAACTTTCACCCTTAGCGGCCTGGACTCCCTTGGGCCAAAGACTCGTCTTCTCCCCCCTTCTTACAATTTTTATCATTTTCCTGGGCTTTCATCCTGATCTTTTTTAGGACTCCACACATGAACCGTCTGATTTCCCCACCCTCTCCCGACCTCACTGTCCTCTGCCTCCGACTGCTGCAGGCATGCACACGTCACTGAGTGAGATATGCACCTCCTATTAATCTTCATTGTAACTCCATTGGATGTGATGAGTGCTGTTCTGTTCTGGGGCCTCAACTCTTCATCATATTTATTAATGACTTGGATGAAGGAATAGAGAGTTACATACCCAGGTTTTCAGGGGGCACTGAATTAGGAGGGACAGCAAATAGTGCGGATGGGAGCAGGAAGTTGCAAAGGGACATATGCAAATTAAGTGAGTGGGCAAAACTATGGCAGATGGAGTTTAGTGTTGGCCAAGTGTGAGGTCATCCACATCGAACCTAAGAAAGATAAATTGGACTATTTTCTAAATGGATACGAGGAACTGTACAGAAACAAGAGGTTTAGTACACAAACCATTTAAAGCTAGTAGACAGGTACAAAAAGCCATCAATAAGGCTAATGGAAAGTTGGCCTTTATCTCAAGGAGGCTGGAATACAAAGGGGAGGAAGTGATGCTCCAGTTGTACAGAGCCTTGGTCAGACCCCATCTGGAGCACTGCGTTCAGTTTTGGGCACCGCATCTCAGGAAGGATATATTGGCCTTGGAGGATGTACAGCGCAGATTCACCAGAATGATACCAAGGCTTAGAGGATTAAATTATGAGCACGGTGGGAGGGGGGAAAAAGGGAAAGAAAAATAAATACACAAACATATTTTGTGGAGAGCTTATATACAGTAAAAAAAAATCTTCCAATTTAAACTCCAGTTACTTGTAGCAATCACACGTTACTGCATCAGTAGCAGGAGTTGTGTTCACGGACTCAATAAAATGGACTCAGTTCAAAAAAAAGATAACTCCCAAGATATGATTTAACACTACTCAAGCGTGATACAGATGGCTATCCAGCCCCCCCCCACGGTCTTTGATGCTTCTTCACGCAGATGACTCAACCCTGTTTGAGCGTGTGCAAGATCGCCCTCACTTCATCAGTGCAAAAGTTCAGCTGCGAATTTCTCCCAGCGCTGGGAAAGGATCTGTTTGCATCCCAGAGTAAATATTGAAGCTATTTTACCACTGGCTCCACGGCCACCATTTTGATTTGCCAGCGTCCGCTTTGATGCCAAAATACAAATTGTTCAGGCTGTAACGTGGTCCCAGATCCCACACTTGTATTTGCCAGTAATTTCCAAGCAAATGGTACACTCGAAGATGCCTGTATCCACAACAGGATCATACAAACTAACTGACTTAGTGAAAATACATCTCCTTCGTTCTGGAGGAGCAGGACATTTCTCAGCTGTTAGGAGAGAAGAAAAAGCAACACATGTATTTATATAGTACCTTTCGTGTTCCAAGGATGTCCCAAAACCATTTGCAGCCAATGAATTACTTTTGAAGTGTTGCTTTGTAGCCAAATGAAGTAAGCAATTTCTGCACAGTAAGGCCCCACAAACAGCTGTGAGATGAATGACCAGATGTTTTGGTGGTGTTGGTTGAGAGCTGAATGTTGGGCAGGACGCCGGGAGAACTCTCCTAGGCTTTGAATCGTCCCGTGGGATCTTTTACATCCACCTGAGAGGGCAGAAAAGACCTTAGCTTAACATCTCATTTTGAAGACAGCACCTCCTGACAATTCTCAATAATGCTCTGAGGTGTCAGCCTAGATTTTGTGCTTATGTCCTGGAGCGAGTCTTGAACCCCCAACTTTCAGTCCCAGGAACGAGTGCTGCCACTGAGCCAAGCTGACACATACCTTCTTGCATAAATGTCAAGACTGCCAACGTCAACTTTGAGGATGGCAGCTTGTGCGCCAGTCAGGGTTGTACTCAAAACCAGAGTTGAAAGGACAGTCTGCTGACTCACTAAATCAGCAGCTCACACTAGTTTTGCATTCTAATGTTGACATTTCTTTCTATATCCTTGTGATATAGATCCCTGTTAACCTGTATTATGCTGTCTGACGGTGTTTCTTGCCAACATACAATATGAAGCATATAAAGAAGCGTACCGTGTATGAGTCAATAGTCACTGAGCCTCAGTTTGAATATGGTTTATTTTGGTGTCCGGGTTAAACAAATATGGAAGGTGCAAGGGAAGAATGGTTATCAATTTTAAAAGCCATAAATTATCACTATTGAAACATGGTTAAAGTATTGCAAGTGGACATTTTCTAGATGCAGTTTTTAATAGTCATAAAATTTGTCTTTTGTATATGTACAAAGGGAGATAACTGCCATATTAAAAGCTGCATGAAACTGGAGTTATCCAGTCCCCTCGTGCAGCCCATTATCCTTCATCAAGTGAAATACAAACTGCCAATAAATCCAGTCTTTAGGGTATTTCAGAACTAGTAGCTCAGTCATTAACAAGTGCATAAATCACCCAGTCACTGCCGGTTTCATACAACACTCCAACTCACTGCTAACTAGAAGTGAATATTCCTTCATAAGATCCGCTGAATTATTAAATGTTTCAAACCTCTCTTCATTGCCATCTGGATAATACAATTATTGATGGGGAGAAGTACAAAAAGGGTTCAGGTCTGTGAGAACTTTCAAAGTCTGGTGCATCCCAGAAATGTTTGGGAAGCTTTGACTCCTCTATCAGTCTGTCATAAGCAAAAAGCCAAAGCTCTCGATACATTTGAGCATGATGACCATTGACATCTGTAACAGAGACCATTGGTTACTGCCTTGTAACAGGGACCATTGGTTACTGCCCTGTAACAGAGACCATTGGTTCCTGCCCTGTAACAGAGACCATTGGTTACTGCCCTGTAACAGAGACCATTGGTTACTGCCCTGTAACAGAGACCATTGGTTACGGCCCTGTAACAGAGACTATTGGTTACTGCCCTGTAACAGAGACCATTGGTTTGATCCCTGTAACAGAGACTATTGGTTACTGCCCTGTAACAGACACTATTGGTTTGATCCCTGTAACAGAGACTATTGGTTACTGCCCTGTAACAGAGGCTATTGGTTACTGCCCTGTAACAGAGACTATTGTTTACTGCCCTGTAACAGAGACTATTGGTTACTGCCCTGTAACAGAGACCATTGGTTTGATCCCTGTAACAGAGACTATTGGTTACTGCCCTGTAACAGACACTATTGGTTTGATCCCTGTAACAGAGACTATTGGTTACTGCCCTGTAACAGAGGCTATTGGTTACTGCCCTGTAACAGAGACTATTGTTTACTGCCCTGTAACAGAGGCTATTGGTTACTGCCCTGTAACAGAGACTATTGGTTACTGCCCTGTAACAGAGACTATTGGTTACTGCCCTGTAACAGAGGCTATTGGTTACTGCCCTGTAACAGAGACTATTGGTTTGATCCCTGTAACAGAGACCATTGGTTACTGCCCTGTAACAGAGACCATTGGTTCCTGTCCTGTAACAGAGACTATTGGTTCCTGCCCTGTAACAGAGGCTATTGGTTACTGCCCTGTAACAGAGACTATTGTTTACTGCCCTGTAACAGAGGCTATTGGTTACTGCCCTGTAACAGAGACTATTGGTTACTGCCCTGTAACAGAGGCTATTGGTTACTGCCCTGTAACAGAGACTATTGGTTTGATCCCTGTAACAGAGACCATTGGTTACTGCCCTGTAACAGAGACTATTGGTTTGATCCCTGTAACAGAGACCATTGGTTACTGCCCTGTAACAGAGACTATTGGTTCCTGCCCTGTAACAGAGGCTATTGGTTTGATCCCTGTAACAGAGACCATTGGTTACTGCCCTGTAACAGAGACTATTGGTTTGATCCCTGTAACAGAGACCATTGGTTCCTGTCCTGTAACAGAGACTATTGGTTCCTGCCCTGTAACAGAGGCTATTGGTTACTGCCCTGTAACAGAGACTATTGTTTACTGCCCTGTAACAGAGGCTATTGGTTACTGCCCTGTAACAGAGACTATTGGTTACTGCCCTGTAACAGAGGCTATTGGTTACTGCCCTGTAACAGAGACTATTGGTTTGATCCCTGTAACAGAGACTATTGGTTACTGCCCTGTAACAGAGACTATTGGTTTGATCCCTGTAACAGAGACCATTGGTTACTGCCCTGTAACAGAGACTATTGGTTACTGCCCTGTAACAGAGACTATTGGTTACTGCCCTGTAACAGAGACTATTGGTTACTGCCCTGTAACAGAGACTATTGGTTACTGCCCTGTAACAGAGACTATTGGTTACTGCCCTGTAACAGAGACTATTTGTTACTGCCCTGTAACAGAGGCTATTGGTTACTGCCCTGTAACAGAGACTATTGGTTACTGCCCTGTAACAGAGACTATTGGTTACTGCCCTGTAACAGAGACTATTTGTTACTGCCCTGTAACAGAGGCTATTGGTTACTGCCCTGTAACAGAGACTATTGGTTACTGCCCTGTAACAGAGGCTATTGGTTACTGCCCTGTAACAGAGGCTATTGGTTACTGCCCTGTAACAGAGGCTATTGGTTACTGCCCTGTAACAGAGACTATTGGTTTGATCACTGTAACAGAGACTATTGGTTACTGCCCTGTAACAGAGGCTATTGGTTACTGCCCTGTAACAGAGACTATTGGTTACTGTCCTGTAACAGAGACTATTGGTTACTGCCCTGTAACAGAGGCTATTGGTTACTGCCCTGTAACAGAGACTATTGGTTACTGCCCTGTAACAGAGACCATTGGTTACTGCCCTGTAACAGAGACTATTGGTTTGATCCCTGTAACAGAGACTATTGGTTACTGCCCTGTAACAGAGACTATTGGTTACTGCCCTGTAACAGAGACCATTGGTTTGATCCCTGTAACAGAGACTATTGGTTACTGCCCTGTAACAGAGGCTATTGGTTACTGCCCTGTAACAGAGACTATTGGCTACTGCCCTGTAACAGAGACCATTGGTTACTGCCCTGTAACAGATACTATTGGTTACTGCCCTGTAACAGAGACTATTGGTTACTGCCCTGTAACAGAGACCATTGGTTACTGCCCTGTAACAGATACTATTGGTTACTGCCCTGTAACAGAGACTATTGGTTACTGCCCTGTAACAGATACTATTGGTTACTGCCCTGTAACAGAGACCATTGGTTACTGCCCTGTAACAGATACTATTGGTTACTGCCCTGTAACAGAGACTATTGGCTACTGCCCTGTAACAGAGACCATTGGTTCCTGTCCTGTAACAGATACTATTGGTTACTGCCCTGTAACAGAGACTATTGGTTCCTGTCCTGTAACAGATACTATTGGTTACTGCCCTGTAACAGAGACTATTGGCTACTGCCCTGTAACAGAGACTATTGGCTACTGCCCTGTAACAGAGACTATTGGTTCCTGTCCTGTAACAGATACTATTGGTTACTGCCCTGTAACAGAGACCATTGGTTCCTGTCCTGTAACAGAGACCATTGGTTCCTGTCCTGTAACAGAGACCATTGGTTCCTGTCCTGTAACAGAGACTATTGGTTACAGCCCTGTAACAATGGCTATTGGTTACTGCCCTGTAACAGAGGCTATTGGTTACTGCCCTGTAACAGAGACTATTGGTTACTGCCCTGTAACAGAGGCTATTGGTTACTGCCCTGTAACAGAGACTATTGGTTACTGCCCTGTAACAGAGACTATTGGTTACTGCCCTGTAACAGAGACTATTGGTTACTGCCCTGTAACAGAGGCTATTGGTTACTGCCCTGTAACAGAGACTATTGTTTACTGCCCTGTAACAGAGACTATTGGTTACTGCCCTGTAACAGAGACTATTGGTTACTGCCCTGTAACAGAGGCTATTGGTTACTGCCCTGTAACAGAGACTATTGGTTACTGCCCTGTAACAGAGACCATTGGTTACTGCCCTGTAACAGAGACCATTGGTTTGATCCCTGTAACAGAGACTATTGGTTACTGCCCTGTAACAGAGGCTATTGGTTACTGCCCTGTAACAGAGACTATTGGTTCCTGTCCTGTAACAGATACTATTGGTTACTGCCCTGTAACAGAGACCATTGGTTACTGCCCTGTAACAGAGACCATTGGTTTGATCCCTGTAACAGAGACTATTGGTTACTGCCCTGTAACAGAGACTATTGGCTACTGCCCTGTAACAGAGACTATTGGTTCCTGTCCTGTAACAGATACTATTGGTTACTGCCCTGTAACAGAGACTATTGGTTCCTGTCCTGTAACAGATACTATTGGTTACTGCCCTGTAACAGAGACTATTGGCTACTGCCCTGTAACAGAGACTATTGGTTCCTGTCCTGTAACAGATAGTATTGGTTACTGCCCTGTAACAGAGACCATTGGTTCCTGTCCTGTAACAGAGACCATTGGTTCCTGTCCTGTAACAGAGACCATTGGTTCCTGTCCTGTAACAGAGACTATTGGTTACAGCCCTGTAACAATGGCTATTGGTTACTGCCCTGTAACAGAGACTATTGGTTACTGCCCTGTAACAGAGACTATTGGTTACTGCCCTGTAACAGAGACTATTGGTTACTGCCCTGTAACAGAGACTATTGGTTACTGCCCTGTAACAGAGGCTATTGGTTACTGCCCTGTAACAGAGACTATTGGTTACTGCCCTGTAACAGAGACTATTGGTTACTGCCCTGTAACAGAGGCTATTGGTTACTGCCCTGTAACAGAGACTATTGGTTACTGCCCTGTAACAGAGACTATTGGTTACTGCCCTGTAACAGAGGCTATTGGTTACTGCCCTGTAACAGAGACTATTGGTTACTGCCCTGTAACAGAGACCATTGGTTTGATCCCTGTAACAGAGACTATTGGTTACTGCCCTGTAACAGAGGCTATTGGTTACTGCCCTGTAACAGAGACCATTGGTTTGATCCCTGTAACAGAGACTATTGGTTACTGCCCTGTAACAGAGGCTATTGGTTACTGCCCTGTAACAGAGACTATTGGCTACTGCCCTGTAACAGAGACTATTGGTTCCTGTCCTGTAACAGATACTATTGGTTACTGCCCTGTAACAGAGACTATTGGTTCCTGTCCTGTAACAGATACTATTGGTTACTGCCCTGTAACAGAGACTATTGGCTACTGCCCTGTAACAGAGACTATTGGTTCCTGTCCTGTAACAGATACTATTGGTTACTGCCCTGTAACAGAGACCATTGGTTCCTGTCCTGTAACAGAGACCATTGGTTCCTGTCTTGTAACAGAGACCATTGGTTCCTGTCCTGTAACAGAGACTATTGGTTACAGCCCTGTAACAATGGCTATTGGTTACTGCCCTGTAACAGAGACTATTGGTTACTGCCCTGTAACAGAGACTATTGGTTACTGCCCTGTAACAGAGGCTATTGGTTACTGCCCTGTAACAGAGACTATTGGTTACTGCCCTGTAACAGAGACCATTGGTTACTGCCCTGTAACAGACACTATTGGTTTGATCACTGTAACAGAGACTATTGGTTACTGCCCTGCAACAGAGACTATTGGTTACTGCCCTGTAACAGACACTATTGGTTTGATCACTGTAACAGAGACTATTGGTTACTGCCCTGTAACAGAGACTATTGGTTACTGCCCTGTAACAGAGGCTATTTGTTACTGCCCTGTAACAGAGGCTATTGGTTACTGCCCTGTAACAGAGACTATTTGTTACTGCCCTGTAACAGAGGCTATTGGTTACTGCCCTGTAACAGAGACCATTGGTTACTGCCCTGTAACAGAGACTATTGGTTTGATCCCTGTAACAGAGACTATTGGTTCCTGCCCTGTAACAGAGACTATTGGTTTGATCCCTGTAACAGAGACTATTGGTTACTGCCCTGTAACAGAGACTATTGGTTACTGCCCTGTAACTGAGGCTATTGGTTACTGCCCTGTAACAGAGACCATTGGTTTGATCCCTGTAACAGAGACTATTGGTTACTGCCCTGTAACAGAGGCTATTGGTTACTGCCCTGTAACAGAGACTATTGGCTACTGCCCTGTAACAGAGACTATTGGTTACTGCCCTGTAACAGCGACCATTGGTTACTGCCCTGTAACAGAGACTATTGGTTCCTGTCCTGTAACAGATACTATTGGTTACTGCCCTGTAACAGAGACTATTGGTTCCTGTCCTGTAACAGATACTATTGGTTACTGCCCTGTAACAGAGACTATTGGCTACTGCCCTGTAACAGAGACTATTGGTTCCTGTCCTGTAACAGATACTATTGGTTACTGCCCTGTAACAGAGACCATTGGTTCCTGTCCTGTAACATGAGACCATTGGTTCCTGTCCTGTAACAGAGACCATTGGTTCCTGTCCTGTAACAGATACTATTGGTTACTGCCCTGTAACAATGGCTATTGGTTACTGCCCTGTAACAGAGACTATTGGTTACTGCCCTGTAACAGAGACTATTGGTAACTGCCCTGTAACAGAGACTATTGTTTACTGCCCTGTAACAGAGACCATTGGTTACTGCCCTGTAACAGAGACCATTGGTTACTGCCCTGTAACAGAGACTATTGGTTACTGCCCTGTAACAGAGGCTATTGGTTACTGCCCTGTAACAGAGACTATTGGTTACTGCCCTGTAACAGAGACTATTGGTTCCTGCCCTGTAACAGAGACTATTGGTTACTGCCCTGTAACAGAGACTATTGGTTACTGCCCTGTAACAGAGACTATTGGTTACTGCCCTGTAACAGTGAACAAGTGGTTACTGCCCTGTAACAGAGACTATTGGTTACTGCCCTGTAACAGTGAACAAGTGGTTACTGCCCTGTAACAGAGACTATTGGTTACTGCCCTGTAATAGGGGCTATTTCACCTATTGATCCGACAAATATAATCCAGATTGTCAGCCATTGGCTCAGTGGGTCGCACTCTCGCCTCTGAGGCAGAAGGTTGTGGGTTCAAGTCCCACTCCAAGGACTTGAGCACAAAAATCTAGTGCAGTACTGAGGGAGTGCTGCACTGTCAGAGGTGCAGTACTGAGGGAGTGCTGCACTGTCAGAGGTGCAGTACTGAGGGAGCGCTGCACTGTCAGAGGTGCAGTACTGAGGGAGTGCTGCACTGTCAGAGGTGCTGTCTTTCAGATGAGACGAAAAACCAAGGCAGCGTCTGCTCTCTCAGGTGGACGTAAAAGATCCCATGCCACTTTTTCGAAGAAGAGCAGGGGAGTTATCCCCGGTGTCCTGGCCAATATTTATCCCTCAATCGACTTCACTAAAATAGGTTATCTGGTCATTATCTCATTGCTGTTTGTGGTTTGTGGGATCTTGCTGAGCGCAAAAGCCTGCTGCGTTTCCTACATTACAACAGTCACTACATTTCAAAAGTGCTTCATTGGCTGTAAAGTGCTTTGGGACATCCTGAGGCCGTGAAAGGTGCTATATATATTTGCATGTCTTTCTTTCTTTATTATCCTTCAGACAATTTCTTATTCATTCCCAAGTTTTACCTCGAATCCTCACAAAATTGAGCTTAACTGGTGGCCTTTTATATGGAACTTTATTAAATGCCTTTTCAGGAATCTAAACACACAATATTGTCGGCTCACCAGAGTCAACTTGGGTTGTCACTTCCTCAAAGGAATCAAGGAGGTTGGTCAGGAAGCAACTTCCCTGTCTAAAGCCATCTTGATGCGGAGATGCCGGTGTTGGACTGGGGTGGACAAAATTGAGAGGTCGCACAACACCAGGTTATAGTCCAACAGTTTTATTTGAAATCACAAGCTTTCGGAGCTATCGATCGCCCCTTCCTCAGGTGAAGTCACTTCACCTGAGGAAGACACTTCACCTGAGGAAGGGGCAATCGATAGCTCCGAAAGCTTGTGATTTCAAATAAAACTGTTGGACTATAACCTGGTGTTGTGCGACCTCTCAATTAAAGCCATCTTGACAGATGTTTGTTCGGTTGTTTTACAGATAATCCTTAAATCTACTCCTGATAATTGACTCCATTATTCTACAAAGAAATACAGGAAGACTAATAGGTCTGTAGTTCCCTGGGACTGCTTTATTTTACTCTTTTTGAATTTGGGCACCATATTGGCCTGTTTTCAATCTCATGGCACTTCCCCAATGTCCATTGACTTCCTCATAATGATTGCCACCACCTCACAAATCTCCTTGCTGTCTCTCCCAACACTCTGGGATAAAGACCATCTGACCCCAGTGATTTGTTTATTTTATAGTAATCCCTCCCAGTTTGTCTAGTACTTCAATCTCATTTCTATCAAAGTCTTGAATGTTGCCTTGGTACTCTTTTTTTGCGGGGAGGGCATGTTGTTCAAGTCTTCCCTTGTGAATACTTTGAGGAAGTAATCATTCAGAATATTTCCTATCTCGTGCTTATCCTCACGTTCAGGCCCATTTGCATCTTTTGGCCTCCATATTACGAAAAGGATATAGAAGCACTGGAGAAAGTGCAAAAAAAGATTTACAAGGATGATACCAAAACTGAGAGAATACAACTGTCAGGAAAGACTGAACAGGCTGGGGCTCTTTTCTCTAGAAAAGAGAAGACTGAGGGGTGACCTGATTGAGGCCTTTAAAATTATGAAGAGGTTCGATAGGGTAGAGACTGGGCCGAAAATTGATCCCGGGACGCGAGAGTACGCACTGCATACTCTCGCGTATTCCCACTCCAATTGCCGGTTTTCTGCATGCCCTGCGCATGCGCTGAAAACCGGCAATTGCTCTTCCGAAAAGGGGGCGGGGCCTGAGTGCATCGCGTGCGCGCTACAGGCTGCGCGCACGCTGTGCACTTCATGCTGTGGACGCGCAGGTAAGTACGGAAGATTTTGGAAATGTAAAAAGGAGGAGTAAGACCCGCTTTTAAGAAGGTAAGTAGTGAATTAAGTATTTTTTTGAATTTTTTTTTACAGGTATATCTTTTTTATAGACTTTAAAGACAGGTAAGTTTATTTTTATAACTTTTTAAAAGATTTTAAATTTTTTCAAAAATTTAATTTTTTATTTAAAATGGTTAATTTAATTAACTATACTTATTTTATTAATGTGATGGTTTTTTTTTAAAATTTAATTGAGGTTTAGCTGTTATTTTGGGGGGGTGTAAGATTCATAAGTCTCACAGCCATGCTGTGAGACTTATGAATGGAAGATGGTGTGCTGCCATTGGCTCTAACTGAGTCACGTGATCCCACAGCTCGCACGAATTCACTACGCCGCTGGGATACGCAAGCCCAGCACAGCTGATGTCTGGAACATCAAGTTCGTGCGAGCTGGATCAGAAAAAGCATAAGCGAGGTGAGACATCGCGGGGAAGGCTTACCCCCGCGGGAACAGAGCGAGATCAATTTCTGGGCCAAGATGTTTTCACTTGTGGGGGAGTCCAAAACTAGGGGCCATAAATATAAGACAGTCACTAATAAATCCAATAAGGAATTCAGTCTTTACTCAGAGAGTGGTGAGAATGTGGAACTCGCTACCACAGGGAGTAGTTGAGGCAAATAGCATTGGTGCCTTTAAGAGGAAGCTCGATAAATACATGAGGGAGAAAGGAATAGAAGCATATGGTGATAGAGTGAGATGAGGTAAGGTGGGAGGAGGCTTGTGCGGAGCATAAACACTGGCACAGACCTGTTGGGCCGAATGGCCTGTTTCTGTGCTGTAAATACTATGTAATCTTTTAATATTCGCACCTCTTCTCTGACAGGCCTCTTGCAGTTGTCTTGGTCATTGACGAATACCAGGTCAAGATGAGCTCTGCCATGTGTCTTCTCCTCCGCACTGAGTCAGCTACCAACTTGGAATCTGAACCAATTGGATTTTCCCAATTTATAATTGGTTTATTGAAGTCTTTCATTAACATAACATTCCTGTTCTCTCACACCCTTCTTATCTCTTCATATAGAATTCATCCTGGGTTGACCTGGGGGTCTGTATCATACCCTTAATGTTAGCTTGGGTTAACCACATTAGTGATTTCTAACTGGAGTTGTTATTTCTGTGTCTTACCCCTCCCATGGCAAATATGGGGAATCTTCCTGATGTACTGAAGATGTTGCTCATGTAGCGACTCGAGGAAATCTTTCCCTTTATACCCTTACATGTGGTGGCTCTTTGCTCAATCAATTTTTATATTTTTGCCCAAGGGTATAATGAGTCGCTGTATCTGAAGGTTAAAAAGCTCGAATCTGTGCCTTAGATATACTGAATTACAGTCCTGTCAATCCCTTTACTGTGATCAAATACACAAAACCGGAGTGCTGTTTTTGACTCTGAACCAACATTGTGTTGCAATATTCAAGCAATCGTGAAGCTGTCACCAAAAGCAGAAAGTATATTGTAATAAATGATTGTGGAAGGAATGACTTGGGGGAGTTTCGAACATATTTCTTTTTTATTGAGAAAGCCATGGGAAGGGGCCGAGCCCATCGTGCAGGAGACCATCAAAGCTGGAAAGAGTAGGGGAGAAGATTGGATAAATCAGGAAATAGAGGATAGACAATCAGAAGCGTGGGTTTTAAAAGCCAATTCGTTTTAAGAAGGGAAGACATTTACTACCACAGGTTTTAAGGTCCTAGGAAGAATTATTTAGAATAACAGATGGCACGGTAAGTCTTGATTGCAACAGAGTGAAAATCAGGTTAGAGGAAGGACGTAATGAATGTTGTATTTAGAGCCTACAGAGGAAAATTCAGAGGAATCGTGGCTACAGTAGTATCGATAACATGGAGAAAAATAAGAAAGATTGGGAAAAAGGAAGAGACGAGAGGTGAGAGAAGAGTTGCTTGTCAGACAGCAAGATTTTTCTTGTATCCTCTCCAGGAGTGAGATCATGACCAGGGCCGGGGCAAAAACAGGCACCCATGTTGCTTCAGTGATGTTTTTATGTACTTTGAATGTGTGACTGTTCACTGAATTGTCTTGAAGCTGGTACTAACACTCTGCAATTGTTCGCTCTTCCCTGCTTTCTCTATGCCTCTCTGCTTCTCTCTTCCTCTGTTTACACCTCTGTCTCTACATATATGCTTCTCTATATGCCTCTCTCTCTGCTTTTCGCTCTCTCTATGCCCCTCTCTCACTATGCTTCTCTCTCGCTCTCTATTCGCCTCTCTCTCTCTCTCTCTCTGCCTCTCTTTCTCTATGTCTCTCTCTATGCCTCTCTCTCGCTCTATGCCTCTCTCTCTATGCAGATATTGATGAATGTCGCCTGCACAATGGTGGCTGTGACCATGTCTGCAGGAACACCATTGGAAGCTTTGAGTGCAGCTGCAAGAAGGGCTACAAACTACTGACTAATGAAAGGACTTGTCAAGGTGAGTCAACATACCCACGTTATTTTTTTTTTAAGTTTGTGGTGCAGCCACTGCACTCTGACCTTTATTTACAATTTTCAGTTTACTTCCCTGAGCTGGGATGTCGGTGATGGTTTTCACTACATTAAAAGACAAGGTAGTTGCTGCAGTTGTGGTAACTCAGCAGCCAACCCTCAGATGGGGTGTGCTTGGTGCTTCTGCCATGGCACTATCAGTATCTGACGGCCGCACAGTGTCATCTACTGCCTGTTAAAACCAGGAAGATTAGACTTTAGATGTGGGCGTTAATTTTCTATGACAGGCTTGAAGGATAGAAATGTTTTGGGGAGGAATGTGATTGTGTATGAATCATTTGTGTAGATATCTCAAATCTCATCAGCAGTGTTTGATTCTGTTTGTGAGGGAGGGCAGCTGATGGAGTGTGAGAATATACTTCACAAAGTGCTACTGTGTCATCCGATTAGGATCAGAACTTTATTCTTGTTGGATATGATATCCATTTCAAAAACAGGTCTGCCCGGGAATATTTATAACGTGTAAGGATCTCCACTTCCATGTATTAAAGTTACGAAGTTGTGAAGTAATTTTTAATCTAGATGTCAAGGCTACAATCCAAAAATAACATTTCTCAAGAGATGAAAAATCCATTGGCCCGGTATTTCTCTGAGGGTCAGGACCCGCACAATCCATGAGAGTAAAGTCACTTGAACCTTTGGGAATAAGTCAACTGAGGAATGTTGGAGCGCTGCAGTACCGCTTTCTGGCCACTGGAGGGAGAGCAAATATTTCCACAGGTCACTGGGGTCCTCTGGTGGTCGAACCTGGGTATTGCGGCTGTGAGCCGCCAATACCTTTTGTTGTAGGTTGTGTAGACTTAGAGATTTTGAGATCCTGGGCTAGTATGGCCACAAAATCATCTTGAGCACTGATACCACATTGTTGTATCGAAACAATGGTTCAGACTTGCAGTCATTACTATAGCCCTAAATCAATCTTTTATTTCCATTGAATTGCATTATTATCTGGTTCCAGTAAGCTATTTTCTGTTTTTCTCCCTTCACCTTTTTAATAAAAAATCTCACTGCACTATGTGGAAGCCCTTGCAAAAATGTCCGCCAGGCCTTGATCCCAGCCCTTTGCCAATTCTTCTCTACTGCCAGTTTCAAGGAGGAATGTGAGAACCTTCTGAGGTGATCGATCTCCTCCCTTTCAGTTGGGAATTGTCTGTTTTCTGCCCAACATTTTCTGTTAATAAGAAAATACATCGGGAACTCATTTTGTGGTAAATTGTGGATCTGAGATTGCCAAAGTGGGGGGGGCTGCTTTGTTCTGTGGGCTCACACACATTGGGAGCTGGATTGACATTTCCCAAACTCATCAAATAGGATCTTTCCAGGCAGCAGAGGGAAGAGATGTTCACCTCATCAGCATGGACTGGATTTGAGCCAAGTTCCCAGAGCTGAATGGCCAGTGTGTTAATCCACTCCATCGCCTCACTTTCTGACAATTGGAGAGCTTAAAACTGAATTTACAAGTGAAATAAAAAGGGAAACTGCAAATGCTGGAAATCTGAAATAAAAACAGAAAACATGAGAAATACACAGCAGGTCCGTGGGCATTTGTAAAGAGAAAAGGCGGGTTAAGACATTTCAGGTGTGTACCTTTCATCAGAACGACTTTTTTCCTTTACAGATGCTGACTGATGTGCTGTGTATTACCAGCATTTTCTGTTTTTATTAATTTACAAGTCTGCATTTAGTTCATCTCCAAAGTTCTGTCAGGATTTAATAAATTATCATGATTAAATATATAACTAACAGATATTTTAATTTGACTTTTAAAATTCAAATATAATTAAATCTGGAGAGACATTGATCGAAATGGGGATCTATCTACGAGTGGATAGATGTGAAGTGATGTGTGTGTTTGGAGAGTGAGGGAGGTCCTGTCTGCACAGTGTTTCACTGGAACTCTCAAAGTGCTTGCAGCATCCATTCACATCCACACACACAATACAAAGACTCCCAGCATAGCCTTGTACCACAGAGCCAAAGCCTAGGTAACCTTCCAACGCAATTCTTTCCCTCCACCCCCATATCCATACCTGCTCTCAGATCACGTGAAGTGACATTAAATGATAAACCACATCGCCCTGTAGTTCTAAGCTAGACAGCAGTGAACTTCGTGACATGTGGGTTATCTGGTCACAAGTGATCATTACGGTCAGTAAATAAATCTCGGTAAATTAGATTCTTCGGATTATCACAGCTGATATCAGAAAGTGCCCCCTAACTATAAACAGTATCGTTCCTTACAGATAGTAAAATTAATATAAGTCCTATTTTTCAACCAGACCACTTTTTTTAAATTCCAAACTGTGCTTTCCTGCATTTTCTGAGTTCTGACCCCTTCCTAAGTTGATGAATGTTTGCTTAATGATATAAGCAGCAATACAGCCCATTGTATGATAGTCGATACAGAGAAATTGTTCACTGTGGCAAAGGCTTCAAATATCAAGGGACGCAAGTTGGAACTTAGGAATAGGAAAGTAAGTTAGGTGGGACATTTTCACACATGGGTAACAGATTGTGGAGACATTAGGTGCATTTTGTACAGAAGGAAATGTGGACGAAGGGGGATAGTAGGCATTGAGATTAGTTCAAAAGGTGCCTTAAACATAATCACATTTTACAAAATATTTCACAGAGGAAAGAGGATTTAGAACAGGGAGGTACTGGGGTATAGGGGATTTAGGACAGGGAGGTACTGGGGTATAGGGGATTTAGGACAGGGAGGTACTGGGGTATAGGGGATTTAGGACAGGGAGGTACTGGGGTATAGGGGATTTAGGAGAGGGAGGTACTGGGGTATAGGGGATTTAGGACAGGGAGGTACTGGGGTATAGGGGATTTACGACAGGGAGGTACTGGGGTATAGGGGATTTAGGACAGGGAGGTACTGGGGTATAGGGGATTTACGACAGGGAGGTACTGGGGTATAGAGGATTTAGGAGAGGGAGGTACTGGGGTATAGAGGATTTAGGACAGGGAGGTACTGGGGTATAGGGGATTTAGGACAGGGAGGTACTGGGGTATAGGGGATTTAGGACAGGGAGGTACTGGGGTATAGAGGATTTAGGACAGGGAGGTACTGGGGTATAGGGGATTTAGGACAGGGAGGTACTGGGGTATAGGGGATTTAGGACAGGGAGGTACTGGGGTATAGGGGATTTAGGACAGGGAGGTACTGGGGTATAGGGGATTTAGGACAGGGAGGTACTGGGGTATAGGGGATTTAGGACAGGGAGGTACTGGGGTATAGGGGATTTAGGACAGGGAGGTACTGGGGTATAGAGGATTTAGGAGAGGGAGGTACTGGGGTATAGGGGATTTAGGAGAGGGAGGTACTGGGGTATAGAGGATTTAGGAGAGGGAGGTACTGGGGTATAGAGGATTTAGGACAGGGAGGTACTGGGGTATAGGGGATTTAGGAGAGGGAGGTACTGGGGTATAGAGGATTTAGGAGAGGGAGGTACTGGGGTATAGGGGATTTAGGACAGGGAGGTACTGGGGTATAGGGGATTTAGGACAGGGAGGTACTGGGGTATAGAGGATTTAGGAGAGGGAGGTACTGGGGTATAGGGGATTTAGGAGAGGGAGGTACTGGGGTATTGGGGATTTAGGACAGGGAGGTACTGGGGTATAGGGGATTTAGGACAGGGAGGTACTGGGGTATAGGGGATTTAGGAGAGGGAGGTACTGGGGTATAGAGGATTTAGGAGAGGGAGGTACTGGGGTATAGAGGATTTAGGACAGGGAGGTACTGGGGTATAGAGGATTTACGACAGGGAGGTACTGGGGTATAGGGGATTTAGGAGAGGGAGGTACTGGGGTATAGGGGATTTAGGACAGGGAGGTACTGGGGTATAGGGGATTTAGGACAGGGAGGTACTGGGGTATAGGGGATTTAGGACAGGGAGGTACTGGGGTATAGGGGATTTACGACAGGGAGGTACTGGGGTATAGGGGATTTAGGACAGGGAGGTACTGGGGTATAGGGGATTTACGACAGGGAGGTACTGGGGTATAGAGGATTTAGGAGAGGGAGGTACTGGGGTATAGAGGATTTAGGACAGGGAGGTACTGGGGTATAGAGGATTTACGACAGGGAGGTACTGGGGTATAGGGGATTTAGGACAGGGAGGTACTGGGGTATAGGGGATTTAGGAGAGGGAGGTACTGGGGTATAGGGGATTTAGGACAGGGAGGTACTGGGGTATAGGGGATTTAGGACAGGGAGGTACTGGGGTATAGGGGATTTAGGACAGGGAGGTACTGGGGTATAGGGGATTTAGGACAGGGAGGTACTGGGGTATAGGGGATTTAGGACAGGGAGGTACTGGGGTATAGGGGATTTACGACAGGGAGGTACTGGGGTATAGAGGATTTAGGACAGGGAGGTACTGGGGTATAGGGGATTTAGGACAGGGAGGTACTGGGGTATAGGGGATTTAGGACAGGGAGGTACTGGGGTATAGGGGATTTAGGACAGGGAGGTACTGGGGTATAGGGGATTTAGGACAGGGAGGTACTGGGGTATAGGGGATTTAGGACAGGGAGGTACTGGGGTATAGGGGATTTAGAACAGGGAGGTACTGGGGTATAGGGGATTTAGGACAGGGAGGTACTGGGGTATAGGGGATTTAGGACAGGGAGGTACTGGGGTATAGGGGATTTAGGACAGGGAGGTACTGGGGTATAGGGGATTTACGACAGGGAGGTACTGGGGTATAGAGGATTTAGGACAGGGAGGTACTGGGGTATAGGGGATTTAGGACAGGGAGGTACTGGGGTATAGGGGATTTAGGACAGGGAGGTACTGGGGTATAGGGGATTTAGGACAGGGAGGTACTGGGGTATAGGGGATTTAGGACAGGGAGGTACTGGGGTATAGGGGATTTAGGACAGGGAGGTACTGGGGTATAGAGGATTTAGGACAGGGAGGTACCGAAGTAGAGAGGATTCAGGAGAGGGATGAACCGATGGATGGAGGATTCAGGAGCGAGATGGACAGAGGGTTTAGGATAGTTTGCCCGTGGCACAGTCAAAAAACCCGGTTTTTAGAGGGAGGCACGCAGCAAAACAAAAGGGTTTCGGGAGGGAGTGCAGGATTCAGCTCCGACAACCCACGTCTGACGTCGGGAAGTTTATTGCTGTCTGAACTGGTGACATTTCTTGGCACAGAAACAAATGGGTTTTGTTCCAAGGGGTCAGGCACTTGGCCTGCAGAGAGTAATTTTACAGTAACAGATAATCTTATCACAGTGCAGTCGCATCTTGGTACTCATCAAACACGCCGTTGCTGCAATCTCTACAGGCTGACAGTCACGTATACATGTTTCAACACCCCTGTGGCTGAAGCCTTTTGGGGAGAAGCCAATGTTGGTGAGGGGTGGCCAGAGATTATCAGCCAGTCGCGCTCCTGATGCATTAAATGATTTAGAACTATGTTTTTGTTAGTCACAGAAACAAGAAATCAGGAGCGTGTCCGATAAGAGTTAGGGGTGAGTGCAGTCTGGGTTTGGTGCTGGCTCTTTAAAGGTTTTGTATCCTCCCCTGAGGAGCGATGAGCAAGAACTCGACTGTGATAAAATTATAAAAAGAACATTAAACCATACACTAAAGCAAAACACTGCGGATGCTGGAAATCTGAAATAAAAACAGAAAATGCTGGAAACACTCAGCAGGTCAGGCAGCATCTGTGGAGAGAGAAACCTATCCCTTCTGACCCTATCCCTTCTGATTCTATCCCTTCTGACCCTATCCCTTCTGACCCTATCCCTTCTGACCCTATCCCTTCTGACCCTATCCCTTCTGACCCTATCCCTTCTGACCCTATCCCTTCTGATTCTATCCCTTCTGATTCTATCCCTTCTGATTCTATCCCTTCTGACCCTATCCCTTCTGACCCTATCCCTTCTGACCCTATCCCTTCTGACCCTATCCCTTCTGACCCTATCCCTTCTGATCCTATCCCTTCTGACCCTATCCCTTCTGACCCTATCCCTTCTGATCCTATCCCTTCTGACCCTATCCCTTCTGACCCTATCCCTTCTGACCTATCCCTTCTGACCCTATCCCTTCTGACTCTATCCCTTCTGACCCTATCCCTTCTGACCCTATCCCTTCTGACCCTATCCCTTCTGACCCTATCCCTTCTGACCCTATCCCTTCTGACCCTATCCCTTCTGATTCTATCCCTTCTGATTCTATCCCTTCTGACCCTATCCCTTCTGACCCTATCCCTTCTGACCCTATCCCTTCTGACCCTATCCCTTCTGACCCTATCCCTTCTGATTCTATCCCTTCTGATTCTATCCCTTCTGACCCTATCCCTTCTGACCCTATCCCTTCTGATTCTATCCCTTCTGACCCTATCCCTTCTGACCCTATCCCTTCTGACCCTATCCCTTCTGACCCTATCCCTTCTGACCCTATCCCTTCTGATTCTATCCCTTCTGACCCTATCCCTTCTGACCCTATCCCTTCTGACCCTATCCCTTCTGACCCTATCCCTTCTGATTCTATCCCTTCTGACCCTATCCCTTCTGACCCTATCCCTTCTGACCCTATCCCTTCTGACCCTATCCCTTCTGACCCTATCCCTTCTGACCCTATCCCTTCTGACCCTATCCCTTCTGATTCTATCCCTTCTGACCCTATCCCTTCTGACCCTATCCCTTCTGACCCTATCCCTTCTGACCCTATCCCTTCTGACCCTATCCCTTCTGACCCTATCCCTTCTGACCCTATCCCTTCTGACCCTATCCCTTCTGACCCTATCCCTTCTGACCCTATCCCTTCTGACCCTATCCCTTCTGATTCTATCCCTTCTGACCCTATCCCTTCTGACCCTATCCCTTCTGACCCTATCCCTTCTGACCCTATCCCTTCTGACCCTATCCCTTCTGACCCTATCCCTTCTGATTCTATCCCTTCTGACCCTATCCCTTCTGATTCTATCCCTTTCTGACCCTCTCCCATGGCACTATTCAAAGAGCAGGAGAGTTCTCCTGTGTCTTGGAATATCTGTCTGTCTCTCTATCTTTCTTTCTCTCTCTCTTTCTCTCTTTCTTTCTCTCTTTTTCTCTCCCTTTCTCCCTTTCTTTTTCTTTTACATTCTTTCTTTTTTTGTCTCGCTCTCTCTGTGGATTTTGGCCCCTTACACATAGTGAACAGTCTCCAGGCTCACTTGCTCCAGGGTCATTCTCCTAACATCAGAGAAAGGCTCATATTCCATAAGGTTTGAACCACCAATATTTTTCAGTATTTAATGATGTGCTTTTGGTATAAAAGCAGTCCTTCTACGATCACACGGATAATGTTATCCAGATGTTCACTAACCTGGTGCTGGCCTGCTTTTCTGCTGCAGCCTGTGATGCCTCCAACAGCTTGTCCATTTTGCATCTTTTGACAGTCTCTGGTCTGAATTCAAACACCTGAGGTGAAAGCCTTTGCCTGAAAACTGTATTCAAATACACTTTACAGTCCAGTGTCCGAGATACTTTTTAATTAGTTTTCCAAGGATAAGCAGCAGTGCCCAATCAACACTGACTCACACGTTGTATTTTGTTTAGGTTTTAAACCCAGCAATGCTGCAATATAGAATAAGAACAGGAGCCAGAAATGAGCCAGTAACGCAATCAAAGTGAGAAGCTCATGCCCCCCCCCCCCTCCCCCCCCCACTCCAGGACACGAGCACATAATCTAGGCTGACACCTCGGGGCAGTACTGAGGGAGTGCTGCAGTGTCAGAGGTGGCGTCTTTCCGATAATGTTCACGGTCACCAGAGCAAAGTTTCAGCATTGCTCCTTTGTACGAGACACCTGTTAGACAAGAGTTGGAGTATTGTGGGCAGTTCTGGCCACCCTGTTGTTGGAAGGATATTCGGGCCATGCGACATTTACTGATAATAATAGTTGGGCCTTTTAAAGATTCACGAGAATGATACCAGCAGGAATGAGAGGCTATAGTTATGAAGAATTGGTGCTTTTTTTCACAAACAGAGAAGGTTAAGGGGGGGGCCTAATAGAGGTTTTTAAAATTCTGAATGGTTTTGTGAGCGATCCAGCGTTGGTGAATCAGTGAGAAGGGGAATTAGACTCAGATAATTATTTTTAGGAGAACAAAGGGAGAAGCCAGAAGGAAATCTTTTGCAACAGGGAATATTTTGCAAGAAGTGGCTCTTGAGGCAGAGACAGGACATCATTTAAAACAGAGCTGAACAATTGATTTGAAAAGGCAGAATACAAAAGGATGAAAGTCCAGGGTTATGGAATTAAAATGAGTAGCTCAGTAGAAGAGCTGACTCCAGTAAAGAGCCAATGAGCCTCTGGGCTTCATTCTACGCCGCAGTTTCTGTGACTCTCTGAATCTGAACACTTGTCCTTTTATCTAGGTTTGGATCCCACGCAGATTGATATAATCCCTGATAACTGTAGAGTTCCTCAGTCAAATCAAGTCGCGATTGATTTCTTAGTCGGTGCAAGTCCACGACACAAAACTTCCCATAATTTGGAATAATTAGCACTTTGGCTCATGCCCCCCGGTTATATTGAGAACTGGAAGCCAAGAGTGTTCCAAACCACCACACAGGATGTAACCAGCGCTGGTTCCAGAATAAAGAGGGTGTCGTAGAGGCAGCAAGGATGGCTGGTACAGCAGATGGAAAATTGGCATCGGCACTTCACTGGAGCAGAGTAGCAGGAACTTTAGTCTGAATCTGAGCGATGCTGTACCTGACTAGGCACAAAAGACTGAAAGATGGTCCATTCCCAGCATGCACATCTGTCACCAACAGGAACATAAAATTAACTTTTGAAAAGAAGACACAAGACCACATGCTTACATTAACGGGTTGGGCTTCTTAATGGTACAGGAAAGAGACGTTTGTGGGGGAGGCGTGGGTTTGGGGGTGTGGGGGCAAAGGGGGGCTAGAAGATGCCAAGAGGTGACAGGATGATGCATTTTGACACAATTTGTCATTGCATTGCAAAGAAAGATTTGGCAATACATATTGTCTTCGAGACGCCACCCCATTCAAAACAAGGGAGTGTTGCCCTCATAGAAATGAAAACTGTGGTGTTCCTGACAGTCAGCAGCAGCAGCGAGGAATGTGAACCGCAGACAAGACAACAAGGGATTGTGATGCCATGTTTGGAGTCGGGCATGTCAGTAGTTGGTCACTCTCACCTGGGTTTAACCTTACTGGAATCTCATTTGTGTTGCAGTAGAGGCGAGATCCCTTGAGGATTACACCTTGATAAAATATTGTGGGTTCATTGTGCATTCAAGCAGGTATATCAGGTGGGACTATGTAAACAGTTCAAGACTCAACAAAGAGGCTTCATCAGAAACGCTGGCAAAGAGGAACGTCTCGGCGCACTAATTAAATAGTGATTTGTGACGGGCTCACTGGACTGTGGCCATGCTTTGCTCAAGGAAGACTGAACGGCTCAGATTTAAACCATTCCTATTTACGCACAAGTACTTTGATGTGGTCCATGTGAAGTTGCCTCATTTTCTTCTCGGAATTTGAAGTTGCCGTGTTTTCAGTAAAATAGTTGTATTTTACGTGGTATAGTGTGCAGTATAGCAGGGGAGTTCATTACTTTAGCACTAAGACATGAAGTGAACTTTGTTACAATGGTTACAATCTCAAACAAATCAGCTTCTTCACACAGTCTCTAAATACTGGGCAGCCTTGTAGGGTTTTTTTTTGCTTTTTCCAATATTCTGCTCCAAGCCCTGACATGCTGTGGGGCAGTTGCGGAGGGACTCGCTGTCACCCAGCCATTCTCCATGTGCGATTCTAGACAGTGAGTGTCAGCGTGCTGTTTGACTATGTGAGGCATCACTGTGATGCCTGATTCCCGTCCCGATCTGCAGAGTGAAGATTTCCTCTGTGCGCTGAGTAGCAAAATCATAAATGCGTTTGTCAATGCTCCACGTTCGATTTTGCCACACAGCCACACAGTGCCCCCGCCCTCTCCCCAACCTGATGCGAATGCACACCTGCGCACACTTTTCAACAGGTCTCACTGGATAGTGATCAGGGATCGTGACTCATTTCCCCCTTTTCCTAACTCGGGGAGATTGAGGCCTTTTGCAGCCCCCTCAAAACTGTTGGCTGAAACCGGCTCAATCAACTCAGACCAGTGATCGAACCGACATCTTCTGGTCTGCATGGCTCAGGAACACAGCAGGCTGTGGGAATTTACCCATTAAGCCATTGGGGGAGCTCCCGCCTGTGTGCGTTTTAAATTATATTTTTCTATAATTTACATCACCCAGTCGAATAATTAAAACACCAAAATGAGCCAGCAGTAAGTCAGCCTCTCCAGCTTCAATGGCATGGGCCCATATATTGGTATGCAGTCCCGTAATATGATGTCAGGGGACGGGCCCTGTCATCTTATCAGCAGTAGCCTTCAAGAATCCCGTTACTTATTCTTAATTGCAGGGAGTGAGTACAGATGCTCTTGTAGTGAAGGGTGTCATAAGTGATTGCAGCAGGGTCTAAACAGAACGGATTATTAACTTCACATTCTCCTCTCGGACTAACCCGCTCAAGCTATTTGACGTACTGGCAGTGATTTGTACGATGTGAAGGTTTTTTTTTAACATAGTAGGCAGCCCAATTTAGGATTTCACGCCTCAAAACTGAAGAGCCGGCAAGTTTAAATGTTTATTTTGATAATATTCAGGAAAGGCCTAGGCGTTTCTTTTATATAACTTTTGATTGCCGTTGGTAATGTATAAACATGTGAGCTGTGGAATGGGGACGGGCTGTCACAGGAACATGTAAGTGGGCTGTTACTGGTGACCACGCGGGATCTCCACATTCAGTCGCTGTGTGAAAAAATTCCTGATCCAAGCTTTTGGGAAATGGGAGGGGCTTCCCTGGGATAACCCAGCCCCCTGCTCCCACTTACCTTCTATTGTCCTGGCCAATATTTTCCTGGTCAATATTTATCTCTCAACCAACAACACTAAAAACAGATTATCCGGTCATTATCACATTGCTGTTTGTGGGGAGCTTGCTGTGCGCAAATTGGCTGCCGCGTTTCCCACATTGTAACAGTCGCTGCACTTCAGACGCACTTCATTTTCTTTGGGACTTCCCGAGGTCGTGGAAGGCACTATACAAATGCAAGACTTTCTTCTTCTTAAGGGCAGCATTGACTGAAGGAGAGGAGTCATCCTCTGATAGGATTTCACGGTGAAGAAGGGGCAAAAGTAAAATAAGTTATAAAAGGAGGCGGGGTGGGTGGGGAACAATTAAAGTTTGAATTTGCGCAAACTGTACATCCCAGGGCCATAATGCTGGATTGCACGATTCCTAACTTCAAATTTCAGTCTCAACTGACCTATGAACTTGAGCATTGCCACCAGGGCTGGCCATGTTCAGGTTAGAGAGGGTTTCGTAACTAGTCAGGCACACGGGAGGGGGGATTCCTTCCTGCACTAATCCTGTCCCTCCTGGTGGATCGACCTACGCTAGCTTCTGGTAGCACTGTGGCCATCCGTGCTGATGCTGCAGCTGGACCACCCATCTCCTTCCCACTGAACAGCGTGGGGTGTATACGGGGTTGGGGGTGGTGGTGGGGGGGGGGGGAGGGAAGAAAATGCAGGGGAAAAATTAACCGCCTTTTGGGAGGAAAATGCAGAAAATCGTTTTTGCGGCTCTTCTAGCGCAGGAAGGATTTAGAGTTTCAAAACTACAAAGGACATTGAGTGCTTGACTGGTTCACATTAATAAGGAGCTAAATGATGCGTGGTCTGTTGTATCGCATTTAATACTTGTCATCACGCAGAGCAGTCAAGCAGCACACGAGCTCATTCCACACACTCCATGCCCCGAGTTATTTAATTGTGTGCTTGTTGTAAATACTCATGTGGGAGATATATGGGCTTCACGGGGAAACATGCATTATCTCAAACTGTAATCAAACCAGAATGTATTTCTCTGTTCTCTGACTCTACTTTGTCTACTGATATAGTTGAGATACAGTTTCCTTATCTCATAAAAACACCAAACATTAACTCTACGACTCAGTTTACATGGGTGAGCTGGAATTAATTTAAGGCAATATGTTCCAAACTGTGTTCATTCTGTTCTTCAAAGTGCCACCTTTTCGAAAATGATTTGTTATTCAACTTCCTTCGCTGCTTTTAGTATCAGCCATGTGAGTCCTACAATTAAAATAGAAGACATTAATGTGACAATAGGTATGGGATGCCATCACCTGACATCCACACACATGTGCTTTCCAATAGATGTCACCGAATAGCAATCTGGATCGGAGTACTGGCTGGTTTATTTTTGCTTCCTGGGGGTATTGAGGACCTCTGTAGTGCTCCTGCTGAGTGAGATCTGCGCTTGTCCTCATTTCTCCATCTTTTTCCCCTTTTTTAAATCTTTTTCCCTCACCCATATTTCTCTTTCTGTTTTCCCAATGTTTCTCCTCCAATTGTAGCCCACCTAACTGTGGGATTTGAGAGCGTTTTCTCCTTCAGCTATGTTGGCACAACAGGAGTGAAATCTTATGGCCTGGTGTTTAAACAGAGGACTTTCACCAGCGGCGTGAACACTGGGATAGTCCGACTTCCATGGTATTGCCTTGCATTCTCTCACTGCCTGCTGAGAGAAAGCAAGAGAAGTATCAGGAACATAGAACATAAGAAATAGGAGCAGGAGCAGGCCATTCGGCCCCTCGAGCCTGCTCCGCCATTTAATGAGATCATGGCTGATCCGATTTTGGCTTCAACTCCACTTTCCTGAATTATTGGCACAATACATACAGCACAAGGCCATGATCCCTCACCAAGAGTTTGTAGGCCTGGCTATTTGAGCAAGGGATTGTGGCGACACAGTCGGACCCACAGTGAAATAATTGACTCATTTTTTTCAAAAGTTTTTAATGTGCGCTGCACTTGGAACTTTGATACAATTATAATAAATATTTTAATTTCCTTGGAGGGATGGGAATTTTTTTTTTTAATGAATTCAAATCTTTGCTACAGTGAGCTTGCTTCCCCACATTCTTTCTCTTTACCCCCCACGCCTAAAAAACTCATTAGCCTTCGACAGGGTGGAATCACAAGAGCTGCCCTAAAAGTCTGCCAGAGTCCGGAGATGCTTAAAGTGGCCATTTCGAATCGATTCTCTCTCCATTCAGTTCCATGGCTTGCTCAAGACACCTGGCCAGCGATGGTTAAGAAGTGACAAATATTGCAGAACTCCACACGTTTCAGCCACTGTACCCTTGTCCTGTGGAATTCTCTTCACAAACCACTTTGCTTTGCTAACTTCTACATCTCCTTTCAAAAATGCCCTAAAAACCCTTCTCTTTGACCATGCATTTGGCTCCTTGTCCCTCCCCCCACCAAATTTCCAACTTTTGCTGCTCATTGTCCTCCACTGCCCTCCTTGCTAAGGGATTTGGAGATCGGGCAGGAAAGTGGAGTTGAGGTCGATGATCAGCCATGATCTTATTGAATGGCGGAGCAGGCCCGAGGGGCCGAATGGCCTACTCCTGCTCCTAATTCTTATGTTTTTATAAGAGCTTTCCTCCTTGAGATGTTTCTTTACGTGAAGAACACTCTCCAAATCCAGGTTATTGCTGCTGCTGTTGCCCCGTGTTGGGATTCTGACTGCAAGGACCAAATGTATTGTGGATTCTTTGCTCCTATGGCTTTACTGCCGTGCGGACAGGGTTTGTTGGTTTTGTAGCAGCATGGCATTTTTGTGGTTAGCCAGCTTTTAATGGAAAGTTCCATTCTGCCGACAAGGAAGTAAAAGATTTATTATAATTGCATCAAAGTTTCGAGTACAGCGCACATTTAAGGAGGAAAAAAAAAATTGGAAAAAAAATAATAATTAAATCCATGCTGAAAATGTCAGCAGTGACATTTCATTAAAATCAGTTCCGTCTGATCATTCTGTGGTTCTCATTAACATTGATGCTCATTATGCTTCCACAACATAATACATCACAACATTATTTTATGTAGGAAAACAGATGGATTAAATGAAAGCCAGTGCCCTGTTGTAATGTGAGTATATGCTGAGGGACAGAACACACACTCCACTCCATTAAAGCTAGGGAGGGTGTTTCAAACCCAAATCCAAACATGGATCAAACTTATATGAGTGGAATATCTTTACAAGGGTAGGTGGCAGCAGATTTACCGCTGTTCGACCTGGGAGAAAATTGGCTACCAGCCAAAGGTGGGTATTTAGCAAGAGATGAAGATATATATGTGTGTATGTGTACAATATATAGGCACCCATTATCAGCATCAAGCACGCCTAGATTAGGTACAGCTCAGCCATTTGCAGAATTAAGTCGTCTCTACTCCAACAATGTGTTTCAGTGCCCGTCGAGTCATTTCCCTCACTTCTGCAGTGTGAATTTTTTCCACCTTCCATCGCAGTTAACATTGTGGTCTTTCTGCCAAGTTATGGGCACTTCTGCATCGCGATTCACACCCACTAGGAACTCGATTTAGACTGTCTCAAATCCATTTCACTTCAACATCTTTCAGGCACTGGAGAGAGGAAAACTTGCTGTCATTTTGACCTGGATTGGAAGACAGGTCCCTGAGGTGAAAGGACAGTTTGCTATCTGAGCATTCATTTTTTACTGATATGTCCACTCAGGATTTTGCTTGTTATGGTAGGTGATTTGCTCAAGGTCTGGCATCCAATAAGTGGATAAAACGATAGTGTTTTCCACTTTGCGTGTGCATACATACATGTAGCCACACGCACCCGCACATGTACACACACACGTACCTGCACACACATACACACGTACCCGCACACACACACACATGAACCTTCACACACACACACGTACACACACACACATGGACCTTCACACACACACACACGTACCCGCACACACACATGTACCCGCACACACACACGCGCGTACCCACGCACACACACGCATACACATACACACATACACATACACACACATGCATACCGACACATGTACCCGCACACACACACACACACACGCATACATATACACACATACCCGCACACACACACACACACACACACGTACCCACACACATACACATGTACCTATGCACTTTATAACATTGACGATTAATCCAACTGAAGTTCTGGCAGAAACTTCTCTTCAGCTTTTGTTCCTGTTGCCATTAGTAGTAGTACTGAGAGGGAGAGAGGAAACTGGCAGATGATCACTGACATAAATCTTGTCATTCATGTGGAAATGACTTATGAAATAATACTGGGCGGCCTGCTGGTGGCGCTGTCCAGGGAGAGTATAAATACTAGGGCATGGGCCCAACTTGCTCAGGACATTCTTTAACAGGAACTAGTGAAGGACACAACTAGATCTCCATGTTGAAAAACAGTTGATTAAAGCTTTGTTTAACGCTTAGACCAAGTGCCTAGTAGTTTTCTTACGTCAATTTAATCAACTGGACCTGCTCCACGCTCTGAGTAGTTTTGGGAACAGACGGCTACGACTCAAACGGTAGAAGGGAACCAGATGTAGTAATCAATCCATCATGGAGAAACTATTCCAACCCGCCCGTCTTGACCTGGACCCGAATTCACCTACAACTGCTAAGGTATGGAAACACTGGTATCGTACCTTCAGCAACTTCCTCAGGGCATGTGGTGAGAATGTTCCTGATAAGTTAGAGATACTTGCCAATTATGTATCCCCTTATGTGTTTGACTATATCGAAGACTGTGTAAACTATGACTCCGCTATCCGAAAACTACAGCAACTATATAACGAAATTTTTGCTCGGCATCTACTGGCCACAACTCGACAACAACCCGGGGTATCACTTGACGAATTCCTTCAAAAGCTTCGCAGGCTCAGCAAAGATTGTAATCTCAAGGCTGTCTCAGCTGAGCAGTACCAGGAGAAGTTAATTTGTGATTCTTTTATTAATGGAATTGCGTCTCCCTTCATACGCCAGCGTCTGTTGGAGAATAAAACCCTCGAGTTACAAGCTGCCTATGACCAGGCATATTCTCTGGACTTGGCAAAAAAAATGCAGATGCCTATCTTTTACCACGTGCACGGACTGCTGCTATCACTTTTAGTGACTCCTCCGATAAGCCTCAGGCGGAAGCCCTCACTGATGACGACTCTATCCTAGCTGATGACGACCCTACCCTAGCGGCATCTTGGCAATCTAAAAGGAAGTGTTTCTTCTGTGGAGGTGCATTTCACTATAGGAAATGTTGTCCTGCTCGTAATGTAACCTGCAATCTTTGCAGTAAGAAAGGCCACTTCTTGAAAGTATGTCAGTCAAGAGCCTCTTCTAGGGTTACAGCTGCTATCTATAAAACTGCTCCCCCCCCGCAAGAGCCACTACTAATGTTACAGCTGTCATCTATAAAACTGCTCCTCCCACAAGAGCCACTACTAATGTTACAGCTGTCAAGAATAAAACTGCCCCTCCTCCCATCACAGCTGTTTTTCCCCAAAGCCTGTCCCATGCAGCCACGAAGGTTTCGGTAAATGGACACATTTTGAGCGCATTAATCGACTCATGCAACTCTGACAGCTTCATCAGTGAGCAGGCTGTCAGTAAGTTAAAACTGCGTATTTACCCCTCGGACAGGGAAATTGCAATGGCTCTGACGACACTGACCACCAACTCTTCCAGCTTTTGTCTTGTCGACCTTATTCTCAATGGCCGCACTTATTTCTCTACCCGGCTCGGGGTGCTCAAAAACCTATGCAGTGATGTGCTCCTGGGACAGGATTTCCAGAAACAACACAAAAGACTCACTTTCGAGTTTGGAGGATCAAAGCCGGAGCTTACTATTTCCAAAGTACCGTTTTGTGCACTTTTGGCGGCTTCGCTCGACGAGCCCTCCTTGTTTGCCAATCTTTACCCCCGATGTAAGCCCATAGCCACTAAATCACGACGTTTCAGCCAAGATGACCTATCCTTTATCGAGGCAGAGATCTCTCGCCTTTTAGCTGACGGTATCGTTGAGCCATGTTCATGGCGGGCTCAAGTCGTCGTTGTTAAAAATCCTCTGAAGCAACACAAGAAACGTCTTTGCATCGATTACTCGCAAACTATTAACCAGTATACCGACCTGGATGCCTACCCACTACCACGCATCGATGACATAGTCAATAACCTTGCTAACTACAAGGTATTTTCAACTTTTGACTTAAAGAGCGCATACCATCAAGTACCGTTAAAGGACTCTGACAAAAAATATTCGGCCTTTGAGGCCAATGGTCGGCTTTACCAGTTTTGTCGCATTCCATTTGGGGTCACCAATGGGGTGGCCGTCTTTCAACAGGCAATGGATAGCCTAGTCAAACAGGAGAACTTAACGGACACTTTTCCATATCTGGATAATATCACCATTGGTGGTCATGACCAGAAGGAGCATGATGCCAACCTCCAGAAATTTCTTGACGTTCTCCGTCGTCGCAACTTAACCTTAACTGAGTCCAAATCTGTGAAATCAGTACCATCAGTCAACATCCTTGGCTACTGGGTGGGCAATGGTGTCATCAAACCGTATCCGGAGTGACTTCGTCCGCTTCAGGAGCTCCCTCCTCCTACGAATCTCAGCTCTCTTCGTCGGGCCCTCGGCATGTTCGCCTATTATGCGAAGTGGATACCTCACTTTTCTGACAAGATCCAGCCCCTGCTTCACGCGAAGTAATTTCCATTGGAGGCGACGGGCTATTTCAGCTTTCGACCTCCTCAAGCAACAACTGGAAAAAGCCACGCTTCATTCCATCGATGAAAATCTCCCTTTCGTGGTCGAGTGCGATGCATCGGAGGTGGCGATCTCGGCTACCTTGAATCAAGGCGGTCGAGCGTTGCATTTCTGTCCAGAACTTTGCAGGGTAGCGAGCTCCATTATCCTCCTGTCGAGAAGGAGGCTACGGCTATCATCGAAGCAGTACGTAAATGGAGTCATTTTCTCGCTCGTCGCCATTTCACGCTCATAACCGATCAGCGCTCTGTGGCCTTTATGCTGGATAACCGGAAACGCACTAAAATCAAGAATAACAAAATACAGCTCTGGAGGATGGAATTGGCCGCCTTTGGCTTCACCATACAGTATCGACCCGGCAAGGAGAATGTGGCCCCAGATACCATCACGCGTGCATTCTGCTCTTCCATGTCAACTTCGACTCTTGCGGATCTTCATACTGACTTATGCCATCCTGGTGTTACCCGTATGTTGCACTTTGTGCGATCTAAAAATCTCCCATTTTCTACGGAAGACGTGAAAGGAACATGCTCCACTTGTAGAATTTGTGCGGAATTAAAACCGCAATTCTTCCGTCGTCGGATGGCTCGCTCATACACGCTACACAGCCTATGCAGCAACTCAAAGGGCCATTGCCTTCCTCAATGCGAAACACCTACTTGCTTACTATGGTGGACGAATATTCACGCTTTCCCTTTGCTTTCCTCTGTCCCAATATGCTTACTTCCACAGTCATCAAATGCCTCGATCAGGTCTTTTCCCTTTGCGGTATGGCCAATTTCATCCACTCTGATCGGGGTCCCTCCTTCATGTAAAGCGAACTCAAAAGTTATCTTTCCCAACGGGGAATCGCCACAAGTAAAACGACACCGTATCATCCTATTGGAAACGGACAGGTTGAGAGATACAACGCTATCATTTGGAACGCTGTTCGTCTTGCACTGAGGTCACACAACCTATCAGACCAGCAGTGGGAAACTATGCTCCCTGATGCGTTGCATTCCATCAGGTCTCTTCTTTCTACATCCACCAATGTTACTCCTCACGAACGATTCTTCGGGTTCCAGCGTCGCTCCACACATGGGACGTCCTTATCATCATGGTTGGCAGCTCCTGGCCCCGTGCCGCTCCGAAGATTCGTCCGATCCTCTAAGAGTGATCCCCTCGTTGACAAAGTGGAACTGACGGATGTCAATCCCACGTACGCGCATGTGCGGTACCCTGATGGCCGGGAATCCACAGTGTCACTTCGGGATCTGGCTCCCTGCCCAATCGGTCCCACGGACCCAATCGATAGTGGGATCCGTATTAATGACGCCGATACTCCGCGCTCCTCCGAGGATGACGCCCTACTCGGGACGTCAAGGGATCTGCCAACTATTCCGTCGGATCAACCCGGGGAACAGAGCGCTCCCCGCAGGCTGGCCACCCGAAGCCAGGACGCCAGTCAGTCACCGACTACTGAGCAGGATGAAGCCAGCTCTGCGCCGGTGGGGACCCGCACCCGGAGCCACGATCTCCCCAGTACCCCGTCAGGTCGATCAAGGCAACACGGACTCTGCCAGCCCACCGGTACGAACCAAGCGACCCAGGGACCAAAACACGGTCCGAGGAGACGTGCCTTCCGGCCTCCAATGGAGATCCAAATGACTGCCTCTATTCTTAGTCCGATTAATTCGGTAGAAGGAAGCCGCCGGACTTCCAATCTTTCAGGCGGGAAGAATGACATGAATCTTGTCATTCATGTGGAAATGACTTATGAAATAATACTGGGCGGCCTGCTGGTGGCGCTGTCCAGGGAGAGTATAAATACTCGGGCATGGGCCCAGCTTGCTCAGAACATTCTTTAACAGGAACTAGTGAAGGACACAACCAGATCTCCATGTTGAAAAACAGTTGATTAAAGCCTTGTTTAATACTCAGACCAAGTGCCTAGTAGTTTTCTTACGTCAATCACCAATTTGTTCACCTGCTTTAGCAGGAGGTCCCTACCAGCTGTACTTGTAGAAAGGAGAATTGTAAAAGTAAGCGTTGGTCCCTTAGAGGCTAAGACGGGAGAAATTATATTGGGGAACAAGGAAATGGAGTACAAGAGTAAGGAAGTCTTGCTACAATTGTACAGGATTCTGGTGAGACCACACCTGGAGAACTGTGCACAGTTTTGGTCTCCTTATTTAAGGAAGGATATACTTGCCTTAGAGGCGGTGCAACGAAGGTTCACTTGATTGATTCCTGGGATGAGAGGGTTGTCCTATGAGGAGAGATTGAGCAGATCGGGCCTATACTCTGGAGTTTAGAAGAATGAGAGGTGATCTCATTGAAACATATAAGATTCTGAGGGGGATTGACAGGGTAGATGCTGAGAGGTTGTTTCCCCTGGCTGGAGAGTCTAGAACTAGGGGGCATAGTCTCAGGATAAGGGGCCGGCCTTTTAAGACTGAGATGAGGAGGAATTTCTTCACTCAGAGGTTTGTGAATCATTGGAATTCTCTGCCCCAAAGGGCTGTGGATGCTCGGTCGTTGAGTATATTCAAGGCTGAGATAGATAGATTTTTGGACTCTAGAGAAATTAAGGGATATGGGGATAGTGCAGGAAAGTGGAGTTGAGGTCGAAGATCAGCCATGATCTTATTGAATGGCAGAGCAGGTTCGAGGGGCCGTATGGCCGACTCCTGCTCCTAATTCTTATGTTCTTATGTTCTAGAATTATAAATGAAAGTGCGCTATTCCTGCCACTGACGGCCAAAGTCAAGCTGTGGTAATACCAGGCCTGCCAACTGCTGGTGGGGAAAGAAATGCACCCCTTATAGCCAACCTGTGACCACTGACTCACAGAGTATATTTACACGCTGTGACCTACTGATCCAGTAGGCACATCTGCCCATCTTTACTCATGCAAACCAGTGGCTTGGCAGTGTTCAATGTTTGTACTGTAATAACTCCCACAGAGTGATAGCATAAGGATTCATGCCAACAAAACCTCACGCAGTGAGACCAAAGGTGTCCTTCAAGGGGAAAGGCGCGTGCAGAGCTTGGGCACTTAGCCACAATGAAGAAAAATTGGGCAGCAAGCTAGTCTCAGCCACTCAAGCTCAACCACAGCGTCAATAAGGGTCAATGATTAGATCATTGATTCTCCTTGATTGCGAAATGTCGTGGGGTGCAGTGAAGAAAAATAAGAGATAAAAATAAATAAATGGGAGGACAAAAAACGCCTGTAAGCAACCCACATCAATATTCCCACAAGGCTGGTGGTGGTGGTATAGAACAATCCTTTACAGTCTGTGTTGTGGAGTTCAGCCCAGTTTTAGTTGACTCCACACTGGATTCAATAGCTTTTGTATGTGCCAACAGAAACCCAGCCCAACCCATACCTGGAGGCAGATTGATTTTCAGAGAAACAAAAATTGTTTATGGCTCGTGTTTGAAAAGGAGTTTTGAAAGGAGTTCATCTCGGGTTAACGGAACTTCTGTAAGCCCCTCGAGTTCTGACATTGTTTTTATTACATTAACGATGTAACAGAAAGAAAGAATGAACTTATATTCTTACAGCTCCATTCACAACCTCAGGGCGTTCCAAAGAGCTTCACGTTCCAATGATGTACAATTTTTTTAAAGTATAGTCACTGTTGTAATGTAGGGAATCGCAGTAGCCAATCTGCGCACAGCAAGATCCCACAAACAGCAATGAGATTATTGACCAAACAGTCTGTTTTAGTGATGTTGACCAGGACACCGGGAGAACGCCCCTGCTCTTTTTCAAAATAGTGCCATGGGATCTTTTACATTCACTAGAGAAGGCAGACGAGACCCCAGTTTAATATCTCATTCAGAAAACGGCACCTCCGACAGTGCAGCACTCCCTCAATACTCCACTGAAGTTTGAGCTTAGATTATGTGCTCAAATCTCGAGAGTGGCGCTTGAATCCATGACCTTCTGACTCAGAGGTCAGGGTGTTACCTCTGAGCCAAGACTGGCACTTCAGGTTACCTTTCTATATCCGACCATGAGATTAGGTATTACCTGGTCAGCATGGATGGAAACATTTAGTTGTGGTGTCGGAATGATGACTTCAGCAGTGTATTATGCTTCACAAAGCTAAGACTGTAATGAGAATTGGTCGCAAGTACTCAGTTCTTCCACAATGATCTTACCATGTGTGCCAGGTGTGGTCTACTGAGCAGCTGAGGCAGACTGCTGTCTTAACCAGGTCCTACCTGCTAGAAAGGGCAGCAAACTATGGACATTTCACTAGCTCCAGTGTGACATCCTGATGTAGCACTATTCCAATCTGTATAGCAGGATTGTGCCTATGTTCCTGGGTTGCCATGGACTTTCCATTGTTCCTGACTTCAGGAAGATCAACTAATCCATGTACAACCTTATCAGCAACTTTTCATAATTTTCTGAAAGGAAACAACGAATAAGGGGGATAGTAAGACCAATTCAAAGATCTCTTTATAATGTTGTGGGAAATTCGCTATTTACCTTTTGGATCAGAAAATAACAGCAAAAAAAATCAAGAGTTTGATGCTTCTTATTTCTGTAAGGTTTGTTTTTCCTCAGTGGCAAGATATTTTGGCAGACGATGTTTCGTCGCCTCCTGTAAGATACGATATCTGTGACCATTCGACTGCTTCTTGCATCACTGACACTTAGTATGTTCTGGTAACGCTTCTCTTTGAGGTTCAGGTGATGCTGCGGGAGCTGCGTGATAAGAGAAGTTTCTTGAAGGATGACTCTTGGGCCATTAGTTAGTTTTAGATTCTTCGGTTCCAATCTTCCCTCTGTGTGCACTCGCAAATGGAAAACATGGGCACAAAGAGTCAGGCATAAGTGGGCCAGTATCTGTCCTTGTGTTAAAACAGCATTGTCCCACCAGCCAAGAAGCAGGTGTAGGTGTGCACCTCAATAGATGTTTTAGGAGTTGCACACAAATAAAAGTGAGGCTTGGGTCTCTATATTTGTGTCATGTTCTATCCACTGCAGCACCCTGCCCCCAACTTTCATTTCTTTCTTCTATGAGCAAATGGTTGGTTTAGCACCTTTAATTAACAGTGACTCCTATCTGTGACACGTGGTTCTAAATACACTCTCTATTTAGTGCGCATGTCTGTGATATGTTTCTGATTCTTGTGTATGCAGACTATCACAGTCTGTGAGACGGACTCTGCACCAATCCTTTGGGATGATTTGGGATATTCAGCGTGCTAGGTGAGCCCAATGTGCCTAAAAATGTGCAGTTCCGTGATTAATTTCCCTTTTCGTTTTTAGATATTGATGAATGCTCCTTTGACAGAACATGTGATCACATCTGCGTGAACTCCCCTGGAAGCTTTGAATGCTTTTGCCACAAGGGTTACACGTTATATGGCCTGACGCACTGTGGAGGTAGGTGGATGCTGTCGATTTTTATTTTGTTTTTAAGAAGGGCTGGAATGAACACTCAGTAGTGCAGGAAACTGGGGATGAGTGAGGTTGATCGAATGGCATTTTGGTAAATCTGAACCATCCCATGTGGCTGGCTTTGTGGCATTGTTAAATAGACTTAGTCCATTATTCTGATTCTGATTCTATCCCCCACCAAATCCGCAGCACACAGGATGTCTGTGCTCTGATGACATCGCTACGGGACTGTAAAAACAAACCACATCCTGAGAAGTGCATCGCACTGCCAGCTGACCTCAGCGTTCCATGTGCTGGAGGCACCCAGTTGACACCATGCCATCGCATCTCACTACGAGCTGGATTGTCCATGAAAGGAGACCTGTTCCTCAACCAGGCAGGAGTCTGATGTGGCATCTGAGCCATGTCAACACTTTCTGACATTTAAGGTTGTGTAACAGAGCACACTGCCTGTGCACCAATCACTTGACTTTTTTCCCCCTTTCCAATTTGCACTTGTCACCGTCATTCCATAGCTGAAAGGGGTGGGCAGATGGTCTGTTTACTTGCCCCTGACAATGACACCCTTGACCCCGCTTGAGGTGCATGACGGTGGCCTGGGTGGCTCAGTCATTGATTTGTTTTTTTTTTTCCTTTTCCTTTGAGGAAGAGCCTGGTTTCTGCTCAGCACCTTCTGATGATACAGAGCCATGCTATTATGGGTATTGCGTTCCAAAGCTACAAGTTTGTAATCCACTCTATCGGACAGGGCACTGCTGTAGCACACCACCCTACTACCCCCGATCACAATCTATGGAATGGGGGACAATACAGAGTGGATTTTTAAAAAAAGGTGACGGTGGAATCAGATTCAGTAGCCTCTTTCAAAAGGGAATTGGATATATACTTGAAAAAGAAAAATTTGCAAGGCTATGGGGGAAAGAGCAGGGAAGTGGGACCAATTGGAAGCTCTTTCAAAGAGCCAGCAGAGTCATGATGTGCCGTGTGGCCTATGTCTGTGCTGTATGATTCTATGATGGTCCTTTCAACCTGATACAAGCTCAGGAACAGGCCGTTCTGCCGATCCAGCTCACTCCGTCATCAAATTTTCAGTACTCATCATGGGATATTTTATTCCATGTATAATCCTATCCTATTGTTCTATTACTGTTGAGAAATGTACTTCCCACTGAATTTTTGTCTGTTCCAATGTTGGAAAAAATATGAAAGCAGGTTGCATCGCATTGGACAGCTTACTGTGGGCAGCACACCCACTGTTTTTGAAATGTTGTTCTTGGGGTGTGGGCGACAGGGGCAGTGTTTATTGCCCCTCCCTAAATGCCCTGAGGACATTCAGAGTAGTGCGGAACTGGAGTCACATGTAGACCAGAATGGGTAAGGCAGCAGGTTCCCTTCCCTGAAGGACATCAGTGAACATCAGTGGGTTTTTACGACAATCCGACAGGTTCCATGGTCTTTTTCTTGTTGTGTGTGCTCATTGTTTGTAGTATTTGCTCTTTCTACTTACTGTTTGCATATACTTGAGCTCCACACACATTGCAAGAGGCCAAGTAGCCCAAGCTCATAGAGCTTGCTATGCTATCATGTTTTACGATATTCGTAACAAAATGTAATTTTTCTGCAGCTTAATTTAGAAAAACACTAAGTTTGCATTTTTCAGTTTAATCGGAGAGCAGAAATATTTCAGAATGTGCCACCAGAGTGAAAGACCCGATTTGTTCTTCCATTTTTCATGCGTTGTAATGATCGCTTTAAAATGAGCTCACTCTTCAATTTCTAAATTGCTTTAAAAATAACTGGAATTTATATTGACTCTGAGGTGTTTGGCACAAATGTAAAACGTTTAGGCAGCTAGTGTTACAAATGCTTAGAATGTCTTTTGTATAGTGGTGACCATGGCCGCGATTTTGCCGACCGAGGCGGGTCCAGGGCGGCCGGGGTCGGTGTCGCGGTCCCAGCCCGCTGCTTACTGCAGCCCGCACTCTCTAAGTGATTTTATATTAATAGGGCTTGTTAGGCCTGCCCTGCGAGGTTCCCGGCCAATTAAAAGGAAGCGGGTCTGATGACGTCATCAGCCGGTTTCCTTAAAGGGGCCATGTCCAAATTTATTTTGACAGTTGTGCCGTCAGTATTCTACAGCATTGAGGTGCTGCAAATACTGACAAGCACTGCACAGAGATGCACGGCTGCACCCAGGCTCTCCAATGACTCCCTCCATGTACTTATGGAGGGAGTCACAGCACGCAGGGAGGTTCTCTTCCCTTCCAATGGACGGAAGACACCTCCCCAGGACACCAACGCAGCCTGGTTGCACATTGCACAGGAGGGCACAAGCAGGATGGCGTCAGGAGGACCTGGCTGCAGTGGCGCAAACCTTTCAATGATCTCAGTAGATCATGAAACGTTACTGCCAAGCCACACTCAACCTCATCCTGCTGTGCCACTCATGACATCCCCATCACTCTGCCTTCCCTACCCTACTCCTGCACATCTTTACTCTCACCAACTTACCTGGCACCTCTACCCATCCCTCTCTATCTACATTATCACTTCCCCATTTCACTGGCCTCCCCTCACACTCACTCTCATCCTAGTCCAAGCATACCAACCAACAACACACAAGGATAGGCACTTGGGTGTTTTAGCCAATGTTCATGTGAAGTTTCTGTTAATGTGCTGTCAAACATTGAAATCTTTATTTTCAACACTTTGCATTCTTGGACAGATTTGTGTGCACCTTTGGAAGTGGCTTAGTGAGTTGCAGTGAATTGTGAGACATAAGGGTACCCCCCCCCCCCCCCCCCCCCCACAATGGTGATGAGTGTGAAAGGAATGGTTTGTACATTGTAGGGATGCTTTATGGTGTTGGTGTGGGATGGTGTCAACCTGATGCATCATGTGGCAGCCAGGGTGCGCAGCATCAAGTGAAGTAAATCTGGCTATGGTGAGGCCATCCCTGGTGTCCTGGGCAGTAATGTGGTCGGGTGCTGATGCCCTCTGTCCTGTACAGCATCAGTTGATTGCGGAGAAGGTTGATGTTGATGTTAGTGGTGCTGGAGTGCCCGGTGATGCTGGTGTTGGGGCTGATCGTGTGTGATTCTGAGGACCAAGGTGAGATTTTTTCAAGGGCACCAATGCTGATGGAATAGATGGCAGGTGAGGTTGAGATGACAGAAGCGAACTGTCAGTGATGAGAGAGGTTGTTCCAATGAGGTGACACTGGATAGAGAGTTTGCTCCAAACACTTGCTAGCTGCAGAAAGCTCAATCTGTCTTCCAAATGCAGTAAGCAAGAGCTTCTAACCTTGGAAAGTGAAGACCTATGAAATGGGAGCTTTTATAGACCATTTGCAGCTGTCAAGTTAGTAAATCATCCCATGCTGACACAACACCCGACCTGCTAACCTGACGTGATCCCCGAGCAGCAGGGAAGCCATTGGCCAACTCTAAAAATCTAAAGGTAAGCTTAAAATAAGACTTAATTGCCTCTTAACAATGCATTTAATGATCTAAATTGTCTGCCCCACCGCTTGGTGTCGGGTCTGTTCAGCGCTGACAGACCTGACACCTGGGAGACTCGCGTGGAGGCGGGTTGACAGAGGGTTCCCGACCCGCGCTCAATCTTTTCCATTTTGACAGCTGACCCGCCTCCGATCCCGCCCTCTCAGCGCCAGCAAAATTCCAGCCCATGTTACTAAAATGTTGTTACTCACTTCAAAATGGCTGCCTGAAAGACCCCCCCCCCCCCCACCCTCTGTATAATACAGAAAAAAAAGTTCTCTAGGTTTGTATACATTCAGTTTTAACAAGACAAATTGTAATAAGTAATGTAATAGAAAATGTACTTTAAAAGTTGTGGCAAGGATTAACGCTGAAAGGTCCCAGCAGACCGTTACTGTACACATTGGAGCCAAAGGTCTCTCTCTCTTTCTGCTTGTTTATGCTTCTAATAGCACAAAAAATGTGATCGGTAATATCTGATAACTCCAGCGTTTCTGAAATTGTGGCTTTCAGATTAAAACGCTCTTTTAGTGTTGCCACTTCAAAAGGTGAGTTGAAATGCAGTTTCACGGGCAGCTAAAATGCTTCACAACAAGCAGTGTTGTGTTTCTGTGCGAGCTGTGTGATAAGAAGCGGGGTTCTGAAAATGTTGCCGTGGGGAATTTAAACAAAGATCAAAATGCTACATGTTAACCACAGTAATGCACATTAAAGCAACAGACTGATGAAATTAAATCTGACATTCAGACAAACCCCATTGTCATGTACCTCGGCTTAGCCACAAAATTCCCAACTTATAACCCTTTAAGGACTAAAGGTCATGCATTTTCTGAGAAACTCATTGTCCATTGTTTACTTTAAAAAAATAAGGTTGAATATTATAGAACTGATGGAACAGAATCCAGACATATTGTTCACACAAAAAATAAATCCAGACATATTGTTCACATAAAAGACTAAAGAATTATTTCCATCTCATCCCCTTAATAGTATTAGTGCCATAATCCAGGGCTCTAAATGTGTTGAGCAGCATGTAATGCAATGATTAAGTTTGCACAGTGATTTGTTGGAGCATAGAATGTCTTGCGACAGGAGATAGTTGAACCAGCAACCATCACATCTTATAAGGAAAAAGTGGGGCAACAGTTGAAACAAAGGAAGTTACAGAGCTAGGGAGATGGAGCAGGGTAGTTTGTGTTGCTGTAACAGAACCCACATAGCTGTGATGGGCCGAATGGCCTCCTTTTGTGCTGCAACTTTCTATGATTCTAATTCCACTCTATTCTTCCCAACCTCACCCCACTCTGTTAGAAATGCACAGAACTTCCCCGCTTATAAATGGATAAATGTGCTACTTGGTGGAGGATTGAGTCGTACAGACCAGGAAGGTCCCAAGTTCAACCTTTGTACTGAGTTAGCTCCTCTCACATGAGACGGTGGTCAGCTGCCACAATTGGCCTCAGTGCCCCAGGTTAGGGAGGGGCAATTCGGCCTAGGTTCCAACTCCTGATCACTCCTGACTCAGTGACCACAGTCCCCTCTCAGCCTTCTGAACTCTTGGTGTCTGTGTTGATTTTTAAAAGCCTCTCTCACAGCCCCCACAGACAAGCAAGTTGGAATGATTGGGGCTATAACTAAGAATAATCTCAATGGGACAAACCAATTGAGCTACCTAATCACCTGTGAAAGTGTCCCCTCCCTGCACGCAGAATGGTTAGGTTGGAGAACGCTCCAAGGCTGGGTTCTGATTATATCACACACAGTAAGAGTGAAACTCCCTCAAGTTAAGTCTGAGAACCCAGATGTTGTACCATTTGCTTCGACACAATTCTTATTCTTTAATAATATGCTGTGGGGTGAATGACGGCTCAGAAATCCCGTATTGGCCATCACAACAATTTTCAGAAGGCAGGGCCAGCTTAGATCATGTGACAAAAGTGCCATAATTGTGATAGAAGTCCTTGGCTGTGTCTCATCATTGTTGGAAAGGGCCAGGGACACAGAAAAATAATTGACTGACTTACACTGAAACATTGAAGGAAATCTGCAGAGTTCAGTACATTAGAGACTGAAAAAGACTATTGTGTAGGGTTAATAGACTGGGCACAATGAAATTTAAGAACACTTTTAATCCAGTATCCTGTAAGGTGTTGACATACTGAAGTAACTATGACTAATGGGATGTGCTTTAGGAATGCTGACTGAATTTCTGGTTTAAGCCTTTCACTCTCCTGAACAGATTGAGATTCTGCCTTAAACAGTTCCATGTTGCTCAAGGAGCTCTTTTACAGTCAGGACGTTAAAAGCTTATTACTAATTTGTTTATACCACAGACAGCCTGTGATACAGTGGAAGCAACTTCTTATACCCAGGACAAAGTTTTTCTTTGAGATTCGGAAGTTGCTACAGCAGATTCTGTAACTAGGACTTTATACGTCAAAGACTATTTTTGTGACCAGAGCCATCCCACAGTGGTGGGGACTGCTTTGCAAGTGTCTGTGTACAGCCGTGTAATCACAGAACCTACAGAAATCTCGTTATAATTCCATAGCATTATGTGTTATATGCCTGCATCTGTAAAGAATGCAATGTAATTACAGTTTTCGTCAAGGAATTATGAGTTGCTGTAAAAAGGTATGACTAACTTTATAATTACAGTCTTAAACTACTTTATAATTGATTCAAGATACCCCGAGGAAATATATTGCATCATTTTTAAACAAAAAATATTTGTCCCCTTCCATAATTTATTTCTATTAGAGAATATCCTCCCACTGTATGCATGCCTTGTGAATGACCTCACCCCAGATCAATTATCCTGTGAGAATTCATCTTCACGCAAGTAATATGAGAATTTATCCCCATACTGATGATTAATGCTGAATTTGATTTGTTTACTATAAAGACTGGTCTATGGCTTTGAGCTAAGCTTTGGATGTGCAGGGACCATTCAATTTAACACCACACTAATCGTGTCTTTGATCCTTCCTTGTCTATAAGTGTCAATTACATTCTCCTGCTTACCATTTATTTTAGGGTATCTGTGGCGGAAGGCAGTATGGTTTATTCAATTTTAGATGGAGCAGGATTGCCCTGTGTTATTGAGAAGGGTCATGGCCCTTTAAAATGCTGAGAGGCATCGATAATACAGATGTAAGCAATTTGACTAAACTGTGAGCGCAGAACTCGCATGCCCACAAGTGAGACTAGAGATTAGAAGAAAACTATTTTCCCCAACAACAATTTGCATTTCTGTCGCTCTCCTCATGTACAGAGAGGCGTCTCAGTATGCTTCACAGGGTGACGAACAAAGAGTGGATATCAAGCAGGGGGAGAAAGGGAGAAGAGACGTTGTAGGGCAAAAACACAATCAAACAGAAGGGTCTTTGGGAGGCTTTTGAAAGCAGCAAATAAAGTGACAACGCAGAGAAGTTGCATCAGGTAGCTCCATAGGGTGGGCCACAGGCTGGAGTGGAGGGAGTGGGGAACGAGGAGCAAGTCAGTGTTTGAGAGGCGTCCAGAGGAATGTAGAGCTAGAGGTGAGGGTGTGGAGCGAGGCCATGGAAGGATTTGAAGAGGATGAGGAACTTGGGGGCATGGAGAGTCTGTGATTGGGGTGTGAGCCTCGGTGCGAGACATGACATTTTGGATGAGTTTTTGTTTGTGTAGAATGGAAGCGAGAAGAGCTTTGGGAATATTGACTCCCAAGGTGATTCCGGCATGGATTAGGGTTTCGGCAGTTGGGGGGTGGGGGTACAAGAGTAGTAGCGGGGACAGGTGATATTTTGGAGGTGAAAGAACATGGGGGAAAAATTCGGTTGGTTAGCGCCTCCGACTTTAGCGCCGCTCGCGAAATTGACCCCCTCCTGATCCCCAATCATGGTGAACCCCTCCCCTCCCTCCCCCCCCCCAATCGCTTCCAGACCCCACCCCCCACTAACTGCCGGGGACCATTCCCATGGGTCCTTGGTTGCGGCCTCCTGCCTCCAAATACCCGCTCCTGCCCGCCAGCCAGGTAGTGGATCTGGCCGGGTTCGGACAGGACTTTGAGAACATTTACAGAAATGAGGCCCAGTCTTTACGTAGACTTCACAGCAGAGAAACAGGCTGTTCGGCCCAACTGGTCTGTGCCGGTGTCAATGCTCCACACGAGCCCCCTCCCACCCTACTTCATCTAACCCTAATAGCATATCCTTCTATTCCTTTCTCCCTCATGTGCTTATCTAGCTTCCCCTTAAATGCATCTCTGCTATTCACCTCCACTACTCCTTGTGGTAGCAAGTTCCACATTATAACCACTCTCTGGAGAAGTTTCTCCTGAATGCCTTATTGGATTTATCAGTCTTATATTTATGACCCCTAGTTTCGGACTGTTAAGATTGGCTGGGCCTCCACATCCCCAGACTCGGCAGGTGTGCGTGCTGGAGAATGGAACACTTTCCATTTCAGGCACCCAGTTTCAGTCAGTATCAAGCACTCCCAGGCCAGGTATAGCACAGCCAGATGCAGTGCAATGGTCCATCCACTCTGTGCCAACAGGTTTGACCAAGAGCTCTTCAGTTTATTGGGAAATCGAGCCATGGAATTATCTTGCATCAGCATTCAAAATAGTGGGAACACCAGCTTCCATGTGTCCATCCTTCCCTGAGCAAAGTGATTTTCTTTCCTGTCCTTTTGTACTCCCATCAGTTGAAGTGTGTGTGAAGGTGGATTCTAAACAGAAATGCTATATTAAAGAATAAGGAAAAAGTTATAATGTTTAGATTTATATATAAAGAGTTATTATATTAAGAAAATGAACATGATGGGGTGAAATTCAGCTTGAGGGTGAGGACACAAAGCAGGCGGTATTATGTCTCCCATTAGTTATACGCCATGCCCAATATTGAAGTCAATGGAAGTGAATATTGGGCGGGGTGTATAAAGGTGGCAGATGCGATAATGCCCATTTGCCTCCCCACCCAAGCCGAATTTCAACCCTCCGCCCCCCCCCCCCCCCCCACCCCATCCGATGCCTCTTTGCATGGCTTTTTATGAGCAGTTAGAAGTAAAAATGTAATAGTGGATCTGTATTTCAACAGTAAGCTGCACTCATGGTTGAGAAAGCTCATTTAAAATTCCTGAAATAGATAAAAATCTCGAGCCGGGTGCAAGTGCATGTGCAGTATATGAAGCTTTTACCCCCAAGCAACTACATAAAAACACAAAGGCATAGCCAACTCACTGGGGAGTAACTAATCATAAAGATGAGGCCATACTTTTAATCAGCCAGATGGAGATGGTTATTTCAAGTAAACTTCCCTACAACAGCGGTTTATTGCTTTTATTCGTTGTTTGAAATGTGTTTGTCAAGGTAGGGATGACCATTTAGACAGTGAAGCATTTTCTGCCCTGTACCTGGTGGCAGTAATAAGTAATCCACATTGTCTGCACTGAATGGCTTTGCTGTATCACCGAGCAACAGAATCATCATCATCCATCCCTTTTCAGCAGCATCAATAATATGTTGTTTTTAAAAAGTTTTTTTTTTGCCTGCCTATAATTCTCACAAGAGATCTGTAGCAGCCAGGGCTGAATTTGGACCTTACTTAGAGAGGAGGGTAATTGGCCATCCATACAGAGACCCAGCCATGGGCCACTGTATTATCTAACCAGACTTGATCTTTCAGATTCCAGTCTTCCTGCATCTGTGTATAGGTGGAAACACTGTGGTGAACGAGTCACATTTGTAAAAGTTTCCTTCTATGTTGCTTACAGGTGCGTTCATTCTGTTGCCCTGTAATGAACTTTTATCCGTGCTTGTGAGCGTGGGTAAAAACTGTCACCCGACAGAAATCATTCAATGATACAGCTACATTGACCGGACTAGACCTGACTGAACCTTAACCTTGAGGAGTACACAGCAAAGCTGGATGTGCCATAATAGTAGAGGTTTAAGGGCGGGACTGGGCAGTGAATATTCAGCATACTGCTCACAACCACGCATCCTGATGATAGGAAGATAGCACCACATACCCCATACTCCATGGACTCCACATCTGCAACCAGTGGCTATCTGTAGTTGTCAGAAAGTACAAGTCATACCAGGAGAGATAACATTATAATGTTTTTCCTTAGACACTCCCTTAGGATCAAATGGTTCACTTTCCATGTCGCATTTCATTGAATAGCCTGGATGGCAAGTGGTGGATTAACTCAAGTTTCAGCAAACCCAGCTTGAGATTTGAACTGTTAACCTGGATGGGAAAATCACACGCCAACTGGCCAAGGGTTAATTTCCTTTTTGTTAAATAAAACTCTCGTTCTTTTTCAGCTCACCCCAGGTCATGCACCATCTTTAGGTAACAGGGTAGACAGCCAACCCCTTGAGCTGGTTCCTGGGTGAATTTTGAGTCACCCCTGATAACTTGCCTTTGGATTAGAATCATTGAATCATAGAATGGTTACAGCATAGAAGGAGGCCATTCGGCCCGTCTAGCCCGTGCCGGCTCTCTGCAAGAGCACTTCAGCCAGTCCCACTCCCCCGCCCATTCCCTGTAGCCCTGTAAAAAAATTTCCTTCAACTACTTATCCAATTCCCTTTTGAAAGCCACGGTTGAATCTGTCTCCACCACCCTTTCAGGCAGTGCATTCCAGATCATAACCACTCGCTGCATAAAAAAGTTTTTCCTCATGTCGCCTTAGGTTCTTCTGCCAATCACCTTAAATCTGTGTCCTCTGGTTCTCGACCCTTCCGCCAATGGGAACAGTTTCTCTCTATCAACTCTGTCTAGACCCCTCATGATTTTGAACACCTCTATCAAATCTCCCCACAACCTTCTCTACTCTAAGGAGAACAACCCCAGCTTCTCCAGTCTATCCACATAACTGAAGTCCCTCATCCCTGGAACCATTCTTGTAAATCTTTTCTGCACCCTCTCTAAGGCCTTCACATCCTTCCTAAAGTGCAGTGTCCAGAATTGGACACAATACTCCAGTTGAGGCCGGACCAGTGTTTTATAAAGGATCATCATTACTTCCTTGCTTTTGTACTCTATGCTTCTATTTATGAAGCCCATGCTTTTTTAACCGCTTTCTTAACCTGCCCTGTCACCTTCAACGATTTGTGCACATACACCCTCAGTTCTCTCTGTTCATGCACCCCCTTTAGAATTGTACCCTTTAGTTTATATTGCCTCTCCTCGTTCTTCCTACCAAAATGTATCACTTTGCACTTTTCTGTGTTAAATTTCATCTGCCACGTGTCTGCCCATTTTGCCAGCCTGTCTATGTCCTCTTGAAGTCTATCACTCTCCTCCTCACTGTTCACTATACTTCCAAGTTTTGTGTCATCGGCAGATTTTGAAATTGTGCCCTGTACACCTCCATGCCCATGGGAAGGTGCTTGCCCTTTACTCTGCAGGGTAAATTTTGGGAGGCCCCATACCACAGGCAGCTCCCCACTCACAACCCATATGCACTAGCTGTGTGTGAATCCCTGCCTGCAGCATAGACCCTCAGTGAGTTGACCCTCGCATGTCCTGAAATCAAGACTGAGTACAGGAGCTTGTTTTGTAGAAAAGTGTTGTATTTAACACTCCATAGCACAATCCATCATGGAGCCAACGGACTGAACTCCCTAAACAACAGCTAACACATTTCCGTTCCATCCAGGGTGCTGGTTCAAATCCCATGCTTGGGTTGTCTGAAACTTGATCTCATTCATCTCATTTCGGATGAGTTTCATCACAAGAAGTGCAATGTGGAACAGGGACTTTCTGTCCCAAAGGGGTCTTGAAGGAAAACTGTAACATTGGCTGCTTCTCACACTGCATAACCTGTGGCTTCATCCTGCAAAACTTCCTCCAAGTGAACTGAAGACTGAAGCCATTTGCACCCCCATGCCTAACTTGCACTCCCTTGCCACTGACTCCCTCCCCTCTCGCCCACTCACTCTGGCTGAAACAGACCATGTAAAACCTTGGCATCTTGTTTGACCAAGCGCTGAGCTTCAAACCCCAAATTCAATCCATCACCAAGAACACTTAAACTTCAGCCTTCGTCAATATTGCCTGCCTCTGCCCCACCACCATGTGCCCACGCTTTTGTCACCTTCGGACTCAAATGTCTACAATTTCTACACTGCCCAACTTGTTGAGCTTCCATCCTCCAAAAACTCCAACTTGCCCAAAACACGGCTGCCTGTATTCCATCCCATTTGATGATCAACCCCTATCCTTGCTGATCTGGATAAGCTGCCAGGCTCCAATGTGTTGAATCTAAATTGTCATACTTGTCATCAAATCCCTCCTTGGCCTCACCCCTACTGCAACATGGTTGAGTTTTGCAGGGGAAAATGAGACTCTGTCCCTGTGTGAATTCAGCGCTGGGAGAGGGGGGAGAGTATTGGCTGAATACAGTTTGAAATGGAGAGTTTATGTCAGGCTTTCGCCTCTGCATCAGAATACGGACACTTTTAGCACGCACACTCCTCTGACGTATGCTGTACCTTATCAGTTCAGACCACTCAGAACATGGCCACTGCATAGGGTCATCGTGCATCTTTAACTGTGTATTGGTTCCGCTTGGGCACATTTTTGCAATTCTCATGAATATATATTGACAAAAGGAAAAGCATGTTGATGACTGATGGAATTCAGCATTCAGAGGGTTCATCCAAAGTCCCAAGCAAGCAGCCTGTGAATGGGAGTTTCTATCCCATGAATTATTCCTGTGAGGAGGAGGAGGAGGAACATGAAAAACAACAATTAGCTGAGACGTGATAGTAATCCTGTGAAAACAAATTAAACTTGCAACAAAATGTTGCGAATATGCCAAATGAGCCCTGCAACATTTTTACATTGTGCCATTCACTGAGCTTGAAACTCAAAAAACATTCCCAAATATACGCTGACCATATCTCCCAGTTTGGCCAGAACTGTCCCGGTAAAAGTAGGACTGTCCTGTTTGGTTTATTTTCAGGGCAGGTTTGTATCCTGGTTTTAAATTATTCATCCCATGCTACCTTCAAAAGTGTTTTTTATAAAAGTGTATTAGCACAGTGATTGAAGCTGAAGAGCGCGGAGAATTGCCCTGCAGTTTGTAATTATCTAATCACCCACAAACTGCCCTTCTACAAAGTACAATTGTATGTTTTAAACTATTTGATAAGAAAACACAATGAAATTATATAATGTTGTTGTGATGTTCTAGAAATTACCGTGTGTTGCGCTTGTAAAGTGTGCTAAAGACATCTAGTGACAGTCATCACCCATCCTCATCGAAAAACTCACCCTCAACCCACTGTCCTTGCTAAATAATGCCCCATCCAACAAGCATTCTTTCCTCTCCAAAGTCCTTGAACATGTTGTTATCCCCCAGAGCCATCCCCATCTCTTCTGCAACTCCCTGTCTGAATATCTCCAATTAGGCTTCCACTTCTGCCACAGCACTGAAACAGCCCTTGCAAAAGTCACGAATTACATCCTCCGTGACTGGCCAGGTACATTATCTTTCCACATCCTCCTCGACCTCTCTGCAGCCTTCAACGCATTCGACCACACCATCCTCCTCCAATATCTCCACTGTTGTACAGCTCAGTGGACTGCCTGCCCTTAGTTCCATTCTTACCTATCTGATCGTAGTCAGAGCATCTGCAGAAATGCCTTCTCTTCCCACCCCCTCCCTCACAATCACCATGGATCATCCTTGGTCTGCTCTCCTCTTCCTCATCTACATATTGCCCCTTGGTGGCATCATCCATAGACATAAGGTCAACTTTCACATGTACACTGGTGACACGTAGCTCTACTTCTCCACCAACTCTCTAGACTCCTCCACAGTCTTTATGCTGGCAAACTGCTTGTCCGATATCCAGTCTTGGATGTTCCTTAACTTCCTTCAGCTAAATGTTGGGTGAAATGAAGCAATCATAGAATCTTACAGCACAGACGGAGGTCATTCGGCCCAAAGTGCCTGTGCCGGCTCTTTGAAAGAGCTCTCCAGATAGTCTCACTTCCCCCACTCTTTCCCCACAGCGCTGCAAATTTTTCCTTTTCAAGTATATATCCAATTACCTTTTGAAAGTTACTGTTGAATCTGCTTCCACCACCCTTTCAGGCAGTGCATTATCAGTGTGATGGTGCAAGTTACTGAGATACACAGATAAAGAGAATAGCACAGTAGAGAAACAAGAGACAAAATAAGGAAGAAGAAGTACAAAGGGGGAGAGAAAGGACGAATGCTATTGAATAGATAAATGTGTGGAGACAGTTACACCTGTTACCTGACTATACCTGGGTTAGCTGGTCAGTGAACAAGTGGAATCATTAGGATTCAGGACAAGCCACAGTCTGTGAATGAGGGCAACAATTGCAATTATTTTGAAAAAATCCAAATGTTCGCTCACAATTATTAAGCTGTGACATGAATCTTGTCATTCATGTGGAAATGACTTATGAAATAATACTGGGCGGCCTGCTGGTGGCGCTGTCCAGGGAGAGTATAAATACTCGGGCATGGGCCCAGCTTGCTCAGGACATTCTTTAACAGGAACTAGGGAAGGACACAACTAGACCTCCATGTTGAAAAACAGTTGATTAAAGCTTTGTTTAACGCTTAGACCAAGTGCCTAGTAGTTTTCTTACATCAAGCTGTGAGTTCTGCCTTGAAATAAATGACTACCAGGAAAGATGGTACCAGGTATTGAATAGAGGAGAATCAAGCAATCTCTGAGATAGTGGTATGAGTTTTGGACTGCCCCAGGTTGGGTGATGGTAATCCTAATATGTAATATCTGGGGTCTCGGAGCAAGATTTGATGAACCGTGATAATGTCAGTCCAAAACTTGAAGATTTTGGGGCAGAACTAAGCGGTATAGAACAGCAATCTCTCAATACTGTACTTCCTCAGATGCTATAAGAAAAACACTGTACAATGATACAGGATTCATAATTGTATAGCAGATGCTCCTCTTGTACACTCTCCTGTTCTCCGCGGAGATGTGTTGCAAGTCATTTAGCCTCATTATAAAAGCTTGGCTGTTAATTATCTTTGCTTCGTCAGCCCGTGCTCCCTCATATACACAGATGGCTTATGACCCCCCCCCGCCCCCCACCATTAGAACCTCCAGCTATCTTATGTTTGAACTAACAATAGTTGAAATTAGACTTAGTATTCAAATGAGGTAGGACTCAATATACATTCAGTATACATTTAACACTCTTTCTTTAGTCTAATGGAGGTTGCATTGATATTTTTGATTTGTCTGGATCCAGAACTAGAAAGTCTTGGATTTTGAACCAGAGGAATTTTCAACTCTGTGCAATGTGGCAGTATGCATCATGTTAACTTTTGTGATTCATTTGGAGTCTAGTATATGTTGAATTAGAAGAATATGGGAATGGGCTTTAGGGACTCTTATGTCTGGGATTTGTTACAGGTAATTTCCCTCAAACAGAATCAGAGACCTATCTGGATTCCTTGGTTGCTTTGGCTCCACCAGAAACCCCAACATCTCAGTGCTTGCCCACCCATTTACTCCAAAGGGCAATCAGATTCAGAAAGTTATACAGAGCATTGATTTTTCCAACTAAGCATGTAATAATTGTTCGTATATATTCTGGCACCAATGGCAGAATATAGACTTTAGGGCTCAATTCACCTGTGAACTATCTGTGATACCAGAAATACCACACAAGGCCACACTATTGTATAATCTCTTGGTTTATTTTCCACAAATGATGATGTTTGCATTGATTCACCTTATTTGAACTGCATCTTCTATTAACCAAACAATAACAAAATGCATCGACAATGGTTGAGAATGCCAGTGAACCAGACTGCTGCCTTCCCAGCAGGAGGGAGTATTCATAATCCATGCAGGCACAACAAAATAAAATAGAGGAAGAAACTAAAAGGAAAGGGAAGCAATTTCCATGTTGGATGAATATCTTGGACAAGTTTCATTCCTTGGTTCTCTCCTTTCCCGAGCCTTCTGTAGCCAATTAGCCACTGTTGAGAAATTGGTCATTTAACAATCTCTTGTACTGTTCTATTCTGGTGGGACACTCTAGCTAATGGCCTGGTGAGAACTGGAGAAACGACTCACATTTATCAGAAGATGGAAGTGTTGGTTCCACTAGGACTCAAAACCATGAGTAGCTTCAAGGAGCAGGTCCGACAGAGCTTGTGAACTGCTGCCCCACAGGATGGCTCAGTTTATAGTATTTTCCATGATTGGTAATAATTAATTTTGTAAGATTTACACAACTGTGCCAGACAGTGAGGTATCTGGTGTTGCTGCTTAATTATTATAGCACCATACAGTAATCAAGCACTTAGTGGTTCTGAAGCAATTCGCAAGTACTTTCATGTATCCTTTGATAGAAGGGAAAGGTTAGTTGGTTCACGTGACATTTATGTAAGTCAAGGCCTAAAAAGGTGGGATGCTGGGTCTCTTCAGTGTCGGATATTTTCCCACAGCTTTAAGCAACTATGTAGCGGCATATTTAGCATTGACACAATGGCTATCCATCTCATAAACATTCGGTATCACCGTATTTACATAACGTTTGAAACTTGATATAGTTGAATTAAGCAACTTTCCTGGATGATTGGCATGGGAGGGAACGGTGAATAATCACGAAATGCCTCATTTTCAAATACACCAGTGTTGATGTTGCCTGGTGTTGTCCTGTCAATAGAATCATGATGATTAATCCACTGCTAGTATGCTGATTGTTATGGACGGGTTGAGTAGTGCCAGATATTACCGCTGTTGTGGTTTAGACAGATGAATTTCATGGGACGTTCGCAGCATTGACCAGAGAGATTTAGTGGGAAAAGACTATGGGATCTCTTGAGGTGCTCCATCATAGTTTATCATTATTCTGTCCTTTGATCCAGAGAAGCTGTCAAAGCTTTAAAGCAATCCAAATTGAATAGCAGGGGCAGACTCAGAGGTCCATCCACCTCCATTTACGTTGCAGCTGCTTACCGTTTCAGCAGAGCTGAGGATTTTGTGGGTAAAGTGTATGGACATTGGATCAATCTTAACATATTGGTATTTAACTTGCTTGTAAACAAACTCTGTGTCAAGTATCTGCTTACATTGCTGCAAGCGTGGGATGTACAACCACAGTGAAAGTAGTCGCTTCGCTTTGGTTGAATGTGTTTACGTAGAGAAAGCAGATGTGATCTTTTAAGAGGGGGCGGGTGATTTCTGTATAGTTCACACAGTGTTATTAATTATACCATAATTGGAGGGAAATCTCTGAAAGGCTGTTATTAATTGAATGAAATATCATAAAAGCTTTACATCTAGGAAGTGAAAAGCATTTGTTTTCTCAATTCCGATCTAGTAACGCAGTTGAAGCACCCAGGTTGCCAAAACCCGGACGTATGTTAGGCAGCAAAGATGGTTGTGGACTGCGTGAATTCATCACAGTTTTAGAGTGAGACTCTTTAAACATAATCTTTCTCCTTCCCCTTATACCTGGCTGGGTGAGCAGCCTGAACCCGGGCCTTTGCTAATGTTGCTCTGCCACCCATCACTAAGGGGTTTGCCAGAGCAAAGGTTTCCTGTTCGTCATCGTGGGCTCGCCGTCAGAAACATACCTGCTATCAGGGACAGTGAACGTACTCCCGAGACTGCAGGGAGCTAAGAATAGCCCTGTGGGAGTAATCTAAAATGCAGAAGCCTAAGTATCATCTTTTTATTCATTCTCGGGATGTGGGCGTCGCTGGCAAGTCCGGCAGTTATTGCCCATCCCTCGTTGCCCTTGAGTAGGTGGTGGTGAGCCGCCTTCTTGAACCGCTGCAGTCCGTGTGTTGAAGGTGCTCCCACAATGTTGTTAGGTAGGGTGTTCCAGGATTTTGACCCAGTGTCCATGAAGGAACGGTGATATATGTCCTGAGATTAAAAAGGTGGGAATAGACCCAAAAACCTAACATCCTCTACATTTCAATTTACCAGGAACAGACTTGAAGTAACATATGATCTGAACAGAAATATTAATGCTGTGGAGATCTTTAACTTTCTCAGTGAGACTGAAGCTGAGCCTGATGCCTCCATTCTGTTTTGTCAGAGTTGCTAAAGCACACTTTAGTTGGAGTGACAGACATCAGACTGATACGATGCCGTTTATCACTGCCTTATAAGCAGCTTGTTTGACTGGGCATGTAGCAGGTGGGTGTGAAGCACAGCTATCAGCTGCTCTATTACTCCAACGTTTAAAACAGTGAAATGAAAACAGAATGCTGGAAACAGGTCAGACAGCATCTGTGGAGAGAGGAAGGTGTAGGGTTAAGGTTTCAGGTCGATGACCTTTCGTCAGAACCCAGTGGAATGAGTCGGAGCCGGAGACAGTTGCTGAGATATGAGATGCTGTGAAAGTGGGTTTTAGCGAACACACAATTAAACACAAGAATAGAAACAGATGGCAATGAAGGTGAACAGGATAAAAGAGACAAATGGAAATCACGTTGAAGAGAAGAGCAGAACTGGGTTCTGACGAAACCTTAACTGTACCTTCCTCTCTCCGTCTTTTGGATGAGACGTTAAACCGACGTCTGCCCTCTTAGGTGGATGTAAAAGATCCCAGGGCACTATTTCGAAGAAGAGCAGGGGAGTTATCCCCAGTGTCCTGGCCAATATTTATCCCTCAACCAACATCACTGACGTAAGAAAACTACTAGGCACTTGGTCTAATAAACAAAGCTTTAATCAACTGTTTTCCAACATGGAGGTCTAGTTGTGTCCTTCACTAGTTCCTGTTGAGGAATGTCCAAAGCAAGCTGGGCCCATGCCCGAGTATTTATACTCTCCCTGGACAGCGCCACCAGCAGGCCGCCCAGTATTACTTCATACAAGATTCATGTCAATCACTAAAAGATGTTATCTGGTCATTTATCTCATTGCTGTTTGTGGGAACTTGCTGTGTGCAAATTGTCTGCCTACATTACAACAGCGACTACACTTCAACAGTAATTAATTGGCTGTAAAGCTATTTGGGACGTTCTGAGGTTGTGAAAGGCGCTTTATAAATGCCAAGTCTTCTTTTTCACAGATGCTACCTGGCCTACTGAGCGCTTCCAGCATTTTCTGTTTTTATTTTGGATTTCCAGCATTTGTAGTATTTTGCTTTTTGATGTAAAATAAGGATCCGGGGCAGCAGAAGTGCTGTGAAAAACCAGTTTTCTAAAATGGCATTTTCAGTTGCAGATTGTCATGATCAAAATGCTTTAAGAGCAACTTTGATATCGGGGCTGATTAAGAAGTTAGGAACAAGCTCCCCGCTGGTCTGTTGGATAACTGTTCCAGCCAGTGTAATACGAAGCCATACAGACCAGGCAGGTCCCGAGTTCAATTGGCAATCTGTGCTGGGGGTAGTGCTAGGGGCTATAACGATTGGCCTCGGCGTTCCTAGCTTGGGAAGAGGACAAAAACAGCCAGGGTTGCTGTTCCTGGTCCTGCTGGAAAGTGTAAGTGTGTGTGAACAGGTCTTGGCCTTGATGCCTCTTATGAATGAAAATATCAGTGAGCACTCGGAGGGTTCGAGGTGTTTTCCAGCTGCCTGTTTAGACGGAAATAAATGGGAAAAGTGGTTGAGTAGGAACTGTCACTCTCCTGGGTGCACAGCTGTGGTTCCTCCTGGGTTCTGATTGTACTCATTCATAATGCAAAGCTAATGTTAGTACAGCGAAGCCTAGGTAAATCTATACCCGAGGCTAGATCCTGAAACCCATCTGGATCATTTCTTCTTTTCACCTTAATTACACAATGATGATGATTGTGGCTGTGAACGTTCTCTGAAAAATCATCTTCCAGCTTTTGTTCCCAGTTGGACTACTTTCCATTTGCAGTTAATCACCGATGATTAATAAAAATGAGGTGGTTGGATATCATATTAGGTAGTTTTATCCGGTGGGATTTAACTTCTGTGGTTTTTAAAATGCGAAGATAATTGATTTTACTGTTGCTATCTTGCCCTGAATGATGTATCAGTAACGTCTAACATCTGCTTTCATTGTGAATTTGAGTGTTCTTCTCCCCCCCACCACCACCCCCACCCCCCCACCCCCCTCTCCATTTCCACCTGTTTTACTGTGTCATTTAGCTTAACCTGGTTGAGAGGACAGTGAACCCTCTGTCAGTACTGCTGTATGCTAGGCGCAGGGGTTGTTGGCGTGACCCATCCCTTGATTTCCTCTCTTAACCTGGCCTCCACTCTCTGTGCTTACGCCCCGCCCCCAGCCCAAAGGTACGGCTAAGATGTGAAATCCACCAAACCTTCATCCTGTCGCTTTATACCTCAAGAAGTGATGCTGTACAGATTGCCTCAGAGTGCTTTCATAAATTCACTAAATCAATGGTGAAATTATAATACAATACCATGGGACCTTTGGGTGGGGGAAGCGGAGAGGTTTTCTTTAACAGTTATCGGGGGTGGGGGGAGGTGAAGAGGTCCATCAGAGGCCAGGTGTTTGCCCACAGGCAGGGAACGAGGCAAAATGGGAATCTGTGCCATGTTTCTGTATCTGCTCAGAGCTGGCTAGAGCCAGATGTCTGGAAGTAGGCCTGTCTGTCACGTTATCCAGGGAATGGTGTGTAACCCATGGGAGAAAATAACTAATGAAAATGGGAGGGGGGAGGGATGTTCATTAAAATAAGATAGTATTGAATTACCAAGCATCAGGCACCAACTGAGTGAGCGTGCAGTGGTGGAAGAAGCCTTTGTTTTAATTCTTTGCCTTTTTTTTGTTTTGGGCAGTTTTAAAATTAAGGCCAAGTGCAGCCATATGATACGGTTATTGGGAAGTAGCGTGATCCAGCAGTGGCGAGATGAGGTAGTGCATCGGAGTCACACTCAGTACTAGACAGTGTTGTGGCCCAAGTTTGGCCTCATGTCTCTCGACACGGAGTGTTCCTATTCGAAGCACTTTGGGTCGTTTCACTGCGTTGAAGATGCTATATAAATGCAAGTTGTTGTTGTTGTGGAGTTGCACTGATGCTGGGAGGTTTGGTGCCGCCTGGGAGCAGCTCATCCATCTACCCTCCCTATAGACCGGAGAATGGTGTGTGCTATGTGGATAAAGAAAAGAAGAAAGGGGAGAAAACACCTTAAAAAAGGAGTGCGGCATTGCCTCATGAATTAAAAATAAATTACATTTTAATATTGTTGTCTTGCCTGAAAAATATGAAAGAACTTGCCTTTCACAACTTCAAGATGTCCCAAAGCGCTTTACAGTCAATGAAGTACTTTAAAAGTGTAATTCCTGTTGTAATGTAGGAAACACAGCCGACAATTTGCGCACAGCAAGGTCCCACAAATGGCAATGTGATAATGACCAGATAATTGTTGGTTGAGAGATAAATATTACCCAGGACACCGGGGAGAATTCCCCTGCTCTTCTTCGAAATTGTGCCATGGGATCTTTTACATCCACCTGAGAGAGCAGACGGGGCCTCGGTTTAATGTCTGATCTGAAAGACAGATGATGTTTCTTTAATACTTAAGATTTGCTTTTATATTTGTGTAGTTGGTTACTTTCTATTTTTCTGCCTTTCGCCCTTTCAGTGTTGAACAGTAGACCCAGGTTGAGAGTGCGGCTAGCCCAGCCCAGAGGCTGATTGGTTGTGTATGGTCGTCGCCCCATAATTACTTGCTGCAAGACCACTGTGTCCAGAGTCATCGAGCAGCAAACCAATAGGGTAACCAAAAGTAACGCTATGTTTTTAAAAAAAACACAGCCTCACAAACTAAAACCAAAATGAACATAACATTTTTCAAGCACCCATTTATTAAACATCAACTAGCAGGCAAGCGAGAGTCTCCTAGGCCATCTCGGGCACTTCAGGAGCTGTGTGATAAGAACAACAACAACTTGTGTAGATATATATATACTGTATATAGCGCCTTCAATGTGGTAAAATGTCCCAAGGTGCTTCGCAGGAGCCTTATCAAACAACATTTGTTCGAGGAGTGTTAGATTTCAGTAATAAATGCAGAGACTGTAGAATAAAAGCATCTTCCGGATCAGAAGTGATGAACTCTTGTATTCCTTTCCCCAACCCCCCCCAAAAAAAACAACCCAACGGAGATGAAGCTCAGCATCTTATTGTGCTGCAGGCTGTGGCGAGCTGGGAAACATCGCCCTGTTATGTGGCTCAGACTCATTATATTCATGTAACTGCAGACTTGATGGCCCGTTGCCAGTAGCCTCGAGTTTGGAGTACATTAACTTCCATTTAACAGCTTCTAATCTTTCAATTAAAGTTGACATTGGATTTTATTAATGAAATGTTGCATTCTTTCTTTTTATTTATTTTTTTTAATCCTTTAATTTTTCCCTTCCCTGCAGTCATTTTTTTTCCCTTTAAGTTCTTCATTCTTTGAACCTTTCATTTTTCTTTTCCCTATTTGTTTAGTTTTATACTACCTTTTTTTTATTTTACTGTTACTAAGTATTCATTTCCTTTTCTTTCATTTTTTTCCCCCCCCCATCATTGCACCCTCCTTTCATCTCCATATTCCTCAAAGCGCCGAGGTAGAAACAGTTTTGAAGCTGTTGCTATGGATACACACTTGCTGAAGGGAATTATTTTTAGGCCCAAAAATCGAGCAAATATCAGAAAATGACCCTTATTATTACACACTTAATAGAAACTGGCCTCTGCGGAACTGAATAGTGAGTCCACGGGGGTTGCCACTCTTCTGATCCTAGGTCGTTAGGTTGTTGCCTAGAAACCACAACAAGGCTTTAGTAAATTGCTGTGAGTAATCCAAGTTGTGCGTGGCAGCTGTAGTCAGCCAGTGGTGTTAACTGCAAAATAGCTTTTGGTTATTTTGGTGAGGGGAAATTGTTTCGAAAGGGTATTGATTCTGAAATCATTCTGGAATCCTGCTCTCTGGCCCTACGCCCTTGCTGCTTTGTAACCACTTGTTCGGCACCTGTGAAGACTTGCCCTCCTATTTTCACTGGCCACCCTTGGGCATAGTGTCCAGTGCACCGCTTGCCAACTCGCTCCCCGATGGCCCAGCTGAGATAGGGATTTGATGTCCCACTGCCACAGGAGACACACGGTATGATCAGCGATAGAACGCGTAAGTGCACCAACCTGCTGTGTCACTGGGGCTATTAGCATTCACACATCATTGTGTTTAAAACCGATTTACATGGTTCTGTTTCTGAGCACGTTAATTCGGGAGATAGTACTGTAGTGAGCCCTCCATATCCGCAACTGTGCTACCAATAAGTGCTGTGAGCAGCCATTTCCTATTAGGACAATTTACATAAACCCAAATGTAAGTATGTGTTGCTGGAGGGGTTAAAGGGGCACTGACTTGATGAATGGTGTTTGGCAAATCATCTTTTGTTTGCAGAGGGAGGACAGGCAGAAAATGTGTGCATCATTATCATCACATCTCACACTCAGGTGACAAGATGATGTTCAGTGCAGCTTACATCAATGCATTGGATTTTCATGAATACAGTGCTCCTTTAAGAAGAGATGCCCTCCTCCGGAGAGCTCACATTTCCAGGATTAGTTTGGAGCCAAACCAGTGTACAGAGTATCGAGGAGCACACAGCCCCAGGAACAAGAGGAAGACCTACATCTACATAGTGCATTTCATGACCTCAGGACGTTCCAAAGCACTTTACAGCCAATGAAGTACTGCATTAGGGTTAGGGTTTTAGGTTTTAATTTTTACCGTGAAGTAATGCAGCAAACTTGGCAAATCTAAGAAATCTTATGTTAGGTACAGACAGTTTGGTTGCTGTAACCGCCCCCCACCCCCGCAGACTCTTCTACTTGTGTCCTTTGAAGGTTGTGGTACTACAACAAATGCAATGATGATGCCCAGCCCCGGACCCCAATGTATTCAGCTTGGAAGTGGTCGCATACAAGTTTGCATCACCATACACTGAGCTATTGGTCACAACTGTGCTGTTGGGGGAACTAAGTGGAAGAGTTACCCAGGGCCGCTGTCAAGCCAATGCAGCAATAGCTGAGACCTGGGGCTGGATGACCTGGGAAACAGACAGAAATGCAAACAAAAGGGTTGCGTCAGAAGAGATCTTGTTTAATAGAAGCCAATTCACTTGCTGTTTGTCTGTGTCTCTTTCAGATATCGATGAATGCAGCATGAACCACGGTGGCTGCAAGCACGGCTGTGTTAATACTCTGGGAGGCTATCAATGCTCCTGTCCGAATAGCAGCTACAGACTGCACTGGAACAAGAAAGACTGTGTGGGTAGGTGAAGAACTCTGATCTCGGGCACCCTCTAGTGGCACTAATGGAAGTAGCAATCCTGTAACATTGCCTTAATTAGAAGCACTTCGCCCTCGAAAGACGTTACAATTATAGGCCATCTTATGTGTCTTAGAAACATCTCCAACGCTTCACATACAATTAATTACTTTGAAGTGTAATTGCTGTTGCTATGTGGATCCTTTTTTAAAATAATTTGAACAGGAAGCAGTATATTTTCCTGTTGGAAGACAGAAAGTGTTTACCGGGGCTAGGAACCTTGAAACAGCTGAGAGTAAGATTGCAATGGGGTCACCTGCTCCCTGAGCCAGGGATGACATTTGACACAGGTAGGTCTGGTTGGGGCAGGGGAGACAATCATGGCCAAAAAAAAGGAGGGAAGCTCACCCGCATCCTGCTGTTCAGGGACACCATGCACTGCGGCTGGCCTGTGAAATGTGAAGGTCACCTTAAAATCCCTGTATGGTCACTTTACTCAGGTGCTGCATATATTAAATGTGTTTCCTGTTTCTCAACAACAGCGACAACTTGCATTTATATAGTGCTTTAACGCAGTAAAATGTCTCGAGGCGCTTCACAGGAGCGTTATCAGACAAAATTTGGGACCAAGCCACGTAAGGAAATATTAGGACAGGTGACCAAAAGCTTGGTCAAAGAAATGGGTTTTAAGGAGTAGAGAGGCGGAGAGATTCAGGGAACTCAGAAAAGTCTCAGTGTGTATTAGGTTTGCTCCTCACGGTCAGTAGAGTTTGGGGTCCATTCACATACTTAAGGTCGCCATCTGTCCTAAGATGCAAAATGGGCACCAATAGTCTGATTTTTTTTTTGTAAATGAAAGTCCATTTTAATACTTCCTTCTCTGTCCATGACATGAGGCATTAGTTATTGAGAATATTAAGGTTTTTGATTAGTTTCACCAACAGTAAAGCAAACGCCAAAGTTAAAGCCACAGACTTGGAAACAGCTGATAGCCCTGTCTGTACGATTTTAATAGCTCTAATCACGTGGCTGGGTAGTTTAAGGAAAATTAATCACAAATGCCGAGCATGCAGCTAATGTGTGGTACTGGTTCCCCATGAATTGTGCAGCAATGTAGTGTGGAGTGCTACACTTCCCTCTAGAAGTTATTTTCCAATCGGAAGTGTTCCCTGAAACGTTCTATCCCCCAACACTCGCTACTTTTGGTCTGTTCCCTCTCAGAGAGATTTCACTTTCGAGTGTGTTATTGTTAAAAGGCCTTACTGTTTATACTACTCAAGGAACCTAGCTGTCAATCACTGTGATGGTGTCAAAGAGCTACCCATGGGGGAGGGAGGACAGAGCCGTTCCCACTCCCTGCGAGATCATTTATTACACAGGTCACCTGCACAAGGTCAGATTCTGCTTTGTATCAACATTTTCTGCTGTAATTTCAGTCCAGGGTTATTTAAGGTCTTTATGACCTGCATCTCATTGTGCAGCGGCTTGCTAACGTCTGCATGTTAAGACTTTGACACCTCCTCCCTTGGGGAATTAGGGATGAAGTACCTTTTAGCGCCAAAGCTACCTCCAGTTTGTGTCGTAAATACTCTTGCAGTATAATATTTATAAAGCCGCAAAACATCTGAGGCAGAAACCAGCCGCTGACGGCCCTTTCCTTTCAGCAGTCAATGTTAGCAGAAGGTCCAGGCCACTTAAGACGAGCTCTTCTCCTCTGGCCTTTTGCGGAATTTATTTTCCAAGTATTTCTCGAATCCATTTTCCAAATGCCAGTGAGTTCACTACGGTCCGGATATTCATTCCAGGAAACTCAGAGCAGTGCTTCAAGCAGGCTGCCCATTCATATAGTTGTCAAAAAACAGCTATAAATATATTAAAGCAGAAAGGCACTCGCCCTGCATCAAGAATCATGCCTCTGCAGCTCTCAGTAAAGTTTAGATTAAACTTTGAAGTTTAATTCTGAAAAATGCTGGTTTAATAGAAACCCAGGGATTAGGGTGCACTAGATTCATTTGCTCTCTGCCCGACAATTGTGCTGGGCTAAATTTGTTGGACCCTTCGGATCCGCTAGAGATTTGAATGGGCTCAATTTGCTGCTTTCTCTGTGCTGACCCTTACAATGCATTATAAATCGTATTGAAATTTGAATGGGGTCATTTAAACCTCACCCACCCGACGGGATAGTGTCAGGATCGGATCAGCTGCCCGTTTTACACCCGTCCGATTTCACTTCCCATTGACTTCAATCCAGTCGGTTTAAGTTAAAATTACCCCATTTAGGTTTTTTTTTTAAAAATCCTCTCCTGTTGTTTCGCTCAGCTTTTCAGGAGGCGTGAAATCCATTTCTTTTAATTTTCAGAGTCAGCAAAGTGCCTGCCGGGTTCCAACCAGTCTCGAGCACAACTTTCCTGCATCAAGAGTGGGAAGAGGGAGACCTGCTCCCTCAGCTGTGCCTCCAAGGCTCACTTCCAGGCAGGTAGGCATCATGGGAAGTCAGGAGAAACCACGATCCTGTTCGGCATTGCAGTATCAACATGAGGAAAGTTTGATGTCCTTGCTGGTTGCTGAGGGAAGTAGGGTTGCCAATCCTCCAGGACTTCCCTGGAGTCTCCAGGAATTAAAGACTACTCTCCAGGACACTGCTGAGAGCAATCCAGGAGAAAAATCAAAGAGGCGTTAAAAAATTCTATTTCTGTTTATTAGTTTAAAAAAATTGGACATGGGAAAACAGGCTGTTTGACTGACCGTCAAGAATCATCCAATCAGGTAATGAAGAGTCTATTCGCTTTCCAATTGGCGTGGGAGGGCGGGGCACTGTGAGGATGGACATGTCGGGCGACCAATAGCAGGAGTGTGGGGGCGGGGTGGTTGGAGACAGGAGGTCATGTGATGACACCTCCAGGAATATGTCCAACCAGGATTGGCAACCCGACAGCGAAAGGAGGTTCCATCTTGGGATTTATTTCAATGAAGTTGGGTTATGTTGATTTTCATGTAACCTGAGTTCAAATTTTTCAGAATAAGAATATTTTTAACAAATCCGTTTGTATGTGAACAACTTTTGTTCCTCCATCTGTTTGAGGAGTAAAAGATTTGTCAAAGAAACTGTTTCAATATCAAATTTCAAATATTTTAATTTCTGTGTGCTAATGACATCGTAAACCCAGCCAGCAAATTTCTTCTGGTTGCTGTGTTAGCGACATTCTAAACCCACGTGAAGATTCCCGTTGGTCTCTGTGTGTTAGTGACACTGTAAACACAGCGGGGAGATTCCCTCTGGTCTGTGTGTGTTAGTGACACTAAACACAGCGGGGAGATTCCCTCTGGTCTGTGTGTGTGTGTTAGTGACACTGTAAACACAGCGGGGAGATTCCCTCTGGTCCGTGTGTGTTAGTGACACTAAACACAGCGGGGAGATTCCCTCTGGTCTGTGTGTGTGTGTTAGTGACACTGTAAACACAGCGGGGAGATTCCCTCTGGTCTGTGTGTGTGTGTGTCAGTGACACTGTAAACACAGCGGGGAGATTCCCTCTGGTCTGTGTGTGTGTGTTAGTGACACTGTAAACACAGCGGGGAGATTCCCTCTGGTCTGTGTGTGTGTGTGTCAGTGACACTGTAAACACAGCGGGGAGATTCCCTCTGGTCACTTTGTCTAGCAAAATATGCTTTTTCAGTACATTTCTACAATTTTGCTAGAAATAGTGAATGTAGGAGATCTTCCTGCTGTGTTTAAAATGTTGCTAACATAAAGCAGTCGGAGGAAATCTCCTCCCCTGCCCTGTCATGAACCCCAAATCCTATCGATCATAACCTGTGAATTAATTTAGCAAACATTTTCTAGGATTTGTTTAAGAAAACCAGTAGGTGGAACAGGAGAACCGGATTAGATGGTGTTGATTCCCTCAAACAAACGAGTCTTTTATTCTTGCAAATGGACTTTGTTTAGCTGGAGGTGGAGTGGGCTCAGGGTGGAGTTAGTGTTAAAGATAAGTTTGATCATCTTAGTTGAGGCAGTGGTTACGATGCTATATTCGCATCAGCACCTTGGGTTACAGAAGGAGAAAAGTCAGCCAGAGTTCCCACTCCTGAATGCCATCCAATGACTCCTGCTGGGATGTGCATGTGAACGGACTCTGAGACTCCTAGGCCTAAAAATTCGGTTGATTTGCACCTCCTGTTAACGCCCTAAGAGGGCGCTAACGGGGCGCAGAGCAAATAGCGCCTGGGCGCGGCACCGCCACGCCTACCGCGAAATTCAGCCGGAGGTTAGCGGCGGCGGTAACCGTTAGCGCCCTGCGGCACTGGCAATGACATCATCGCCGTGCTCAGCGCCCCGGCGACGTTAACGCCCCAAAGGGGGCGCGACCCAATTTTTCCCCCCTATTTCACTTATCAATGAGACTGGAGGCCACATGAGTTTTTGGTTAAACTATGCCGTTGATTATTTTGTTGTAATGTGGAGTCAGGTGTTAAAACAAACAGATTGGTTTAATATGCATAGCTTCAAGCTTACGATCTCCTCTCCTCTGATCTGTAAGAAAATCTGTCTAAACATTGTAAGAATGATTTAACCCTGTAACTAGATAGGAAAAGGGTTTTCAGAGTTCAGCTTCGGAATGACGATCACAACAAATACTCTCGGGCTCAGGGGGTTGTAGCACTGCCGACCGTGAAACTGAGCTGTACAGGCCTGAGGTTCAATTCCCAGCCTGTGCTGACTTAGTTGATTTCGGCTGGGCAGCTTCTGGGACATGGCAGTTGGCCTCAGTGTCCCCACGGTGGTGGGGGATGGGGGAGTGGGGGGTGGGGGGGTTTGGGGGGGTCGGGGATGGGGGTGGGGGGGTCGGGTGGGGGACGGGGGGAGTGGCGTGCGGAAAGTCAACTAGGGTTCTGGCACCCGATCAGGCCAGGGGAGGGCTTGGCTGTTGATGCCTTTCATGGTCGAAACTCACTCTCTAACTTTGCATGTGAAGAGTGGTCGCCTGGGTGTGGTACCCGAGGTTGTCCAGTGCCGTGGAAGCGTATCATCAGCATCAGTCACTGCCTTTAGGAGTCAAGGAGAGAACACTGGAGGGTGAGAATAATAACTATTGTTCAGAGTCGTATCCTGTGCATTTTATGACCCCCGATGGTTCCAGCAGTGATTCGGCATCAATTAACACGCGTCCATTCCTCTGTCTCTTAAAACTGTTCTAATTTCTGACAGGTTCTGATAACAGTTACACTCTGAGCTGTGGGGCTCCTATACGAAGGGCTGGTGCCCAACAAAGACAGAACACCAGCATCACAGGCTGTATAGGTAAGCCCCTGACAAAATGCCGCCCGCGCTGTTGTAAGTATTGCTGAAATCTTTCGTTGTTTTAAGGCATTTTGTTCAGAGCCGCAGTGTTTAGCATCAACCTCATTTTTTGCCCGAAGGTGGAGTTTCTAATTGTGAAGCTGACCCGCCGACCCCTCGGCACCCACCGACCCCGCGGCACTCCATGGGGGAGATTTTCTGAATCAGCGTTCCTGGCACAGAGCTACATATAACAGGAGTGCATCTTGGGAATTTGGTCACAGAGGTCAGCGCAATGTGCAGCTCACACTGACCCAATAAGCACTTCCAGCGTGCAAAGCTGTGCGTCGGGAGTGCCATTCGTAAAAGCTCCACCCTATATCTGCAGCCTGCTATGTGTCCCTAATATGAAGTGTACACAGTGAACCGTGCAATCACAATAACTGAATGAAAGGCCATTCATAGAAACATAGGAGCAGGAGTAGGCCATTCGGCCCTTCGAGCCTGCTCCGCCATTCAATATGATCATGGCTGATCCTCTCTCTCAATACCATATTCCCGCTCTCTCCCCATTCCCCTTGATGCCTTTTGCGTCTAGAAATCTATCGATCTCCTTCTTAAATATATTCAGTAACTTGGCCTCCACAGCCTTCTGTGGTAGAAAATTCCACAGGTTCACCACCCTCTAAGTGAAGAAATTTCTCCTTATCTCAGTTCTAAATGTCCTACCCCGTATCCTGAGACTGTGAGCCCTCGTTCTAGACCCCCCAGCCAGGGGAAACATCCTCCCTGCATCCAGTCTGTCTAGCCCTGTCAGAATTTTGTACGTTTCAATGAGATCATTCTTCTAAACTCTAGTTCACTTTTTCTTTTAAATGCTGCTTTAAGATGCCTTTAAATGCTCTTGTTTCCTTTTAGAGACTTTAGCTCCCCCAGTCAAACAAAGAGCTTCCTTCAAGATTAAAGATGCCAAGTGTCACCTCCACCCTCGCATTAAGGGGAAGCAGGACAGCGGGCGCCCAGTTATCACAGGTACAAAACACTGGACAGCGGTCCCTAGTTTTGCATTATAGTTTTTCCATTTTATTCTCCTTTTTCTTCAGGCCTTCAGCTCCTGCTTCAGTTAGAATGTTGGTATACCTCTTACTACTTGCTCTGCACCACTGCTCTGGGTCTCCTTGTGCTAGGGACCTTCCCAGCATCGGGTGGTGTAATTGGTCGGGGTCTCCTTGTGCTAGGTACAGTCCCAGCATCGGGTGGTGTAATTGGTCGGGGTCTCCTTGTGCTAGGTACAGTCCCAGCATCGGGTGGTGTAATTGGTCGGGGTCTCCTTGTGCTAGGTACAGTCCCAGCATCGGGTGGTGTAATTGGTCGGGGTCTCCTTGTGCTAGGTACAGTCCCAGCATCGAGTGGTGTAATTGGTCGGGGTCTCCTTGTGCTAAGTACAGTCCCAGCATCGGGTGGTGTAATTGGTCGGGGTCTCCTTGTGCTAAGTACAGTCCCAGCATCGGGTGGTGTAATTGGTCGGGGTCTCCTTGTGCTAAGTACAGTCCCAGCATCGGGTGGTGTAATTGGTCGGGGTCTCCTTGTGCTAGGTACAGTCCCAGCATCGGGTGGTGTAATTGGTCGGGGTCTCCTTGTGCTAGGTACAGTCCCAGCATCGGGTGGTGTAATTAACCACTGAACCGTTGAGTTGCCGATTTTCAGTCCTGTTAACAATTCTGTTCCCACCAAGTGTGTCATCTCATGTATAAAGTTAGCCCTTCTATATCTGTGTCGGAGCCTGTAATTATATAAAGTCATGGTTAATTTAGAGTGGCGCATTATTGAAAGTTTTAAAAACTGAATTTTTATTGGTAAATTATTCATTTACATTCTAAGTCGTCATGTGCTTGTAATAAGGGTCGCAGAGGTATGCAGTACTGGTACTTTATGAAATTAAGGCACCTAAGTGAAGAGTCAAGGTCGAAGTGAGTTGGAGAGAAGGGGAGCAAATCAAGGTGTAGTGCTGGCAGACTTGGGTTTTAAAAGCCCAGAGATCATAGAAGGAAAGAAAGAAAGAGTGAGGGAGGTAAGAGAGTTCAACAGTTTGAGACCCTGAGATGGAATGAGTTAAAGCAGGAAATGAAATAAATAAAGAAAGACTTGCATTTATATAACACCTTTCACGACCTCAGGACATCCCAAAGTGCTTTAGAGCCATTGAAGTACTTTTGAAGTTTAGTCACTGTTGTAATGTAGGCAGTGCGGCAGCCAATTTGCGCACAGCAAGCTCCCACAAACAGCAGTGAGATAATGGCCAGATCATCTGTTTTTATTGATGTTGGTTGCAGGATAAATATTGGCCAGCACACCGGGGAGAACCAGAGAGAATAATTTTCTTTTTGTTGTTGATGAGGTGTCTACGGTGCCTGCTGACATCACTCACTGTGCTTTGTTTCATTGCCTTGTTATGAAGGAGGCGCCTTCCCTTGTACAGACAACTGCCAAGTTACCTTTGTAAACCTAAAATGCGATTCTTCCAAGAAAGCAAAAGGTCGACGGACCCGCAACCCCCAGGGCAAAGAAGTGACCCGCATAACACTGGACTTTGAAGCGGAGATAAGAAAGGAAGATATAACAGGTGAATGAAGTTTTTTTTTATTTTTTGCAATTTAAAATAAAAAGCAGTGGGACTCCACCTGAAGAGAGTTTATCCGGTGAGTAGCTGAGACGTACGGTTGAGGGAGGTCCCATGTTCGATTCTGGTCTGTGTTGGGCTGGCCAGCCTCAGCCAGGGTAGCAGTAAGTCTGGTACACATTGGCCTCTGGGTTAGGGCGGAGAAAGTCAGCTAGGATTCCCCACTCCCGATCACTGTCCCCTGCTGGAAGTGGCCAGGGTCAATGAGGCCAGTTTGGGCTCGGCACTCATAGCTCCTGCAGTCGAGCAGCCTGACACCACTCACCGTCCAGGCACACCGCTAAACACTGGCCACTTGAGCAAGATCCTGCGGGGATCTAGAAAATCCCACCAGGATTCAGGAGGAGAGATAATTGACAGCAACAAAAATTATTCAAGTCCTGCGCAGGATAAATTTCACAGTTGGCCCAGGGTTTTATCATTCGTAGAAAAAGCTGGAAACATGCAGGAGATCAGTGAGCATCTGTGGAAAGAACAGACAGTCGATGTTTCAGACTTGTGCTCTTCTTCAGTTCTGAGCCCAAAATGTCGACTGTCTGTTCTCTCCACAAATGCTAATTGACCTGCTGTGTTTCCAGCTCTTTCTATTTTTATTTCAGATTGCCAGTATTTTGCTTTTTATTTCTCTTTGGTAGCCTTGCCTATACAAAACGTGAAGCTTGAGTCTGGCTTGCTGAGTTTATGATACAGAAATCCAAATAGTATATGGTCTCCTCCGCTCCCTTGTGTCGTGAAGCTGCTCTGTAGATTATAAAGCACATCAGTTTCAGGATCAGGGATATAGTTGAGGAATTTACATCCCAGAATGGTTCACATCAGTTGAAATATTTTTGACATGTATTTACCGTTGTTATGTAGGAAAACACAGCAGCAAAACAAGTCCCACAAGCCACAAATGAGAGGAATGACCAGTTAATCTGTTCTTTGGTGATGTTGATTGAGCGAGGATCGTTGGCCAGGGCACCAGGCGTACTCGGCACTCTTTGAATAGTACTTTATATCATGTCTACCTGAATAGGCAGACAGGGTCACGACTTAACGTCTCATCCAAAGGATGGCATCTCTGACAATGCAACACTCCCTCAGTAGTGCACTAAAGTATAAACCTGTAGATTATATGCTCAAATCTGGTAATGGGGCTTGAGCCCACAACCTTCTGACTCAATGGCAAGAATCAAGGCAAGCTTGCAATTAATGCCATTTATACTTGTGTACCTCATTCTCTTTAATGGAGACAACATGCTTTATAATAGACTACCAACACGAAAGATTATGGGTATGAGTAAACCCTCAAGGACCCAGCCTAGTTAGATAATATGGTTGTACCCAGCCTGGCCATAGCTTGTGGAAATCAAATTGCTTGATATGTTGCTGGATTTTACGATCAAAATCTGTTCTTGTGTATATCGAGCATATACAGTGATGTTGTAATCCCTTTAACCTACTCAAATTTATATACAGGACTGAAGATAATGTCCTGTGGATAGTATTAACCTACCTGTAGGTTTGAAAGATTGTCGGTCACAAAATACGTCAGCAAGAAGTGATTGTTGTTCTAAGGGCATTAGCAGTGAGTTCAGAGGCCAGTGGAGGGATTAACATGCTGCAGTCCTCAGAAAAGCCATAAATTCTTGCACGTTAACTGCGGTCAACTGTGGTTAGTGGCGGGGGGGCGCAGTGAAAATAGCGGCAGCTAATTCTCTGTCATTTTCATTGATCATGATTTTGAGTAATTTCAAAGACTTGATACAGAATGCTGCTTTGAAACTGTTCAAAATGGTAACTGGAAAATACAGGGCAGATTTGATAACCTCCACAACTGGCCTCTGTTTACATGGGCTAATCAACACTATCCCTCTCAATTTGTTATTTAGTCGTGGTGTCTTGCAGTTAAAGCATCTTATTCCCGATTGATTCTCTCATTCTGTCCTCCTTCAAAGTTGCATGCTTAGTTTAAAGATTGGTTGAATTGCCATCAATCCTTGTATATTAGCGTCTAAATCAAATTCTTGCCCAGGTAAAATCGAGAAGCATTGTAATATCCTAGAACTGGATAATGAAGCATTAATGACCTTGTTGCTGTAGCTGCATCACACCGCCATCATTTCAAATGGGCTCCCGATGGCTCAGCTCAGCTGCATTTGGTAATATTGTGATTCGCTTAAAATTGCTACTAATTCATTTTTTTTTATTCGTTCATGGGATGTGGGCGTCGCTGGCAAGGCCGGTATTTATTGCCCATCCCTAATTGCCCTTGAGAAGGTGGTGGTGAGCCGCCGCCTTGAACCGCAGAGGGCAGTTAAGAGTCAACCACATTGCTGTGGGTCTGGAGTCACATATAGGCCAGACCGGGTAAGGACGGCAGATTTCCCTCCCTAAGGGACATTAGTGAACCAGATGGGTTTTTACGATAATCCGGTAGTTTCATGGTCATCATTACTGACACTAGTTTTTTTAAATTCCAGATTTATTCAATTAACTGAATTTAAATTCCCCAGCTGCCGTGGATCGTTTGTCCAGGCCTCTGGATTACTAGTCCAGTAACATAACCACTAGGCTACCGTACCGTAACTAATCTAGAAAATCCAGGGAGTCATAAGAAAAGGTTTTGTGTACTGATATCACATTCACTTACGCAGATATTCATTAAAGTGGGCTTCAGTGTAGTAGATACCCATCTATGGCATGTCTTCGAATACACATACACTGCCTGGTTTGTAATCACCATTCTCTCAGACACCAGCAAGGGCCTGTAATGTCATAAATAGAAAATTCCACCATTTTATTTTTAATCTATTTTGAAGCATTTTTCTAAAATAGAATAAAATGCTGAACTTGCTGCAAAAACTTTTAAAACTTTTCTGTACAGAAGAGAACTGCTAACTTTCAATTGTATATAAACCATGGCAGGCATTTTATTCCTGCTCATTTACAAAGGAAAAGCCAACATTGTGTAACTGTGTTTGCAAAAGCTGAGGGAAATATCCTGCCAGAGACTTAACACGGGATGCTGAATGTTTCTAGTGCAAATGTGGTCCCCTTGCTCTACATTACAGTAGCTCACTTTAACTTTGTTTAGTTAGTGCTATGGAATGAAGCACTTTCTATTTCAGGCACCTAGTGCCATCATCAAATGCTCCCATGTCTGGTGCAGCACAGTTACTTGCACAGAAAAGCTCGCTCAGGAGCAACCCACAGTGCACCTGGAGTGACATTTTTTGTCCATTTTGCACACAAGCCATTCTGTGATCTCGATTTAAGGGCAGCTTTCAGCTGAGGCCCCTGTCCACTAGGAACTAGATAGAGATTATCTTCGCCCATTCACTCCAACTCCTGCCCCGGCCCATTCACTCCAGCTCCTGCCCCGACCCATTCACTCCGGCTCCTGCCCCGGCCCATTCACTCCAACTCCTGCCGCGGCCCATTCTCTCCAACTCCTGCCCCGGCCCATTCTCTCCAACTCCTGCCGCGGCCCATTCACTCCGGCTCCTGTCCCGGCCCATTCACTCCGGCTCCTGTCCCGGCCCATTCACTCCAACTCCTGCCCCGGCCCATTCACTCCGGCTCCTGTCCCGGCCCATTCACTCCAACTCCTGCCCCGGCCCATTCACTCCGGCTCCTGCCCCGGCCCATTCACTCCGGCTCCTGCCCCGGCCCATTCACTCCAGCTCCTGCCCCGGCCCATTCACTCCGGCTCCCGGCCCATTCACTCCGGCTCCCGGCCCATTCACTCCGGCTCCTGCCCCGGCCCATTCACTCCAACTCCTGCCCCGGCCCATTCACTCCAACTCCTGCCCCGGCCCATTCACTCCGGCTCCTGCCCCGGCCCATTCACTCCGGCTCCTGCCCCGGCCCATTCACTCCGGCTCCTGCCCCGGCCCATTCACTGCAGCTCCTGCCCCGGCCCATTCACTCCGGCTCCTGCCCCGGCCCATTCACTCCAACTCCTGCCCATTCACTCCGGCTACCGCCCCGGCCCATTCACTCCGGCTCCTGCCCCGGCCCATTCACTCCAACTCCTGCCCCGGCCCATTCACTCCAACTCCTGCCCCGGCCCATTCACTCCGGCTCCTGCCCCGGCCCATTCACTCCAACTCCTGCCCCGGCCCATTCACTCCAACTCCTGCCCCGGCCCATTCTCTCCAACTCCTGCCCCGGCCCATTCACTCCAACTCCTGCCCCGGCCCATTCACTCCAACTCCTGCCCCGGCCCATTCACTCCAACTCCTGCCCCGGCCCATTCACTCCGGCTCCTGCCCCGGCCCATTCACTCCAACTCCTGCCCCGGCCCATTCACTCCGGCTCCTGCCCCGGCCCATTCACTCCGGCTCCTGCCCCGGCCCATTCTCTCCAACTCCTGCCCCGGCCCATTCACTCCGGCTCCTGCCCCGGCCCATTCACTCCAACTCCGGCCCATTCACTCCTGCTCCTGCCCCGGCCATTCACTCCGGCTCCCTCCCCGGCCCATTCACTCCAACTCCTGCCCCGGTCCATTCACTCCAACTCCTGCCCCGGCCCATTCACTCCAACTCCTGCCCCGGCCCATTCACTCCAACTCCCGCCCCGGCCCATTCACTCCGGCTCCCGCCCCGGCCCATTCACTCCGGCTCCTGCCCCGACCCATTCACTCCGGCTCCCGGCACATTCACTCCGGCTCCCGCCCCGGCCCATTCACTCTGGCTCCCGCCCCGGCCCATTCACTCCGAATCCTGCCCCGACCCATTCACTCCGGCTCCCGGCCCATTCACTCCGGCTCCCGGCCCATTCACTCCAGCTCCCGCCCTGGCCCATTCACTCCAACTCCTGCCCCGGCCCATTCACTCCGGCTCCCGCCCCGGCCCATTCACTCCAACTCCTGCCCCGGCCCATTCACTCCAACTCCTGCCCTGGCCCATTCACTCCAACTCCTGCCCCGGCCCATTCACTCCAACTCCTGCCCCGGCCCATTCACTCCAACTCCTGCCCTGGCCCATTCACTCCAACTCCTGCCCCGGCCCATTCACTCCAACTCCTGCCCCGGCCCATTCACTCCAACTCCTGCCCCGGCCCATTGACTCCAACTCCTGCCCTGGCCCATTCACTCCAGCTCCCGCCCCGGCCCATTGACTCCAACTCCCGCCCCGGCCCATTCACTCCGGCTCCTGCCCCGGCCCATTCACTCCGGCTCCTGCCCCGGCCCATTCACTCCAACTCCCGCCCCAGCCCATTCACTCCAACTCCCGCCCCGGCCCATTCACTCCAACTCACTTTTTAACAAAATGAAAACCATTCCTTGCAGGCAGCTGCAACATTAACTGTCTGAGGCAGAAGATGGAGAAGAAACTGAAATCTGCGATTAAAACTTTGAAAAAATCAATCAACCAGCAGCGCTTCCACATTCACTTCTCTGGGACGGAGTACGAAGTGGCAAAGAAGTTGGCAAAATTACCTGAGAAACAGGAGGCATGCAACATCGGTCAGGAGTGGATGGACGGGAGATGTGGTAAGTGTGTGGTATGAGTGAGGTGGCAGCTAATCATAAATCTTGGTTTGCTGTATGAAGTAAGGAAATACATAGTGAATTGTATTTGTAATTTTCTGAATTAAAATTAAACAAAATACCTATATTAGTGAAGTCGCTGCAGAGCTTTATCATGCTGTACTTGCAGGAGAGCGCAAACACGAGAGCTAGTAACACATGACAATAACAACTATGTAAAGCACAAGACAGATTGCTGCATTTGTGACATTCAGGTGTTGCCTCCTCTTTGCGACACTCGTTCCACTCCTTCATTGTTGACCATTAGAACTTGGTCAGACTTCCAGTGTGACGTGCTGAATAGACCTGTAACCTTGTGCTTCAAGCAGCTGGAGGTCTGCTGTTCCACAATAGATTTTTATGTATCCCTGTCCCTCAGTCATTAGCTCGACTACGGTGCCATATCTGATTCTTCAAATAGCTTCTTAAAATATGGGATCCTATTTAGGATCAGTGTCCTGCAAATAGTTAATCAAATGCCGGCAAGGGCACGGTGGGCCGAATGGCCTCCTTCTGTGCTGTATCATTCTGTGATTCTATGAAATTTATTTTAATGAACTACCCATTGCCGTTGAATACAGGACCTAGCTTTAAGTATTTTTGTAAATTATACATGAAAAGAAAATGTGTGTACTTTGAAATTTAATTGATGTATTAAAAAAGTAAAAGGGACAGTTTCCTTACTAATCGGAGCGGTAGGTGGATATGGACTGAGTACCAAGGCATAAGGCAGATGAAAATGGACATATGCTTCCTGCAAAGCACTCAACAGGTTTTCCAACAAGTAGCTGAGCCGTACAGACCAGAAAGGTCCCAGATTTGGACCCTGTTAGGTCCTGTTAATTAATGTTAGTTGGACAATGATCAATACCCTAAACACCCTTGGGTTGGGAAGTGGAGGAATTAGTCAAGCTTTTTGCTGCTGATGACTCCCCAGTGACACCTTGATGGAAGTGCATATGGACATGGGGTGAAGACAGAATTGGGCTCAGCCCACTCTGGTCTGGTCACCTGGCTTGCAAGTAAATAATGGCCATTTAAGCAAGGTACTGGAGGATGACTGATGTCCTCAGTCCTGTAGCCCAGCAAATCAAAACTTTCAGGAGACGAGAGATGAGGAGTGAAGACAATTGTTAAACAAAGCAGCTCTAAAATACAGGGGAGCTTGATGGGTTAATTGGCCTTTTCTCATTTGAACTCATTCATTATATAAGGGCATAAACTATCTTGTGTGCATTTTAAATACAACTGAGAAAGAACTTTGTATACTTGAGAAATGCGAGATGAGTGAGCAGGCACCAAATGTCTTTTTGTAAGGAAAAGGGACATTGAAAGGGAGAGAGGGACATGACTGGCGGTTCCAGCTACAAGGTCACTAGCAGTGGTCTGGGAGCGTGCTGCCCATTTCCCCTCCGCAGCAGAGGTGTTTGGTCTAGATGGACTGAAGATGGGAGAATAATCGAGAAGATAAATAGACTAAATAAAACTCTATCAATTGGAAACAAAACCAATCGTACTTAGTTAAAATAGCATTGGTGTATTTTATAAATAGGACTCAAAATCTGAACTCAGACATACAAACAAGCATATGTTGCACTACTGAGAGTGCGAACACACAGTTTGCCTTTACTTTCTTTTAGAATATGTTGGCAGGCTGAATAGAGAAGGACCTCCTACTGCAATTACTATATGGGGTGTCCTTACTAAACCTTCCGAGTGTCACACTGCCCCAAAGGGATTAGACGTTATTATGTCACAGAAATTATTTATGTAATTTATAAATATTTTAATAAGAAAAGAAATGGTTAAACTATTTTTGGCCATAATAGAAATAGAAAGGAATTTTGGTGAATTGCACTTTTGCGATTCCTCACCAGCACTTTTGTTCCTCAGTTAGCTGCTCGTCTGGATCCTTCTACCATGGACAGCAGGAGAAATGCATTCTGTGTCCTGCCGGCACCTACCAGGAGAAGGATGGACAGCTGTCATGTGACTTATGTCCTGGAACTGAAGGACATGGTCCAACCGGAGCACGTAACATAACTGTGTGCACAGGTAAGTTAGCTGTGTGTTTATCGATGAATCTGCATGTGGCTGTCTATAGATTCCAGTGTGTTTGGTGTAGGTGCTAGTGAGTGTGGTTGTATAATTTTGTATTTGTAATTTGTCCTCTTTCTGTGTATTTAGATGTGTTTGTGTGTATATTTTGATCTATGTTTAGGTATTGGGTATTCCTCGGAATAAAATTATCTACAGTGCTGTAAATGGAACATGCTTCCACATTTATACTTAGTGACAATACCAAGTTCTCCCAGGTCAGGTATGGGAACCAACTAATGTGACACAAAACTTCATTACGTCCTCCCTGCACCTTAACTTTTTTTTCCGTAAGGGGCCCTTCAGCACTCAAGAGCATACTTTCTGTTGCAGCATCTTGAGTGAGTCCGCACATTTCCAATGATGAACACTGAAATTTACAGATACATACAGGGCAACACGGTGGCATAGTGGTTAGCACTGGTGCCTCACAGCGCCAGAGACCCGGGTTCGAATCTGACCTCGGGTGACTGTCTGTGTGGAGTTTGCACATTCTCCCCGTGTCTGCGTGGGTTTCCTCCGGGTGCTCCGGTTTCCTCCCACTGTCCAAAAATGTGCGGGTTAGGTTGATTTGGCTATGATAAATTGACCCTTAGTGTTAGGGGGGGGATTAAATATGTGGGGTTATGGGGATAGGATGGGATATGTTAGGGGGAATTAAATACGTGGGGTTACGGCGGTCGGGTGGGATATGTGTACTGTGGGGATTAAAGCAGGGACAGGGTACTGGAGTTGAATGATCAGCCATGATCGTATTGAATGGTGGTGCAGGCTCGACGGGCCGAATGGCCTACTCCTGCTCCTAGATTCTATGTTTCTATGTTTCTATGTTTACAGCAGGGAACAGTCAGTGGGCTGCTTTACTTTTGTGCACAGTAGGATCCAGCACAACCTGGCCAATGTCAGCTCAAGTGTGAACAAGAGCCTTGGTAGGTCAGAACACCTCAACAACACTTTCTTTGACCAAAGTAATGAAAGCCAAACAAAACCAGCCTAAGTGTAGATCTGCCTCGACGCAGTGCTATTAAGTGCCCCAGCCCCAGATGAGTATGGCCTGTAGCTTTGGATTATGTCCACTGGGAACAGGATTGAGATTGTCTAAATACATTTTAATTAGTGTTCTTAACCAATACCACAACGGAAACCATCATTCCATCTGTCTAAGCTGAATTCAAACGCAGATCCTAGAGGTGAAAGGGCAACACATCACCCATTTCGTCACTCAGTCCCAGAACTTCGTTTATAAACATTGCCTTTGGTCCAGAGCATTTTGATTGATGTTGTTTATTTTAAGCAATGACTGGTCAGCTCAGTTAAAGCCCCTGTTGTTATTGTTGATGTAGGTCAGTGCAGTCCAGGACATTATTCGTCAGATGGGTTTCAGCCATGCCAGTTATGCAGTCGAGGCACATACCAGCCTGAGCCAGGCCGGACTCTGTGTTTCCAATGTGGAGGAGGATTGATGACAAAACACGAAGGAGCTTCGTCCTTCCAAGACTGTGACACTAAAGGTGAGTGAGGAAAGCTGTTGAACAGGAAGCTTCTTTTAAGCTTTGTATTAACAGAAAATAAATGGCAATGTACTCCATGGAAATTTTAGATTAATCTCTGACACTGGGGCACAAATTCTACAAATCCTGTATTTAACTTGCGTCACAGATATCTTGAAACGTTGTAAATACAAAACTTTTTGACCCAAGGGTTTTTTTTCCTTGCCAATTTTTTCCTTTCCTCTCCTGAAGTCAGTCAGTCCTTAGTACCTCACTCACTCAATGACAGTTTCTCATATATGAACTATTTGACTGAGGGGAACATCACACTCAAGCCAGATTCTGTCCTTGCACAACATTCAGACACATGCACTTTCCACCACGAGTCACTGAATACCTATCGGAAGCCTTGCTGATTTTCTGCGCCCCAGCCCAGGATTACTGAAGCTAATTGCAGTGAGTTTATCACCAACTCACTGAGATCAGCAAACTCAATATAGGCCAGGAATAGAAGATGGGACCCTCATTTCTAAGTTATTTTATTTTTTAACCTCTATTTTAAGGTCCCCAACACACTGTTTCCCAGCCGAGAGAGTACGTGGCAATAAGAAGAAAGAAACATAAGAAATAGAAGCAGGAGTAGGCCAAATGGCCCCTCGAGCCTGCTCCGCCATTCACTAAGATCATGGCTGATCATCGACCTCAACTCCACTTTCCCGCCCAATCTCCATATCCCTTGATTCCCCGAGAGTCCAAAAATCTATCGACCTCAGCCTTGAATATACTCAAAGACTCAGCATTCACAGCCCTCTGGGGTAGAGAATTCCAAAGATTCACAACCCTCTGAGTGAAGAAATTCCTCTCATCTCGGTCTTAAATGGCCTGCCCCTTATCCTGAGACTATGCCCCCTAGTTCTAGACACTCCAGCCGGGGGAAACAACCTCTCAGCATCTACCCTGTCAATCCCCTTCAGAATCTTATATGTTTCAATGAGATCACCTCTCATTCTTCTAAACTCCAGAGAGTATAGGCCCATTCTACACAATCTCTCATCATAGGACAGCCCTCTCATCCCAGGAATCAATCTAGCGAACCTTCGTTGCACCGCCTCCAAGGCAAGTATATCCTTTGTTAGATAAGGAGACCAAAACTGTGCACAGTACTCCAGGTGTGGTCTCACCAAGGCCCTGTACAATTGTAGCAAGATGTCCTTACTCTTATACCCCAACCCCTTTGCAATAAAGGCCAACATGCCATTTGCCTTCCTTATTGCTTGCTGTAACTGCATGCTAGCTTTCTGTGTTTCTTGCACGAGGACACCCAAATCTCTCTGAACACCAACATTTAAAAGTTTCTCACCATTTAAAAAATATTCTGTTTTTCTATTCTTCCTACCAAAGTGAATAACCTCACATTTCCCTACATTATACTCCATCTGCCACCTTACTGCCCACTTACTTAGTCTATCTATATCCCTTTGCATCTATATCCCTTTGCAGACTCTTTGTGTTCTTCTCACAGCTTACTGTCCCACCTAGCTTTGTATCGTCAGCAAACTTGGATACATTACACTTGGTCCCTTCATCTAGTTCATTAATATAGATTGTAAATAGCTGAGGCCACAACACTGACTCTTGCAGCACCCCACTAGTTACAGTCTGCCAACCTGAAAATGACCCGTTTATCCCTACTCTCTGTTTTCTGTCCGTTAACCAATCCTCTACCCATGCTACTATATTACCTCCAACCCCATGAGCCCTTATCTTGTGTAATAACCTTTTATGTGGCACCTTATTGAATGCCTCTTGGAAATCCAAATATACTACATCCACTGGTTCCCATTTATCTACCCTGCTAGTTACATCCTCAAAAAACTCTAATAAATTTGTCAAACACGATTTCCCTTTCATAAAACCATGTTGACTCTGCCTAATCATGTTATGATTTTCTAAGTGCCCTGATACCACTTCCTTAACAATGGATTCCAGCATTTTCCTGACGACTGATGTCAGGCTAACTGGCCTGTAGTTCCCTGTTTTCTCTCTCCCTCCTTTCTTGTATAGTGGTGTTACATTTGCTACTTTCCAATCCGCTGGGACCGTTCTAGAATCTAGGGAATTTTGGAAGATCAAAACTAATGCATCCACTATCTCTGCGGCCACCTCTGTTTCAGGCCTCTGCCAATGGTGCTCTCACATGACCAATATGAAAGTGGCCCAAGGTTGTCTATCAATTTTGCCTTCCCACTCTGTGTAAGGAGGTGGCTGATCTCCACATTACGCGGGCAGCGGTAACATCGCCGCACCCGGGCAGTAAGTCCTTAGCACCCCGTTATCGCCCCCCCCCCCCGGAGGCACTAACGGGAGGCACAAAGGCACCGAATTTCGATAGAGTTGTGTTCTTTTCTAAAATTTTTGGCCAGTTTTTAGCTTCTGGCTAAAGTGTGTGCATTTTATGTGGTGCTGTATCTACCTGACATCAGATCAAATTTGGAAACCTCATGTTCATATAGTACAAGTTCAAAGAATGAACTATAAAGTTGAAAAAGATGAATACACATAAGGCAGTTCCCTTTTAAATACAGATTGTATGGGTATTGGAGATTGATTCTTGCCTTTACTACAGGAATGTACCTTGTGAGTGAGAGAAGGAGGAGCAAGTCTCCAAAGCTAATAATTTAAAGGAAACTATTAAATCAAATAAGAGCAGTGAGTGACTGTAATAGGTGTGGCTTTAGTGATTGAATGTTCTAGATGTGACATTGGTGAATGAGTATTCCCCAAAAAAATTACAATCTTCTTCTTCTTAGGCAGTCCCTCGGATGACTTGCTTCCACACTAAAAATGAGTTCTCAGGTGACTGATGAGTCCAATGCGGGACCCACAGTCTCTGTCACAGGTGGGGCAGACAGTGGTTGAAGGGGCGGGTGGGTGGGGTGCTTGGGTTGACGTGCACTCCTTCTGCTGTTTGCGCTTGGCTTCCGCTTGCTCCCGGCGAAGAGACTCGAGGTGTTCGGCGCCTTCCCGGATACTTCTCCTTCGCTTTGTGCGGTCTTGGGCCAGGGATTCCCAGGTGTCGGTGGGGATGTTGCACTTTTTCAAGGAGGTTTTGAGGGTGTCCTTGAAGCGTTTCCTCTGCCCACCTGGGGTTCTCTTGCCGTGTCGGCAATTAATACAAATTGGATTTGCTGGTGGCGCTGTCCAGGGAGAGTATAAATACTCGGGCATGGGCCCAGCTTGCTCAGGACATTCTTTAACAGGAACTAGTGAAGGACACAACTAGATCTCCATGTTGAAAAACTGTTGATTAAAGCTTTGTTTAACGCTTAGACCAAGTGCCTAGTAGTTTTCTTACGTCATACCAATTTTTGTATTTGTGGATAACTATTATCTATTAAAATGAGTCGTTTTTTTAAAAAAAGATCAGGGTAAATTCCCTTGGTAAACAAATGTGGGACGTGGTCTGAATAAAAACCTCGCGGTCATGAACAGCCAAGGAATCCTGACTGAAGCTGAGGTCTTTTTTTTTTGGTCAAACAAGAACTTTATTGAGATTCTTCGGCTCTGAAGGATGAATAGATTCAATGTTGGTCTGTCGTTGACGGTTGTGTTCATAGTTGTGACACTGTTTTCAAACTCCCACAGTTCAGTGCTCTCCAGGCCATTATTACAACACAACAGTTCACCGGTGCATACGATGTGCCTTGGGCACCTACCAGCCAGAGTTTCGACAGAATTACTGCATCGCATGTCCCGGCAACACCACGACTGACTTTGATGGGTCAACTACAGTCAGACAGTGCAAAAGTAAGAATCCACTTGTATTTTGAGAGCTACAGGAAAAAGCCCACCTGATAGCACCTCCATCCCTGACATCAGAGGATCGTGTAAGAGTTACAAAGGCAACTGCGGCCTCAGAGAACCTTCTTTTTGTCTCTTAGTTTGAATGGCTCCTTGGCGTCAATACAGGTGGTATGTGGATTGGAATGTGTAGAGTATTTTCGGTAGCAAGTCTGAAGTATAACTGTTGAAGTGGTGATTGCTCACACAAGATTAGGATATAGGCCAAAGCTGGTTCCAAGTCAAAACTGAGTTTTATTGGAATTACTTTGGATCTGAATTTGCCCAGTTCACTTAATTCTATATAGGAATATAGTTATTTGAGAGAATCCATGATGTGACCATGAGACATTGGATTTTCAATTAGTTGGAAAACTGAGCCTAACATTGGTTTTCAGCCAATGGAAACCAAGTATTTTAGAGTTGCTTCTATCGCCAAGCTGTGGGAGACAGGAGTAAGAAAACGGACAATAACATGTTTTTAAAGTAATTTTTAAAATTGGCAAAGAGCTAGGATATATAACTTGGGCAAGATTAGAGCAGAATTGAATTAATTTAAATTTTATTTGTGTAGTTTAGAGCTGGTGTTACAGTAATAAAGCATATCATTGCTCCTTCAATGGCTCAGCTGGTTAAGGCAGTGAGTAGCTGAGCCACCTGCACCAGGAAGGTCTCATCATCCCCAATCTGTTGCCAAGTTAGCTAACCTCGTGTAAATGGCCATTACAATTGGCCTTAGCACGCCCAGGTTAGAGGGATGAAAATCAACCATGGTTTGATCTCTGGTCCGTGCTGAGTTAATCTGAACTGCAATTAGCCTCAGCACCCCAGGCTAGCGGGAGAATATCAGCTAGGCACCTGCCCTTGATAGCTTTCCAGTGAGGGATTGGTGGAAGAAGATGGAGGAAGAAAAAGAATGAAGTTTTATTATTATATTAGTGTCTGTTTCAGTATCGGTGTGCAATATGAAAATTAAGAAATGCTGACCCAAGGAGATAGCGATTTCCCTAAACTAGCCAACAATCTGAGGGTTCAGCAGATATGTTGCTTCTGAGACTCTCGTCCATCTTCAGATCAATTATCCATTCTGTGTGTCTCCTTCCTACAGACCGTCAGTGCGGCGGGGAACTTGGGGAATACACAGGCTACATCGAATCCCCCAACTATCCCGGGAACTACCCAGCAAATGTGGAGTGCACCTGGAACATCAACCCACCGCCGAAACGGAAAATCCTGATAGTGGTTCCTGAAATCTTCTTACCCATCGAGGATGATTGTGGAGATGTTTTGGTCATGAGGAAAAACTGTGAGTTTCCCAACTGCTTTACACTGGATGCTCCCCCCACTCCCCCAATTTCCTTCATCCCACCATTGGTGGCAGAACATTGGCCTAGGCTCTAATCTTAGAAGCCCCTCCCTAAACCCCTCCACCTCTCCTCTTCCCTCTACACCTTCAAAATCCTTCTCCAATCCATCTTTTTGACCAAGTTGTTGTTCACCTTTCCTAATCTCTCCCACCGTGGCTTATGAACTATTTTTTTTCTTCCCACGTTGTAGAGCACTTTTTATATGCTACGGGTGTTGTATAAATGCAAGTTGTTGCATGTGTGATCTGAGACCAGCACTGATCTAGCATAAGTGACACTGTAACATTTCTCAGAGATTTCAACTGGACTGATTTGACCTCAGTGTTTGCTTTGAATCGCAGAGGATACTTTTTCTCCCCTCCACTCTCTGGCTAAGTACTGTTTGATGACTGTTGGCACTTTAAGTAGCTCACCCGTTGGCCATTATTCACATGTGAGCTTCAACGGTGAGTGTGAGCAGGCTATTTAATTACAGGGATCATTGTAGCCAAATCTGAACCTATCCTCACCCAACATCCTTACGTGTGCACTTTCAGCAGGAGTCACTGGGTAACGACCAGGATTGGTTTTTCTTTCCCTAACTCGAGGGTGCTGAGGCCAACTGTTCTGCTGTCTGGCAGAAATCAGCTAACTCAACACAGACCCAGGACCGAAGCTGGGATGTTCCTGGTCTGTATAGTTTAGCTATTCACTGGATAAATGATTAAATGGAGCCACTACAGTTGGCCACCTGTTCCCAGGCTAGGGAAACAAAAACAAATTGTCCAGTGACCTCGGGCTGGAAAGGGTGTGTGTGTGGCGGGTGAGGAGAAAATGGATCTCGGCTGTGATGCACTGTGTCGTCATGTAGCCTGCCGGCATTCACAGTACGGGCTAACTTGAGAAAGGCTACTTCGTAGTGTACTGGGAGCTGTTGCCATTTGTAGAAACTTGCTGCTTGAACTCGGAGAGGAAGGAGTAAACAGTGAGAATAAAATCATGAAAGCAAAGTGTCGGTTTTTAACTTGTCTACTTTTTCTAGTCTCATTTTAAAGGAAAACGTTTATAAAATTGGTAAGTGCTTTCAATGGAACTTTTTTTCTTAATTCTTTATTTTCTGTATTCTGAAATTTTATTAATAGCTTCGCCTACTTCAATCACAACGTATGAAACCTGCCAGACCTACGAGCGGCCAATAGCCTTCACTGCCAGGTCCCGCAAGCTGTGGGTCAACTTCAAAACTAATGAAGCAAACAGTGCCAAAGGGTTCCAGATACCTTATGTCACCTATGATGGTGAGTGAGCCTCGTGATGTGCTTTATTACAGACAGCTGTCATGATTGGTGTTCTGCACACAACCAGGATCTTAGTGTTTCACAATGCACTTTTTGCAATGATGCGATTGCACCACAAAGGCAAAAATCCGTTAACTCCATTGAAAACATCCTTACCCAGCACCAAGCCCCCTGGAAGAGTACTTGCAGTATCTCAGTGAGTCACTAAAGGAAGATAGAATGGGGGAGATTCTGGAACAATAAGGTATGGGAACAGGGCAGGGGCCAGTAAGAAAAAAATATGTAAAAGATGAGAAAAGAGAAAAAAATGTTCACAGGAAAATATAAATTTGCTTAAAACATTAATCGAGATTAGTACGAGCACTGCCGTATCATCATTAGGAATTGCAATATCTGCATCAACAGCTTGGAATCCAGTCCCCAGTTGTTTTCCTTGTTTACTGACCTTTAACCCAGGAAGTCAGAAGTATTTTTTATCCCTTTCTGATGTATATTGTTAAATTTATAATTGTGCAGAGGAACAAATATTGGAAGCTTCTCTCGTGCTTGACTGACTTTTACATTTCTTTTCTAGAGGACTATGAGCAGCTTGTTGAAGACATTGTCCGAGATGGTAGATTATATGCTTCAGAAAACCATCAAGAAATTTTAAAGGTAAGTAATTTAATTATTTGAAGTGACTGGATGTGACCCACAAAACATTACAGTTACACACATACTGGGAACACTGGCTGTGTAATTGGCAATGAGATCTTATGAAACTTAGTAGATCTCCTATATTGTTATACATGGTAAGTCACTCTAGCTTGTCTCTGTTGTCTTCAAGTTGCTATTTCTCTCTGTCTCTCCTCCTGCTTCTATCTTTCTTTTTTCTCCCCAATTCTTCCTTCTTTCTCTCTGCTGTTCTCTTGGGTGGGAGGTGATGGTGTGGTTTTGTGGGGAAAAGTGCCATTAGTCACTGCATCAATCCCATCTCCCCATCTCTCCCCTCCCAACTCCTTTCCCCTCCCTCCCACCCCCTCTTCACAACCCTCTCTCCTCATCTCTTCACCTGTCTCTCCCTCCCTCCCTACCCCCTTTCTCCCTCGCCCTCCCCTTCTCTCCCCCTAGCTCTCTCCCTTCTTTTCTCTAACCCTTTCACTCTCCCTCTTTCTCTTTCCCCTTTCTCTCTCACCTTCGCTCTCCCTTCCTTCCTTCCTCCCCCACTACTCCCTTTTACTCCCCTTCCCCCATTCCTTCTGGGGGCCAGCAGCTCAGCGTCGTTGGAGAGAGAATAGTGGCAGGATTTCCACGGCTGACATTTGGTGCGTTTGGCGGTGCCGAGTTTTTGCATGCCACTGGGTCATGGTTGAGGAACTTGAGCTGTGAGCAGCCCATCACAGTTGTCCAGCACATTGTTGGGTGGAGATCAGGGACAGTTGACGGCCAACCTTAGGCTGCAGGCAAAATATGTCGGGACAGTGGAATGGGGAGAAGTTTCAGCAAGATTGTCGGGCTCTAGTGGTGCGGGGCCATATTGATGGAATTAAATAGTTTATTATGAGGTTCATAAATTGTTTTTTTTGGCCGGGATAGAAGCATGTCTGAGACAGTGTGTAAAAAAAAACAAGTCACCTTTACCAAGATGTCTACCATGCTTCATCAAATGGATTGGTGCAGCACCCTCCAGTGGCAAGTGTTAGGAATTGCAGTGACGGTTCAGGAAAAGGACTTCATAGCAGTTGAATGTCACATAACATTAGGTGGAATTCTGCTTACGTTATTCAGTCACGTAACGTGATGCTCAGCACCAGCTGCAGGCACATTACCAGTATAATTTTGGTACCACACACCGTATTTAATATAATAGATAGCTGATAAATAGTCCCTTCATGCAAAGTATTTGTTTCTAAAAATGATTTTTTTTTCCAGTGGAACCTTTAATGAATATTAATAAATTGTAGATAACTCTTGTGGTGTTGCTCACATTAATCTGGAAGCTGTAGCACAGTTGTGATGTCCAGCTGTTAGGTCAGGTTGAACTCAACCCTTTCTTATCTATTTAAGGTGACTGCCCAGTTACTTTCTGTGGGGAAGTAGGCTAAGTAGTCAAATCCAAGTAATAAAATAAAAAATATTAAAAGTAGTAGGCCATATGGCCCCTCGCGCCTGCTCCGCCATTCAATAAGATCATGGCTGATCTTCTACCTCAACTCTACTTTCCCGCCCTATCCCCATATCCCTTGATTCCCTTAGTGTCCAAAAATCTATCGATCTCTGTCTTGAATATACTCAACGACAGAGCATCCACAGCCCTTTGGGGTAGAGAATTCCAAAGATTCACAACCCTCTGAATGAAGAAATTTCTCATCTTAGTCCTAAATGGTCAACCCTTTATCCTGAGACTCTGACCCCTAGTTCTAGACACTCTAGCCAGAGAAAACGGCCTCTCGGCATCTACCCTGTCAGGCCCTCTAAGAATTTTATACATTTCAATGAGATCACCTCTCATTCTTCTAAACTCCAGAGAATATAGGCCTATTATACGCAATATGTTCGCATAGGACAACCCTCTCATCCCAGGAATGTATCTAGTGAACCTTCATTGCCCCCCCCACTGCGCCCCTCCCCCCAAGCCAATTATATATTTCCTTAGGTAAGGAGACCAAAACTGTACACAGTACTCCAGGTGTGGTCTCGCCAAAGCCCTATATAATTGCAGCAAGACTTCCTTACTCTTATACTCCAACCCTCTTGCATAAAGGCTAACATACCATTTTTTTTCATAATTGCATGCTGTACCTGCATGTTAATTTTCTGTGATTTGTGTACAAGGACACCCAAATCCCTCTGAATACGAATATTTACTAGTCTCTATAAAATATTCTGCCTTTCTATTCTTCCTACCAAGGTGGATAATTTCACATAATAAACTACTTCTCAACTCCTCTGCAGGCAATAAGAAGCAAATTATAGCTGCTTGTAAATGTGTAGCTTCAAGTCAGAAGAACCCAGCATGAAATGACTATCTTTTTTAAGCCTATTTTGCATCAATAATGAAGTGTGATATTTTGACATGTGGTATCTGGAGAATGATAAGGCATGTAATAGACTTGAGTCTTGCATAATATGTGTATAATATTAAACAGAGTGATATAACATTGTGATTTTTTTTAAAAAATCTTGCAGGACAAGAAGCTGATTAAAGCTCTCTTTGATGTACTGGCACATCCACAAAATTACTTCAAGTACACAGCACAGGAGTCCAATGAGATGCTACCGAGATCTTTTATCAAACTGCTTCGCTCCAAAGTTTCCAGCTTTCTAAGGCCCTACAAATAGCTTGACAGGACAAAGGCGATAAAATGACCGACTGAATTTTATTTTTACAGCTTTGTAACCGTAATATTTCACTATGCTGACTTTTTTTGTGGCTTTCTTCAAAAGGATCCCAGTTCATACTTCACTGTACGTTATTTATAGCTCTCAGTCCATCATAACGAAGACTGTTCATTCCTTATATTTATGTGTACGCTGGTATATATGACTGCTGGGAGCGCATCCAAAGCCTGCTCCGTATGCAAGCATACTTTATGCACTAGGACTTTCTGTCTGCATTGTGTGTTTTTTTTTTCCTGTATAAGAAAAGAAAGTGCAATGATTTCTTTCTCCTGTTGGATGTTTGAATGGAAGTTTTTTCTACAGAAAGACGACAATATTTATATCTGCAAGGAAGCCTTTTTCGTCTCCACTGCAGTGTAACTTGACACCACCCGCAAATCACATCATAATGAAAAGTGACAGGATTGCAATGTTGCGCATTAATAATTTTGGAATTTATTTGCACTTGAGAATTGTATTTGAACATGTACAAAAAGTTTGGATTTTGTATTGTCATTTTTTTTAATTGAATTGAGATATTCACAGTTCGTGTTTTTTTCCTTTTTTTTTATGCTAGTTTGTCCCAATTTCTTCTGATGCTCAAGCTTGTATCAAATAGTACAACTGGGACACAACCATTTGTTTAACTGAAAGGGGCTTAAGAATCTCCAAGAATTTTGAATTACAAGTATAGCTCTGATGATGCAAACACTAGCGCTTTTGGGTTGATGGACTATATATTATCATTTTTAGTGCAATTTTGATAATTTTTTTCCAATATATGAAATATAGTTCATGTTTTTCAGTCAATTTATTTGTTCACCTCATCGTCTATATTGAGGTGCAGGTGGGTATTGGGGACACTACAATACAAAAACTTAATTTCAAGATCCTGAAATAAAACATGTATCATGCATTAAAAATAGTGCATATAATGCATCCTCAGTAAATGTGTAAATGTTTATAGTTATTGAAAGAAATGCATTTTAATGTGTAAAACAGAAGGCCACAATGTAAAATAATCAATCAGTAGAGGCTCCATAATGGGAGAGCAGTAGAGGTCCTTCATTACATTAGAACATTAGCAGGTACTGTTGAGTAAGTATCCAGGACCACTGAGAGGAGGAGTCATATGGTGAGGGACAAATGTCCTGGGCCCAATAGTGACGGGGCCCAGCATGTATGGCATGTATATACCCCAAAATTATGGTGGAGGTCAATTCTGGGAATGTTTTTGAAGGCATCAAGTAGTACTTTTTTTTAAAATTCTCCTGGAATTGGCTTTTTCCTCACCAATAACTACAATTTGAATTTTAGCCAAAGGAGTAGACTTCTAATGAGGAGCAAAATGTGACCTTCGATCTAGGCAAGGTGCTAGTTGCGGAGGGAGTCGCAACACAACACAAAAAAATCGGATGGAGCAAAAAGGCAGTGAAGGAAAATAAGGTTTTTATATGGAGGGGTAGTTTTTGTGGGCCGACAATTCTGCCGTTGGAATAAGGGAGCCAGTTTTGGGAACCTAGATCCAGCAAGCTGGCACGCAGAATGTCAGTTTCCTGTAATCTGATCTAGACAACTGCTAACTGTAAATGCACCTGGTGTTATTTGGAAGTAAGCAAACTGCTTTGTTTTTAGCTTTAACAAAGGCTGGAAAGTAATCTGCCCCAAGCTCATTGATCAATTGGATTTTCCAGCCTACTGGAGAAGGGGAATTAGATTGCTTTGTCCCTGAACCCCTGAGGACTTCTTTTCTGTAACTTCATTTCCCAAGTAGTTGCCAAATTGGATTCTTCAATGATTAAAGTTTTGTATCTGAATACTGGTCTTGCATTTAGTAGCCTTCATCCCTGGAGTTTTGCTAACACCACACTCCTGCCTACTAACCAATTAGAGTAAATTAGGTAAAACATTAGATTTGTTAATTTAAAATAAATCTGAACCAAAAAAAAACCTACATCACTGCATAGCACAAGCCAAATGTAATTTGATATTCAAATTACAAGAAAAACTCTGCAAAATATACATGTAGAAATATTAATCCTGGAACAAATTTTATATTATTTTATATATTAATTGCCATTTATTAATCATAAAACCTGAGTTGCAGTAAAACTGACTGATTCTGCGAACATTGCTACCAGGAACCCATTCTCCTGAAAAACAGTTTTTAAAAGATTGCTTCCTTTTTTGCATTAAAAATATTGTAATTTTGCCACTGGCGCTGTTATCATATGAACATCCAATGTGCTCATATCAAATTCTCTCTGCTATTTTAATAAGGTATTAACTCATTAATAAGAAATTAAGATCAACAGTAATTTCTACCCTTTAATGTCTACACAATCTCCATTAATATGTATTCTACATTTCTGTTCGATTACAGATCTAAATTAGCAAACTAATTTTATTAAATTCTATAAAAACGTTTTTAGTGTGCCATTTGTGATCAGAGAGCAACTTTATGTTGTGGTCTGATGCCCAGTGGGAATTGAATTGAGCTGCTGAAACTCATCTTGATTCGGACCCAAAATAGCCATTGGAAATGGAGAAAGAGAAAGTAAAACTTTCAACCTGTTTATTTGGGTTGGATTGAACACCGGTGCCCAAAGTTAAAGGACAGTGTATCTCACTGAACTGAGCCCACTGACTGGAGTGTCAAATACTTCATTCCATTGTAGTGATTAAATATTTCTTTTCCTTCATCATGACTGGTGTGGCTTGTGTTTGCACAATGATATGAATAATACTCTACCACTATAAAGCAGATGTTTTATAAGGATAGTAACTATTAGCGGGGTTCTATATATTTTTCTGTTACGTTATTGTAGTGATTTTAGAATACACTAAAGCCATGTTTAATTTATAAAGTTCATTGCTGTTTCAAATCTAGGATGAACTTTGTCTATTTAAACACTGCAGCAGGTAATGTGGAAGCTCCGCTCTTCAGCTGCAAGTTTTCTGCCGATGTGACTTCAGCGTCCTGGGAGGGTTAATGGCATCTCAGCATCGCTCTTAAGCTTCGGTCCTTTTGTTTGCTTGGCAACACAGATGCAAGCAAGAGGGGTGTCAGGTGTGACAGACGTCACTGTTGGCTTGGCATCCATCCGCAAACGCAGCAGCTGGAAGTTCTGTACCTGTCTGTGCCAGCAGAGCTGGCCCACTGCGGGCAACAGTGTGTGTGGAGGGCTGCTAACTGCCTGAATTTGGACCACAGTCCAGTTTTTGAAATGGGGTGTCTGAAAAGTTCTCAAATGTAAACCGGAAATTTGTAAAATAGAAGGTTTTTTTCCACTATGGCTTACGATGTAGAAACGTTAGTTTTAAGACTACTAATGTGTTCTACTAAATCCCATCAGCAGCAAAGCAAACATTAGAACTCAAGCCGCCATCTCGCCACCCGCGTCCCCCACCCCGCATTCCTATCTTGCTCTCTGTCTGGTTTTGGACTTTACAAAAGACAGCAATTTAAGAGTAAGTGATGGGGAGGAGGGAGCATCTCGGACCGGTTTTTGCGTTCCTATCTGTAAACCATGCTGCTTCATTCTATCCTGGACTGAAGTGTAAAAGGGACTTTTTTTTTTAAGTATTTGATTTCAAGGCACTTAGGGGGGAAATTTAACTACTGCTTGCTTCAAATGGCTCTGTAAATGAAAAGGAAAAACACAAATGTCAGTATGTCAGTGACAACTGGACTGCAGTGGGTCAAGTGCACATATTGTTTAAGCAGGAAGTGGCTATTTCTCATTGTAATCATTACTTCCAGTATCTGATGTGTGTACAAGTACGGTTCACACAGTGTAAATGGTAACACTTACATATGCATAAGAGATATATTAATGCCATCTTTTCTATTACACCCATAACTAAATTCTCCTTTCATACCATCAGCTCAAGGAGCACTCCTGATGGGTTAGTGGGTAAATCCACCCTGTGGTGGTACTGAGCCATCAAACCAGAAGCTCTTGAGTTCATCCCCAGTCTATACTGAGGTAGCTGATTACAGCTGGGCCAGAAACTGAAGGTGGAAAAATCCGCCACTGCTGGAGAGTCTGCATGCATGGATGTTGAGTGAGGACATATAGCCTGATGCACTCATTGCCTGGGCTCACCAGAGGTTTGCTGTTGGCCATTGGAAATGTACCCCAGCAGGAGGCAAGAAAATTGGATTCTTTTAAAAATGAGTTCCCTTGGCGTGCTGGATAAATAGTGTAGGTGCTGTATTTGCAGGAGCTGAGACTGAAACCTACACAGGTTATACACTGCTAGATGCCAGCGAGTCGTTGCCCTTTACTCTGTGTGTACTGTAACTTCTCCAGGAGATCCAAAGTTGCATTTTGTAATACTTTGAATAAAAGTAGTTTTATAAATGTACTCTTTTTTTTAAAAAAAAGCAGTGTTAAAAATTACAAAAGGTTTTGTTTCTGTTTCATGTTGGCACAATAAAAATTCCATTACTCAAATTACTTAACAAATGATGGTTGAGTGAGAGCAGGTTGAGTTTTGCTGATACTCTGAAACTTGGAACTGAGCAGTATCCATATTTGAATCTAGTGCTTGTGTATTGGGACTGCGGGTCACTGCATAGAGTTATAGTTTGCCTGAGCTCCATCACACGACATGCTCAGCGACAAAGAAAGGACACTTTCAGTATTTGTGAATACTCTGTTGGCGGTGCAATACCTGATCCCATGGGGTGTAATTTCCTGTGGGGGTGTAATCGGGAATTTACACCTGAAATTACGGCCATTTATGCGCCCATTTTGCCGATGTCTATTTACACCCAAATTTCCTGCGATCCTCATTAATATATGCCAGAACGTTAAAAAAAATGATGTAAATCACTTGGGGCCTGAGGAAAGTGCTGAACTTGCCCCATATATTTCTTTTTTAAGTATAAAAATGAAAGTTTCAAGCCATCTAACTCTCACACTTGCACATAGGCCACAGCATGCTTTAGAACATGCAATTGTGGAAGCTCTTCAATTTTTTATGTAACTTATATTGATGCCATAAAAGTGCATTCAAAGAAACAGAAAATACAGAGCAGGTCTCAGTGAGCGTAATTTTTTTAAATTGCAATAAAACACCAGAAAAATTATTTTGTTTTCTGCTGCGTCTAACACTCAGGGCTTAATTTTACACCTGTTTTGAAGCAGTGTAATTGCATGAAATACGTGTACAGCTCTTTAGCCTGAGGGCGCAGACGTTATAATGAGCCGAAATGCGTTCTGGCGCAGGGTTTGATAGACGGTCAAAAAAGAGCGAGGAAATTTGAGTGTAGCGTAATTACATGCGTAATACACTTGAGCCCAAGTTTCACAGAATCCTAGGCTGTGATTTTTCCTCTCGATGTGGCTTTGCGGCGGGACAGCTGCCTTCCGGGTTCCAATCCCGCCCCCAACGACGTCCGACGCACAGATGAGATTTTGCGTCAGTTGGCCTTGTTAAGCCCGCCCTGCGGGCTTGCCGGCCAATTAAGAGACAGCCAGTGTCAGATGACGTCAGTTGATGACACATCATCTGTTGGTTTTCTTAAAGGGGCCACGCACAACTTTTTCTGACAGCTGATTTTTCAGTGTTTGACAGCATTGAGGTGCTGCAAACACTGACAATCACTGTACAAAGGTGAGCCCTTGTACCCAGGCTCTCCAGTGACTCCCTCCTTAGGCTAGAACAGATGGCAGCTGCAGGTGAGGTTACAGAAGTGATCTGTCACTGGTGAGAGAAGTTCTCCCAATGAAGTGGGACTACACAAACAATTCAAAACTTGTCACCTACAGAAAAGTCTAAATACATAAAAAATGATTTTCCCAACATTTTCTTACCTTGAAACTCACCAGCGCACCATTGGATCCTTCACACCACTTCTGCAGCTGTCATTAATGCACAAACATTACAGTAGACCCACAGCACGCCACACTTTCCTGGTGTGGTGTCCAGACGTTGGGAAGCCCGTAGTAGACCTGTCAAAATTGCAAAAAGCCTCTTAACTGCCTGTTAACAATCAGTTAAGTGCTTATACTCTTCTTCCCGCCGCTAGGTGTCGAGTCCATGCGCAAATCGGGGACCCGACACCTGGGAAGATTGATTGGAGGCGGGTTGATAGCAGGTTTCCGACCCGCTGTCAATCTGCAATTTTGCTGGATGTCCCGCCTCCAAACCCGCCCCCTGAGCGCTGGCAAAATTCCCCCCATAGAGTCATAACGGCACAGAAGGAAGCCATTCAGCCCATCGAATACGGGCCGGCGCTCTCTAGAGCAATCCAGTCAGTCCCATTCCCCCGCTCTATTCCCATAGCCCTGCAAGTTTATTTCCCTCAAGTGCCTATCCAGTCTCCCCTTGAAAACATTGAGTGTCTCCGCTTCCACCACTTCTGTTGGCAGTGAGTTCCAGGTCCTCGCCACTCACTGCGTAAAAAAGTTTTTCCTCACATCCCCCCTGTATCTTTTGCCCAAAGCCTTAAATCTGTGTCCCCTAGTCCTTGTTCCATCAACTAGTGGGAACAGCCTTTCTCCGTCTAGCCTATCCAAACCCGTCATAATCTTGTACACCTCTATCAAATCACCCCTCAACCTCCTTTGCTCTAATGAAAACAAATCTAGCTTCTCCAACCTGTCCTTGTAGCTAAGATCCCCCATCCCCGGAACCATTCTGGTAAATCTCCTCTGCACCCTCTCAAGTGCCTTCACATCCTTCTGAAAGTGTGGTGACCAGAACTGGACACAATACTCCAGTTGTGGTCTAACTAGCGCTTTATAAAGGTTCAGCATAACTTCTCTACTTTTGTACTCAATACCTCTATTTATGAAGCCCAAGATCCCATATGCTTTGCTAATCACTCTCTCAATCTTTTCCTCGATCTTTCACGCCAGGTACTTGCTTTATGCCTCAATTACACGTGTCTCTGGACGCAAATACACAGGAAATCCACCCCCCTAAATTTTTTGACAATCTCACTATTTGTCTAATCCTTTTGAATGTGATTAAAAGAGGTACAACATAATTTAGCCTAGTTTGTTGAAATAACATAGCTAATCACATCTTGCTGTAATACTACACTTCTGAAATAGTTGTACCATGTAAAATAAGATTTGATGACTAAATGTTGCCTACAATTTTTTTTTCTTCAAGCTCCTTAAAGTCTTAAACTGTATCACCACCTTCTCAGGGCACCTAGGGATGGGCAATAAATGCCATCCTTGCCAGCGATGCCCATAACTCGAGAATGAATAATAAATGTTGACAGGTGAAGGAAATCCTGCGTCAAAAGAGTGGTAGGAACTTCTGGAGCCCACGACATTTAGATGGCTGCAATGAAGCACAGTATCACACTGGTTATGCTCCAGACATGAACAAGAATAAACTTTCTGTAAAAAGTGGCTGCAATAAATGACCCCTGCAGTCAACGCTTTGAAGGGAATGCTGGTGGGAATAGAGAAAAGAGAATAGAAAATGAAAGATGGGATTGTCATTGGCTCAGTGATAGTGCCTCTGCATCAGAGGGTCACAAGTTCAAGCTCCACTCCAGGACTTGGAGCACATAATCTCGTCTGATACTTAAATGTAGTAATGAGGGAGTGCTATCTTTTGGATGAAACATCAAACCAAGACCCTATCTGCCTGTTCAGGTGGATGTAAAAGATCCCATGGTACTATTTGAAGAAGTGCAGGGGAGTTCTCCAGTGTCTTGCTAATATTTATCCCTGAACCAACACCACTAAACACAGGTTAACCGGTCATTCATCTCACTTACTGTTTGTGGGATGCTGCTCTGCGTTCAGTGGCTGGTGCATTTGCCATTGGCTGTAAAGTGCTTTGGGAAATATTGTGGATGTAAAACGTGCTACATAAATGCAAGTTCTTTCTTTAGGATCTTGGTGCGTGAAAACTAAAGAGTGTTAGTGGAAAAGCCACCTAAGCAGGACAAGGTCATTGCTTCCTTGGTTTTAAAAAATGAAAATAAATAGAAGGAATAACGTTTGTATTGTGGGTCTGCTAGAGAACACTGAAGGAAATGATACCTTGCAGTCCAATCACACCTCCGTCAGTTGCTCAGGTTAGATAGGCTGTGCTTCTAATAGCTTCACGTTCCTGATCAGATCAGTATCCCCATTTGAGAAATGTCAGATTGTTCCATTATTCAGGAGAAATAAATTATTCCAAAAGTTATAAGAAACAAAGGGGGTTATTTTGGTGAAAGGGTGAAAACAGGCGCTAAGTGGGTGCTGTGCTAATAAGACATGCCTGTTTGAAAGTCTGGTTTTAGCACTAAATTTTGGGCCTAATTGCTGATTACCATAATTTGAATTTGCCTAGAGGTGTTAAAACAGACACCTGCAGGTTTAGCACTCAAGTGCTGATTAGAGGCAATTTTCATGGAGCAGTATATGTGGGCTCCATGCACCCACTTCTGCTGGAGGTGTGGTGTGCGCTGGCTGACGCACTGCGGCAGGTTTCAGGATGGCTCAGGGACCGAGGGAGTGGGTGCACAGTTTGTGGACACGGCACTGGCGGTCCTGGTGGAGGAGGTCCAGAGGAGGAGGGCTGTCCTGTACCTGCAGGGGGCTGAAGGAGGCCACCTCCCCCTCCTGTACCTATCTCCTGCAGCAGCTGGTGCTGCTCTGCCTGGCCTCATGTCCTCCTCCCAATTCTCCTGCAGACCAAGGGGGACCCCTAGCAAGATACCCATGACAAAGCACTACAGTTCTCCTGGTGCCGCCTATAAGGTGTCCAATAAGGTAGAGTAGCACAGCACTTACTCTTTTTAGGTAAAGTCCTCAGAGAATGTTGATAGAATATTGGTGAAGTCTTGACAAACTGTCCCAGAAAGTCTCCCGATGTGTTTCAAAAGTCCCCTTCAAACCTCCAGCAGAAAGTGAACAGTAAAAGGTGATAGACCTTTAAGTAGCGCTCAATCCTCTGCAATTACTTGTTTTCTCCCAATCAGCTGGTCGCTTCATTCGGCCCGACTGCCTGCCTCTCTTCACGGCCACGTTCGCGCCCGGGTGGCCCCGGAGATGGAGCACGCGGTGTCTGCCGGCACGCTCGAGGCCTTCCGCGACCAGTGGGCACCGCGGGGACTGGAGTGCATCATCACCCCCGGCAACAACATTTTAATTTAATTTGTTAAGTTTCATTTGTTGTATTTTTGTTAAGTTACAGTTTTAGTTGATCACAGCAAAACAGCATCAGCTGGTCGCTGTTAGGAGAGGGCGTTAGATCAAGCGCTATGCAGCCTCGTTAATGAGCGCTAGCAGGCAATTTAAATTGCAACTAGCCCCTTAACAATCCTCCGGGCAGCCGTTCCTAGCCTGCGCTTCAACTCCTTTACCAAGATGGCTTCTTGCACTAAACGCGGGCTAAACCGGCGTTTCAGCCCAAGACCTCATCTTGGCCACCTCGAAGGCTCTTTAGCGCATAAAGGAGCCGGCAAAAATTGCTACCAAAGGCTCTTTGAACTGAAGTGGAACTGAAGACAACTATTTGAGGGCCTTTCATTATAGTCCTAACAGCAGAAGACAGAATTTACTTCAGTCGAAGACAAGCGTGGCAGCTAGGAGTTCACCCCACAAAGCACTAGTCAATTAAGTCAATCATGATAAACCAGCAGGTCTTGTTTTTGTTTGATGAAGCCAAGAGGTTTCTGGATGGAGAATTTATCAATCAGCATACTTCATCAGATTGATTCAGGCCATGTCCCACTTCATTATAGAAGGCTTTTCTGCTCGTCCCGATTTCCAACTTCATCTGCAACCTGTCAGACTGGGGGTGGGGGAAGGCGAGGCAAATTCCACTTGATTCAAAGTTAAGTAAGGGTTCCTTGTTGAAATTAAAAATTGACAACTCATTCCAGTCAGACCTGTCAAGTAAGCAGACAAATGCTCCATGTAACACGATGGCGACTGTGCTGCTGGAACCATGGAAATGTCATTTGTAAAATGTCAGGACATAAATTGTGGAGGTATAAGTGTAGATAAGTGTTAGTCAGTAGCTTTCTGTCAAGGGTCTGAAATTCTATTGGTCAAAGTTCATGCATATTTGCTTGGTGCACTTGCATTACATTTTTGTAAACGTATGCACTATTTTGCTCGAGGGCCAATTGGAACAAACCCTGCTTCCTAATAGCATTCCTTTGTCTCTTTTGTGCTGGAAAGTAAGAAGAGTGGGAACAACATGGGATTCCAGCTCAGTCAACATCCCACAGCTGGGCAGGCCATGCAGGAAGTTCCAGAGATGCATGGAAACAGCAGCTCTGCTGAGGACAAGAGAAGGGATAAGCCCATGTTAAGGATATAGCGGGCGAAATTAGGCCGCATAGCACCTTTTTAGGCTCTACGTGGCCACATAAGACTCAAAACTAGGGCCCGAGATGCGAAAGCACCCTTCCAACGGGGAGTGCACAGGACGCCATCTTGGTAAAGGTGTTTGCGCACGTGCACCTACAACAACAACAACAACAACTTGTATTTATATAGCGCCTTTACCGTACTAAAATGTCCCAAGGCGCTGCACAGGAGTATTGTAAGACAAAAAATTTGACACCGAGCCACATAAGGAGAAATTAGGGCAGGTGACCAAAAGCTTGGTCACAGAGATAGGTTTTAAGGAGCATCTTAAAGGAGGCAGAGAGGTTTAGGCAGGGAATTCCAGAGCTTAGGGCCTAGGCAACAGAAGGCACGACCACCAATGGTTGAGCGATTATAAACAAGGATGCTCAAGAGGGCAGAATTTGAGGAGCGCAGATATCTCGGGGGGGTTGTGGGGCTGAAGGAGGTTACAGAGATAGGGAGGGGTGAGGTCATGGAGGGATTTGAAAAAGAGGATGAGAATTTTGAAATCGAGGCGCTGCTTAACCGGGAGCCAATGAAGGTCAGCGAGCACAGGGGAGATGGGTGAACGGGTCTTGGTGTGAGTTAGGACACAGGCAGCCGAGTTTTGGATGACCTCAAGTTTATGTAGGGTAGAATGTGGGAGGCCAGCCAGGAGTGCGTTGGAATAGTCAAGTCTAGAGGTAACAAAGGCATGGATGAGGGTTTTAGCAGTGGATGAGCTGAGGCAGGGGCGGAGACGGGCAATGTTACGGAGGTGGAAATAGGCGGCCTTAGTTGTGCTGCGGATATGTGGTCGGAAGCTCATTTCAGGGTCAAATATGACACCAAGGTTGCGAACAGTCTGGTTCAGCCTCAGACAGATGTTAGGGAGAGGGATGGAGTCAGTGGCTAGGGAACGGAGTTTGTGGCGGGGACCGAAAACAATGGCTTCGGTCTTCACAATATTTAATTAGAGAAAATTTTTGCTTATCCAGAACTGGATGTCGGACAAGTAGCCTAGCGACCAGCGCCAGCTTACAGAACAGCAAGATGATGACACGAATGAGTGTGCAACGCTGATTTGAAGCCACCGCTGCCATTTTCCGACTCCCCACTCCAGCCAACAGTCTTAACTTCACGCAGCTGAACACAACATTAAACGGAATGAAGGACCAGCGCTATTTAAAGGGATCATGAAGTACTTAATGGGTTAGTTGCTGGATTATTTCTTCTGGCTGCTGGTGCAATTGTAAGTGTTTTTGGAGGTTTCCTATATTTGAATACTCTGGAGGGAGTGGTCTGACTGCCCTTGCAGTGCTTTGTTGTCATATAAAATACTGATCTGAAAGAAGTTGCTTCCAGACATGGGTGGCCCACTGGAATTTGAACATGACTGGGAGAATGAAGAGAGGCCACGCAGAGCAGGACAAGCTGTGAGAAGGGGGAGGAAGTGGAGGAGGAGGGAGTGCAAGAGAAGAGAAGTGAAGGAAGAGGAAGGGAGGCTACAACATAGAAAACCCCTTTCTGCCCAGGCTCTACATGATCAGATTATTCATGAGCAATATCAGTAACCTCAACTACATTTACCAACAGTCCCACACTCCTTACCTTTCCTCTATCACTGACCATCTCATCCTCCTCTTTCTGACAACACAAAAATAAAAACCACCAGGAAATGGAAATTCAAATCCAATTTTATGAATTCACTCATTAAATAATGCATACAAAATTAAACTAATTACCCTTGTGCAATCCCTTAAGAGCCTATCTTCCGTGTGCCTTTACCTTTCCTAGTGCTCCTATGAGGTGCTTCCCCAGCGGCTGCAGCATGGAAGGCTGCTGACCTTCAATTGAAAAGACTGCAAATGGCCTTGGAGGACGACCTCGTGCAGCTCTGGGCCTGGAAAGTCCAGCTTCAGACTGCACCATCTCGGTATGAGCTGCAGCAGTCTGGGCACACTGGCTGAGGCAATAATAGCAAGGGTACTGGCGGAGTGGCAGTGATGTGAGCAGGAATCCTATCATCCTGAGAGAGGAAAGCAGGTTTGTGTTCCAAGGGCCTCAGCAATCCTGGTGATCTGTTGAAGAACAGACTGCTGGACTGCTGTGACGCCCTGGAAGACCCTTTGATCAGTGGTATCCTGAGCCATGCTACAGCAGCAGTCTGAGCTTGCAAGGCAGCAGTCTAAGTTTCCAATGTAGCAGTCAGATTTTTGATGGAAGCTATTTGTGCTGCAATGGAAGCTGTGACATCGTGGTGGGTTCCACAGCTGTGCTGATGGAGGTGGCCACCCGTTTCATGTTGGAAAGGTTGGGCTCCAAGCTCTGTGCAAAGCCCTGTGCCAAGCTGGTGCTGGACTGCTCCATGCTCCTTGACATTGCGTGCAGGCGTTCTGGCAGGCTTTCCAGTTCACCAAGCATTTGGTTGTGTACACCCATCAGCCTTCTACTGTAGCCTGGCCCATCAAAGTCCTCATCCGACTCCTCTGCAGCAGAACTAGTGTGCAACCTTGCCCTCCAGCGAACTGGCACCTGCGCTATCCTTTCCCCCAGCCCTGGCTTCTGCACACATGTGCCCAGTGTCTCACCACGAGCAGATCCCTCCTTTACCCTAGCCTGTAAAATACGCGCAGTGTCAGTCTCTGAGCTGCTGGCTGCGAGTGTAAGATCGAGTGACAGTGTCTCTTCATCTTCACCATCTTCTTCCTCTTCCTCCACTGACCGGGAAGGTTCCAGTTCTTGGGTATCTGAAATGGAACAGGGACAAGGGTTGGGTTATGATGAGGGAAGAGGAGAAAGTAAGAAGTGCATCCTCACTTCAGCTTGTGAGTCAGAAGAAATTGTGGGATGAGGGAGAATTGGGAAGAGAGAAGGAGAATTAGGTATGCAGGTACCCTCATCATCGATCCCTTCAGCGCTGCCCCTTCCCATGATAGCCAGCACTGTCTCTTCCATGGGGGTTAAAACATGCAGGCGCGTTTGTCCTCCTCCAGTTCTTTCCTGCTGCCTCCTGTTATGCGCCACCCTCTCCTGCAAGAAAGAGGGAAGTGTGTCAGTAAATGTCCTGCAATATGTTTGGGTGGTGTGGTTGTCATGGTTGAATAGCTGCCAGTGTATGCACGCTGTGAATTGTGGGTGGGAGGCTTGCAATAGTGCTAAGTTTGTTATGGAGTGGTAAACGATATGAATTGAAGGGTTGAGTACAGATTGATAGGGATTGTTGGTAGGTGGGTGATGCGGGTGTAGCGAATTGAGCATTGTAATAGGCTAGTGGTGCAGTTGGTAGGATATGCCATTTGAAGATTGAACTCACTCACCTTGACAACTGGCGTTAAATCATTAAACTTCTTCCTGCACTGCATCCATGTTCTTGGAGCAACACTCCTGGCATTGACCTCCGCCGCTACTTCTTCCCACTGCCTCCTGACCATATGTCCCGAGAGCCTCCTGCCCCCATAAGGACACAGGATGTCTCTCCTTCTCTCCACATCTTGCACCAAAGCCTCCAGCGCATTATCAGAAAACCTTGGTGCTCGCTCTCTCGCAGGCTGAGCCATCTTAACAAAAATCCTCAAAATCAATTAACTTCTTGACACCACTTCCAGCAGCCACAATACATCTCCCTCTTAAGAGGTGCAGGCTACCTTTAAGCAGCGCTAGCCACTCCTGATATTGAGCCCCCTGCTAATGCGTGCAGCCAATGAACACAGGTAGCACTGGCTGCACGCAGCAATAATGGAAAACAGCAGGCAGCACGAATTTAACGTCTGCAATGAACGGGCGCGACTGCCCCCATTTTCGGGTCTTATCCCTATGTATCGGGGAGAAATTTTGCCAAACTTTCTTCCATAAGAAGCCAGTTAGGTTTGGTTAGTTCCCGTTGCTCCAATTCATTTTTGATGGTAGAGGAGGGAAGCTCATAATAAACAGAACTAAGTGTCCCGAACTCTAAATAACAACGTGGAAAGACTTCTGCTGTATGCTATTTATAGTAAAATCGTTAGCAGAGATATAAAGAATACGTTTATGACTTTGAAAGGAAGTGCATTTTTTGGACGCCTTTTGCAACCTCAGGATGTCCCAAAGAGCTTTATAGCCGATGAAGTATTTTTGAATTGTAGTCATTGTTGTAATGTAGACAAACAGGGCAGACAATTTGCTATAAATACTGAACAACTTTTTCTATCGCAATACATTTTTCTGTATGTTTACCTACGATTTTAATCGCTCTACCATTGGTGGCTGTGACTTCAGGTGCCAAGGTCCTAAGCTCTGGAATTCCCTCCCTAAACCTCTCCGCCTCTCTTTCCTCCTTTAAGACGCTCTTTGACCAGGCTTTTGGTTATCTGCCCTAATATCTCCTTACGTGGCTCGGTGTCAAATTTTGTCTTGTAATACTCCTGTGCAGCGCCTTGGGACGTTTCACTACGCTAAAGGCGTTATATAAATACAAGTTGTTGTTGTTACTACAGTTGAAAAGTGAAGCACTCGGCAGATCTTTTGATGTGATACTAAACATCACCACTGTCCAATTCTTAGACCAGTCCAGTTTTTGAGTGGTGCATCTGAAAATTTCTAAAATGTAAACTGATCACCAAAAATTTATTAAATTAATTAATTACACAGAAGCCAGTTTTACACTGCCTTGTGGGGGCCCTGTGCAAAGGTTCGGTTTGGGGCAATGATACTAAATACGACCTACTTAATCTGGTGTCAAATCCACACAATCGTGAAAAGGCATGTTTGGAATATAAAAATAAAGTCGTCCCCCCCACTGACCCCGTCCACGTTTATCACAGGTAGCCGCCTACATAGGGCAAATGGCGTTAAGCATTACCATAGGAGACAATTACAAAAGCGCCGCTTATAACGTCAACTATTTCGGGCAGTTTAATAAGTTCTAACCCTGTACTTACCATTTAAAAGGCTCTGCTCATTTCAGCCAAGGCCAGGTCTTCAAGCAGTTTCAATCAGCTGTTTACACCTCTTCAAAATGCGATTACCTCAGTGATGAGATTCAGGATACAACTGCGAACAACTAAAGAGGCAGTAGCAAAATGAGATTTCCCGTTATTTCAAAAAATGTTCATTACATATCTTTTTGGTTTTACCGAATTCTTCATATAGCGGGCAAATCACGTCAACATCACCGCCTATAGCGAGCAAATCACGTTAACATCACCGCCTATAGCGAGCAAATCACGTTAACATCACCGCCTATAGTGAGCAAATCACGTTAACATCACGGCGTATAGCGGGCAAATCACGTTAACATCACCGCCTATAGCGAGTAAATCACGTTAACATCACGGCGTATAGCGGACAAATCACGTTAACATCACGGCGTATAGCGGGCAAATCACGTTAACATCACCGCCTATAGCGAGCAAATCACGTCAACATCACCGCGTAGAGTGGGCAAATCACGTTAACATCACCGCGTATAGCGGGCAAATCACGTTAACATCACCGCGTATAGCGAGCAAATCACATCAACATCACTTCGTATAGCGGGCAAATCACGTTAACATCACCGCGTATAGCAAATCACATCAACATCACTGCGTATAGCGGGCAAATCACGTTAACATCACCACGTATAGCGAGCAAATCACGTTAACATCACCTCGTATAGCGGGCAAATCACGTTAACATCACCGCATATAGCAGGCAAATCACGTTAACATCACCGCATATAGCGGGCAAGTCACGTTAACATCACCGCGTATAGCGGGCAAATCACATTAACATCAGCACGTATAGCGGGCAAATCACGTTAACATCACGGCGTATAGCGGGCAAATCACGTTAACATCACTGCGTATAGCGGGCAAATCACGTTAACATCACCGCGTATAGCGAGCAAATCACGCTAACATCACTGCGTATAGCGAGCAAATCACGTTAACATCGCCGCGTATAGCGAACAAATCACGTTAACATCGCCGCGTATAGCGGGCAAATCACGTAAACATCACCGCGTATAGCGAGCAAATCACATCAACATCACCGCGTATAGCGAGCAAATCACGTTAACATCACCGCGTATAGCGAGCAAATCACGTTAACATCACCGTGTAAAGCTAGCAAATCACGTTAACATCACCGCGTATAGCGAGCAAATCACGTTAACATCACCATGTAAAGCGAGCAAATCACGTTAACATCACCGCGTATAGCGAGCAAATCACATTAGCATCACCGCGTATAGCGAGCAAATCACATTAGCATCACAGCGTATAGCGGGCAAATCACGTTAACATCGCCGTGTAAAGCAAGCAAATCACGTTAACATCACCGCATATAGCGAGCAAATCACATTAGCATCACCGCGTATAGCGAGCAAATCACGTTAACATCACCGCGTATAGCAAGCAAATCACGTTAACTTCGCCGCGTATAGCGAGCAAATCACGTTAACATCACTGCGTATAGCGAGCAAATCACGTTAACATCGCCGCGTATAGCGAGCAAATCACGTTAACATCGCCGCGTATAGCGGGCAAATCACGTAAACATCACCGCGTATAGCGAGCAAATCACATCAACATCACCGCGTATAGCGAGCAAATCACGTTAACATCACCGCGTATAGCGAGCAAATCACGTTAACATCACCGTGTAAAGCGAGCAAATCACGTTAACATCACCGCGTATAGCGAGCAAATCACATTAACATCGCCGCGTATAGCGAGCAAATCACGTTAACATCACTGCGTATAGCGAGCAAATCACGTTAACATCGCCGCGTATAGCGAGCAAATCACGTTAACATCGCCACGTATAGCGGGCAAATCACGTAAACATCACCGCGTATAGCGAGCAAATCACATCAACATCACCGCGTATAGCGAGCAAATCACGTTAACATCACCGCATATAGCGAGCAAATCACGTTAACATCACCGTGTAAAGCTAGCAAATCACGTTAACATCACCGCGTATAGCGCGCAAATCACGTTAACATCACCATGTAAAGCGAGCAAATCACGTTAACATCACCGCGTATAGCGAGCAAATCACGTTAACATCACCGCGTATAGCGAGCAAATCACATTAGCATCACAGCGTATAGCGGGCAAATCACGTTAACATCACCGTGTAAAGCAAGCAAATCACGTTAACATCACCGCGTATAGCGAGCAAATCACATTAGCATCACCGCGTATAGCGAGCAAATCACGTTAACATCACCGCGTATAGCGAGCAAATCACGTTAACATCGCCGCGTATAGCGAGCAAATCACGTTAACATCACTGCGTATAGCGAGCAAATCACGTTAACATCGCCGCGTATAGCGAGCAAATCACGTTAACATCGCCGCGTATAGCGGGCAAATCACGTAAACATCACCGCGTATAGCGAGCAAATCACATCAACATTACCGCGTATAGCGAGCAAATCACGTTAACATCACCGCATATAGCGAGCAAATCACGTTAACATCACCGTGTAAAGCTAGCAAATCACGTTAACATCACCGCGTATAGCGAGCAAATCACGTTAACATCACCATGTAAAGCGAGCAAATCACGTTAACATCACCGCGTATAGCGAGCAAATCACGTTAACATCACCGTGTATAACGAGCAAATCACATTAGCATCACAGCGTATAGCGAGCAAATCACGTTAACATCACCCCTTTTGCCTTGCACCATCATTCCTTTGGTCATTTAAATCACTCCTGCCTTCCACACTATCAGAGACCTTCCCTTTTGCTTTTTCCTCCCCTCCTCCCCCCTGCCCTTTCCCTGCCTCTGTACTTGCTTAAAACCTTTGACATCTCTAACTTCTTCCAGTTCTGATGATCTGGAAACATTAAGGACGCGAAATTCGGTTACGCCCCGTTTGGGGACGGTAACTGAGTTAAGGCCGAACATTTAGCGCCCGGCGCGGAAGTACTGCCCCAGCCGCTAAATGCAGCTTACCTCCCCGCACAGGAAGTGGAGCGCAATCTCGGGCACTCCACTTCCTGGTGGGGCGGTAACCGAGGCGATGTCGGGGCGCGATCAACGCTGCCGCATTTCAACGCCCTTCCCCTTCAGTTAAATGGGAGGTCTGCTGCCCACTCTGCAGGGCCTCCGATGGCCCACACTTGGCCACCAGGGTGGCGTGGTGCCAGAGGCACTAACAGCAGGTGCAAAGGATCGAACTTCAAGCCCTAACGCTGTTTTTCTCTCTACACATGCTGTCTGATCTGCTGAGTATTTCCAGCTCATTCTATTTTTATCTCAGATTTCCAGCATCTGCAGTATTTTGCTTTTGGTTTAGCTAGCAATTCAATCTAGCCAGAAAAGTTTCCGTTATGAGCATCAAGATGCTTATCTGTTTTCCCATAGAAAGCCAGGTGACAAACAATAGTGATAAACCTTATCAAAACACATTTTCAATACTGCTCTTCCAGAAAAATCAGTTTCATATTGGCCTGGTCAATAGTGGATTTGCAGTTTATTCCCCAGCTCAGGCTCCGCCATCTTTCCATGTTACATATGTTTGCTTTCGATACAGTTTCTATATGTGTAGGTTCAGAGGGGTCTTCATAAATATAGATAATAAAGGAGAGGATGACAAAAGAGAATATGGAGTTAGGAAAGAAGTCCAAAACACAATTAGGAATGCAAAGAGGAACCACAAAATTAAATTATCAAGGAATATAAATAGAAACTGTAAAGCATTCTACAGACACATAATTAACAAAAGAAAATTCAGGATAGGGATAGGGCCACTGAGGAATACACAAGATAAACTCACAGGTAATGACAGCGAAATGGTAGGAATATTGAATAATTACTTTGCCTCAATATTTACCAGGGAGACTAACAAGGTGGAGATGACATCAGAAGAGGTCAAAAAAGATATAAAAACATTTAAGATAGAAAGCGAGGAGATAATTGATAAATAAATCAAACTGAGAGAGGATAAGACCCCTGGCCCGAATGGATTGCATCCGCGCATATTAAAAGAAGTTAGGGAAGAGATAAGAGGCACGTATATATAAAAACTCATTAGAAAAGGGAATAGTGCCAGAGGACTGGCAGACAGCTAATATTATTCCTATATTTAAAAAGGAAGTTAGAACAAGTCCAGGGAACTATATACCAGTTAGCTTAACATTGGTGGTAGGAAGGATAATGGAATCTTTACTCAAAGATGTAATAGATCCAGAAACTGAAAATATAATAACGAGTAGTCAGTACGGATTTCAAAAGGGAAGGTCATGCTTAACCAACTTAATTGAATTCTTTGAAGGAGTAACAGAAAGAGTAGACAAGGGTAATGCAGTAGATGTAATATATTTGCATTTTCAAAAGGCCTCGCGACTAAGGTCAGAGCGTGCAGAGTCAGGCGACAAAAGTAGCAGCGATTACCAGGGAGACTAACAAGGTGGACATGACATTAGAAGAAGAGGTCAAAAAAGATATAAAAACATTTAAGATAGAAAGGGAGGAGATAATGGATAGCAAGCTGGCTACAAAACAGAAAACAGAGAGTAGGGGTTAAAGGTAGTTACTCAGACTGATAAAAGGTGGGAAGTGGTGTTCCACAGGGATCGGTGCTGGAACCATTGTTGTTCACCATTTACATAAATGATTTGGACTTGAAAATCGGAGGACAATTTCTAAATTTGCGGACGACGCCAAATTGGGGGGTATAGATAATACTGAGGAGGACTGTGACAAAATAAAAGGCATTCATAAACTTGCAGAATGGATGCGTAATTGGCAAATGAATTTCAATATAGATAAGTGTGAGGTGGTGCATTTTGGTAGGAAGAGTAGGAAAATAAGAGTCTAAATAGGGTAGAGGAGCAAAAGCATCTAGGGGTACAGATACACAATGAAAGTAGCGACGCAGGTTAATAAGGCCATTAAAAAGCAAACAAGGCACTGGGTTGATTTCTAGAGGGATAGAATTGAAAACAGAGAAGTTATGTTAAACTTGCATAGAACCTTGGTTAGACCACACTTAGAGTACTGTGCATAGTCTGGTCTCTATTATAAAAAGGATACAGAGGCACTGGAGATGGTGCAATAAAGATTTACAAGGATGATACCAGAATTGAGAGGTTATAGCTATCAGGAAAGATTGAAAAGGCTGGGGCACTATTCTCTGAAAAAGAGAAGGCTGAGATGGACCTGATAGAGGTCTTTAAGATAATGAAAAGGGTTTGATAGGGTAGATGTAGAGAAGATGTTTCCACTTGCGGGGGAGATGAAAACTAGGGGCCATAAATAGAAGATAGTTACTAATAAATCCTAGAAAGAATTCAGCAGAAACTTCTTTTCCCAGATAGTGGTTAGAATGTGGAACTCGTTACCACAAGTAGTTGAGGCATTTAAGGGGAAGCTAGATAAACACATGAGGGAGAAAGGTATAGAAGGTTATGCTCATAGGGTTAGTTATTGCCTGGCACTTGTGTGGCGCGAATGTTACCTGCCACTTATCAGCCCAAGCCTGAACGTCGTCAAGGTCTTGTTGCATGCAGGCATGGGCTGCTTCATTATCTGAGGAGTTGTGAATGGCACTGAACACTGTGCAGTCATCAGCGAACATGCCCACTTCTGACCTTATGTTGGAGGGAAGGTCATTGATGAAGCAGCTGAAGATGGTTGGGCCAAGGACACTGCCCTGAGGAACTCCTGCAGCGATGTCCTGGGGCTGTGATGATTGACCTTCAACCACCACAACTACCTTCCTTTGTGCTAGGTATGACTCCAGCCAGTGGCGCGTTTTCCCCCCCCCGATTCCCATTGACTTCAGTTCTACTAGGGCTCCTTGATGCCACACTCGGTCAAATGCTGCCTTGATGTCAAGGGCAGTCACTCTCACCTCACCTCTGGAATTCAGCTCCTTTGTCCATGTTTGGACCAAGGCTGTAATGAGGTCGGAAGCCAAGTGGTCTTGGCGGAACCCAAACTGGGCATCAGTGAACAGGTTATTGGTGAGTAAGTGCCGCTTGATAGCACTGTCGATGACACCTTCCATCACTTTGCTGATGATTGAGAGTAGACTGATGGGGCGGTAATTGGCTGGATTGGATTTGTTCTGCTTTTTGTGGACAGGACATACCTGGGCAGTTTTCCACATTGTCGGATAGATGCCAGTGTTGTAGCTGTACTGGGACAGCTTGGCTAGAGGCACGGCTAGTTCTGGAGCACAAGTCTGCACTGCTGAAGTGATGCACTTTGGGAGGACTAATATGGAAAGACAGTATACTATAAATTTTGAAAATTGTAGATGAGCAGAGAGAACTTGGTGTACATATACACAAATCCTTAAAGGTGCCAGGGCAAGTTGATAAGGTAGTTAAAAAAGCATATGGGTTACTTTGGTTTATAAATAGAGGAATAGAATATAAAAGCAAGGAGATCATGCTAGAACTTTATAAATCACTGGTTAGGCCTCAGCTCGAGTATTGTGGACAATTCTGGGCACCACACTTCAGGAAAGATGTAAAGGCATTAGAAAGGGTACAGAGGAGGTTTATCAGGATGTTACCAGGAACGAGGGACTTCAGTTATGAGGAGAGGTTGGAGCTATTCACAACATATATCAATGATTTGGATGAGGGAACCAAATGTAATATTTCCAAGTTTGCTGACGACACGAAACTAGGTGGGATTGTGAGTTGTGAGGAGGATGCAAAGAGGCTTCAAGGCGATTTAGACAAGTTGAGTGAGTGGGCAAATACATGGCAGATGCAGTATAACGTGGATAAATGTGAAGTTATCCACTTCAGTAGGAAAAACAGAAAGGCAGAGTATTATTTAAATGGTGATAGATTGGGAAATGTTGATGTACAAAGGGACCTGGGTGTCCTTGTACACCAGTCACTGAAAGCAAACATGCAGGTGCAGCAAGCAGTTAGGAAGGCAAATGGTATGTTGGCCTTCATTGCAAGAGGATTTGAGTACAGGAGCAAGGATGTCTTACTACAGTTATACAGGGCCTTGGTGAGACCACACCTGGAGTGCTGTGTGCAGTTTTGGTCTCCTTACCTAAGAAAGGATATACTTGCCATAGAGTGAGTGCAGCGAAGGTTCACCAGACTGATTCCTGGGATGGCAGGACTGTCGTATGAGGAGAGATTGGGTCGACTAGGCCTGTATTCACTAGAGTTTAGAAGAATGAGAGGGGATCTCATTGAAACGTATAAAATTCTGACAGGGCTAGACAGACTGGATGCAGGGAGGATGTTTCCCCTGGCTGGGGGGGTCTCGAACAAGGGGTTACAGTCTCAGGATACGGGGTAGGACATTTAGGACAGAGATGAGGAGAAATTTCTTCACTCAGAGGGTGGTGAACCTGTGGAATTCTCTACCAAGAAGGCTGTGGAGGTCAAGTCACTGAATATATTTAAGAAGGAGATAGATAGATTTCTAGTCGCAAAAGGCGTCAAGGGGAGAGAGTGGGAATATGGTATTGAGATAGAGGATCAGCCATGAACATATTGAATGGCGGAGCAGGCTCGAAGGGCCAAATGGCCTACTCCTGCTCCTATTTTTCTATGTTTCTAAGTTAGGACTGTTCTCCTTGGAAGAGATACAGTTAAGAGGTGACCTAATAGAGGATTTCAAGATGATGAGGTTTTTTGTCGAATGCCTTCCGAAAGTCCATATACTGTATACATCTACTGTCAATTTTTTTATCTTATAATACTCCTATGAAGCGCCTTGGGACGTTTTACTACGTTAAAGGCGCTATATAAAATACAAGTTGTTGTTGTTGATAGAGTAAATAGGAAAAAATTCTTCCCTCTGGTGAGTGGGTCATTAACTAGAGGTCATAGATTCAAAATCATTGGCAAAAGATCTGGAGGGGAGATGAGGCTAAATCTTTTCAGAGAGTTGTCGGGATCTGGAACGCGCTACCTGAAAAGGTGGTGAAAGCATATTCCATAGATAATATTAAAAGGGATCTGGGAAAGGTACTTGAGGAGGAACTTACAGGGTTACGGACAAAAAGCGGGGGTGTGGGACTCAGCAAGCACAGCACAGACACAACAGGCCAAACGGCCTCCTTCTGTGCTGTAAGTTTCTATGATTTTAAGATTGATGTACCTCAATGCTTAAATTTGGGCCACTCCGCAATTGCACGGGTCACAGTTCCAACACCATCCCTGAACTTAATTTTCTTACAATAGTGACTCCACTTCAAAAGTACTTCTTTGGCTGTAAAGCACTTTGAGACGTCCGGTGATCGTGAAAGTCTTTCTTTTTCTTTCAATACAACAGTAACTACACTTCGAAAGGTCTTCACTGGTTGTAAAGCACTTTGGGACGAGCTGAGGTTGTGAAAGGCGCTATAGAAATGCAAGTTCCTTTTTTTCTGTGTCTTAGGCTGTGGAGTGATTATAATTGATGTTATGATGCAGAGATGCTGGACTGGGGTGGACAAAAGTGAGAAGTTGCACAACACCAGGTTATAGTCCAACAGCTTTATTTGAAATCACAAGCTTTCGTAGCGCTGCTCCTTCATCAGGTGAAGTGAAGAAATACATATGGGCACAGCATATATAGTCAGAGAACAATGCCAGACAACTACAGTTAATCTTTCTAACTGCCCTTTATCACACCTTGGCAGAGAGACAATCACAAAGGTGTTGGACTATAACCTGGTGTTGTGCGACTTCTCATAATTGATGTTAACAGTGAACTTTTTAATGAATTGTCATCAGCAAAGCAAACAGTGGAATTCCAGCCATTTCCCACAGGGTCTCTTGTGCCCTTCAGTAGTTGACAATTAGAAGCGGCCCAGCTAAGGTGCTGCACTGCGCTCAGGACCCAGCTGCTTTTTTCACATTCCCCCAAACTACCAGTATTGAGTACCCTCTATTGTATTTTATACCTGTTCCTGGGTCCGCAGAGCACCACTTTGCAAATGTACCATTGTCCCTGCCCAATCGCGCATTTCATGCAACTTTTTAAATCCTCCTTCAGGGAGAATCGGTTCCACCCCGGCCTCTGATTATCAGGCGGGCGAAAAAAAAAACCCTCACGGGTTTGGTATTGATTTATGTATACACGTTCAAGGGGGCGGAGTATTTCAAGTCTGAGGCTTTGTGGCGGCTTCGGTGCCCAGGACCCTGAATACGTCCGGCCTCCAGAGCCGCCGCAGCGCCTGGAACGTTTGCGAAATGCTGGTTGAGGGGCGAAGCGGCGGCGTGTGGGGGAGCCCGGGACCCTGAATATCGCTTCATTTTGCCAGCCGCGCGGCGCAGCCAACCGTCGTTTCACGCATGTTCGGGGGGGAGGGGTTGGAGCGCGCCTCGGCGGCCGTGTGGGGGAGGGGCCGAGCCCGGGACTCTGAATACTAATGCTCTCCGGCATTGCCGCAGCGCGGCTGACATTCGCCGATGCCGGTTCGGGGGCGGCGATTCCCGCCACAGCGCTTCCTGCCCTGGTGCATGGCGGTCGCACGGAGGAATTGTTGGAAAAAAAGGTTAGTAAAAATTTTTTTTCCCAGTCTGCGTTGCAGCAGCCGCCGACTCGAAGAGGCGTCCGAATGAAAGGCGGGAGAGGCGCGGCGGGGGCAACTCGGCGGGACGGCCTGCTGCCCCCCTACCTCCCTCTCGCCTTTTTACCAAACAGCGGGCTGATCTCGGCCTACCGCAGGCTTTTAGTTCGCCGGTCTCCCCCCACCCAACCTCGCCCCGTGCTCCTGCGCGGATGGATGAAATCTTCCAACATGTCCCCCAACCTCCACCTCCTTTCCTCTGCCGCACAGCGAGTAAACTGCGTCACTGGGCCTGGGTCCGAGAATATATATAAAACACACAAACACACTTCCCGCAGTGTGTCCGGGGCCGCACCGAGCCATGGGGACACGCTGGAGATCTGAGACACACTCATACAGCGAGTGCTGGGAATGCACAGCAGGTCGCTCAGCAGCTGTGAGGAGAAGGGGGCGCCTTGATGTTTGGAGGGTGCAGCCTGCACCTGATGCAGTGGGGAGGAGGGAGGGGAGTGGGTGGTCTTTAAACCTTAACCGTTTCCTTGCTTGTGTATTTTCAGTACTCTCTCTCCGGGACTCTGATACCAGTGAAATAAGCGTTTTAATAGAGGTTATTGTATACATCATCAAAAATACATCACATTTTTTCAGCCAAAGTGATCTGATTGTTGTGAGATTTGCGTGCCGATCTCTCTAACTTTTAAAATGCGCACTTTGTTAATTATCTATTGACGTGGTTGTTGTTTATAACCAGTAAAGAGGTGTTTTTTATGGTGCTGATCCACTTTTTGGAGCTGGTTTGGGCTATTGCAATGTGTGCCTATTTTGCTCCATCACAGACTTTTTAATGTTTATTTCTCCATTTCTCCCCCCCCCCCCCCCCTCTGCTTTAACCTTTATTCTTTTAGTATTTTGCTCAGCCTTTGTTAGTGTAAGTTTCTTGGCCTGCTGTGAGAGGCTAGAATTTGAAAATATGTCCTTTGTAAAATAAATTCAAGTGAACCTGCCTGTGTCCATACTGTAAAATTTTATTTGCAATAATGAAAATTGCAATACCTACACTTTACTGCATAGATCTTTATAGATCTGAACTACTTAAGTGTGATTGTTCTAATAGCCTAGTTTAATGTTTGTCCTGCTGATGCTAATTATCCAGTGATCTTAAAATTTGGGAATTGTTAGAGTAACATTTCTAATCAAGGCGATGTAGATTGCAAATCATATTTAAAAATGAAACTGTTTGTTTTAAGAGTAATTAGTATCTAAATAGGTCATATTTCTAAACCAAATTGATTGCCATTCCCAGTGAGTGAGACTTGGCAAGGTAGTTGTTACTCCTGACTGGTTCTGCAGTTGATAGAAAGTGGAGATGTCAGTAAGTGCAGAAACTTAAATATCAAAAAAGAAACTTGCGACAGATTATATTAGAATCTGTTCAGTGTAGGAGGGTAAGGATTCAATCCGATAAAAGCACGATTGTCAAATTAGTATCTTGAGGGACGTTTTCTCCAAATTTAGGAAAATATACACAACTACGGAGAATGGGCGGGAAAGTAGAGTTGAGGTTGAAGATCAGCCAGGATCTTATTGAATGGCGGAGCAGGCTCGAGGGGCCATATGGCCTACTCCTAATTCTTCTGTTCTTATGTCCTTAAATTTATATTTAAATTGGAAAAAGTACAACTTGCACGTATATAGCACCTTTAGCATGTCAGGATGTGTGGGGTGGGTTGGTGGATTTCTGCGAGTGTTGGAGTTGGCGTAGGGTGGAGCTCGATAGACCGACTTGGAGCATAGAGAAGAAAAACCTGCAGGTGATGAGGGTATGGAGGATGATTTCAGTGGCACCGGGGAGTTGGAACTAGGCAGACTTGGTAATGGACTGCACGTGGGATTTGAAGCTCAACTCTGCCAAATGGCGCCAAGGTTGTGCATTGAATGAGCAGCTGGGAAAGGGGCCGGAATTGGAAGCTAAATTGTGAAGTTTCTGGCAAAATAAAATGCCATCAACTGCTAAAACATCACATTGAAAGTAAATGCTTAGAAAACTTTAATGAGTAAACTCCAGGGTTGAGTGTAGTACTCACCAGTAGATACCAACAATACTAGAATAGCTGATAATTTCTTAGCAGTAGAGAATAGCCGCTGATCATGATGGTCTGTTTAGAAAAAAAGACTTGCACTTGTATAGCGCCTTTCACGACCACCGGACTTCCCAAAGCGCTTTACAGCCAATGAAATACTTTTTTTGAAGTGTAGTCACTGTTGTAATGTAGGAAACGTGGCAGCCAATTTGTGCACAGCAAGCTCCCACAAACAGCAATATGATAACGACCAGATAATCTGTTTTAGATGTTGATTGAGGGATAAATATTGGCCAAGACATTGGGGATAACTCCCCTGCTCTTCTTCAAAATAGTACCATAATCCACCTGAGAGAACAGACGGGGCCTCGGTTTAACGTCTCATCCGAAAGACGTAGGGTGCAAGGTTACACAAAGGTCTGCTAAACCAAGAGTGGGGCAGTCAATACAAAACAATATGTTAGTGCTGAGATGTCATGGCAGCACGTGTTTGCACTTGCAACTTTTTCCACACGGCAGATTTTCGATCTTGAATGGACTGCTGAGAGGAGACAAGAAACTGGCTTCAGAGGACAAGGATGAAAAAGCAGTGGGGAGGAGATTCCAGACTTGTGCTAAGCATCTCTAAGTGGCTATTTACAGAATAACGTTGTCACGTGCCTGGGAGCTGGTTGTTTGCCCTATCAAGTAAGGAAAGATGGAGAGCAAAATAGAGGGAGAAAGTAGAGGAAGGGAGAAGAAACACAGTCTTCACTGTCCAAGTGAGTAAATAGGAAGGTTTCAAACTAAAGTATACAATGGGTGGGTTGTGTAGACAGTACTTAATCCCTCCATAGAGTTTGCCGTTCAGACAAAGCCATGCTGCCCATATAAACTAAGATCAAAAGGAAAATGTGAAAAATCAGCAATTCTCCATTTTTGCTCCATCTATTCATCTAACATTCTTGTAATTTTCCTGCATATATTTTTGGACTGTAATTTCTTCATGGAAAAGTGGATTAGCTGCCAGATTCTCTCTCTGCACAAAAGTGCATGCACCAAAATGGCCCTGCACTAACAGACTAATCCTTTCCCAGAAAACTGTTAGTTTCTATAGTTAGAAGATCTAGTGGTTTTTTTAGTTGGTGTACATGATTGCTAAAATAAATCTCTTGCTGCCATTTAAGATAAAAGTAACTAACTTATTTTCCTTTAGTAAAACAAATGATGGCAATGAGCCGGGACCTTGCAAAAAAATTGTTAGAACCATTTGCCATACCAATTGTACAATAAACCAATTTATAAACATTGCACCTGGATACAGCATTTGAAGAAGGATTTTTTTTATCACTAGCAGAAAAGCCAAGAGGCCTGCACAGCATGGATCAGTCTCAGACTTTAATATCCAAGCCAATGGTGAGTGCTGAGCTGTTACAAAGCAGTAGCGCACAACTATAGGCTTGTAATACAAACTGCAAGAGAGACTTTAGCAAACTAGAAAAGTGAACTTTGGGTAGTTTATATAGTCACTAAAACCCTGGATTAATTTTACAGCCATTGCATTATGTAACATAGGCCATGTACCCCCCTGAGCCTGTTCTGACATTTAATTCGATCATGGCTCAACTCCATTTACCTGCCTTTGATCCCTATCCCTTGATACCCCTACCTAGCAAAAATCTGTCGATCTTAGTCTTGGAAATTTTAATTGGGCCAGCATCCATCGCATTTTGGGGAGAGAATTCCACACTTCTGCTCTTTGTGTGAAAAAGTGCTTCCTGATTTCACTCCTGAATGGCCTTGCTCTAATTTTAAGATTGCGCCCCCTTGTTCTGGATTTCCCCACAAGAGGAAGTAGCTTCTCTGTATCTATCGAATCGTTTTTATCATTTAAACTCCTCAATCAGATCACCCCATCAATCTTCTAAACTCAAGGGAATACAGCCCAAGTTTATGCATCCTGTCCTCATAATTTAACCCTGGTACCAGTTAGGTAAATCTGCGCTCTACCCCTCTAAGGCCAATATCTCCTTCCTGAGGTGCGGTGCCCAGAACTGAATGCAATACTTCAGATGGGGACTGACCAATGCTCTGTACAACTAAAGCATAACTTCCTCCTCTTTGTATTTGAACCCTCTTGAGATAATGGCCAATAGCCCATTAGCCTTTTTGATTACTACTTGTATCCGTGCGCTAGCTATGATTTGAATGAAATACAGATAGAATTGTGGTTTGTCATTGTCGAGCTTTCCAGTACAAGTTTGCATCACGTTACCACTGTTGGTTTTTATTACCCTGCGCAGCCACTGTAATGGTTGCTGTGTTTTGTTTTCTGACTGCTTGCCTAACAAGAAAATAAAATGTGTAGTCTTGACAGGCAGGAACTGCTTTACCGAAAAGTAATAGATTGTGTTTTACTATGTTCCTTTCCAATGAAGTAGGTGGGGAATAAATGGTAAATGTGTTACAAGCCTATAACATTCAAAAGTATTTGGATCACAAACAGGAATCAAAATTTAAGCAATTTACAAGTAATCCCAACCTTGAGAGTGTTGTAACACATTTCCAGTTATCTTTATTTTCTTATGCTGTCAATTTTGTAGCTTTCCTTACTCTGTCAAAGATTTCCCATTGAAGTTTTATGTTGTACTACTATTTTGTATTGTACTTTGCAACCATAATTGTAATTGGCTAAGTTTTTAGCACACAGTTCTGGCACATTGCAAGACAAGCAAGTTTTCCATTTAAATTTAATTGAGGATGAGGATAAAAACACTTTCTGTTTCATTTTTTGCCTTCCTTGGTTCTTCCTGTCCTTTTTTCCACGCTACACCACACACTATGTGCTTCTAGACTTTTGCCAATGCCACATTGAATCCGGCCGCCTCTACTTACTTTTCCTCTAGTTTTTCATTCCAAGTATTTAATACATTTTTGATGTTAGTTTTGTTCCAATCATGATGTCAGTTGCCTTTTATAGAACAGGGTCAGATTGACTGCGTCAGTATGTGTACAGTACAGTAATGTTCCAATACTAACGGGTTCAGTGACGAGGCAACTAATTGGTCATTTTCATTTGTGCTGTAATTGATTAAACATTTTACGTCAGTTAATTAGGTGGCAGAACCCTGGATGCCTTTCTGATCCTGTAGCTTTCCACTCCTTTCAAAACAGGAAAGCAGAACAGCTGTATTCTCAAACGAGATAGCTGAATAAGGATGGTATAATATTGAAAATTTTCAAGTATTTCAGTAATGACTTTGACGGAGTTAATGTTGCCTTTAATTTATTTCTGGGCTATATCCCTCTACTGGTCCAATAAAAATCATCTCTGTGAGACTCTTCTTACAACTTAGGATAGAGACTACCAAGCTTTTATCTTCATGCCCATGTGGGTGTATATCATGGAGCCTCGGGGGGTAACTTGTAAAGTTTATAATCCATGTTTGCATTCATTTACATATATCTCAAATTGCTAATTCTAACAGATCATGGTGTTCTGTTTTTATCCACTAAAAACCTCCAAGCCCCCACAATTCAAACAGGACCAGCTAGTAAATAAAACATGTAAGTTCAAGTGGGACTTCAAGGGCCAGATTGGCAGAGCTGGAGTCATGTGGTTCTGATACCACAGGTAGGACACCCTTGACGTAGGGTGCATTTAAAGTTGAGCGTTGGTGCGAAGTGGTTTTGAATTTGTGTAGTTTAAATGAGGTGTTGAGGCCCAAACCTGCTCTGGGATGAAGCAGAGTGAGACACCTTCCTCCAGGACGTCTCATTTCACTTTGTTCTGGTAAGGTTGAGTCGTGACACCGGATTCGGTTGCTTTTACATTAAAACTGCAGCGTCAGAGCAGAGTGAAACTGCTTTGCACCAATTACTATTGCAGTATGAATGCACCCTTAAAAGTAGCCAGTCCCAGAATCATCATCTTGCCCTCCATGATGCCCCTCTAGCAATCAATATCCTGTTGAAGGTAGGTAGTCCAAACCCCTCTCCATGTCCCAAATGTCAACTCAGTCGTGATCTATACAAATTTTGAATAACATCTTTTATCTTTTCTTGAGATGCATCTTAGTATCTGATTAGTTTTGTTAACCGCTTCACATTGACTGGAAACTCAGTAAGTAATGATCATATGTAGAGCCTTTTCTAATGGGCAAGTCTTCATCATGTACACATAGTATGTATTACTTTACATTTATCTACATCAAAATCCATTAGTTTGCAGTTGCACTGCAGTCAGGCCCCCTAGGCACAAAAGTGGAACTGCCACATTATGCATATTTTGTTCTAATTCTGTGTGTTCCAAGGTAGTTACACTGCAGTTTTTGGTGCAGAATTTTTTGTTGAGTTCAGTGCCATTCTGGTAACAAAAGTCTAGTATGAATGCTGTTAAATTTGGAAAAAATCTGAGCTCATCTCCCTATAATAGTTCCTGGCCTGAAAAGCACCAAATGTAAGTGAGAGAGAGAAAATGAACAGTGAAAAAATCAGGAGTGTAAGGGATGAATGGGAAACATACTGATAAGTAGGAAAAGGGACAAAGTGGTGGCAAACAACAGAATGGGAATGAAAGAATCTGAAGCAGGGCAACAGGAACAACAAAGATGTAGTGGAGGTGGAGAGATAGACACAATTGGGAAAAGAGAGGAAGGGAGAGACAGCTATTCAGTAATTAGGATTCAGTAACTGTTTTCTTGGATGTGTTGGGTCTTGTGCTGCAATCGGAGGAGATGCATGCAAGCAATGGAAATTAGGTTGATAGGAAAATGTTCCATTAAAAAATAAACCATCAAAAACATAGCCACATGTGTTCATAAATAATAATATATAAATTAGAATGCGAGAAAATATTTCCTTAATACCTGCATCTAGCTTGTTTTGTGCATGGGTGTAATTATTTCCCTGTTGGGACATTATACCGCCAACTACAAACAACCCTCCAGTAATAATACAGATCTGTTTTACACTTAATTGGTATACAGCTGACTGAAGAAGTGCACCTGATCATTGTAATTCTAGTCCAAAGCAAAGAGATCCAGTGTTTCAGATGGTTGAAAGCAAGATGAGAAATATTATAATGGGCCAGAATTTGCTGTGCAGGGCATCTAACGGCGTCTGCCCTTAGTTAGACTTGCCCCTGCACGTTTAGGTTTTTAAAAACATTTTTGTGTGACAAGTTGCTGAAAGTGCGAGCTGATAACAGGGGAAACAGGGCATCTGGGACCTGAGTGAACTGGACAAGCAACTGCGTATCTCTTTAACCAATCAGTGTGAAGGATTCTGAAATTAACAGCACAAGGACTGAGAAGGAAGCGTAAATTAAAGTGGGTGAATTCAATGTCAAATCAGGTACAGGAAGAGAAATCGAGGGGGATAGAAAGACTGGATTAAGAGAGAGAAAAGAGGCAGAAAGGAAAAGTAACATTTAAGCATTGTTTTTTACATTTTAAAAATCTCCATAACAATTACTGCCTGAAGGAATGCGACTCCACACTCGTAATAGTTAATTTTCATGTGTCAGAGAAGTTGATTGGCAGTAATTAACACTTATCATGTTAAAAGGGTACAAAAGCAAAATACTGCGGATGCTGGAAGTCTGAAATAAAAACAGAAAATGCTAGAAATACTCAGCAGGTCAGGTAGCGTTAAAAGGGTGCGTAGACATGAAATGACAAGACTGAACAGCGAGATGCCGTTTTCGCAAAGCTAATGATGGAGCAGCGCAACTTGGACAGCAACTTTTGAATATCTGCGTTTAACTGCACATCTGTTCCTCGCCTGAAGTTGCTGTACTGTTTGTGCATAAATAACGGCTAGCGCCATTAGCTTCACTGTTATTTTGAGAGCAAAATGTGGCCTAATCAATAAAAGGAAGGCATTAGAGAAGTTAGCTAAGATAGAGGACAAAGTGCCAGGACCTAATGGGATCTGTCCTTGGATCTTGGGTGAAAGGGGGAAGAAATAGAAATTATATTTCAGGGTTCTATTGACAGTGAATGTGTGCTGGAAGATTGGAGAGTGGCCAATGTAACGCCCATTTTCAAAGAAGGAGACAAAAGTAAGTGATAGATATGATGGCTGGGGTAAATGCAGTGGATGTGGTGTGCATGGACTTTCAGAAAGCGTTTGACAAGGTACCACATTGGAGACTTGGAGGAGATTAAGAGGTATGGAATTAGGGTAAGGGTAGCAAGTTGGATTAAAAACTGCATAGATGTGAGGAAACCGAGTGTAGGAGTTAAGGGCAGTTTCTCAGTGGTTGGAGGTGCTTAGCAGTGTCTCGGGAGGTTATGTTATGTGACCGCTTCTGTTCACTACATCAATGATCTGCTGTAGGGTTAGAGAAAGCGGTGTCCAAATTTGCAGTTGATACTAAAATAGGAGGCATAATAAATAATTCTGCGGACCAAAGGAAGCTGTAAGGGAATATTAATGAGGGTGAAATGGACAAAAAATTGGCAAATGGAATTCAGTGTCAGTAAATGCGAAGTAGCACATTTTTGCAAAAATAAATAATTATACTTTGAGGGAAAGCTGGGTGATGTGGAAGAACAGACAAAATTGGGGTCAGGTTCATAAGACCTTTAAAGCAGAACCTCAAGTGGCTAAGGCCATAAAGAAAGCTAATGGAATACTGGGTTTTAAAGCAAGAGATATAGAATATAAAAGGTAAGATGTAATGGTGAACTATGTAAAACCTTAGTAAGACCACAGTTGGAATGCTGTGTGCAGTTTTGAGCTCTATAGGAAGGATGTTGAGGTAAAAGAAAAGGTGTAAGTGCAGATTCATTCAGATGTTGCCTGGTATGAGAAAATACAAATACTAAGAAAGACTTGAACAATTGGTGCTGTTTTCATTAGAACAGAGGATATTAAAGGTGCTATGATAGGGGTGTTTAAAGATATGAAGGGATGGGGCAGAGTTTTGATTAGAATTTAGAGTAATTGAAAAGGTGAAGGCTATCCAAGTTTGACTTCTTGATTTGCTAATGTGCAATCAGATTCACAAAAAGGGCGAATGTTCAAAGTAAACTAGTCGCAACAGCAGTGAACTGCAATTAAAAAACACCCAAAGCAAGTGTTTTGCCACTGGCACACATCACTGAAATGAAACGGCGCAGATGAACCCTTTTGCGTACTGAATGTCTTTTGGAACTTGTACGTTTTGTTAACTGCCCAAAATGATTTTTCTGTTTCCGGTGATTGAGGGGATCTAGAATGAGGGGCGATAGATATGAGATTAAATGTAAGAGTTAGGACAGAAAGCAGGAGAAGTTTCTTTACACAGAGGATTATGAGGTTCGAATGCACTACCAGAGGTGGTGATTGAACCAGAGACCAAGGCCGGAATTTTCCGGGGGGCGGTCAGGTGGCAGGTCGGGTGGGAAATGTGATTTTTTTGACAGCAGGTTGGGACCCCGCTGTCAACCCGCCACAGCGCCTTTCCCAATGTCGGGTCTGTCAGCGCTGAGCAGACTCGGCGGGCGACCCAATTAAACTCATTAGCATCTAGTTGACAGATCATTAACAGGCTTTTTTAACTTCCCTTTTCACTTTAACTCCATGGCCATGGGAACCACACTGTTCGGGGATCACGGCTGTCAACCTGAGGCGGGAGTTCAGTGGCCATTGCTCCAGCTGATTACTTGACAGCTTCAATGTACAGTAAAACTCTCACTTGACAGATCATCACTTTCCTCAGCCACAAGCTGTTTCTCGGTCCATTTCCAGCACAGATTCTGCAGGCTTTCCAATTTCCACTCTCCATCCACTCTTACCTCATTGGAAGAACTCTCACCATTGACAGAATGCTCTGTCATCTCTACTTCACCTGCCATCTATTCCATCAACATGGGTGCCCTTTATACTGTCTCACCTTGGTCCTCAGAATCAGACCATGATGAGCCCCAACACCAGCAACAACAACACCAACCTCCGCAATCACCTGATACTGCACAGGACAGGGGGCATCAGCATTCGAGCACATTGCTGTCCGGGAGGCCAGGGATGGCCTCACCATGGCCAGATTTACTCCACTTGATGCTGTACACCCTGGCTGCCACATGATGGGCCAGGTTGGCACCACCCTACATCAACATCATAAAGCATCCCTACAATGTCCAAACCATTCCTTCCCACACTCGCCACCATTGCGGGGGGTACTGTTATGTCTCAATGTTTGACAGCACATTAACAGAAACTTTACATGAACATTGGATAAAAGACCCAAGTGGCTACCTTTGTGTGTTGTTAGTTGGTATGCTGGCACTAGGATGAGGGTGAGTGTGAGGGGTGGCTAGTGAGATGGGGATGTGATACTGTAGATAGAGAGGGATGGGTGGAGGTGCAAGGTAAGTTGGTGTGAGTAAGATGTGCAGGAGTAGGATAGGGAAGGCAGAGTGATGGGGATGTGATGAGAGGCACAGCAGGATGAGCTTAAGTGTGGCTTTGTACCAACGTTTCGTGATCTAATGAGATCATTGAAAGGTTTGCGCCACTGCACCCAGGTCCTCCTGACGACATCCCTGCTTGTGACCTCCTCTGTAATAGGCAACCAGGCTGTGTTGGTCTGCTGGGGAGGTGTCTTCCGCCCATGGGAAGGGAGAGGACCTCCCTGCGTGCTCTGACTCCCTCCATAAGCATATGGAGGGAGTCATGGAAGAACCTGAGTGCAGCCCTGCACCTGTGTGCAGTCATTGCCAGTGTTTGCAGCACTTCAATTAAAAAAATGGCTGATGACGCATCATGAATGATGTCACCAGCCCCGCTTCCACTAATTGGCCCGGGAAACGCGCTGGGTGGGCTTAACAAGCCCAATCAACGGAAAATCATTTTCCAGAATGGGATGGAGCCGGCAGCGGGGTCGAGACGTTGCCCGCCCTGGACCCGTCGAGGTAAGGAAAATCTCAGCCCACGTCAACGTTTAAGAATATGTTAGACAGGTGGTTAAAGAGATATGGGAACAGGGCAGGCATATGGAATTAGGACCACTGCTCATGGACTGGTTGGGCCAAACAGTGTTTCCGTGTTGTAGTTCTGTTGTTAGACATGTTGAGCTATAATGGAACATGCCAGTGAGTTCCACACTGTTTGCTCTGATGCGAGTGGATTGCTTGGATGTGTCTGTGGAGCAGCTCTTCAACTGCTGAACATTTTTCCATGATAGGTTGTTGATGTGGAACACATGGAGTTGTCGATTTACATTAAAAGTACACACCCTATTTCTCAAACTGATAAACTCTTGCAGAGGGGGGAGGAGAAGAATCAAAGTCATTTATAAAATAAAACACCTATGGTCATTTCTGATCTTTTGACGAGTAGCCCTTAAAGCTGTGCCTATTTTCATTACAAAGTGTTAAAAGACTATTTTATTTGGTTGTAGAGAACCATTCATTGACCCTGAAATTGCGGTCTCCCTGACGGTGTACCTGACGCCCATGCGAAAAATCCAGAACTTGCGATCTGTCAAGGTACACCTTGACAGATCATCCAAACTGCATGGAAAATCAGTATTGCTGGCACAGAGTTGGGCTATTTGCCCAGCAATTGCCCACAAAATTCTTACAGCTGGTAAAAGCAGGCATAGGGCCTACTTTCATCAGCGTAAGAGTATATCTTAGCCTTAAATTAAACATTTTAAAATAAAAAATGATGCACATACACTTTAAATTAATTCATGCAAATATTGGCCCAGATTAAGATGTTTAAAATTATTTATCAAAAAATTAAATTTTTATTGAGGTTGGTGCGATGAAGGGACTTATGAATAAAATTGAAATTCAGTATATTTATAATTATTAAAATTGTGTAAATTGTATAATTATTTGGGGAATCCATTGCATCTCATTAGGGGATTCCTGCGGAAATGACTGCAATGGAATCCTCCTTTGTGATTGGAGGACCGGGCCCACGTGATACCTGGGACGCTTCTGAACCGCTTGCGTCCGTGGGCCTTTACGCTGATGTCCGCCTGGAGGCCCGAGACCGGAACTCTCCGCAGCCTGGCCGTCTGGAGATAGGTTCGGGTTTGTTTCGCAGGCCGGACAACATTGCAATCACATGATGCAAAATTACATTTCAACACAATTTATGTAACTGCATTTAGAGTTTTGTAAATGAGAACAAAAAGGGATTTGCCAAACACATTTTAAAAAAGGGTAGATAGTTGAAATTGTAGATGGTATGTAAATTGTGCAAAATGTAACAAACGTCTCCATAATAGCAATGACATACTGTGATCAGAATTATCACCTGTAATTTGTATTCGAGTAGATGTGAGTTGTATTGCATTGCTAGCAATTTTAAGTGAGTGCAGTTATGACATTGGCAAAAAGATTAATCTTATGGGTTTTAAACATTTCATAAGAATTGCTGAAATTTAAAAACTTGTCGGTTTCACATTCAGTTGCTAAATACCTGCTATGTGACTGAGAATGGAGTGCTTTGTAAAACAACTTGTATTGTCTCAGCTCTGCTTTTCACACAGACCCTATCCAATACCTTCTTTGTCTTTTTTTGTTACTCTGTAGCGGCAGAAAACAACATACCAATTGTTGTTTGTTGGTTTTGTATGCAATAGAAAAAGTTTCTGATAATTGGCTTATTTTACTCATCCAAAATATGGTAGTTTTAAACAAATATATCCTTTTAATCATTGAGTTCAATGGGAGCCTGGCAGCCAGAGTTTCAGCACGGAAGCCTGTTACGAGAGCGATGCTTCATGTAAATACCCTTGTGGCATTGGAGCACAGCGACCAAAATTAGCAGTAGGGAGAAATAGGTTTTTCACCCAGTGCTTCACTATAGCATTGCTGTATTCTCAAATAAAACTACTGGGTGCATTGTCATCGTAAACAATCCAGTTTCATTGTTACTCTGATCTTTTCAATGCCCATTCGGTTGGAAGGGTTCAAACCATGTGATTTTTCTAGTAAAGCTTCTTTCTGAATGTTCAGATAAAATGCTATTGGAAAATTGGTGGTGAATTTTATTAGTGTACAGCAATTCACCCACTTTTGCTTATAGTCAGGATTGGTGTTCTACCAAATGGACAAAGGTATTGAAAGCCACCAATTGTTTCTCTGGCCTCTGAATTTTTGAAATATTCAGTTTGAATATTCAGCATTCCTTTTAAAATAAAACCCTATATCTAGGGGACTAATACCGTATTTTAAAATTCATTCAAAACTATGCCTTGTGCATTGATCAGTATTCAACAGTATTGCATTTTAACTGCGTTCAGGGTGACAAACACGGTTAGTGTGACTCCCAACAGAGTACCATGCTGTAGGCAAAGAAGTAATTTGCAAAATCTCATTTGTCCTTGGGAACAGGAACAGGTATTAGGAAGCATTTTTATCCCAATTAAATTCTACCTCTTCCCAGTTACAACTGAAGTCACATCAGATGCACAGAACCATTTAAGAACAGACTGAATAGTCGCCATCTCAAGCCACAGGCAAGCCGATCTCTACTACAGCACTTTTGGTTACATTTGTGGTGCAATCCTCAGGTAGTTATTTAATTTGTTTGATTATTCACACAATTTTGCAAGCTATTTAAAAAAAAATATCTTTTACACAGGGTGGTTAGAATGTGGAACTCTGCCGCAAGCTGCTGTTAAAGCAGAGACCGTAGATAATTTAAAAAAGGAATTAAATAGTTGCCTGAAGAGGATAAATGTTAAAGAGTATGGGACATGAGCAAGGGTGTGGGATTAGACAGATGGCTCATGTGGAGAAAAACACCGGTGCAGACCAAATGGCCTGTTCCTGTGCTGTAACATTCTGAGTCCATAAGAAAAAGCAACAGCTGGGAAAGGGACCAACCATTCAAAGTCAATGGGTGGAACATTTAGCCTAATGTCCCTATTTGGTGAGTAGGACGATGATTGTTTTTTGAGTTTTGATAAAGAAAATTGTTATGCCTATTAAATCATATTTTCAAAGTTATTTGAAATAATTAAAAAAAAATCATTTCCCCTTTGTAGTATTCGTGTATACTGGGCTTTGGTTTCCAAAACAAGTGAGTAACCAGCGCTCTCGATGGTCTCCACCCGTGGTGTTCTGTGGCTAGTTGTAGGGAATATGAAAATGTGATCTAATGTTGAAGTCCCTGGGAATTTCTCTTGTTGGCTTAACTCCTTATCCATGCTCAGTGTTTTCTCTGTCAATTCAGGCCGTGATCTGTAAATCGCCATCTGAAGGAAGCCTTAGTGTGAGTGTCAGCTGAGGCAGTGATTCAAACCTTGATCTTCTCTCTGTGTCACAACTGGATTGTCTGGAAATACATTTATGCATGCCTTTTGAATTATACTAATACAATAATAAAGTATTAATGTTACGGACATTTATTCTAGAAATGGGAGCTGCACACAAGTTAGTTCTGGAAGCAACTAACTTTGTTAATTTGTTTGTGTTTAAATGTAGCTTTTATTTCTTTGAACATATCTTGCACATATCTGAAGGTTAAAATGTTGTGAGGGGAGGGGTCCCTCAAATTAATTTCACTGGAATTTGCAGATAGAAAAAATTATTTGAAACAAGTTTTTTGGGGAAAAGACCAGTTTGTTGATCAAGAGTTTAAAGGCAAATCATTTGATTGTTGTGGTTTATCCACGTTGGGCTCTCGATTTTAACATGCCCATAAAACGTGAGCGATTGTCTTTTTGGTTGGGTTTTGTACGCATATTCATATTTAAGTAGACGCATTTTGATGTACTGAAGTTAAAACCTCTGTAAAAATGTACGGCTGTATTTTTGGTGGCATTTTTGAACAGTACTGTCTGTCAATGCAGATATCACTTCAAGGCAGATGAGGAAAACTTGGCCTGTGCGAATCAGGGATAAGTATCAAAAACTATTCCAGTCCCAACATGTACGTGCTTCACCTGAGCAGGCAGACAGCTGGTTATTTTGATCCTGGTACAGTTGAAACTTCAGTGAAGTAAAGTGAAGCTGGATATATGGAATTATGCTGGGAATTACAGAATGACATTGACTTTACAGCACAGAAACAGGCCATTCGGCCCAACTGGTCTGTGCCGATCTTTATGCTCCACATGAGTCTCCTCCCACCTTACTTCATCTAACCCTATCTGCATATCTTTCTATTCCTTTCTCCCTCGTGCTTATCTAGCTTCCCTTAAAGGTATCTATGCTATTCACATCAACTGCTCCATGTGGTAGCAAGTTCCACATTCTAACCACTCTGAGTATGAAGTTTCTCCTGAATTCCTTATTGGATTTATTAGTGACTATCTTATACTTATGACCCCTAGTTTTAGACTCCCCCACAAGTGGAAACATCTTCTCCACGTCTACCCTATCAAACCCATTTATAATTTTAAAGACCTCTATTAGGTCATCCCACCCCCCGCCTTCTCTTTAGATAAGAGCCCCAGCCAGTTCAGTCCTCTCAGTTCTGGTATTATCCTTGTAAATCTTTTTTTTTTATCTTCACCAGTGCCTCTATATCCTTTTTGTAATATGGAACCAGAACTGTTCACAGCACTCCCAAGTGTGGTCTAACCAAGGTTCTATACAAGTTCAACATAACTTCCCTGCTTTTCAATTCTGTTCCTCTGGAAATGAACCCCAGTGCTTTGTTTGCATTTTTATGGCCTTGTTAACTGGTATTGCTACTTTTAATGATTTGTGTATCTGTATCCCTAGATACCTTTGTTCCTCTACCCCATTTAGACTCTTATTTTCCAAGGCGTATGTGACCCCTTATTCCTACTATCAAAATGCACCACCTCACACTTATCTATATTGAAATTCATTTGCCATTTACATGCCCATTCTGCAAGTTTATTAACATCTTGTATTTTGTCGTAGTTTTCCTTAGTATTAACTATACCCCCCAATTTGGTGTCATCTGAAAATTTTGTACATTGACTGAGAATGGGACACTGACTGGCATTGGTGCAGGACCCGTTCTTACTCTTTAAGAGGAAATAGTAATGCCAGCTGAATTTCAAGCTGGACCCTTTTCTATATTCTTACTATCTTTTTTCTCTCCTGACGGTGTTGACTCATACTGGGATATGGTTCCATGAGCATTGAAAGTCCTCCCGCAGATTGCCTTAATGACCAGCCTTCATGTGATACCTGGACAGGTGAGGGGGTTTGCAGCACAGGCGAACCCAATCCTGTCTTCACCTGGCACGCACACACTTTCCAGCAGGGGTCACTAGATATCAGTCAACAATGGGAACTTTGGTCGATATTCCCCTCCTTAGCCTAGGGACCACAAAAAAGGCCAGTAGTACTGTCCCCACTGTTATCTTTGGTTAGATCAGTTTTTTGTCAGTACAAATTGAGGATTGAACCTGGAACCTTCTTGGGCTGTGTGGCTCAGTGTCTTGCTAGCTGGTGCATTTACCCACATAGCCTTTCTGATTGCTGACTGGCACAGGGAAATTCCAGTCTTGCCAGGCCTTTTTAAAAAGAAATTACAGCTCACAAACTATGATACCGAAGCAAGCGCTAATAAAGGTGTAGCTTTATTACTGTAATAACCTTATGTGACTAAATTCAACATTATTTTAATATTGAAATGCTTTACTTCTGCTTACCCTGACACTTCTCTCTTTTTATGTAAGATAGTTTCCCCCCCCCCCCCCCCCCCCTGCTAATTAATACAAACTGTTTCAGCTTTTTGTTTCCTTAAGATTTTTTCAATCTTTTATTTAATGTTTGCTGGGCCCCACTGGCCATTTTGAAAAGGAAAAAAAAAATCGGCCTCTGTTTAACTGAAAATGTGTTCTGGAGGTTTGTTTTTCAATCAATTGAGACCTAGAACTCTGCAGATGGACATTTCCTAATCATAAGCATGACCAGATCAATTCTTGATGTGATTTTCTAACATTAAATGGAGACCTGCTGTTGCAAGATGAGATATCTCGTCTGCAAAGCTGGCGGCCAGTTATGTCTGGACACGATCATTTGTCTGAGGCACAAGAAGATTTAATAGATTTAATCTTCTCTATTAATATTTGTAATGTGCTTTTTCATAGATTTGAGATTTCCTCCTTGTGTGTTCACTTCAAATATCACTTATGTCACATCTAGACTATTTTTGTGCTTAATGTTTTCAAGCTGAGCTTTGCATTTTTTAATTTGTTTGTAGTTTACTTAAACCCAGGATTTATAGAGTTTCAATAGATGCTACTACAACAATGTGAACCTCGAGGTAAATTGTCTTTGCCTAGGACCTGCAATAGTTAAAACATAATGCGTAGTTTTGGCTTTACTGTACACTTTCGAATAATGGGTTCAGTTTAAAACGTGCAGGGGCATTTTATGTACATGGAATTTAACTCTTCAATTATATTTTTTCCCTTTGCAAGATGAACAAAAGTATTGTTGTTTAATGTTACTGAGATCATTTGTTTAAGTAACAGAACAGTGAACAGCGCGTGAAGAATGTTTAATATATGAGGAAAATAGAAGACGCACAGCTCAAATTGCTCCTCAATATTGTTCAGAAACATTACTAGTGCATCTGCATTTTCACATTCTGTGTATTCACTTATGTCCCATATAACATATTAGTGATGTATCTTCTAGCAGAGTAGAATGTATAATTATGAACAATGAGGCAAAAATACATAATTGATATGATTTTAATAATGTAGTGTTTTACAAGCTCTTTGAAGCAGAGTTTTTCTTTTTGAATGTTAACAGAAGTTTTCCCACTTTGAGAAGCCTAGAAATGACTGTGATATTAGCGTATGATTGCTTAACACATTCAGATTAATGACATTCCTTTCCTGCTCTTAAGTGTTAAAATAAATGGGTTGATGCCTACATTAAAATAACTGAGGAGTGTTATATGACCCTATTAAGCAAACATCACAAACCTGTAATTTCTAGGCTAATATGTTATGGTTTGAAAAATTTATATAGCTAATATGTTATGGTTTGAAAAATTTATATAGCATCTGTCATCGCACACAGATAACATCAATCCTGTTGCTATTTGCCTTCTGTTTCCACATCAGTAATTTAGGCTAGTACTTATCAGTTTCACTCAAACTACTGTAATGTTCTTACTATTAGCAATACTTGTATAATAACAGATAAGAGTACTTGTATTATACAGACTGCAATTAGGTAATCAATTGCAAATTAGGACAAAACATTGGAAGATGTTTATATATGAATATTAATTGTAAGTTGTTGAAGGGCACTGACTGTTTGTTCTATTGCAGCTTGTGTGGGATGGGAGATGGGAGGAGCTGGGTTCATAACTTTACACACCCAAGCTAGACCAACAGGATAAAGGATGTGAGAAGTCCTTATTGAAACACACTTCACAGTTTTAATCCATTTATTAGGGAATTATAAATCAACAATACCGCACTTAAGTTGTTGATGTAGCTGATGGAATATGTCAGATGTAATCATTCTAATGTTACAACCGAGAGCTTTAACAATAAAAATGGGAATTGTCTAGATGAAGAAAATATTTCATTAATGGGTGAGAGGATTGCATTTCTACTGTTAGTAAAGCACAGTTTTGGGACAGTGTGCATTGGCATCTGTTTGATCATTTCTTGGGCTGGGTGCCAGATTTTGTCAAAGCTTAACCAGACAGTAGTTGTGTGGAAATGTAATTGTCCAATTGGCTATGTAAATCTAAACTGACTTGTTGGATGTGTGGGAAGAATTTCAGGGCAGGAAAGATTGGCTGCTCCGGTCAACCCACAGAAAACTGATGTCGACCAATCATGGACAGCAGTGACAGCTGCAATTAAGTCTTCAGTTCTGATCTCAACTGTTGTCCCCTGATCCCAGGAGGAGACATAGCAGCTGGAGTGAGGAGTGAAAGACCTAATGGAGAATATTGAAAGATTCCAGCTGGAGTACTTTTTAGAGGGGGTGTAGGATTGGCATTGCTTGCAAAATGTTGTTGTGCATTTTCCAGTGCTTTGAATTGTAAACCTTCATGAATATAAAATGAGTTTGATAACTGACATTTTTTATTGACCAGGGCACTGGTTTATAGTGAAGTCAAATTCTATTTTTAACTTCGAGATGCCAGCATTCTTACCGGGGTTTTGGAGATTGTGTTCTGTAATTTTGTTTTGTGAAAAAGGAAAACCAGTAACTCTGCCTGCAATATACAAAGGTGCTGCTATTCCTAATAAACTGACATCCTAGATGATTATTATTCAGAGAAGATATTGGAGAACTTTAGAGACAGTTCTATTGCAATCAGGGTCCAAAATCACTCCCAGAGAAATCTGTACAAATGAATTGAATGTAGGGTCTGAATGGTTCATGCACAAATTGGCAATATTTTCACTAGCCCTTTCTCAACCAGAGTATGGTCCAGGGACATCTAATGAGGTGAAATGGGGAAAATATAAAATAACATACCAAAAAATTATCTGTAAGACTACATGTAACCATGGGCAGATTTGTAAGTATTGATGCAGCAATGACCATGGAGTTCACTGTAACTTTTCATGATAATGATGAAACAATTTCAAAGATGTTTCCTTTAGAATCCAGCATGTTTGAAACTATCCGAAAAGTAGATTGTAAGAATGATGACAGAGTGCTAAACCACTGACATGCCAGACACTCTAGAATTAGTCTCTTGTTTGCACGGGGGTTTCAAGCATTTCCTCTCTTTCTTTATGCCACTGACACATTGGAAAGCTTAAAAACTGGATCCCAATTGCTTTTCACAAATAAAGATGCCAGTGTATCAGTCCTTTTCATCATATTTAAATGTTTGGTGCCATTTTTATTTAGCATTCATTGCACTAGATTTATTGTATATGTGAAATATAAATACATGTTATTCTTGCAGTACAGTATCTAGAATATGAACCTCTAGAGGGATAACAAGCAGGTCCTCAACACTAGATATGCATACGTTTCTGATTTCTATATATTCTGTCCCTATTTATTGTTTTATATAGTTTAAGCACCTTGTCTGTGTACTTTCTCATGGTATTGTAGTGTGAAATCTTGGGATGATTTGTTATGCTAAAGGCACGATATACATGCAAGTTGTTCACATTCAGTAGTAATTGATACTAGTGTTTTGTCATTGTTTTAGATTACACTAGATGATGGAGAGCCTGAGCCTGCAGGCAGTGACCCTTACAGATGGCTCTACAGCCTACATCCAACATGCACTGAAAGGTGAGCACCCTGTGATAAATTAGAATTTAAATTACAGCAGTCAAACATCTACCACTATGAAGTGTTGGGATGGAGATTCGATTTCTCACTCCTCTAAATTGTTAATATCAGTCCTTCTTGGAAGGCACTAAGCAGAGACCGGGCATTTCTCCATAGCAGAGTGAATCAGATGGAGATTCATCCCCAGCTAAAGAGTGTCATCGATGCAGACCTGGAGTGGTTTAACCATTCATAAGAAACGCATGGCCTATATATATATATATAATCAACATTCATATATACTGGATATACATTTTCCAAAGTGCATACGTTAATTACATTTAAGTTGTGCCATTTCTTCCGGAGAAAAATAAACAGATGAAAATGGGGAAAAAATGAACATTGGACAGTATCTGAAATTAGTCAAAAGTCCTTTAATTAAAATCTATTTCAGATTCTACCTGCATGCGTGCCCATCCACGTGGGAAGTCTAATTCTAATTTAAAATGTATGGAACAGTCCCATCCTAACATTTAAACAGAGTTGTTAAAGCAAGTAGCATGACTTTAAAAATAAAAATCTTCTGCAGCCCCTTTTTTAATCTTACTTTCCGACAGGAAGTACTGGGTCACATTTGACAAGATCTGCCATGTTGAATGCTGTAGAATGGGTAAAGAGGTGGACTCGCGACGTCACACTGCCACACTTGATTCAGTTAATTACATCTCCCAGCAGCACATACTGAGTTCTGACATCTGCAACTATTGTTTTAGTAATTTATTTGTTTATTAAATGTAATAACATTTACATGCTTTGTTTCCATGGTAACTGGGATGTAGAAAATGACTAAGCCAAAAGAAAATTCTGTAATCAATCTCTCAGAATAAGAGAAAATAAACATATTATTGGCTGGAATGTTTCCACATACCTCTTCTCTATCATATCTTCTATAATACAGTACTTCTTTGCAACTTTTAATGTAAAATGTCTCTCATTATTTAAAAAATTGCATTAGACTGGGGAATGTAAGCTGAAATTGATGGATTTTAAAATATTTTGTCATGTGCCATGGTAAATTAGACTTTTAACGATGAGGTCAAATTCATTCCTGATATAAACTAATTATTAACATTAAATATGTTTGTTGTGTAGGGAATACTTGTCTCACCAGATCTGTTGTGTGCAAGTCTGATTTAGAAGCCACTTTTTTGTCCATTCTGACGTATTCCAAATTCCACTTTTAATATAACAAAATACTGTTGCCCTGTATTACATTAGTTCCATTGTAGCATATTCTTTGCTTAAATCCATACAGACGATAAGCTTTTATAGGATTGTTATTATGCTTATTTCATACTACGTGGATTTGGGTTTCGGTCCTGGAGGTAGACATCAAACCAAATTACCATATGTCATAGTGTGTATAATCTGTAATATATAGATACACTTTTAGGGATAGAAACTGCACTGTGCAATATTAACAATAAATGTATTAACACGGTCATACAAAATTATTTCGCTTTTTTAAAAAAAGGCGTTAACCCATTTCTTATAAGCTTGCTCTGCCTGCTATTTTATGAACATGTTCAGTACGAATATTGCATAATCCAATTTCAATACATTAGTGTTTACGATGAATGTGTTATGAGTGCATTATTTCCCAATTTTTTTTTTTATCCTGACAGTGTGTTGATTTCTGAATATATTTAACAGATGCAAAGTTGGTTGAGGGGCAAACTATTCAGCTGGAAGATGGTACGACAGCCTACATCCAACAAGTTACAGTGCAAAAAGGTAACTGGTAATCATAGGTTTAGCATAAATGGAAGTTCTGTCTATGTCCAAGGTATGGGTGAGAGTCAGCCTGATATGGAAGAGTACAGTTGTATTTTCTACACAGTAAAGGCTACTTTATTAGGCATGTCAAACTTTGTGTTTTCAGTAGGTTTGTACCAATCTGTCATTGTCCTCCTTCTGCCTGAAGTAATTGCTAATATGTTTGCATTGGTTTTAATAAGTTACTGACAAATGTATGGAGATCAGGTTTATATTCTGGAGCCTAATAATGTTCGACACAACAGAGGGAGTTCAACCAAGATTATCCCCACAAAGAGGAGCAAGGAACAATCTAGAGTGGAACTTCTAAACTGGAATAGGGCTAACTTCAATGGGATGTGAAAGGCTCTAACCAGGGTAAAATGGAACCAAAGACTGACAGGAAAAACTGTAACGGAACAATGGTTGATCTTTAAGGAGGAGATGTTCCAAGTACAGGCTAGGTACATTCTAACAAGAGGGAAGGGTAAGGGAACCAAAGCAAGGGCTCCTTGGATGACAAGGGAGATAGAGAAGATGATGAAACAAAAAAAGAGGGCGTATGATGCATGTCAGATGAATTCTTCAAGGGAGAACCAGACTAAATACAACAAGTTGAGAGGGAAAGTGAAGATGAAAATAAGATTGGCAAAGAGAGAATATGAGTAGAATGGCGGTTAACATAAAAGGGAACCCAAAAATCTTCTACCGGCATGTAAACAGTAAGCGGGTAGTAAGAGGCGGGGTGGGGCCTATTAGCGACAAAGAAGATGTTATATGCTTAGAGGCGCAGGGCAAGGCTAGAATACTCAATGAGTACTTTGTATCGGTGTTTACAAAGGAGGTGGATGCTGACAAAATATCGGTAGAAGTGGAAAAGATAGAAGCAATGGAAGGGGTGAAAATTGATAAACAGGATGTACTAGAAAGGCTGGGTATGCTTAGAGTGGATAAGTCGCCTGGTCCAGATGGCTTGCATCCCAGGTTGCTAAGGGAATTGGGGGAGGAGATAGTGGAAGGGCTTACCATAATCTTCCAATCTTCCCTAGATGCGGGGGAGGTGCCTGAGGATTGGAAAGTGACAAATGTGACACCATTGTTCAAGAAAGTGTGTAAGGGCAATCCTAGTAACTACAGGCCGATCAGTTTAACATCAGTGGTGGTTAAAGTTTTAGAAACAATAATTAGGGAAAAAAATGAATGGGCACTTGGAGAGGTTTAAGCTAATTAAGGAGAGCCAACACGAATTTGTAAAAGGCAGATCGTGTTTGACTAATCTGATTGAATTTTTTGATGAAGTAACAGGGAGGATTGTTAAAGAGATTGCAATGGATGTTGTCTACATGGATTTTAGGAAGGCGTTTGACAAAGTACCACATAGAAGGCTGGTTAACAAAATTGAGACTCATGGAATAGGTGGGTCAGTGACAGCTTGGATAAGGAATTGGCTTAAGGATAGAAAACAGCGAGTTGTGGTAAATGGCTGTTTTTCAGACTGGAGGATGGTCGACGGTGGTGTTCCCCAAGGGTCAGTGCTGGGGCCACTGCTTTTTTTGATATATATAAATGACCTAGATATTGGAATACAGAGTAGAATTTCTAAATTTGCCGATGACGCCAAACTTGGGGGTGTGGCAAACAGTGAGGATGATACCAATTGACTGCAACGTAACATAGAAAGGCTAGCAGAATGGGCAGACAAGTGGCTGATGGAATTTAATACAGAGAAGTGTGAGGTGATGCATTTTGGCAAAAGGAACAGGGAGAGGCAATATGCACTTAATGGCACAGTTTTAAAGAGTGTGCAGGGCCAGAAGGACCTGGGAGTTAATGTGCATAGGTCCCTGAAGGTGGCAGGACATATTGAGAGAGTAGTTAACAAAGCATATGGGTTATTGGACTTCATAAATAGAAGTATTGAGTACAAAAGTAGAGAAGTTATGCTGATCCTTTATAAAGCGCTGGTTAGGCCACAACTGGAGTATTGCGTCCAGTTCTGGTCATTACACTTTAGGAAGGATGTGAAGGCCCTTGAGAGGGTGCAGAGGAGATTTGCCAGAATGGTTCCGGGGATGGGGGATCTTAGCTACAAGGACAGGTTGGAGAAGCTAGATTTGGTTTCATTAGAGCAAAGGAGGTTGAGGGGTGATTTGATAGAGGTGTACAAGATTATGATGGGTTTGGGTAGGCTAGACTGGGAAAGGCTGTTCCCACTAGTTGATGGTACAAGACTAGGGGACACGGATTTAAGGTTTTGGGCAAGAGATACAGGGGGGATGTGAGGAAAAACTTTTTTATGCAGCGAGTGGTGAGGACCTGGAACTCACTGCCGACGGAAGTGGTGGAAGCGGAGACACTCAATGTTTTCAAGGGGAGACTGGATAGACACTTGAGGGAAATAAACTTGCAGGGCTACAGGGATAGAGCGGGGGAATGGGACTGACTGGATTGCTCTATAGAATGGCCTCCTTCTGTGCCGTTCTGACTCTACTTTTTATATCTAAGTAGCACATTGATGAAACTTCCTGAAATGGTAGTGTGTTACAGAAGTAGCACAGGGATGGAGCTATTTGAAGCACCAACAAACAACATGATGCAAGCAGGCATGTGTGTATGATCTCCCATGCTGCTGAATTTTAATCCCAGTCACTTTGCTATAGGGAGGTGCTGAATAGAGACCAGACACTTCCCTACAGAAAGGGTAAGGCAGTCCTAGGGAGAGATATCCGAGTGACTCTAATGCAGTTCCCATCAGCTGGCTATAGAGTTTCATTGACGAGGCCTTGTAACCAGCATCCGTTCAACCCACGCTTTTATCCATGGGTATTGTATGGTAAGGAAAGACCTGTGGACAAATCGGAAGAAAATGGCTTTCTTTTAAACAAAAGTCACAAAATTTAACTAGATATAATCTGCAGTGCCAATAAAGTACGATGGTGAGATTATGATAACAAAAAAAAATTAAACCTCAAGACCTTGAATTTTAGCTGAATACACAGAAGCACCATACAGTTAGTGCCAAAGTTGTAGTAATTAGCACATTTTTAACAAGCAGACTGTATTATATAGTGGACAGTGTAAAGCAAGAAGAACAAACTTATATTTATATAGCACCCTATCACATCTCTCTCTTTATCCCAGGTGTATTTAAATCCTGCTATGGTGAATATCCAGGGCACCATCACATTGGTCTGCTCTTACGCCACCAAGCTTTAACAGATAAGCAATATAGCTCTTGATTAGTTAGTCAGTTGAACAATGGCCAACCTAACCAGAGGGAAGTATAATCAACAGATAAATGTGCTTGACTGTTTTCGTGATTCACTTAGTTGTTTGTTCCAGAACATCACTGGGAAAACTGGAGGGAAAGGGTTATTTGCCCAATCTTTCAGTGGGGGGTCAGGGGAAGGAGAACCTCAGGGGAGAAAAACACTTTAATGAGGTTAGAAAAAAATTGAAATTGTTTAGTGTGCACTCTTGAAACTGTAAGCTTCAAGTCCTTATCTTGTTCCTGCATTTCAAACATTTTAATGTATTTAAATCTACAGGTGATGCGCTGCCTTTTGAAGATGGCCAGGCTGTACAGCTTGAAGATGGCAGCACTGCATACATCCATCACACACAGAAAGGTAGCTGGGATTCTCATAAAGTGCACTTTAAAATCTTATTTCTATGCAGGACAGCATCAAACTGGAGCAGATGCAGATATCCAGTATCAATTATGTAATGACAAAATTGGAGACTTTAAGGGATGGATTTAATGACTCCCTATTGTAGCTAATAATCAGCACTTATTTCAATTACATTAGATAAATAATTGAAGGTTCTACATTTGGTCTATTATTTCTCAGTGAAAGAAAAGAGCACCAAGTACTGAAAGAGTGAATCATTAAGTACTCCATTGAGTTTGTTTCCGTAGTATTGGCATTTGATTCTTGAAAAATTATTTGCTGTGCTGTCCCATCCTGTCTGTTGTCGGACAGGATTTTGATCATTTATTTCAAAAAATAAAACAAGCGCGATAAAACAAAAATAAAAACAGAAAATGCTGGAAATACTCAGCAAGTCGGGCAGCATCTGTGGAGAGAGAAACCGAGTTAACGTTTCAGGTCAATGACCTTTCATCGGAACTGGTGGTAATAAGTAGGTTTGGTCAATATGAAGGCGGATATTTTCTGCACATTAAATAGTTTTTGCATCTTGCTGTAGTTATATTTAGAGAGAAAGGAATGGTGAAAAGGCAGATGTAATTACTGTAAGTAGAAGGTACTGTAATTAAAACTCTCAACAGATCCTTTTCACCAGAATATTCAGCATTATCTCGGGTGTCATTGTGGATACTGGTGCTCAGTATGTCGCATGCTGCTATGTGATGGTCACCTTGGAGAAATAACGCTTGGAAAATTAATGCTCCAAACTTTTCACCATCTAATCTATAGTTGATTGTTTGGGAAATAATACTATTAATTTATATATAATAGATTGTTTCATCCATTAAATTACACTTTGCTGGATCATTAGCAGTGGTGTGATGTTATAACGATAAGGCCATTTTTTGTGAGGCCTGAAAGTTCTAACTGGACCTGATTATGTATCACTTGTCTCCAATAGTCCCAAGCACCTTCTGTACTTAATAAACAGCTATAACTATTCCCTTACTTTCTGTATCACAATTTTTGAGTTGCGCTTGTTATGTCAACATTTATGATAAGAAAATCTAATGTCAGCATTTTATGGCTGTCAACATTTGGCTGTCCTGCTGTAATTGCAGGCCTCCTGCCACTAGGTGGTACTGTTGCATGGGATGCCCAACTCTACCCACCATTTTGTTTATTTAACACAATTTTGTGATTCTCCCCACTAATATTCAAGGCAGTCAGGTTTCACTCCCCTACCTGCCCAAACCGGTATTCAGTTACTCAATTTTGATTTCAGGCTGCAGCCTACCCACTCGGTTTCCTTTCTATTAGTGGGTTGGTCTTGGGCTCACTTGCCCTGACCTGATTCTAGCATTCAGATTGGCGTTTGGGCTCCTTCCTGCACCCTGGTTTCATATTCTTGTTAGTCGTGGTACAGACTCGAGCCTACCACCTTGGGCTCCTGACCCTGCACCCTCCTGATCCCACAACACCCCCCTTTCCAACTGGAGCTCACTTAATGCAAGTACAAATGCTATACAAATATCTGGTATTAACTCACCAAGTGTCTAAACTTCAGTTAAGCAGACTTTCATTGTTTTTTAAGCTACCTTTCACATAATTATGGGTGGCAACAAATTCTATCATGGAGGGAAACTACGCTTAAAGTGATTATACTGTTCAAATATATAATTTATCCTATAGTCAGTGAGAAACCAGGATGTCCTAGTTAAGCAAGTAAAACAGTTTGATTGTTAGATTTTGCAGCGTTTGTTTATTGGTTGTTTCCCTACATTATGACAGTGCCTACAATTCAAAAGTACTTAATTGGCTGTGAAGTGCTTTGAGACATTCTGAGCTCGTGAAATGCACTATATAAATGTACGTTCTTTATATTTGAAGCAATCAGTGCCATTCATTTAATAATGGTTTTATTTTAACCAATATGATATTTGAGCCCCTCAAGACTTTGCTCTTTCACATGATGGTCTCTTTCCCATATATGCTAGATGCAAGAATTTTAAATAGATAGATTGATTCTAGTTATAGTGTTGCAGTGACTCCTAATGTGGCATCACAGAAGCAGCTGTAATTGAGACATTTCTATGTTGATTTCATTTTGAAAGAATATATTTTTCACACTTGCTGAAGTGGCTCAAATGAAATCGCGTGCACGGAACTGAAAGTACACAACTGCAGAGTCTTGTAGGAAAACAGAAAGGCAGGATTGTCAGCCCTGGAGGCAGAATTGTTTTGGTCATGGTGTGTAGTGACATTACAAACACACTGGCCCCAAAATCTGCAGTCTTTCTGTCATATTCTTGCCCTCAGTCTGGCGGGAGTCCGCCAGTATGGTGCAAAGTTGGCTGGGGCCAGATCTGCTGGGCCCCAGCCTTAAGTCAGGGATTCTAGGTTGTTCTAGTAAGGGTGGGGTGTCCACCTGCCACGACGAGGGCATTGACATGGAGGGGTGGGGGAGAGAGACTCTGGGAGGTTAGGGTTTACATGCCCTGGTACTCAATCAAGACCTGATACAGCTTCGGTAGAGGTATTCCTGGCAGAAGTGGGACCCAACTGGGGTGGCAGACCAGGGTTGAGACCTGGACCTTCGAAGAGGTGAGCTCAAATTCTTTAAATATTTTATAACAGCCCCTTTACAAAGGGATAAGTGTTATTTTTGTTTCTGTGGGGTGGGGTGAAGAGGGGGGACAGCACCCCCTCCCCCTGCCCTTTTCCGGACCAGCCATTTACACTATGTGTGGCATCTGCTGCTGGGGGTTGCCCCAACTCTGCGCTGCCCTCCAGTGGTGACCGCAGGTGGGTGCATCTTGGCACTTAAGTTGGAGAGCGGACTCTAATGGTTTTTCGGGGCCAACCATTTAAAGTATATTCAATGTATGTGGAACCCACAGGTGTAGTATGATTGGACGCTAGTTCGTCATTTAGGACAATAGAAACCTGTGAATTACATCTGCATGTCAACATATTGATGTTTAACTCTTGACATTTGAGAGTTCAAATGCTACTTGAGGATCCTACTTAAGAAAGGAAAACTCACAACTTATATAGCAACTTTGTGGACAGGGAGACATTGCAGCACTTCACAAGGTAATGAACACTGAGTAGATACTGAGCAGGAAGGAGAGTGTGGTTAGGAGGGACCAAAAGTGGAAGAGAAGGAGCTTTAGGAAGCTTTTGAAAGTGGGGAGGGAGGTGATAAGGTGCTAATGCTGAGGGAAGGCGTTGCAGAGAGTGGCAGCATAGTGGCTGAAGGAATAACTGCTGATAGTGGAGTGGAGGGCATGCAGAACAAGAAATAAGCTGATGTCGGAGGAGTGGATGGTGAGCCCAGGGACATGTACCTTATGAAACATAAGACATAAGACGTAGGAGCAGGAGTAGGTCATTTGGCCCCTCGAGCCTGCTCCGCCATTCAATAAGATCATGGCTGATCTGATCTTGGCCTCAACTCCACTTCCCTGCCTGCTCCCCATAACCCTTGACTCCCTTATCGTTCAAAAATCTGTCTATCTCCACCTTAAATATATTCAATGACCCAGCCTCCACAGCTCTCTGGGGAAGAGAATTCCAAAGATTCACGACCCTCTGAGAGAAGAAATTCTTCCTTATTTCCGATTTAAAAGGGTGCCCCCTTATTCTGAAATTATGCCCCCTAGTTCTAGATTCCCTCACGAGGTGAAACATCCTTTCTGCATCTACCCTGTCAAGCCCCTTCAAAATCTTATATGTTTAAATAAGATCCCCTCTCATTCTTCTAAACTCCAATGAGTATAGGCCCAACCTGCTCAACCTTTCTTCTTAGATAAACCCTTCATCTCCGGAATCAACCTCGTGAACCTTCTCTGAACTGCCTCCAATGCAAGTATATCCTTCCTTAAATAACCCTCTGAACCTTTAGGGTAACACCATATACCAAATGATATGTCAAACTCAAGCCTGTTGGTACTGAAGCTGGGAAATGATCCAAATGATTGGACTGAGATTGCTACATCATCATTTACTTCTGACTCTAAATAAAGATAGCCATCAATAATGGACCTTGCTGGAAATTGTTTAGGCTTGTCATGTTTCCATGCTGTCTTGTGGTGCAGTTGCTATAGTTGTACAAAAATAGTCCTGCAAAGCTGACTTATTTTACCTTGACAGTGACACCTGTCGAATTTTTTCCCCCAGATGAATTTGACCCAGAAGCAGTACAAGCCGTACAACTGGAGGATGGTACAACAGCTTATATTCACCACCCAGTCTCCATGCAGGGCTCCAACACTATCCTGGCTGTGCAGACAGAAGCCGGCTTGGAAGCACTACATGCAACAACTGATGGCACTGTTGATCATGAGACCATTAGTGCTCTTGAGCATTATGCCAACAAGGTAGGCTTTCGTCCGTGACCTGGGACAACATTTGGCTCATTCAATTAAAAAATTGCTCCTACTGCGTTAATTGGTCAGTGATTCACAATCCAGACATGGAAAGGTGTTTCTGCAGCTGGGAGATTTACAGTGCTGTTTTTAAAAAAAAAACTTAGACCATAAAGATTTATTATAGTGCGTTAGTTTTGCATCAACCAGCTCCTCAGCTGATACTGCAAAGAAACTCCTAATGCGGCAACCATCTCTACTTCTTAGACTGAGGTAAACTGTGTCAAAATATATAAAAATAAATACATGACTTTAAAATGAGAATTGAATCTGCATGCACTGGTCTAATTATCCCCTGCCCTCTAACTCCCTTATACCTGAAGACTACACTTGGTCTTCAATCCCTGTATGCAGCACCACAGGATATCAATTCGTATTAAATTAAAAATCTTACATCTGCACATATTTCCTGTCTACAAACCTTACTTCATGTCAGGTTTTTTTTGGTCACATTTTATCTCACTTTTCCCATTGTAAATTTCTCGGTTCACATTTCCCATTCAATTTTCCTATGTCAACTTTCACTGTCACAGTTAGTTGATGAACCAATCGAATTAATCAAAATGCTTTTTTAATAAAATCATCATCTGCCATCTTTTTCTCCAACTGAAATTTCTAACACTCAAAATATGGTTTCAAACAAAATTAAAAAATCAAAAACTTGATTAAATTTATCAGTTCGATCGTTCTTGTGTCTTTTAATACCTACATTAAAGTTTTTCCTTGAAGGCCTCAAACTCTTTTAAAAGCCTGTGCTTGGACTTAATGTTTTTGCCTATAGCTGTGACTCTGTAGTTGAGGGAAGGTCCTGCATTCTGAGGATATGCAGTGTACATAATTTCTCAAGATCCATCAGTAGCATTTAAGCTAGTCAAATGAATAATCAAAAGAATGCTTTTCTCTCAGTCATTAGCAAAATTTATTTGGTTGTTTTCAAAATTAATTGAAGAAAAACTCGAAGACATTTCAAAAGCTTTATTGAGATAAAATTTGTATTGAATTTTTTAAGTGTGAGTGAGAGAGAGAAAAAACATGATAGACTGCTAATAACCAATTATAGATTTAGTTGGTCTTCGAATTATACTCGAGAAACTTCAGAAGGCATATTAAACTGAGTCAGCTGCTTCGGCCCTAAGCTCTGGAAATCCTTCCAAACCTCTCCACATCTCTATCTCGCTATCCTCCTCCTTTAAGTTGCTCCTTAAAACCTACCTCTGACCAAACTGTTGGTCATCTGTCCTAATATCTCTTTTTGTGGTTCGGTGTCAAATTTTGTTCAATAACGCTTTTGTGAAGCGCCTTGGGATGTTTTTAACTACGTTAAAGGCGCTATATAAATGCAAGTTGTTGTTGAGAGAGAGAAAGATCAACACAGACAACGTGTCTTTCCTCCTCATAATTGGAGTTTTTAAACAAAAAGAAATACAAATAAATGTCAAAATGTCAAAATCAAACTTGTGTATCACCTGTCTTTCGTTGATAGTTAGAAAATACAAACATTCTGATTGCTGAGGCCTGTGAGACAGAGGGAGAGAAACAGATAGACATGAGAGACACAGTTTCTTTCCTTGACCGAATTTGATTTTTTTAAAAAATGTGTTGAATTTTGGAAGCAAATAGAAAGCTGTTAATTATCTCTCAATACCACCTGTGTTTTGTTGATAATTCGAAAATGTAAACATTCTAATTACTGTGAAATATAGAGGGCGCGGTGGACAGAAAAAGAGACTAGATAGACACATACGTTTCTAAGAACTAATCACAAATGCCAGATTGAATGTTTGCAGAGATCTCTGCTCCAAGCCATTGCTGGGATAACTAGGGTGCCCGCCCCTCACTGCTGACAGATACCAGGACTCCACCAGTAGGTCATACCCCAACTTCCACACCCTCTGCCAAACGGCAAGTTCTCCATCATGGTGATGTCAGACCCAAGAATTCTCCATACTGCCAACCCCTCGCAATTCCACCGCAGTGCTGCCAAGCTCCAGGAACATCATGCAATGCCACCAAAGCCCATGATCGACCTCGGTGCTACCAAAGTGCAAGATAGCCAAATTTCATCTAGTCCCCATCCCTCTGCTCAGTGCTGCTAAGTATCAGATATCCATTTCCACCAACACGCTATTTTGCTGTGTATTCTTAGCTTTAAAGTGGTAAGGGATGAAAATTAAATAAATAGCTAAAGGTGTGAATAAATAAAGACCATTCATTTATGCTGTTTGCAGAACAATGGACAGAGTTGCGCAATTCAATCCAAAGCACCAGTAAATATCCCAAGATATGGTTTAATAAAAATGCAATTTCTCTGTAATAGTCAGTGGTCCTGAGGACACCCCTAGATGGCATAAGAACATAAGAAATAGGAGCAGGAGTAGGCCATTCGGCCCCTCGAGTCTGCTCCGCCATTCAGTAAGATCATGGCTGATCTTCTACCTCATCTCCACTTTCCTGCACTATCCCCATATCCCTTGATTCCCTTAATATTCAAAAATCTATCGATCTCTGTCTTGAATATACTCAACGACTGAGCCTCCACAGCCCTCTGGGGTAGAGAATTCCAAAGATTCACCACCCTCTGAGTGAAGAAATTTCTCCTCATCTCAGTCATAAATGGCCGACCCCTTATTCTGAGACTGTGACCCCTGGTTCTAGACTCCCCAGCCAGGGGAAACATCCTCCCTGCATCTACCCTGTCAAGCCCTGTAAGAATTATGTATGTTTCAATGAGATCACCTCTCATTCTTCTAAACTCTAGGTAATATAGGCCTAGTCTACTCAATCTCTCCTCATAGGGCAATCCCCTCATCGCAGGAACCAGTCTGGTGAACCTTCGTTACACTCCCTCTATGGCAAGTATATCCTTCCTTGGGTAAGGAGACCAAAACTGTATAGAATACTCTAGGTGTGGTCTTTACTCTTATACTCAAATCCTTTTGTAATAAAGGCCAACATACCATTTGCTTTCCTAATTGCTTGCTGTACCTGCAGGTTAACTTTGTGATTCGTGTACAAGGACACCCAGGTCCCTCTGAACACCAACATTTCCCAATCTCTCTCCATTTAAAAAAAACACTCTGCTTTTCTATTTTTCCTACCAAAGTGGATAACTTCACATTTCTCCACATTATACTCCATTTGCCATGTTCTTGCCCACTCACCTTGGCCTGTCTATATCCCCTTGAAGCCTCCTTGCATCCTTCACACAACTTACATTCCCGCCTAGCTTTGTATCATCAGCAAACTTGGATATATTACATTTGGTCCCTTCATCCAAATCATTGATGTAGATTGTGAATAGTTGAGGCCCAAGCACTGATCCTTGTGGTACCCCACTAGTTACAGCCTGCCAACCCGAAAATGACCCATTTGTTCCTCCTCTCTGTTTTCTGTCCATTAACCAATCCTCAATCCATGCTAGTATATTACCCCCAATCCCATGAGCCCTAATTTTGTTTAATAACCTCTTGTGTGGAACCTTATCGAATGCCTTCTGAAAATCCAAATGCACCACATCCACTGGATCCCCCTTAACTATTCTGCTAGTTACAACCTCAAAAAACTATAACAGATTTGTCAAACACGATTTCCCTTTCATAAATCCGTGTTGACTCTGCCCAATCCTATTATTATTTTCTAAGTGCCCTGTTACCACGTCCTTAATAATAGATTCTAGCATTTTCCCTACTACTGATGTCAGGCTAACTGGCCTGTAATTCCCCTTTTTCTCTCTCCCTCCTTTCTTAAGTAGCTGGGTTACATTTGCCAACTTCCAATCCACGGGAACCATTCTAGAATCTATGGAATTTTGGAAAATGACAACCAATGCATCCACTATCTCTATAGCCACTTCTTTCAAAACCCGAGGATGTAGGCCATCCGGTCCAGGGGATTTATCGGCTTTCAGTCCCATTAATTTCTCCAGTACTATTTTTTTTTACTAATACTAATTTCTTTCTGTTCCTCATTCTCGCTAGAGCTTTGGTTCTCCACTATTTCTGGGAAGTTTTTTGCGCCGTCTTCTGTGAAGACAAACACAAAGTGTTTGTTTAATTTCTCTGCCATTTCCTGCATAAAACAATGTATCCTCTGACTCATTGAACAACGCCACAGGAGATCAGCAAAGTATTTTTCAAATATATGCAAATTGAGATAAAAATTATATTTTTACTATTTGTACCTTTTTGGTTTTAAAATAATTGAATTAAGGCATTTTTCCGTGAAATGACAGTAGTGGTATGCATTTGTTTTTTCAGGTGTCTGAGGAAGATGAAGGGGTCAGCAGCACTACTGTACTGCCCACGGATATAAGCAAGGACAAGCCTATGCAGGTATCGCTTTATTTTGTTAATTTCATACCAACACAGGATCAGTGTGAGACTCCTTGGGTTACACAAATAAGTCCATGGGAAGTGATGAATTTGGCACACATTTCCTGACTCATTTGTGGCAAAGGTGACATTTTGCAGTTGATATTACAGCAGAACCGGTAACCTGTTGAACTGTAACTTGGATGATGTTGGTGTACGATTTTGATGGGGAGCAGTTTAACTGCGATATTGAAACAAGTTCAGCCTTCCTCTGAGGGTCCTGGTTTCCCCTCTGGGACACCTTATCTTTCTAACTATTAGCTAACACGTTGCACATGTTTGTATGTTACTCTATATTTCTTATACTTCTACCAACTTATCCTACTGCGTTAACTGCAGTACTACACTCTACATTACGCACCTCTTATCATTCTAAAAATTAAAGCTAAAGTCTTCGATTTAAATACATTAATTTATCAAGATTAAAACCTTACTCCCGGTAGTTTGATCAATAAATCGGTCTTCTTTAAGATTAGTGTTTCAATGAAAACTTACAGAAACACATCTGTAAAATGTTCTGGTTGAAATATTCCAAGACTTGTGTACTCTCATTCATTTCAGAGAGCAGTTCTTTTTTTTTTTAAAAAAGTTATTTAACTGAGTGACTCCTTTACTTACTCTCTAGGGTCAACAGGTCAATGGTTAGATTTCAATTAAAATTGCATAAACAGAACTGCAGTTTTAGCTGTCCAACTAACTTTATCTCTGCAGGTACTTCACATTTGCATTTAATTAAAAGTTAATGAGGTGCTTGTTATTGTTGATGGAACTATTCCAATGCCCAGTATTGCTGACTATGTCCATTACCTGATTTGTATCATTTCACTTAACTTTTGAACTGCACACAAAAAGATCATTTGCTTTATGGTAGTAATATCTTATAACAATTAACTATTTAATGTCAGATTTGCTATCGTTTTACCTAAACTACCTTTGCTTAGCTGCCAGGATGTGTATTTCAATCCTAAGGGGCAGATCACCATTTCAGTTTGCTTCCCACTGGTGAGTTGTCTCATCTGAGCACTATCCTGAGTTCAGAAGTTTGCCATCTGGCCGAAGCTGAGGAGTGAATGTTATCTGAAGCAGGGATGTTATCTGAGGCATACCTGATATGCATTAACGTGCCGTGCCACGCAAATTGCTTTAATTAACATTAAAAGATTTCCCCCCCCCCCTTTTGTTTGTATACAGCTGGTGATTGACGGTGAAGTGCGAGTCAGTGCTAAGGGCCAGCAGATTGGGGAAAAGGCATTCCGCTGTGGGTTTGAGGGCTGTGGCCGACTGTATACAACTGCCCATCATTTAAAGGTAAATAACTGAGTTGACACGGTTTGTGTTTCATGTTGGTGCTTTGGGCACTTGAGTGTTTACCCTTCACCCAATGAACTTGCATACATGTTGTTTCAATTTGAAAAATAAAGTATAGGAGACTGGGTCAGTACATTGTCCTTTGACCTCTGGGACCTGAATTTGATTCCAGTGTAGACTGATGGGATCCAACATGAAATGATTCTGGGTAGTCTCAGCCTTGCTCCTACTGGACACTTGTCCATGGAATTGTCCGTAAGTTTTATTCAGAAGGGCCATAAGAATGGCTGGTGTGAGAAATGGAAATGTCATACTGCTGCAGTAGAGAGTGGGATTCTGAGTTTGGTGTTGAGGCATATTGCTGAGCAGAGTAGAGGGAGCGTTGCTATTTCTGATAAATGCTCAATGCTGGCAATAGGCGTAATAAAAAGTGAAACCGTATTCCATTCCCCACTGACACCCCTCGCTTTCATGAGCACAAAAAAACTCGTAAAAAATCTTTTGCAGCATTCCTTCTCTCTAAATCTCCAAAATGGTACATGGGCTGCAGTGAAACATTACTGTAGTCACATAACACACCTCACTGTCTTTCTGCAATTGGAAATTGTTTATGAGAAATAATATTGCCCTCGGATAGGATTCAAACTCTTCAAATGGAGTTGCTATGAATATGCAGCTCTATGAAAGTCTGATTGTAACATGGTCTGTCCCCTCTCTCCTTTCCTTTACTATGGTCTGCTCTAGCTAGATCCTTGATTCACTAGTGTGCTCAGTAATTCTTTATCTGTGTATCATCCTGTTATCTCCTTGTTTATCATTTTACTGAAAATGCAATAAAATAATACAAAAGACTGCAGCCTAAATAGGGTGTTTAGAAGTTAGAAGGCCCAAAATTTGCCTCCAACCTGCAAAAAATCTACGAATTTACCTGGTGGTCCGGGAGGTACAGAGATTCGCGCTCCTGGGCCTCTCCGGGTATGCGCGGGCAGAGGCCTACGTATCCCAGGGGCGAAGGCGGTTCACAAACGCCCCTGGGATCACGTGGCCGGCCCAACCAATGAAAGAAGGGAATCCCCATTCATACTTGTGGGGATTCCGTACGTACAGAACTCCCATAAGTATGAATGGGGATCACTTAAAAAAAAAAAATACACAAACACATGAAATAAGGGGGGGGGGGGGGGACTTACATATTTAAAATTAAAATGTCATTAAATATTTTAAACAATTTAATTTTTTGAATTTTTTAATGCTTTAATAGGGCTAAAAATAAACTTACCTTATTGGACAGGGTTTTTAATGTATAAATGAGTGATAACATTTTATTTTTCTATTTTTTAAAACTCTTACGCCTGCTTTTACCAGGCAAAAGAATTTCACGGGCGTTCGCTGGGCAGAAGATGGGCAAATAGCGCAACTCTCCACCCACGAAGGCCCCTTTCCCGGGGATGTGGATGATCTTCTTGACATCGCAAGTTCCGGGTTTTAGCGCATGCGCATCTCGTACGCACCCGTAGGGGTCGCAAATTATGGCCCTACATACTTTAAAATCTAGTTTTTAATTCACAGAAGTGCATATTTTAAGATCAAATTTGATAGAAATTCTAACAATATTTGATGTATGCAGTTTTCTTCAAGTCTTCCTAATAGATCACAACCTCTCATAGAGGCTACAGTGTCCACCCTTTCTTCACCATCTCCCCCGTCTTACTATTAGACTCGGTCTTGAACTTCACATTTTCTTGCCCCTGCTTCCTGTTGCCTCTTCAGCTTTTTCCAAATTTCTCTTGCTTTTCTTTTTATTCGTTTTGTTAAAAAAAAAAGTCTGCCTGTCCCTGATTTCGGCAATACTGTTGCAGCGCATGGGAACAGCACCACCTCCAAGTCACACACGATCCTGACGTGGAAGCATATCGCCGTTCCTTCATCGTCGCTGGGTCAAAATCCTGGAACTCCCTCCCTAACAGCACTGTGGGAATACCTTCACCACATGGACTGCAGCGGTTCAAGAAGGCGGCTCACCACCACCTTCTCAAGGGCAACTAGGGATGGGCAATAAATGCTGGCCTTGCCAGTGACGCCCAGATCCCATGAACGAATAAAAGAAAACTTGTCCTGCTACATGAAACTCTGATTATAAGACAAAAACAGAAAATGCTGCAAACACTCAGCAGGTCAGGCAGCATCTGTGGAGAGAAACGGACCTTTCATCAGAACTGGAAAAAGTTAGAAATATAACCGGTTTTAAGCAAGTGCCGAGGCAGGGAAAGGGGGGAGGGGAGGAAAGAACAAAAGGGGAAGATCTGTGATGGGGCGGAGGGCAGGAGAGATTAAATGACAAATGGGATGATGGGGTGGGAGGCAGGCAATCCTAGGGGAGGGGCCCGTGGAGGGACCGGTAACGGGTCGGAGTATTTTTATAGCCCTTGTGGCCCTACAAAAACAAAATAACATTTTTGGGGCTGTGTTTGGTGTGGCTTGCAAGGGTCCCTTAAAGGAAGGGACCAATGGGTAAAGCATGCACAGAGCATCCTTCGCTCACTGGCCCATTAAAGCTGTGTTGGGTTTAACAAGACCTAGGCCCCCGATTTAAGTATTTAAATAAGGCTCCTGCCTGTTTCGGGCCTGTTTTAAGGCTCGCTCGAAAATTATCAGGCGGGCCTCGGGTGGCCAATGGCCGGGTCTTTTCTTTTCAAATTTTCATTTGCCTACTGCCCCATTTTCCAGCGTAAACGGGACGGTGGGAATACGGAAATCAGCCTCCAGCAGGCTAGAATAGCAATATGTAACTGAATCAAATATGTGTTTGTACTTATCCATTACTTGAGTTCTGACACATGGTTGCATTGGAGCACCGAGTAGGTAGTTGTTACCATCTAGTGGCAGCAGTAGGTACTGTAATTGTACAGTGTGCTCAGATACAATTTTTTGCAATTTTCTTTATTGTCTAAAATTGTTAAAGGAATGACCAGTTTCCTTTTAAAGATTATACCCCTCCAATAACAAAACATTTTTTTTATATGAGAATAGTTTTACCCATGACTTGTTTCCCAATCACAGCCATCAGGGATTTCAGGAAGCACTTCTTCACACAAAGGGTAGTGGAAATCTGCAACTCTCTCCACCCCTCTCCGAAAAGAGAAAGCTGTTGAGGCTGGGAGTCAATTGAAAATTTCAAAACTGAGATTGATAGATTTTTGTTAGGTAAAGGTATCAAGGGATATGGGACCAAAGTGAGTAGATGGAATTAAGATACAGATCAGCCGTGATCTAATTGAATGGCGGAACAGGCTCGAGGGGCTGAATGGCCTCCTCCTGTTCCTAGGTTCCTGTCATTTTTGTACTTTTACACTGAACCGCTGGAGTTGGTGCTGCACTGTCTAGCCAGCCACTCTCAATCCCCCCTCCCTTTTATATCAGCGTTTTATCTGGAGCATCTCTCAGCGAGAACAGTTTTCAAAGTTTTTTCTTTTATATATCGATCATGACTAAGTGAAATTGCTGAGTTCCATGATGGCTAAGTGTGTAAATGGATAGTCTTGTGTGGTACGGTCTATGAAGGCTGCAGCTTCAATTCTAGTTGTGTGCTGAGTTGGCCAATCTCAACTAATACAATAGAGTTGTTGCAGCTGATCTTAGTGTTCCTGGGGAAAAAAACAATTAAGGTTCCCACTTCCGATTATCATCCAGCAACCCATGCTATCTGTGGATATCATTTGGAGACAAAATTAAACCTTGTTGTGATCATAGTTCATGCTAACAGTACAGTGGGAGTACCTTCACCACAAGGACTGCAGCGGTTCAAGAAGGCCCACCATCACCTTTTCAAGCCAACTAAGGATGGACAATAAATGCCGGCCTTGCCAGCAAAGCCCACATCCTGAGAATTTTTTCTTTAAAAAGATGATCACTTGGGTCAAGTTCTGGATAGTGACACTGCCTGTGGAACAATATCTCAGCTAAAGTTCTCCCCCCCCCCCCCCCCCCCCCCCCCCCCCCAATTTTCCTGTTTTGCCTCTCCTAAGGGCAATGACTTATGTTGCAGTGTGGTGTGTTGGGCATCTGCTGCCCTACCTATCCTATTCATCCCATGTGAGCCCGGGAGTGCCAGAAGGTCAGAGGTTAAACCTGTGACCCTTTTATCTTGTAAGGCTTAGTCCCACACCAGCTAGAACATTTACCCAGGGCGGGGGCTGACATCATAATTTTTAAGGAGTCTCTTCTATCACGATTTAAAATCATTCTAGAATTTGTTTTTTTTGTGCCTCTGTTTCCATAGGCCAGTCCTTGCACCCTAAAAACCAAACATTGAACCTTTTTATTGTTACTGGATAACATGCAGGACTTTCACCACACTTCATATTGGTCACTCCAGACACCTTTTGCAAGAAGCTAATTGGTCAACGGAAAAGAGAATCGGGCGGGGTGTAGAAAGGGCTCCCAACTCACTATCTCACTCCGGACCAATCTTCCCACCCAAGCAGTAATAATGGAGTATTGAAATCAGTCCAAAAGATCAGTAGCTTGGAGCCTGTTCATGGAAAAATTAAATAGACAAACCAGACGGTTAAGGTCCTTTAAAAGCTTCCTTGCAGAACTTGGGGATAAAAAAAACTCTCTTCCAAGAGAGAGATAATAGAATGATTCTATAGCCTTTGCGGGGTTTATGTAGGCATATACCCACGGGGTTGTGCTTCGTCTCAATGCCTCATCCCAGAGATATAGGAAATATACTGGTTCTATCTGTGTATGTATGACTTTAAAAGTCAATGTACGGGACAAAGGTAATTGCTACACAATACCCACCATCCTCATCGCCAATAAGCAGAAAAGGCCCAAAGATACCAACCTGTACAGTTTGATAAGAATCGGAATGAAGGTCGTCTACAGTTAGGCCATTGATACGTTCGAATGACACCTGGTTCAAAACAAGTGGCCTTTCTGATTAGTTATGACTGCTTCTGGTGGTACAGGCAGGCACTCTTAATGACTTTTCAGTCAAAATATTAGCATATTAAGAATACATTGTTCCCAGGAGAGAGTTTCTGTAGCCATCTTGTCTCTTTGGTCAATAAGATGGCTTTTAAATGAATGCACAGCAACCATGTTGAGAGTGGCTCAACTATTTTATATTCGGAAAGCCAGTAGAGAATAAACAAAACCCATGGACAAAATATTCCACATTTTTGTCACATCCACAATGGGGATTTGGTATAATTACAACCTCCAATTTCTGTTGTGAATTTTACTTAACTTGATGTTTTGTTTGGAGTGTGAGGGCAGGAGAACTAGTACTGCAGATTAAACATTGAGCAAAACTTTTGAAAGAAGTAATGAAACACTAAAGGAAGGGATTGTACCGAAAACCAATAATAATTTACACGTAATGTACCATAACTAGACCCATTTCTCCACTGGCTTAGTGAGTGGGTGAGCCGTTCAGACCTGGAGGTCCCAGGTTCCATCCCTGGTCTGTGTTGCTTATCTGCTCTCAGCAAATGTGGCAAGTAGGGCACTGCACTTTGCCTTAGTGTCTCTGGGTTGGGATGGGGAAAAATATCAGCCAGGGTTTCCACTCCAGACTGCTGCCTGGTGAGCTCTGATGGAAATGCGTACGTGTATTTGTTGGTTGTTGGGTGAGAACAGAACTGGGATCAGCTGTGATGCCCTCTGTGCTCCATCAGCTCACTGACACTTGATGTCAAGCTCCACACACGAATGATGGCCACTTAAGCAAGGTAGTGATGAGTGCCCATGGAACTGTTGCCCAGGCAGGAGAAAATGCCTTTGGGAGAAGAGGCGAGAAAATTAAGCGGAATTTTTTTAAAAAATGCAGTAACTCTTAACACGGTGTAATTTCAGGGTTCAGATAATGAACATAAATGGTGACGGGTATGTTGTAATCTGATTGAATCCTGCATAGTGGAGAATAGTACATAACACAAAATATAGTCAGATAAGAAGGGCATTTGATATCAATTTGGAGCAATACTGATAATCTGTAATACAAATGGTTTTTTTTATAACCTAGTGACAGATGTGTAAAAGAGTGGTGAGTTTAAAGCACTCTTTCTTTGTGCCTCATTGCAGGTTCATGAACGGGCCCATACAGGAGATCGGCCGTACCGGTGTGAGCAGCCAGGCTGTGGAAAAGCATTTGCTACAGGTAATGGCTGAAACATTTACGATGTAGAAAGTCAGGTTTATATCACAGAAAAAGTAAAACAATACACTGGGAAAATTGTGTCGAATTAGTTGAGTTGTAAATTGTATTTTTCAGTATTGAAAATAATAAGATTGGGACATATATGGTGTGGATCTTAATCTCCAGTTAAAATGAGATGGTTTTGACTGCCCTCGTGCCTCAGCAGGTTTATCGATTGAGCAGTTGAGTCGTGCAGATGAGGAAGATCGCAGGTTCGATCACTGGTTTGTGCTGAGTTAGCTAATCTCAGCAGGGTGATGGTAGGGGTACTGCAACTGGTCTCCGTGCCCTGGGGTAGAAAGGGACAAGTCATCCACGTTCCCGCTCTCGATGGCTACTGGGTGACTGACCCCTGCTGGAATTGTGCATGTGTGGACATTAGGTGAGGACCGGGTCAGACTCTGCTATGATGTTCCTGTGATTCAGTAGCCTGGAGATGCTCACTGTCGAGGCTCACACATGATGATAGCCACTTGAACGAGATGTTGGAGAGTGACCGGTGTCCGTGGAAGCACGCCTCAGCAGGGAGTCAGCGCCATCAGGAGACTGGGGAGGGGGGAATCAGAAAGAAACAAAATTGATGGAGGGGCTTTACGATGTCCACATTTTTTCCCATCCATTGCTTAAATTATTTAGCTTCGCCTGTGACCAGGGATGCTGAGGAAAGGCCTATTCTTGCCCTCTAAGTTTTTTGTCTCCCTCCCTTCCTATCAGCAAGTGCCTTGTCTCCACTTGTCACCGCCTCTGACATCTTGACCCAGATGGATAATTTGTGATGAATTTCAAATTCTGCACCCCAACATTCTGGACAAATGTGTTGGTACAGTAGGTCACAGGACTACCTGAGACTATTTTTTAAATTAATTAGTGATTTGCATGAATATATATGACCCTGAACCTCCTGGAACTTTAGGAGAATGAGACAACCTTGCTTTCCTCCTTTGTTGCAATCCCTCTTTTGGACATACTCTCTTCCCCATTTGAGCTCTTCCTTTTTCTCCTTCTGTCTTACTTCCATGATCCCACCTGAGGTGCTACACCATTGGTCATTTTGTGTGAGATGTTCTGCTGGTACTTAATTTTAGTTCAGGTGAGAGAAATAATTCCATGAAATTTAAACTTGATGTGTGATTTTCGTTCAATTCCAGGTTATGGATTGAAAAGTCACACCAGAACGCACACGGGAGAAAAGCCATACAAATGCCCTGAAGACACATGTAATAAAGCATTCAAAACATCAGGAGACTTACAGAAACATATTCGAACTCACACAGGTAGGGTAATGGCTCTATAGTACGTACATAGACCATTATACTTTCAGTATATGAATTATAATGTGTCACACTTTTTATTTGTATTTGTAGCTTTGACTTGATTTAGAATAGAACATATAATTTGCCGTCAGTCATTTGTTACAATTGGCCTTACTGTGCCTAGGCTGGGCAGGGCTCACTCCTGATCACTTCCCAGTGACTTGGTGTTGAAAAGTCCTGTAAGTGCGGACATCAGGCGAGATCAGGTGAGGCTTCCACAGCTGAACAGCCTGCCAACACTCATTGTGCAGCTTCACGTGTAAAGAATGACCAGTTAGTGGGAGGTACTGGAAGGTTGTGGGCAGGCACAGAATCATACCACCCCCTCAATCATCACCACCTGGAGAAGGGCAAAGAAAATGGGAGAATATCTTTGTGGGATATGAAATGTTAAGAATTTAAAAAGAGACATTTGGTAACAAAAGAAATGATTTTGATACTATGCTGGAGTTTTGCTGTAAGCCATCTCTTTGTTTAGACACAGATCAGCAAACAGCTTACACAACTTCTGGAGCAGACCATCTATAAATGGTGGCCGAGTGCCCAGTGTTAATAACGTCCACATTTCTCACTGGTATTAATTAAGATGCAGTGCTGAAAGATGGTGCAAATGATTGCTTTGTTTGACATTATTTATTATTATTTGGAGTTGGATCCTGATCCAGCCAATGCCAAGAGATGTTATCCTTGGATAACCATTTGTATAAACTTCAGATAAAATATAACCAATTTGTAAATCCTTGTGTTGCAGCTCCTTTAATTATTTATTCAACCATTCAAGATAAATAAAAATAACTCTCAGTACTAACAAAAGCCAATATTCTACTTAAAAGCAATTGCACTTCTAAAATATGCTGCTGCCATAACTTTATTGCAAACAATTCATGTGCTGGCCATTGAAAATGAGGAATATTATTTACCTGGATTAGGATTTTGCTTGAATTAGGAACTCTACAGATATATTTTCCCACTTTTCCACCTTTTACACGCATTACAACAGCAACTACCCTTCAAAAGTACATCATTGTCTGCAAAGCACTTTGGGACAGCTTGAGGCTGTGAAAGGCACTGTATAAACGGAAGTTGGTCTTCAGGTCCCGCTGAGTCCATACACTGGGCCTGAACATTGAACACAGGCAGGAAGGCAGCCTGTGGTTATGTTACTTAGATATGTACAAAAGCAACTAATAGTGACTTGGTCCTTCCTTCATTCCCACCCTCAAGGGGAAGAACCCAGCTCCTGTGCTGCATCTCCTTAAAGCGGCAGTGAACTCACCATATGGGAAATCGTTGGGGTTATAATTACGTATTCTATGATTGTGTAATACGCGGAGTCAGGAATTGTAAACTGTTGGGAAAGAATGGGAAGGTAGGGCTAGGTACTGTGCCGTTGCATGTTCGGTACTGAATGTGGTTCAGTATTTGAAGCCGTATATCCAGTCACAATTCACAATGGTACAATATAGCTAGAAGTGCATGTTGTTTGTTTTTTTAATTTAGCTTTACCCCCTCCTCCTAGCTGATTTCCCAGTAGCTTTAATATGCCTTGTCAAAGCAGTCATTCTTCATATGTGACTCTGGATTTTTGACCATTGGCTGTGTGACCATGGTGGAGGGAGGTGGGGATCACCGCTAAGCCCAGTCATTCACTCGCCTAATTCTACAAGAGTCACACTGCATGGTGATCAGGAGTGGAAAACCTTGCTTGATCTTGTCCATTCCTACTCTGGAGTCATTGAGGCCAACTGCACTACCCCCTCCATTGTCCCAGCTAAGATCAACTAATTCAGGGATCAAACCTGGGACCGTGTATGATTCCATACCATAGCATACTGTACATTTACTCACTCAGCCTTCAGGGTGCCCTGAGTAAATCACCAAAATGGCTGCTGTGTACGTAATTTGGCAGTAAATTAAAAAATTTAGTTTTAGGTTTTCTTTTGCCCAAGTAATATTGTGTCTGCTTTTTCTAACAGGCGAACGACCTTTCAAGTGTCCATTTGAGGGCTGTGGCCGCTCTTTTACCACTTCTAATATCCGTAAAGTTCACATCAGAACGCATACAGGAGAGAGGCCATACATCTGCTGTGAACCGGGCTGTGGTCGAGGGTTTGCTAGTGCAACTAACTACAAGAACCACATGAGAATTCACACAGGTAAATTGCAGTGTTGAAAGCAGTAAAGCTAAAGTAATTTATACAGCCAACTCTGATGGAGCATGTAGCAGATTGAATTGAGTGAATAGATATCTCGTTTCCCATGAGATTGTATTTTCGATTAAACTGTTATGGTAAGGGGTGAAATTACAATGTGTGACAGCGCACAATTTGCATTAATGCATTTTTGTATGAAATTCCTTTGCTATTTTAAAGGAATAATTTAATGGAATCTGTTTTAAATGGATTAGCATCTTTGCTAGAACAAGGGTCAAAGGAATTTCATATGAGTGTGTTAGCACGTTGATATGTTAATGTTGCACAATGGATTTTGAAAGCTTTTGTGGCGTGTTTGCATCTGTGCTTGTTTCATATGAAAAGGCTGTGTGTATTTTGATTCAGATTCTACAAAACATTACAAACCTGATGTTTACATCAGGTTGTGGGTTCAAGTCCCACTCCAGAGACTTGAGCACCAAAATCTAGGCTGACACTTCAGTGCAGTACTGAGGGATTGCTGCACTGTCAGAGGTGCCGTCTTTCAGATGAGACATTAAACCAAGGCCCCATCTGCTCTTTCAGGTGGATGTAAAAAATCCCATGGCACTATTTCGAAGATCATCAGGGGAGTTATCCCCGATGTCCTGGCCAATATTTATCCCACAATCAACATCACTAAAACAAATTATCCGGTCATTATCACGTTGCTGTTTGTGGGAGCTTGCTGTGCACAAATTGGCTGCTGTGTTTCCTACATTACAACTGTGACTACACTTCAAACTGTACTTCACTGGCTGTAAAGCGCTTTGGGACATCCGGTGGTTGTGAAAAGCACTATATAAATGCAAGTCTTTTTTAAGGAAAGAATTTGAGGAATACAGTATTTATGCTTTGAAACATCAATACTTCCCACCCGTATAACTGTTGTGCTCTCAGCCATGCTGGCATAACAACAAAAAGTGTTAATGAGCATCTTTTTGTTTGTGTAACTGAACCTTTATTGTGCAATATCTAGAAAATGTTGGTTGCTGTCTTGGGTTTTAGATGTTCATAAAAACATGGACATACCGTATAAAATTTGGTGTTGATTGACGAAACTCTTTTAAAATATGATGGCATTTTAATGAGCCACCAGAAGCTGCTTTTATCACAGTAGCGAGAGCAAATGTCCCTCCCATAAACATTACTCTAGTTTCGAGCAAGTACCGTTGTAGATTGTCAGGATTCTGCCAATTGAGACACACTCTGGCCTTCATTCTGATTCTGCTTTAGAATCGGACATCAATTGCTTGTGTTTGATAGTTGAAAGAGGCATTCATTGCCCAAAGTATTAGAAGTTGAGTTTAGTGCAGGCACCATCTGGTGGAGCACTAAGCTATACACTCCAGAAGAGCCCAGGTTCAGAGCCCAGTGTGCGCTGAATTGGCTGATCTCAGCTGAGGCACTAACATTGGGTCAGCAATTGTTGCGGGGTGAGGGGGGAGGTATGGAGAATCAGCCAGCGTTCCAGCTTCTGGCTGCTATTCAGCAATTCTTGCTGCAAGGGGTACATATGTGCACATATTTCCGCTCCGAGCACCTGTGGAACCACAACCCAGCAACAGTTGGGATCTCCAGGAGAGAAGGACAGGAAACCGGGGTGAAGAAAGGTGAGTCTAGTTTGGAGGGAATTAGCATTTGAACATGAAGCATTTTTTCAAAATTAGGATTGAGCTGCGTAGTTTATTTTTATTCGTCAACTTCAATGAGCTTGAGTGATTTATAAGCAATTTGACACATTGCAATCTGTAACAAATAAAATATGTTAATTGTTAAAAAGACGAGAAATAAAGGCTCTTGTGTTTTGATTGTGGTTGGAAAGTTTAGATCTTGCCTGACTGACTTTACTTATCCTCAGGAGAGAAGCCTTATGTTTGTACAGTACCAGGCTGCTTGAAACGTTTCACCGAATACTCCAGCCTGTATAAGCACCACGTGGTCCACACACATTCCAAGCCATATAACTGCAACCACTGTGGAAAGACGTACCGGCAGACCTCCACGTTAGCTACGCACAAACGCACTGCACATGGTGACATGGAAGCAACAGAGGAAAGTGAGCAGGCCTTGTTCGAACAGCAACAACACCAGCAAGGTAGGTACCTTAAGTACAATCAGTGCAGTCTCTCTGGTAGTGTTTTTATGGTTTAAGAAATCTTCCCATGAAGAGTGATGACTACAACTGAAGTGACCCATTAGCTCTAACGATGGAGTGTTTAAACACTTGGAAAATCAATGGACAGGTCTCCGTCTTTGCTCTAATGGACAATAAAAGAATCCACAGTTTTTGCAGTTACCTGTGACTCCTGTAGTTGGCCATGTAAAAGGACTTTCAATGCTATAAGTGTTGCACCTTGCCTGTCATAACGCCCACTGTGAGTGGCCTGCAAGGTTAAAAAAAATTGCTTTGAGTTTGCATGCAGTTGCAGGCTTGAGCCACCAGGTGGTACTGCAGACAAATTCCGCCCCCAATACTAATGGAGTCCCGCAGGGATCTGTGTTAGGACCACTGCTCTTCACGAGCTATATTGTCTAGATCACGTGCAGTGACATGAAGATTTGTGCTAGTGTTAGGACCCTCAATGAGAAAAAGAGACTAGAACCTGATCTAGATGCGATGGGGGAATGGGCCTGCATCTGGCGGATGTCATTTAATTAGATAAGTGTAGTGTCATGCATATGGGTAGAATTAATGCCAAGCAGGTATATACCATGCTGGGTAAGACTGTGGAGTGGGAAAGGCACCTAGGAGTTACAGTACATGAGTCTCTGAAGGTGCACGACCAGTGCCAAGAGGGTATTGTGAAGACAAATGGAGTACTAGGATGTATAGTGAGGACGATCTATTATTAAACTAAAATAACCAAGTGTCCTTGTACTGGACCCTGATTAATCCTAATCTGAGCTAATGAGTCCAGTTTTTGTCATCTCGCATGGTGGGTGATATAGAGGGCCTGGAAAATATTCAAACAAGGGCCATTAGAATGAACCCTAGTTTAATAGCCCTTAGTTATCACAGGCTTAGAGAGCTGGGGCTTTTTACACTAGAAACAATTAGACTTCGGCGAGATTTAATTGAAGTATTTAAAATGTTGAAGGAACGAGACTGTGTCAGTGTGGACTGACTATTTGAACTAGACAGGTTAGGGAAAACAAGTGGTCATTCATGCGTATAAGTTATGTAAGCATAGAACTAGGTTAGATGTCAGGAGGTTTTTCTTTACGCAGAGGGTTATTGACACTTGGAATAAGTGTGGATTTGCTGCAACTGTTCAAAAAGAAGCTAGACAAGATCCCTGCTGTGGCTAATATCACTGCATACAAAGGGTAGGTGGGGTATTGGGTCTGTACCTCATGGTCACTGTGGCCTCCTGAACTCGTTTTGATTGCCTTACAGAGTTAGAGAGGGTTTTCCCAGATATTTTTCTTTGAATTGGCCTAGGGTTTTTAAAATCATTCTTTACCTCTCCGAGGAGATTACATGGCTGCTGGTGGGGGTGAACACCAAGGGTCAAGGTGCTTAGTTGCATCATTACTGTTTGGGACAGGCTTGATGGGCAGCATTTTGTATGTAGATTAGGGTGACCGGGAGAGCATGGAGAGGTAAATGTGTGGACAGTGACTGAAAGAGCAAGTGACAGACAGAGATATAGTCATCAGGGTAGATTCAGATCATTGTGGGAAAGTGAGATTTGTGAGACAAAAGATAGTATGTGGAGGGAAGAGAGAGACACTGACTCAAAGAAGTCATGGTGACAGAATGAGCAATTCGCAAAGATCAGATGAGGAAAGGATTCAATGAAAGCAATGCATTGGGAGACCTACTAGTGTGTGTAATATATATTTATATTGCAGGCTATTGTATGCTAAAAATGATGAGTGGTCTCGGGATCCTAAAAATACTGCACCAGTAGGTGGCTCTGTAACGGTAACGTTATGTGACTTATTAATTACAATGGGGCCAGACCTAAAGTCTGCTGAGAGCCCCGAACTAAAGACAAAGGAATCGCAACCATTAGCCTTAAATCTTAATAAATACACACAAAGATATTATAGATCCTGGTGCCTCCATCGGCTGCTGCATAATTCCATACTTTCTGCCCCGCGGGCTGTGCCTGGCCACAGTCTCGGCTCCTGATGCAGCCACCCCTCGAGGTGGGCATGAAACAAATGGAAGTTGACCAAAAAGGTGCCAAGAGCGAGAGCGGATAATTGAAGTACACAAGTAGGACTCTGTCAAGATACAGCAGTTTTAAATGAGTTAGTTTACTTTTATAATGTTCCTGTTTCATACGATTTTTCTTTTTGTCACTAAGTATTTTCTCTTTGTTGTGGGAAGATAATTGAAAATGAAGTCAAATTTACCTGCTAAGCTCATTGAGGACTTTTCCCCCTCAACAGTTTTCCTTCTTCAGATCCTTTTTAGGATTATTATTTCACTGACCTGTACATGCACTTGGGTCAAACTCTCTGTCTAATTGACGTGAATGGAAATGGTACGCTGAGATTCTGTGGTCGAATCTTGAATGAAAATCAACAAAATTAACCTCTTGTAGCCACTAGTTTTAACTGTAGCTTTACGTTTTCTGAATGTATGTGCTGATGACGTGCTTTTTTTGTATTTGTGTTTAACCGGGTCTCTCTAATCCCATATATTTCATTCATTCTTAGCCACAGTTATTGAACCTGCATTGAAAAGGCCGCGCATCACGTACCTCTCGGGGGTTGACGGTGATGGTGGAATTCCTACCCAGGTTACCATGGTAACCCAAGATGGGCTGGGATCTCAGGTAGCACTTATATCACAGGATGGCACTCAGCAGGTATGAATAAAGCCCGGATGGTTGGGCTATATGGTGATTTATTCTCCTACCCCTAATATCAATTCAGTGTGTTTAAGATGCCGGGTGAAAAGTGAATACAAAATAAACATTCTTTTAAAGTTTTTTTTTTAACAAACTTTCCTTCTCCTTAAGGTTTTGCCTATTTAGGGAGTATGTTTCCACTAGTGCTGCCTGTCCTCTGATACCTTGCTCAGGTAGCCATCCATCATCTGTGAGCCCCAATGGTGAGCACTGACAGGCTATTTGGTCAACGAGGGCATCACAGCCAAATCTGAGTTCTGTTTGATGCCAGCACACTTGCATTTTCCACCAGGAGCCATTTAATAGCAATCAAGAGCAGGAAAGCTGGCTGATGTTTTGCTCCTTAATCCAGCAGTCTGAGACCAATTGTATCCCCAGCAGCTTCTCCAACTGATCTCAGCAAGGACTGGGGATCGACCCCGAGACCTGCTCCGTGTAGCTCAGTACCACAGCGGGTGGTGGCTATACCCACTAAGCCATCTAAGGAGAAAAATAAACATTTTTAAGGTTGTTTGTTCACTGTTAGAAATGTGGAGGTGTGCTATTGCAAGTCTTCCAAAGATGCTCAATACTATTAGTAGCAGAACTGTGCATAGGGTTGTAAAATCATTATTGAAATACCAGGCAAATTGATTTAAAAATACCTACTTTTTTTGGGGAGGTACAAAATAGACTGTTGTATTATGCCGCTATAGTTAAACCCTTCTTTCACAAAGAATCATAGAAAATTATGGCACAGAAGGAGGCCATTCGGCCCGTGCCAGCCAACAAAGAGCTATCCAGCCTAATCCCACTTTCCAGCCGAATCCCACTTTCCAGCCTAATCCCACTATCCAGCTCTTGGTCCGTAGCCTTGTAGGTTACGGCATTTCAAGTGCATATCCAAGTACTTTTTAAATGTGATGAGGGTTTCTGCCTCTACCACCCTTTCAGGCAGTGAGTTCCAGACCCCCACCAACCCTCTGGGTGAAAAAGGTTCTCCTCAACTCCCCTCTAAACCTCCCGACCAATGACTTCAGTCAACAACTTGATAACTGATTAATCATTAACACTACTGGGTAGAGCCAGTATGGAAACATTTTTGTAAGTTCGAAATGTTTATTATCATTTTGCAATAGCCAATCCTGGATGTTCCTAAAAGAATAACGTTGTTAATTGCAGGTTAGTCTATCGCATGAAGACTTGCAGGCTCTGGGAACAGCTATCACCATGGTAACTCAGGATGGTACTACAATTGCTGTACCCACACACGAGGGTGACCTCACAGGGTCATCGGGTGCGCATACAGTTACCATGGTGACGGCAGATGGTACAGAAGCACAGCAGGTATGTCATGGCTTGCATCATTACTATCGTTAATTGAGATTGCAGATAATCAAAAATGTTCCAAATATGTATTGTAATTAATTGCTAATCCTTCTAATCAATTTTATCTTTAAAAAAAATCTTTTGAATTAACTTTTTAATGAAGCAGCATAAGGGAAGAGCACTAAGCGTTAAAAAAAAAAACTTTTTAAGGAAAGCAGTATGAAGAGTGAATGTCACTAACATCGATCTTAGTAAGAGCTTGACTTTCCAGAATCAAAAGAAATTATTGCTAAGTATTTATCAATGTATTTCAGATTTTCCAAAGTTTGATTTGACTTACTTGATGTCCAATATGGTGCATGAATAGGGAATAGATGGGTTGGTGAAAAAGAACTCTGCCCATTCACTTCAGGGAATTGGGCTTGATTCCACCTCAGGCTATTGAGATGAAAGACTACACTCACTGCCAACTGTAAGGATCCTTCCAATGAGTCTAGGTTATCTCAACCCAGTCTTTAGTTCATTCCTCAAAAGTGACCCCAGTTCAGTGGTAAATTGACAGTTTTACTCAAATTATAGGATGCCTTGCATGGGATGCAAAATGGAAGGTCCACACTGTTAAGGCAGTGTAGTGGGAGCTTTACTTTGCATCTAACATAGGAACAGCAGTCGGCCATTCTGATGTGCGCACCTGGTCCTGTCTTTAAGTAGGTGAGTTTCAGCTGTGTCAACTTGGAGGGGTCGGACAGCGTAGCTGAACTGAGGGGTGCCTTTCTTGTACTACTCAAATACATCTCCTATTGGGTTCTGATGGCCTTCATGGAGATGCTCATGGGCTGGAACCCCTCAACCAAAAAAGGTTGTGTAATTGGGGGTGGGGGGGAAATGGGGGCAACTAGGACAATGTCACTAGCCAAAACAACACATTCCTTTTGTACGTGTTAGTTTATTTTCTAATAGATTTTTAAATGTTGTATGCACAACTTGTTTCTATAAAATGGAATGAAACTAATGGATTGATAAAGTTTATACAGTGGACAGGCTTTACTTGCCTTCATTTGTGAACCTTTTTTTTGCCAGGTTGCTATAGTGACATCAGATGGGATGGTAACTGGGGACTCGGCTTTAGCAGCTCTTCATGCAGCGGAAGTGGTGCAGCACCATCAGCAAGTAGCATTAGTAGCAACTGCGAATGGTACACAGATAGCAGTACAGGTGGGTAAGTGTGATGCTTCAAAATGGATAATATTTCTGTATCCAAGACTGCAAGACCATGTGTGAAAAACAGCACAGACAGACATAAACCATAAAACAATTGAAGGCTATTTCTTCCAGTGAATCCACTCTGAGACCAGGTATGATTAGCACTGCCATGGTATCTCCCTAACTTTCTTTTAATCTCCTGATGGAGATGAACAACTACAGGTGAAAGCTCCAAGAAGAGGTCAAGGTTGTTCCTTGACCCCAAGGGAATTTGAACAACAAAACAAACAAACCTCAACCTAATATTCCCCAGAGGACATCTCCATGGTTGCAGCAGGACTGGGGCCATCGTCTTCTGCAGAGTTAACTTAATTTGAAGAACAGAATAAATCAAACTGCTACATGGGAATGCAATTTATGGGAATATTAACATGCTACATGGGAATTTGTTAATTTTGCCATAAATTGTAATATCTTGTTGGGTAACAGTTGCTAAATGCTTAATTTTTTTTTACTGCTGGGGCACATTTACACAACCGAAAGTAAAATCAAACTGGTCGTCATCTTTCACATCTACTGTATTTGTTTAGTGTACTGAATGTCTGACTATGGTTAAGGTTTCGGAATCAGACTCTATTCATGACGTTAGTGGTAGTAAGCCAGGTTTTTGGGGGCAATTTCATTAGCGAATGACATTCTATGTGACTGTGACGGTGGTAAACTACCCCTCCTCATCCTTGACCTACCTGCAGCCTTCGACCCAGTTGACCACAGCTTCCTCCTCCAATGCCTTTCCTCTGCCATCCAGCTGGGTGGGACTGCCCTTGCCTGGTTCATTCTTATCTATCGAATCGTAGCCAGAAAAATCACCTTCAATGGCTTTTCTTCCCACTCCCGCACCGTTATCTCTCAAGTCCCCCAAGGATCTATCCATGGCCCCTTCTATTTCTCAACTACATGCTGCCCCTCGGCGACATCATCCAAAAACACAATGTCAGGTTCCACATGTACGCTGACGACACTCAGTTTTATCTCACCACCACCTCTCTCGACCCCTCCACTGTCTCTGATTTGTCAGACTGCTTGTCTGACATCCAGTATTGGATAAGCTGAAATTTCCTCCAACTAAATATTGGGAAGACTGGAGCCATTGTCTTTGGTCCCCTCCACAAACTCCATTCACTGGCAACCATTTCCATCCCTGGCAACTGTCTGAAGCTGAGCCAGACCATTCGCAACCTTGGTGTTGTGTTTGACCCTGAAATGAGCTTCCGACCACATATCCGCTCCATCACCAAGACTGCCCACTTCCACCTCCGTAACATCGCCCGACATCGAACCTGCCTCAGCTCATCTGCTGCTGAAACCCTCATCCATGCCTTTGTTACCCCCCCTACATAAACTTGTGCTCATCCAGAATTCTGCCCGTATCAACTCTCACCAAGTCCCGTTCACCCATCACCCCATTGTTTGCTGACCTACACTGGCTCCTGGTCCAACAATGCCTCAATTTTCAAATCCCTCTATGGCCTCGCCCCTCCCTATCTCTGTAACCTCCTCCAGCTTTAACGAACCTTCGCAATATCTGCGCTCCGACAATTCTGGCATGTTGGGCGTCCCTGATTTTAATCGCGCGGCCATGCTTTCAGCTGCCTTGGCCTTAAGCTCTGGAATTCCCTCCCTAAACCTCTCTACCTCTCTGTGGAAGATGAACTGAACCCGAGTATTACTTGATCCTAGAATTACTCCTACAAAAAATATTACATTTGTAGAAGCGTTCACAGATCATGCTTTGACCCTTCCTATAGACCAAATACTTTTTCTGCTCTCTCTTTCCTTCCTGATTTGCTTGTGCACATGCAGGTGGAAATGTCCCAAGCAAAATATAAAACGAGTGTTTAATATATTTTGATCCAGGGTTGTATACAGACAGAAAGAATCATCAAGGAAGTAGAGCGGATAAGTTTGTACAGATGAAGTAAATTGCGTGCAACACTTTGAATTTGTTTTGCACTCTTTTGTTTGTTGTTTACCTTTGACTGGGATTGAGTTTTTCTCTTGGTGCTGTCATGCTGTTTCTTCTGTTGCTGTTACTTCTCTTGCTGCTCTTTTCTATCTGCTGCTGTTTCTTCAGCTTCTTTATATTTCTTTGTCATGTGCTCTCCAGACCCATTCTGGTACTTGCTGTGGAGGACGATGAGGTGGGTTTACAACGGCTGGAAGTGGGAGCAGTAATTATCATGACCTCAGTTTTGAAAAGAAGGTAGCACAGAACTATAAAGATCAGCAAGGTTTGGTATGACCTTACCAATAATCACAGCTCCCATTAAATGTGGAAACCCTGATAGATCTGGGAATGTAGTCTCTTTTCTAGTGATTAGTTGCAAAGTGGTTCATCTTGAAACTTGTGGAAAAAACAGTACGTCATTCTGGGACGTGTATCCCTGTTACTTCACTTCCTACTTATTACATTTTTGGCCTGGCAAGTTAAAGTGACAAACGATTTTGTTGAATTTTTCTTACTTGCAGTGAATCCCTTATTACACCAGGGCTGCCAGTCTTGTGTATCTGTAATGTATAACTCAAAATACGTGTAAATGAGAACATTTATTTTAATGAATATGAAAGCATGGCATATGAAAGGTTGCCTTTAATTCTTGAGTTTCCTGTTTTTAATTTTTTTTAAGCGTTTTTCAATCTATCAAAAAATAAATGTACAGCAGCTGGTTGAGATGATGTGCTGTTACATTAGTATATTTAACAATGGAATTGAAAATATTTGAGGAACAGCTTGTTTGTTCATAGACCAAAGTATACATTCCAACTAGGGTAAAGGAGAGTTTAATGCAATCCCCCCATAGTATCTATCTCGATTTATGTGTGGGAAACACTCGCTGGCACCAATATGTTCCTTAACCCCCAAGGAAGGTGACCTTATAAGTGGTAAACTGCCTTCTGATTATCGATAACCACACAGACTTCACTGACTGCTATGTGAAGAATTTGGACAAGCTAATTTGGACACACTGGTTGATTCTACAGTAACTAAAGTAAATATTGTCACAGGCAGGTGGAGGGTATATTTTTTCTCTGGGATAATGATAACCCTGTTCAGAAAAGATTGCTGCCTTCTGCTGCGGGGCAAGGTTCCTGAATGATATCCAAACCGAAAGGGAGGGTTGATTGATCAGATTGATCGGAGCAGATGAATATTTTAGAAAGCTACATACAGCCTCTTACAGCTGTCAAAGCTATTGCATAACATTGACTCCAGTAGTTTCAGTAGTAACAGCAATTGGGTACAAGGTCATTATTTTTAATCTCTAAAATAAATTAATTTTAGAGCCGGGAAGATGATTGGTACCATAATAGTGGATACCATAACACTTGCGTATTGTTTAATCATATCCGCAGGACGTCACAAAGTGCTTCACATCTCATGAGTCACTTTTGAAGTGCAGTCATTGTCGTTTGTGCACAGCAAGGTCTCGCAAACAGTAAATGAGATCAATGGCCAGTTAGTTGAGGGAAGAACATTTGGCTAGGACCGATTGCCACAGTAGTGGCATTAAGCCTCTCTTATAAAATAACTTGTACAGTTTAGAAAGATTAACCACGAGTGTATTGTTTAAATCACCAGAAACCCAGTGCCTCACCACACCTGCTGATTTTGTGACTCCCCCCCTTTTCATTATTTGTCTCTTTAGTTGGAGGAACAGCAGACGTTGGAGGAAGCTATTGGCATGGCAACAGCAGCAATTCAGCATGAAGGAATGACACAGGATACAGTTCTGACAGATAATGGCCAATGAAAATGGGGACCAGGAAACAAGTGCCACATGCAGGAATGAATGAACTGTGGTTTGCTACCTAGTACTGTCCAATAAAATCCTGGGAACCAAACATAAACTACTCACAGACTAAATCAGTCTATTCTCAGGACTAATAATTTACTGTGTGTATGTTGATCTCAACTCAGGTGATTTTACACAATATGGTAAGGGTTTTATGATCAAAAGGAGTTTTAGAGCTGCTGTGCTGATCGATAGACTTGCGGATTTACTTGTACAGTATAAGATATAGTTTTATTGAAATTTCCATAGTTTTGCTTTTTATTGAAGATGAAATGTTTACTGAAACTGGTGTAGGGTTGGTTTCTGTACAGAGTTGGAACAAGCATCAGGCTGGGCATTTTAATGGCAATCAGTGACAAGTTTTCAGAATGTGTGCGCTGCATTTTGAAGTCCAGGACTTGATGCTATATGAACCTGTATATGTATATATGAAAATAAATTTTGAAAACTGTGCTTAGTTGTTGACCTTTGTGACAATTCCTGAGTTGCCTTTTAACAGCAGCATTATGCAGCATTTGGTGATTTGTTATCGGCTTTGTGAGGGTTAATGTTGGCTCTGATCAGACATCCATTACTACGCCCTCTTAAAAATCAAGGCCGAATTCTCCTGCCTGCGGTAATGTTGCTGCTCGTGCCAGTATGCTAATTCTGGCAGTAAAATCTTGCTTTTGGTGTAATTAAAAGTTTGCGATCTTTGTATTGAATTAAATGCAGCCATACTGGATTGCCACAGAATCAGGGAAATAACAATTAAACCACCAAGTGAAGGTAAACCTGGCTGAGGTAAGTCAAGCTTCCATTTCCCATAATTGTTCTGCGCGCTTAAAATGTGTAGGGGTGTTAATCTTGCATGTTGTTAGACCAATACTGAGTCACAAATCTTCCGTCTGTATCCATACGAAGCTGGTTTATAGATCTATAGGAACTTGTTAACATAGATGAATAACAAAGGAGTTTCTGTTTTTTTGAAACTATGGATGAAAACTTCAAGAAGTTATGCTCGAGCCAAAGGGGCAATAACCAGTATGGCACAAATGGACATCCCAAGCTATCCAACTGTTTCTGTGAAATGTCTGGCACAAGACAAGTGACCATCAACATAAATTCAGTGAGGGAATGAATTCCAGAAGGAAAAGACATAGCATCTGTATTGGAACATTCTAAAAAATGAAAGTGCAGGACACAGGGCCATCTGTTTGTTTATTTTACATTTTGATTTAATTTGAAATCATAACCAATTTTTCAGCATCAAGCAGAAAGCTTCTGGATAAGTCTTCAACAAAAAAAATACATTATTGATATTTTTTCATAGCCAGAAATAAAGATTAGAAGCCAATATATAGCTACTAGTTACCATTGTTGTACTTGTTAACAGTTTTGCTTGTTATACACATTGAGGAGCCTGCACACAGTCAGCTGGATAAAAGATACAATACATCAGCCACAGTGTCATTATAAACTGACCAACCACCTGTCACATTGGCGATCACCTGACGTCAACGAGCTCTAACTGGTAACAAACGGCCTTGAGCTGCACGGGGGAGAATGGTAGGTTGTGGACCAATGTAGTTATGAAACTGACAGAGAACCACCTCCTTTGCACAATGAGACAAGGATGTAGCATCAGAATGGAGAGCTGCTGGACTTGAGCCATTTTGGTGCCTCGAGCTTGTGCGGAACTTTGTCTCCCAGTGTCTTGAGGCATAGGATGGGGAGAGATTGAGCAGCCGACAGTGGCTGACAAATGACTTCATATTTTCCACGTGCAAGCAACTGAGATGTCATTATCTTTTGTGAAGCGGGGCAGTGAAGGATCCTGCAAGTGCGGCTTGCTCCCTCTCAGGTTTTGTTTCTTATTGCCTACGTTGCACTACATGAATTCTGGCTGGCCTTTCCTAGTGCCAGTAGTATCTGCCTCCCCCACTTCTTCCCTCTCATTTTCATCCTCTGCTTTCTGAGACAAGATAAGGGCTCTTTTTAAGAGGAATGCGCCATGGATAAAAATGTAAATCAATTAACTGCGAAGATACGAACATTTGATTTATGAGCATGTAACTTTAGACCATTGCATCATTTGCAAAGTTCACTTGTTTCGGGAAAAGACTGCTGGTTTGATTCTGAACTCTGCTGTTTACATATAAAGCTTTCTGCAGTGCAGACAAAGAGCACGAACATTATTACAGGTGCAATAGTGTAGTGGTTATGGTACCACCAGAAGTCGTGAGTTCAAATCCTGCCATGGCAAGTTGTGAAGTCGAATTCAATAAATCCTGGTAATTTGTGGACTAGCACCAGAAAAATGGAAGCTCTTTGATCGTTGTAAAAAAAAAACAACTGGTTCACTAATCTCCTTCAGGGAAGGGAACCGGCCACCTCTACCTGACCTACATGTGACTTCAGTCCGACACTACATTGACTTTTAATGTGGCTTAGCAAGTCATTCAGCTGTACAAACAATTGCTACGAAGCAGAAGCCCCACTAGCACCTCTCATTAGAAGGCCTTCTTAGAGCAAATAGGATTAGGCAATAAATGTGGCCTTCCCAGTTTCACCCACATTTCAAGAACAAATTAAAAAGTCAAATAGTTGTTCATGTGCTGTACATTGGTACCCATTTGCATTAGTTTAAAGTACATTTGGTCAGTATTTTCAAACTGTTGGGTGACACAATATAATGAATAATATTAAAAACAGCTTGGCAGAATCAGTGGTGTTCTCACCCAACTTATAGCCACCAACCCCCTCCAAAAACTTAATGAAAAGGAAATTCTGGCGTGTAATCCTTAATAGACTCGGGGGTCTCAGAGTCGGCAGTCCTTCTGCCAGCCTTGTGCAGTCTTCTCCTTGACCGTCTCTTGATATTCATGGACTTTTTTATTCTAACATTGTACCACGTTCCTCAGCACCTCTTCCAGGCTCTGGGGTTTGAGGATTAATCGTGCTCGAGGGATCTGCTTTTTTAGCATCTATTCCAAATTCAATTTGACCCCCTGTGTATAGATCTTGGCTTCTTGAGTTATTCGGATAGGTACCATTTTACTCAATGGTAAGCCATCATTCATACCAAATGATAAGATAAGAGGCCTAATTTCCCATTAATTATCTTGATTAAATTATATTGGTATTGGAAACACGCAGTTGCAGACCCAAGGAAGCTCAATTTGCGTACAGTGAAAACAGTAAGGTTACTGAAACACTCTGGGTTAATGTATGTTCATTCAGCTCAGTAACATGACCCAGTCAATACCCTGAAAAAGTAATGTGCAAAATATAACAAGAAATCAGAAAAAAATATACACACTGTAACTCCATCATTTGCGACTTCTAAATCTACAGTGGTGATACCTGCTCTTTATGGGCTTAGATTTATCAGCGATCACTTTTTAACTGATTTATTTTTTCCATCCTTTTCTCCCTTTTGTGAAGGCAGTGACTCATGCCGGGAAGGTACGGTGGGTGTTTGGGTAACTCACCCAAATGGCCATTCTTTGAGTGAGCCGAGACAGTGAATGTTGACGGCTTATTCTTTTCAACCATGGAAGGTATCACAGCTGAGCCAACCCTGTCCTCACTCGATGTCCACACATAGACACTCTGAGCAAGGGTCACAGGCTAGCAGGGCAGGAACCCTGGTGGGTTTTAAACCCACCACCCTCGCCCCAGCTCTCAGACACTGAAGCCATTTGTCCTGTCCCCACTGCCATCTCAGTTGACATTAGCTAACTTGGCTCTGACCAAGAGTTGAACTTGGGATCTTTCTAATCAGTATAGCTGAGTGCTACATTTAACCAGTAGGCAATCGGGAGCCGCGATCCCATTTTAATACATTGGGGGCGATTTTGCCAGCCCTGGGGAGGCGGGTATGGAGGCGGGACTGCCGGGAAAATGGCAGAATTTGGGGGTGGGTGCCCAACCCGCCTCCATGCCATCTTCCCAGGAGGCGGGTAGCCGTCCTGCGCCGGGTCCCATCTCCTTGGAGGCAGGAAGGGATTAAAGCCTATTAACTGCCTGTTAACAGGTAGTTAGTTAACAGGCAGAAAATAGGATTATCCCCTTTTTGCGGGCTTCCCGAAGGCTCCAAAACACGCCAGCTCAGCGAGGCGAGTACTGGGTCTGCGGAGGTCGGGGGCTGGGTACAAAAGTGTGCTGTCAAGGTAAGTGATGGGTGCAAGTGTGGAGAGGTGAGTATCTGAGGTAAGTGCAAAGTGTTTTAAAAAGTGTACTTACCTTTGTTTCTTCCTGCAGGCTTCAGTCGGTTTGTACACGGAGAGTCTCGGACCTCCGTGTTGCAGATTAGAGATGGCCGTCGCATTCTCAGATGCAACAACCATCTCATTTCTGTAAAAGAAAGAAGGTTGATGAGGTCTTGTATGCAAGACCTCATCAAACTGCAGAGACTGTCATTGTTTGACAGCTTCACAGAGCTGTCAAACGATAACAATTCATCTGTCAAAACTTTTTGACAGATGAAACGTCCTACGTTGACATGCTCTGCAACCGGCTTTCCCTTAATTGGCCTGCTGAGCCCACTAGGCGGGCTTAACAAGGTCAATCAAGGGAAAATAGCGTGGGTTGGCCACAAATCGATGGAGGCGGGACATCGACCCGACAAGCAACAGTCCCGCCTCCAACGCGCCCCCAGTCTCACAATCGCCCCCAACATGTTCGAATTTTGTTCTTTGAGGGGCTCTTTCATGCAATTTATTGGGGTGACAATCTTTTAAATCGGCACACGGTTGGAGTTGGGAAAATTTCAAAAAGGTTTAGAGTCGATCTATTTAGTAGAATTACTGTCATTTTTGTCACAGCCAACAATGCAAAGAAAATGTATCAAGAAATGATGCCTACCTCCATACTGCTGCCTTCAGTCCTCTAGGTGAGTGAAAATTGGACTTTAATTTGCACTTGGGATGTCACTAGACTCAAGATCCACCACCGGTGCACTGTGGCTGTAGTATGTATGATCTATAGGATGCACTGCAGCAACTCACCAAGGTTACTACACCAGCACCTCCCTCTCCTCTGACCTATTACCACTGAGAAGGACAAGAGATACAATGTTGTGGGAACACCATCACTTCCATTTGGATTATTAAATTGCAAAGATGACCCCATTATTTAATACAGGAGGGAGGTAGAAACCAGGAAACTACAGACATGTTAGATTCCAGTAGATTCCTCGCAACTATCATCAGGGACAGAGTGACTTGAGTATTTGAACAAGTATAAGCTGATCAGAGAGAGCATGGATTTGTAAAGTGTAGGTCATGTCTGACTAATCTAGTTGAATTTTCTGAGGAGGCCACAAACGTGGACAGGGGTGTGTCTGTATGGACTTCCAGAGGCTTTGATAAGGCTCCGCACAAGAGATTATTAGCAAAAATGAAAGCACATGGAATTGAGGGTAACTTTATGACATGGGGTAATAATTGGTTGGGAGATAGGAGACAGAGAATTAGGGATAAAAGGAATGCACTCTGATTGGTGGAATATGACAAGTGGTGTTCCCCATGTGCCTTAGTATTTCACCATATACATCAATGAAGGAATATAGAGTTGTATATCTAAGTTTGCCGATGACACTAAGTTAGGAGGCACAGTAAGTTGTGTAGATGGGAGCAGGAAGCTACAAAGGACCAGATGTTTTTTTCGAATGACTGGAAAAGCTTATAATGGGATGTCTAGTTTGGTTATCCATTCGATGGCGTCCTGAGATGCTGAGTGGAGAAATGAGGTGCCTCCCGCAACAGGTCTCAGTGGGCAGGTTGATGTGATGTGTTCCATGGTCTGGGACCCATGGCCACAGTCGCACTTCGGGTCGTCCCTCATCTTCCACTTGTGGAGCAGGGGCCACATCGTCCGTGCCCTGTGCGGATTGGGTTGAGCGCTGCCCACTGCCATCGAGGGAGGTCGAAGCCAGGGACCTCTGCTGTTGGGTCAGTGATGAGGTGTTGGTTCTTTATGTTGCATGCGTCCTACGATTCTGTCCATCTGGGTAGTGGCTCGATACCAGCTGCATGAATACAGGACAAGATAGATTAAGTGAATGGGTAAAACTATGGCAGATGGATTTCTATGTGGGGAAGTATGAGGTCATCCTCTGGGTACAAGAAAGACAAATTGGAATATTTTTTTAATGGCAAGAGACTAGGAACTAAAGGGAATACAAGCCAAGTTTATGCACCGCACCTCAGGAAGAGTATATTGGCCTTGGAGTGGATATTACACAGTTTCACCAGAATGATACCAGGACTTAAAGGGTTAAATTATGAGGACAGGTTGCATAAACTTGATTTGTATTCCCTTGACACAATGGCCCAAAAATTAGTGAGTGAGCCTTCGTGCGAGGGTAAGGCTTCCCCGCGATCTCTCACTGCGCGCTGGCTTTTTTATTCCCAGCTCGCACGAACTTGATGTTCTGGACAGCAGCTGTGCAGGGCTTTCGTATCCCACAGGCGCAGTTAATTCGTGCGAGCTGTGGGATCACGTGACTCAATTAGAGCCAATGGCAGCACACCATCTTTCATTCATAGCTTTCACAGCACGGCTGTGAAAGCTATGAATACTATACCCCCCCAAAAGAACAGCTAAACCTCAATTAAATTTAAAAAAAAAACCATCACATTAATAAAATAAGTATAGTTAAATAAACTAACCATTTTAAACAAAAAATTAAATTTTTGAAAAAATTTAAAATCTTTTAAAAAGTTATAAAAATAAACTTACCTGTCTTTAACGTCTCTAAAAAAGATATACCTGTTAAAAAAAATTCAAAATATTACTTAATTAACTACTTACCTTGTTAAAAGAGGGTCTTACGCCTCCTTTCTTTATGTCTAAAATGTTCCATGCTTACCTGCGCGTTCAAAGCACTAAGTGCACTGCGTGCGCGCAGCCTGTAGCGCGCACGCGGTTCACCTAGGAACCGCCCCCTTTTGAATTCACCAAGTGCCGGTTTTCAGCGCATGCGCAGTGCATGCAGAAAACCGGCAATTGGAGACAGAATACGCGAGAGTACACAGTGCGTACTCTCGCGTAGCGGCACTAATTTTTGGGCCAATAGCAAAATACTGCGGATGCTGGAAATCTGAAATAACAACACAAAATGCTGGAAACACTCAGCAGGTCAGGCAGCACCGAGGAGAGAGAAACAGAGTCAACGTTTCAGGTCGATGACCTTTCGTCAGTTCTGGCGAAGGGTGATCAACCTGAAACGTTAACTGTTTCTCTCTCCACGCTGCTGCCTGACCTGCTGAGTGTTTCCAGCATTTTCTGTTATTTGTATTCCCTTGAGTTTAGACGGTTGAGGGTAATTTATTGAGGTGTTTAAAATGATAAAAGGATTCGATAGAGTAGATACAGAGAGGTATTTCCTCTGGTGAGGGAATCCAGAACAAGGGGACACAATCTTAAAATTAGAGCTGGGTCATTCAGGAGTGAAATTAGGAAGCAGTTTATCATCCAATGGTTATTGGAAATGTGAAATTCTCCCTAAAGGCAGTGGATGCAGGGTTAATTGAAATTTTCAAGACTGAGCTTGACATTTTTATTCGGTATAGGTATAGAGGAATTTGGATCAAAGGTGGGTAAATGGAGTTGAGGCTCCGATCAACCATGAGCTAATTGAATGGCAGAACAGGCTTGAGGAGCTGGATGGCCTACTCCTGTTTCTATATTCCAAGTTCGCTCCAAGTCACACACCATCCTGAATTAGACATATATCACCATTCCTTTATTGTCACTTGGTCATTATCCTGGAATTCCCTACCTGACACCATTGTGGGAGGTCCATCAGCAGAAGGACTGCAGCAGTTCAAGGGGGAAGGCCCATCACCATCTTTTCAAAGCAACTAAGCATAGACAATAAATATGACCTTGCGACATTCTGAAAATACTTTTATTTAAATGTGGGTGACAGTGGCAAGGCCGTATTTATTGTTCATCCCTAAGAATTGAGCGAGATCACCACATATTGTGGGACTAGAGTCACACGTAGGCCAGACCAGGTAGGGGTTGGCAGGTCCCATTCCCTGAAGGACATTAGTGAACACGTAAATAGTTGCAGTTATAGTTTCAGAGTAGTGGGAGTGGATAGCACCAGGCTCCCATGACTACAGCAAATTGGAGCTCTGTGCGGGTACTGCTTAATACAGATGTACATAGTCTGAAAAAACATGAGTTTTTTAAAATGTCAGTAAAGTGCTGATTGGATCACCTTTGATTTTAAAGTTTAAAGTGCTGATTTCCCACCTTGCACCCTCTGTAAACTTGAGGTCATCCAAAACTCTGCTGCCCCTATACTAACTTGCACCAAGTCCCGTTCACCAATCACCCCTGTACTCGCTGACGATGGCCACAGTCCAGCAACGCCTCAATTTTAAAATTCTCATCTTTGTTTTCAAATTCCTCCGCGCCCCTCCCTATCTCTGTAACCTCCTCCAGCCCTGCAACCCTCCAAGATCTCTGGCCTCTCGCGCATCCCTGATTTTTATTGCTCCACCATTGGCGGCCATGCCTCAGCTGCCTAGGCCCCAAGTTCTGAATTCCCTCCCATAATCTCTCCGCCTCTCTACCGCTCTCTCCTCCTTTAAGACGCTCCTTAAAACCTATCTCTTTAACCAAGCTTTTGGTCACCCGTCCTAATATCTGCTTATGTAGCTTGGTGTCAAATTTTGTTTGATAATCGCTCCTGTGAAGCGCCTTGGGATATTTTATTACGTTAAAGGCGCTATATAAATGCAAGTTATTGTTAAAGGAGCAGAGCAGGGGAAAAAATCTTGGATGTGCAGTTCTACCAATAGTCCACCAGGTGGTGCACAAGTAGTGGCATTTCTGCACCCACATCATAACACCTGGACTCAGTCTTAAAGACAATACAAACTCACAAAATCTTATTTTAAGGTGTGTGATATAGTATTAATTTTTTTGTGTAGAAAGAAAACTGGATTAAATTTGTTTGGTTTTTATTTTGTACCACACAGGGAAATAAAGTTCGGAATTTAACTTGCTTTTATTTTCTGTTTGCAAACCGCATTTCTTCGGGATTGAGTTGGTTACAGGATGATGTCCCTAACATGGGACATTGGAACTGTGTCAATCCTCTGTGTCAGACTCAGTAACCCAATACCTCAGCCAGTCATGTTCACAGTACTTCAGGGCACAGTTGATAATTGACCAGTCAGCGTGGCTCATTCAAGAGATCTGAGCGGGTAGATCTGGGGTTGGGGTTCTTCTCACTAAGCTCCAGATACCCACCGGATAAGGTGGTCCTAGCTAGACCAGCAGTAGGAAGCCCATCAATCCTCTGTGCTGGTAAGCTACACGGTTTTAGCCAGTAGAACATCAGCGTTACATAGGATATACGGCACAGAAACAGGCCATTTGGCCCAACCAGTCCATGCCGGCGTTTATGCTCCACACGAGCCTCCTTCCGTCTTTCCTCATCTAAATCTATCAGCATAACCCTCTATTCCCTTCTCCCTCATATGCTTGTCTAGCCTCCCCTTAAATGCATCTATACTTTTCACTTCAACCACTCCCTGTGGTAGCGAGTTCCACATTCTCACCACTCTTTGGGTAAATAAGTTTCTTCTGAATTTCCTATTGGATTTCTTGGTGACTAACTTATATTGATGGCCTCTAGTTATGCTCTTCCCCACAAGTGGAAACATTCTCTCTCTATCCACTCTATCAAAATTTTTCATAATTTTAAAGACGTCTATTTGGTCACCCCTCAGCCTTTTTTCAAGAGAAGAGGGACCCAGCCTGTTCATCCTTTCCTGATATGTATACCCTCGCATTTCTGGTATCCTTGTAAATCTTCTCTGCACCCTCTCCAGTGCCTCTATATCCTTTTTATAATATGGCGACCAGAACTGTACGCAGTACTCTAAGTGTGGTCTAACCAAGGTTCGATACAGGTTTAGCATAACTTCCCAACTTTTCAATTCTGTATCTCTAGAAATAAACCCTAGTGCTTGGTTTGCATTTTTAATGACCTTGCTAACCTGTGTCGCAACTTTTAGTGACTTGTGTATTTGTACTCCGAGATCCCTTTGTTCCTCTACCCCACCTAGACTCGCACCCTCCAAGTGATAAATGACCTCCTTATTCTTCCTACCAAAAATGTAATACCTCACATTTATCTGTGTTGAACTTCATTTGCCAATTATATGCCCATTCTGCAGGTTTATTAATGTCCTCCTCAAGGCAAGCTTAGAGGTCCCTTAACCTTGTCTCTTACCAACCTGCACCTACATTTTCGGGGCTTAGCTAAATAGGTAATAACAACAACTTGCATTTATATAACGCCTTCAATGTAGTAAAATGTCCCAAGGGCATTTCATAGGAGTGTAATCAGACAACAATTTACCCCTAGCCAAAGAAGGAGATATTAGGACAAGCTGGTCACAGAGGTTGGTTTTAAGAAGCGTCTTAAAGGAGAAGAGAGTGGTAGAGAGGCGGAGTGGTTTAGAGATGGAATTCCAGAGCTTTGGGCTGAGGCAGCTGAAGGCACGGCCACCAATGGTGGAGCGAAGGAAGGGGGAATACACAGGAGGCCGGAATTGGAAGAATGCAGAGTTCTCAGGGTTGTAGGAGGAGGATACAGAGATAGTGAGGGTCGAGGCCATGGAGGGATTTGAACATGAGGATGAGATTTTTAAAATAAACATAGGAGGGAATATAGGAACAGGAGTCGGCCATTCAGCCCCTCGAGCCTGTTCTACCAGTCAATTAGATCATAGCTGATCTGTATCGCAACTCCATCTATCCACCTTGGTTCCGTAACCCTTAATACCCTTTCAGTTTTGAAATTTTCAATTAACCTCAACAGCTTTTGGGGGGGGGGGGGGGGAGAGAGTCCCAGATTTCCACTACCCTTTGTGTGAAGAGGTGCTTCCTGACCTCGCCCCTGAACAGCCTAGCTCTAATTTCAAGATTAAGCCCCCCTCGTTCTTGACTCCCCCACCAGAGGAAATAGTTTCTCTCTATCTACCCTATCTACTCCATTAATCGTCTTAAAACCTCAATTAGATTACCCCTTAATCTTCGAGGGAATACAAGCCTTGTCTATGCAACCTGTCCTCATCATTTGGCCCTTTGAAGTGCATCATTCTGGTGAATTTGCGCGGTGTCCCCTCCAAGGACAATATATCCTTCCTGAGGTGCGGTGCACAGAGCTGAACGCAGTACTCTAACTGGGGTCTAACCAGAGCTTTGTATAACTGTGACATAACTTCATCCCCTTTGTATTCCAGGCCCCTTGAGATAAAGGCCAAAATTAGAGAGCCTGAACGCTCAATGTCAAGCAAATATTGGTTTCTCAGTAGTTTGGTTTGGAGACTTAAGAATGGTGATGGGTTTTCACAAGTGTCAGATAGCTGGCTAACTAAAAAATTGATTTGAGGCAATTGTTAATTGAATTTCCCACCAACAACACTGTTCACTAATCCTGTTTTACCGACTGGTATTATGGTGCATGATGTAAATGTACAGTAAAGCCCTTTTCTGCTGTATAATGAAGCGTATGTTTTGAAGGCTGCACAGGATTTTCACAACTCTCAATTGCTGCAGCATTATTTTTTAAGACACCAGTATACGCAGATTCACTTTGCTCATGAATGCGATCCCAGGACTACAGAAAGACGCAGAGAGGAGTTGGCAAGCGGCAAATCAGCATTTGCCAAGGCCTGATGCACGCGTGTGCTTCTGTGAGTGACGTTTGGCTCTGCTTTTGAACTTCTGTGTACAAAGTACAGATTTCCAGGGGATAAATCTGTCTGGAAAAGAGGTCCAGTGGCAGGAGAAGTGGTGCGTGAAACACACCAGCATTGTTGTTATTTGGATCTGGTACCTGCTGAGTTACTCACTGCCAGTGGTGGACTTGAATCCTGAATGATGCAAACCCCTGTGGAAAATAATCACCTTACAGGAAATGCTGTGGAACTAAGACTGTCTGTGAAGATGTTTTCTTTAGGAAATGTACCCATTAGCCTTCTGCATTTTGTCCTCCCGTTTGCAAGTGGTTTGATTGAAATTTTGATTTTACTTAAATTTATACAGGATATAACTACCAGGGGCTTATTACAAGATGATAACGCTGCTCTGGAATGCTCGGTCCAGTCTGTAGTTATCTGAGCTGGGAGTTTGCTGGTGATCTGGAGATGTTCTGTGTTACTTTCAGCTCAGCGGTGAGACTGTTCAGAGAACGGGAAAGAAACAAACAAAAAGAGGAAAGACTCGAGGGCAATTAGGGATGGGCAATAAATGCTGGCCCTTGCCAGCGACGCCCACATCCCGGAACAAATTAAAAAAAATAGCTAAAGTGGAAGAGAGGGGAAATGAGCAAAATAGGTTTGAATAGAAAAGAAGAGGTAGAATGCAGAAAGGGAAAGTAAGCATCAGAGAGGAAGAGTACAAGAGTCAAATTGAAAAGGTTTTCCAATCCTTGTCAGGTTATCAAAATAAATGTACTATCTCGGTATATGGGCTGCGTTCGGGTCTCCAGAGATCTGATATGTAAATCTGCTTCTACTTTGCTCTTTTACTTTTGAGCTGGAAGTTAAATTTTCCTTTTTTTTATTCCCCTCTTTCCCTCCATCGTCAGTTTGTGAAGGTACAAAGAAAGGCTTTCCGTTCAACACGAAGCTCAAGTTATTGTGAAGCTACTTCAGAAGTTTTGTCTTGATCATAAATTTGGTAAAATTGTGATATCGTGTCTTTTGTAGCTTTCCACTCAGAGTGTTGGACTCAAGCAATTGTGAAAGAGGTTGCACCACAACAAAGAGCAGGATCAGTGTTGTCCTGAGGATATCATGTTCAAGCAAAACTGTTTAGGCTGATGGACGGTGATGTGATTAAACTTAGCGATGTATTCTAATGAATGGCCTCATAATTCCTAACTGTTGTAAGGAACGATCCCTGTACTGGTGTCTCTGTCACTCCTTTGTTAGACATGCTGCGTGTAAACCCCCATATATGACAGTAATTGCTGTTCTTATTGTGAATGGAAACTTCAGACAACATTCTCCATTCATGATATATCAAGGAGCATTCGAGACAACACGTTTGTTCTCAGGCTGCTTCTAGTCAACTGCAACCACAGAGACGAAGGCCCCGGACCCTTGCACCCGGGCAGAAAGGTGGTGCGATAGATCCCAGGAGCACTGCCACAGCAGGAAACAGAGGCACTCAGTGAACTGCCTGTGCAAAATTATTTTTCTGGGTGGACTCTGTGCATAGCACACTTGGACTCCAGGCCCAACAGATCTGCCCCAGCATTTAGCGGAACAGCACAAGTGGAGGGGAACATAACGGATGTGCATGCCTGCCCATATTGGATGCCACTGCAATTGCCCTCTGGAAAATGGGGGGGGGCGGGGGGAAGGGGAGACACAGCAGAGTGCAGGCCCATCCGCTCTAGATCAACTAGGAAACTGATGGGATGGGACTGCAAATTCGGGGCCACAATATATATACTATATAGGAAAACGTATACTTTTTACAGCATTTAGAAATTATACAGCAGTTCAAAATATTATGCAACCCCTTTCATCAGCAGACTGTTCCCGGAGCTGAGGTAAGGAGAGTAAGAGAGAATTATTCTGTTTATTGAACTTGCCTGTTGTTGGTTAACATAGTGTGCCATTGGAAATCTTTACAGGTCAGGTGCAGGAGCAGTAGTCCTCCACCAAGGCTGATTTCCGGCTCCCACGAGTCACAGGTACCAGGGAATAATGGCAGTAATTACAAGTGAAGTTTGTTGCGTCGACATTATGATGTTTTTGGCCTTTGTCTTAGTCAAAGCAGAGAGTGCCTGCCAGCATTCTTTATAAAGTTGATACATCCGGACAGTTATCCTGAAGGATTATCGTTGTGATATATTCACTGACGGTTTATCAAGTGGTGATGGTTCTAATGAAGGTTCCAAAGCCAAAACATTATCCTGTATTTTCTCTTTTGAGATGCTGGTGGATCTGCTGTGCGTTTTCTCTTTTTATTTAGGATTTCCAGCATATTTTTCTTCTTTTTATCTGCAGTCTCTCTCTATTATTCCATTAGAATATTTTTTGTCTTTACCTCTCCTCTCTCGTCCACCAGACACAATGGGGGTGATTTTATCAATGGGGACGTGATGGAGGCGGGACTGCTGCTTGTCGGGTTTTAGTCCCGCCTCCATCGACGTCCGGCCAACCCACGCTATTTTCCCTCGATTGACCTTGTTAAGCCTGCCCAGTGGGCTTAGCAGACCAATTAAGGGAAAGCCGGTTACTGGTGACGTCAGTGAGTGACGTTTCATCTGTCAAGTGCTTTTGACAGATGAAATATCAGCGTTTGACAGCTCTGTGAAGCTGTCAAACACTGACAATCTGTCTTCCAAGTTGAGTCTTTATTCAAGACTCACTTAGAAAGCTTTCCTGAGCAGAAAGCAGAAAGCTGCAGCATTTAAGAATGCAGCGGCCATTCTGCTTTCTCTGCCGGTGAGATGAGGCAGCTCTGCAGCCTAAAGGGATGAAGCCTGGAGGAAGAAGCAAAGGTAAGTAATCTTATTAAAACATTTTAGACTCACCTCACACACTTACCTCTCCACACTTGCACTCATCACGCACCTGCACAGCGCACCTTTTGGCCCCTCCGACCCCCGCAGACCCACGGCTCGCCTCGCTGTCCCTGACGAGGTTCGGAGCCGTCGGGAAGCCCAAACTTTAGGTGGCAAAATAAGGATTGGCCAAAAAACTGCCTGTTACCCACCTGTTAACAGACAGTTAGTTGGCACTAATCCCCTTCTTGCCTTGAGGAGACGGGACCCGGCACGTGTCAGGTACCCACCTCCTGGGAAGATGGCACGGAGGCGGGTTGGGGGCGGGATGGGTACCCGCTCCCAGATTCTGCCATTTTCCCGGCAGTCCCGCCTCCCCAGGGCTGGCAAAATTCGCCAAATAGGCTGCGGATAGTGACACCACTATTCCCAGCCACGATGGAGATGATTGGGTAATTCCCCTGTCAATCATGCCTGGAGTCCGCACTGCTGTAAATGACGGGGATTGATTTTACGCATTGTGTAACTATCCTCCACTCACTGCATTTTGCTGGAGAAATAATCCTGCTTTTATCGGGAGACATTGCTGTAGTTTTGGTCATGGGTTCTGTTTGCTGTGGTTCCCAGAGACTCTGTTTAAATAGACTCTTTGCTGAGTAAATAGACTGTTTGCTGTAAAGTAGACAGTTGGCTTTAAGTTCTGCCATAAGTCTCGTCCTGCCTCCAACTCACTGGCTGACACAGTGGCGTCAATGCTCACTTCGAATAAAATATTTTGACTCCAGCATTTCCCAGACTATTCACCTTCTTGACAAAAGAATGGCATGGAGGTTGAACGATAGGAAAAGGGATGGGTGGTTACGTTTTTATTTGTTTTTATTGCAAAGTCTAGCATTTCCACCAGGATTTCTGATTCTCTAGATCGGACCACCATTGTACACAGGAATTCCTCACTTGCAGGTTAGAAATTCCAGATCACATCTTGAACTTAAAAAGAAATGTTCTAGCACAAACTAGATAAGCAAGAGACCACAATCCTTGGGAATATGACGGTAACAGGAGAAGAACTTTTGACCTGAGGACAATGTTTTGAGGGTGAAGACTGATCCAAGTGCTGAAAATGTAAGGTGAAGCCAACTGGGGGCTGTTTTGGGTCGTGAGAACCTTTGGGCTGACACAAGCTCTCTAAGTCAGAAGGCCATGGATTTGAGCATATAATCTGTCTGACACTCCAGTGCAGTGCTGAGGGGGTGCTGCACTATCGGGGTGTCGTCTTTCGGATGAGATGTTAAACCAAGGCTGCCCTGTCTGCTCTCTCAGGTGGATGTAAAAGATCCCATGGCACTTTTCTGAAGAAGAGCAAGGGAGTTCAATGCAGTCTCCTCGCTAATATTTATTCAACCAACACCATAAAAAAATTATCTGGTCATTTATTTCATTGTTTGTCGGACCTTGCAGTGTGCAGATTGACTGCCTACATTACAACAGTGACTATACTGTAGTAAAGTACAGTACTTTTGTAAAGCACTTTTCAATATTTGGATGACCGAAGCCATTGTCTTCAGTCCCCGCCACAAACTCCGTTCCCTCGCCACCGACTCCATCCCTCTACCTGGCAACTGTCTGAGGCAGAACCAGACTGTTTGCAACCTTGGTGTCGTATTTGAACCCGAGCTGAGTTTCCGACCACATATCCACAGCATCACTAAGACCGCCTACTTCTACCTCCGTAACATCGCCCGACTCTGCCCCTGCCTCGCTGCTGAAACCCTCATCCATGCCTTTGTTACCTCTAGACTTGACTATTCCAATGCACTCCTGGCCGGCCTCCCATCTTGCTCCCTCCATAAACTTGAGCTCATCCAAAACTCTGCTGCCCATATCCTAACTCGCACCAAGTCCTGCTCACCCATCACCCCTTTGCTCGCTAACCTACATTCGCCCCTGGTTGAGCAACGCCTCGATTTTAAAATTCTCATCCTTCTTTGTCCACCCCTGGAAAAAACTCTCTCCCAACTCTCTTACAACTGCACTTATAAAATCCCAACTGTCCAGCCTTTGGCCCTCCATTGACCGTGACATTTCTGCAGCTACCGATCTGCTCAACCACACCTTCACCACCATCTTTGATGCCCTAGTCACTATTAAAACAATTACTCTCTCTCACCCTGGCTGTTCCCCCTGGTATGGCTCTCATCTTTGCTCCCTTAAGTCCAAGGGACACAAACTTGAACAGATATGGCGGACAACTGATTGAGCCATTCACCGCCAGATCTGGCTGGACCACATAAAGCATTATTGGGTCCGACTCTCGTCTGCCAAAACTGCTCACTATTCCAGAATCATTCGGTAATGCAAAGATAAACCCCGGCTTCTATTCTCCACTGCTAACCACCTTCTTAAACCCCTCTCCCCTGTCTCCTCCACCCTCACCTCTGACAACAAGTGTAAGGTGCTCATGGACTTCTTTGTCTCTAAGATTGAGACCATCCGTTCAGCTGCCTCTGCCACTTCCCTTCCTTCCCCTAGCCTATCGGGCCAAACTTCCTCTAAGGTTCTCCACTGTCCTAGCCCTGAACTCACATCTTTCTCCAGTTTCTCTCCGATCTCCCCTCATGACCTCTCTGCGCTCATCTTGTCCATGAGGCCCACTTCCTGCTCCCTCGACCCTATTCCTACCAAACTGCTGACCACCCAACTTCCTTTTCTGGCTCCCATGTTAGCTGATATTGTTAACGGTTCTCTCTCCTCAGGTACTGTCCCCCTCTCCCCAGAAAACCAACCCTTGACCCCCTCCGTCCTGGCAAACTACCGCCCCATCTCCAACCTCCCTTTCCTCTCCAAAGTCCTTGAACAGGTTGTCACCTCCCAAATCTGTGCCCATCTTGCCCGCAACTCCATGTTTGAATCCCTCCAATCAGGTTTCCGCCCCTGCCACAGTACCGAAACAACAACACTCCTGTGCAGCGCCTTTAACATAGTAAAACGTCCCAAGGCGCTGCACAGGAATATTTTAAGACAAAAAATTTGACACCGAGCCACATAAAGATAAATTAGGGCAGGTGACCAAAAGCTTGGTCAAAGAGGTAGGTTTTAAAGAGCGTCTTAAAGGAGGAAAGAGAGGTAGCGAGGCGGACAGGTTTAGGCAGGGAATTCCAGATCTTAGGGCCTAGGCAACAGAAGGCACGGCCACCAAAGGTTGAGCGATTATAATCAGGGATGCTCAAGAGGGCAGAATTAGAGGAGTGCAGATATCTCGGGGGGTTGTGGGGCTGAAGGAGATTACAGAGATAGGAAGGGGCGAGGCCATGGAGGGATTTGAAAACAAGGATGAGAATTTCGAAATCGAGGCGCTGCGTAACCGGGAGCCAATGTAGGTCAGCGAGCACAGGGGTGATGGGCGAACGGGACTTGGTGCAAGTTAGGACACAGGCAGCTGAGTTTTGGTTGACTTCAAGTTTACGTAGGGTGGAATGTGGGAGGCCAACCAGGAGTGCGTTGGAATCGTCAAGTCTAGAGGTAACAAAGGCATGGATGAGTGTTTCAGCAGCAGATGAGCTGAGGAAAGGGCGGAGACAGGCGATGTTACGGAGTTGGAAGTAGGCGGTCGGGTCTCATCACTATCACAAATGGCATCCTTTGTGACTGTGACAAAGGTAAACTATCCCTCCTCGTCCCGCTTGACTTGTCTGCAGCCTTTGACATGGTTGACCACTCCATCCTTCTCCAACACCTCTCCACTGTCGTCCAGCTGGGTGGGACTGCACTCACCTGGTTCCATTCTTATCTCTCTAATCGTAGCCAGAGAATCCCCTGCAATGGCTTCTCTTCCCGCTCCTGCATCGTTACCTCTGGTGTCCCCCAAGGATCTATCCTTGGCCCCCTCCTATTTCTCATCTACATGCTGCCCCTTGGCGACATCATCCGAAAACACAGCGTCAGTTTCCACATGTACACTGACAGCACCCAGCTCTACCTCACCACCACTTCTCTCGACCCCTCCACGGTCTCTAAATTGTCAGACTGCTTGTCCAACATCCATTTCTGGATGAGTAGAAATTTTCTCCAATTAAATATTGGGAAGACCAAAGCCACTGTTTTCGGTCCCCGCCACAAACTCCGTTCCCTAGCCCCCGACTCTATCCCTCTCCCTAACATCTGTCTGAGGCTGAACCACACTGTTCGCAACCTTGATGTCATATTTGACCCTGAAATGAGCTTCCGACCACATATCCACGGCATAACTAAGACCGCCTATTTTCACCTCCGTAACATCGCCCGTCTCCGCCCTTGCCTCAACTCATCCGCTGCTGAAACCCTCATCCATGCCTTTGTTACCTCTAGACTTGACTATTCCAACGCACTCCTGGCTGGCCTCCCACATTCTACCCTACGTAAACTTGAGGTCATCCAAAACTTGGCTGCCCGTGTCCTAACTCGCACCAAGTCCCGTTCACCCATCACCCCTGTGCTCTCTGACCTACATTGGCTCCCAGTTATGCAATGCCTCGATTTCAAAATTATCATCCTTGTTTTCAAATCCCTCCATGGCCTCACCCCTCCCTATCTCTCTAATCTCCTCCAGCCCCACAACCCCCGAGATATCCGCACTCCTCTAATTCTGCCCTCTTGAGCATCCCTGCTTATAATCGCTCAACCATTGGTGGCCGTGCCTTCTGTTGCCTAGGCCCTAAGCTCTGGAATTCCCTGCCTAAACCTCTCTGCCTCTCTTTCCTCCTTTAAGATGCTCCTTAAATCCTACCTCTTTGACCATCTGCCCGAGTATCACCTTATGTGGCTCGGTGTCAAATTTTGTTTGGTAACGCTCCTGTGAAGCGCCTTGTAATTATATCGCATCTTTAATGTAGTAAAACGTCATGTGCAATAAGGTTTTAAGTAGGTTCACAGACTCCCAGGCCGCCTGCCTTTTCTGCGGCCTGGAGGAGTCCGTGTTCCACGTTTATGTAGAGCGTGAGAGCCTGAAAGGTGCTATGCAAATGGAAGTTCTGGTGAAAGACCATCCACCCGCACTTGTTTTTGATCCACCCTTTGAGTGTACTCTTTTTTTTGTGCAAACCATAAACTGTAACTAAACAAAAGAAAATTAAAGGAAACTTAACAAATTAAATTAAAATTTGGTTGCCGGGGGTGATGATGCACTCCAGTCCCTGCGATGCCCACCGGTCGCGGAAGGTCTCGAGCGTGCTGGCAGACACTGCGTGCTCCATCTCCAGGGCCACGGAAGAGAGGCAGGCAGTCGGGCCGAACGACCCCCCTCGACCGCCCGCTGACTGGACCTGTTGATGGCCAATTTGGCCAGGCCCAGGAGCAGCCCTACGAGGAGGCCCGCCAATCTGCCCGCTCCCCCCCTCCGCACCGGGTGACCATAGATCAGGAGCGTGGGACTGAAGTGCAGCCAGAAATCGAGGAGCATCCCCTTCAAATAATGGAAGAGGGGCTGCAACCTCTCACACTCCATGTAAACGTGGAACACGGACTCCTCCAGGCCGCAGAAAAGACAGGCGGCCTGGTAGTCCGAGAACCTACTTAAAACCTTATTGCACGGGACTGCTCTGTGCAACACCCTCCAGGCCAAGTCCCCAATAGATAAAGGGAGGACTCCCGCGTAGAGAGCCCTCCATTGGGGACCCCCGCCTCCGCCGGCTGGCAAGATGGTGCGCCAAGGCGTGTCCGGACAGCGCACGAGCCATCCACCTGCAACGTTTGTCTCTGCACAGGTGCTGGCTGACCTGCTGAGTGGTTGCAGCATTTTCTGTTTTTAATCGGAGATTCCCAGCATCTGCAGTGGTATTGCTTTGGTATATGAATGGAAGTCTATGTTTTTTGTTCCTTCTGTTTGATGCTAAATATAGCAGCAAACTCAGTAATCAGAGTGCATATATATATATATATATAGAGGGCGGGTAATTGTGTGTGTGTGAGCTGGAAAGTCTGTAATTGAGTAAAAGAGGGAGTGTGGCTGGGCAGAAAGTAGCACTTTGCTGGTGGCCGAGCCTTGGCGGGCGGGCGGGCGCGCGCCTGAGTCTGGCAGTGAGCGAGCGGGAGCGCGGTCCCGGGGAGGCTGACGTCAGGCTGGGCTCGCCCCGTGCCCGCGCCTCCCTGCCTGCCTGCCGCAGTCGGTGCAGTGATGGAGCTGCGGAGCGAGCTGCTCAAGTCCATCTGGTACGCGTTCACAGCGCTGGACGTGGAGAAAAGTGGCAAAGTCTCCAAATCGCAGCTGAAGGTAAAGCGCTCGGCGGCTGCCCGACTCACTCACTCAGTCAGTCGGCGGCTTCCCCCGCAGCGGGGAGAGAGGGAGCAGACAGACACTCCTTCAACTTACAGCCTTGCTGAGTCGGTGCCTTCCTTGTGTTTGGGGAGGGAGTTGGTACTTGGGGATGTGGCACTCTTTTAAAAAAAATAATCAACAACTCAACTGCGGTATAAGTTTGTGTTGATACATTTTTGTGTGTTTTTGTTAAAACTTAATCTCGGAGCACCTTTCTAATGGAGTTTTAAGTGGCAGGAAGTCATTCAACACCTCATAATGTGTCAAAAGGGCAGAGGGTGTGAGGGCTGTTGTTTTAAACTTGTAAAGTTGTCCTTTTGCTCTGTGTTTTATTGTTATTTACAGATGAGTATTTATGTTTAGTGTCCTGGACAAAGTAAACCAGCTGCCCACCCCTGTGTGTTTTTTTTAGCCATAGACTTGCCTTGGCTCCAGTACATTAAATATTTCACTTGTAACTTCTACAGACAAGAAGTGGTCGAGTTTAGACTCAAACTGGGACCATTTTATATGAAATGTCTCGAAATGTAAATTTGACAGAGCTACCAGACTTGTTCATGTGTACTTGTGTGCAAGAGACGCGCACACAGGAAATACACAGCACCACCGACACAGAAGTGGTTAGAAATTCTTTTGCAGTACTGAAGCAATCGTGACTCACCGGTTCTTTAAAACTAATCTCTCATAATCATGTGTGAATAATTCAAAGATTTTCCTGATCATATACCGTTTACCATCTCAGTTATATGTTTTGTAAGCGTAACTGTAATTGGGTCGCCTAAAATGTTAATGCAGCATGTTAGATCATGCTGTCGGAAAGTGACAGCATAAGATAAAAGATACAGCTGACATTTTGACATCCTTTGTATATGCTGATGGAGAATATTGGCCGCTTAATATTTTTTAGTTATATTCATTTTATTGGGCACCTGATCATTTTATCAGAAAGAAAGTTGATATTGACAGTTTCTTTGTGTACAAGTTTAAACTACATGCTGAATAACATTTGAAAGATATCAGAGCTGATATGCTTTTTCAATGGCCCCTGAGTGCCAAGAGACTTTTTTTTAGTTTAAAAATAGATGAGAGGGTAGTACAGAGGAAGTCCTGTCGGTGTTGGTGCAGTCGACAGCCCTATTGGCTCAGAAGAATATATATATGAGTGATCAGAAAGATAGAACTGTCTGGGGGGTGCATGAAAAATTGTTAATGACTTCCTGAAGATTGGTGGAAGGATCACAATTTGCATGTTTTCTGTTACCTGAGAAGAAAGTGACATTTCAACCATAGTTTGATTCTGACTAATCGGCAGTGGAAATCGCAATCAGAAAATTAGTACTCAACCAGATGTATAAGGGGATCTTTATAAAATAGTTGATACTGTATGCAGCTTCTCTGTTAAGCAAAGGTGTTTTAGTTGATGTGTGTTACAGTAAAAGCTGCAATATAACAGTGTTATGTAAGGCGTAGTTTGCCTACATAGACAACAGTCACTGAATTTCGTTTGTATGTGAAGCGTTTTGAGATGTTTGAGAACTGTGATCAGGCACTCTATAAATATGTCTTTCTAGTGTTATTACTTTGTTCAGAATGATGGTGTAAAGACCCAAAAGATTTTGCCTTTCATAAGTGCTATTGGGAGGTAGTTTATCAGAAACTGTTCAGAAGGAACTATGTTAAGGAAAGAAAGAACTTGCATTTATATAGCACCTTTCACACCCTCTGGACGTCCCAAAGCACTTTACATCCAATGAAGTATTTTTGATGTGCAGTGATTGTTGTAATATAGGTGAACGCAGCAGCCAATATGTGCACAGCAAGGTCCCACGAACAGTGATGGGACAAAAGACCAGCTAATCTGTGTTTGGTGGTATTGGTTGAGACAAATGTTGGCCAGGACTCTGGGAGCACTCACCCACTCTTCTTTGAAAAATGCAGAGGAATCTTTTATGTCCATCTGAGAGGGCAGACAGGGCCTCAGTTTAACATCTCAACCGAAAGACGGCACGTCAGACAGTGCAGCATTTCCTCGGTACTGCACTGAAGTGTCAACCTAGATTATGCGCTCAAGTCTCTGGAGTGGGACTTGAACCCATGACCTTCTGACTGCCACTGAGCCACGGTTGACACTTTTCGCCGAATGTTTTGTTTAAACAGTAAGTGAAGCAATGACATTATTCGGCTTTGAGGAGTTACTGAGCCCAACACTATTATTGAGCTGCATTGTTTAGTGACTATCCTTCATACTGTCAGGCTCAGTAGCCTTTGATCATTTAATGACAAGTAAGTCTTCAACCCAGCCTAGGAAGGGCCAGTATGGTATTTCCATTTCACACACCAAACATCCTTTTGGTCCTTGGAGTGAGAATCCCAAACTGTAGCCATTTTTATGGCGTAGATGCATACACACTTGGAACTGGGTTATGACTTCCCAAACTCGTATGTCTTCATAAATCACCAGTAATCAAAAGAATTGTCGCCCACTCACATCCAATGTTCCCTCTAATTTGTTTTTGGGTGCACGGTCCCTTTAACGGGCTGAGCAGCCCATTCAAAGTTTCGCCCATGCGCGAAATTTCACATTTAAAAAGCCAGTCCTGGGCCGCGCAGCTTAGAGGGAACGTTGGTCACATCCGCAAGTAGAAAGGCCCATGTTCTTCATTTACCCACCACCCCAGCATTCCTGGAAATGCTGACTCTTGTTACGAGGTTTGGTTCCTCACCGAACAATCCCACAAAAGTTTTGAGTTTAGAAGGTTAGCTGCACAATTTAGGAGTGACATCAGGCAGCACTTTTTCACAAAAATGGTAGTGAAAATCTGGAACTCTCCCCGCCCCCCAAAAGGATGTGGGTGCTGGATCAATTTGAAATTTTCACAGCTGAGATCGATAGATTTTTATTCGGTAAGGGTATCGAGGGATATGGAGCAAAGGTGGGTAAATGGAGTTGAGGTGCAGATCAGCCATGATATGATTGAATGGCGGAACAGACTCCAGGGGCTGAAGGGCCTGCTCCTGTTACTATGTTCCAATTGGCTATTCTTCATGTGTGATCCTAGACAGTGAGAGTTAGTAGACGTTTCAATCTCATTTAGGCTTCAGTCAAGCTCAATCTTGTCCTCATCTGAAGTTCACACACATGCATTTTCAAGTAGGGGGTCACTCGCTAGTATTCAGGAGTGAGAACCCAGCCTGATTTTATTTTTCCCCCTTCCTTATCCAGAAATGCCATTTGATTTTAGGGAGGCTCGAAAAGATTCCTGCGAAAGATTCATCTGTCTGTATCACTGTTTCTGTAATACTTACTTACAAATCTCTCTACATTAGACAATGTCATAAAATATTACTTTAAAGAGTACATTTCTACTTCTACACACAAGGTACAATACTAGTAGTGGGAGCAGCCTGGTAGCTGTAACAATACCACAGTATTGATTGCTGTTGAACCAATTCAAGGTCTGTAGGTCACAGAGGCAGAAAGAGAAGAGGCATCAATGGAGCTGACAGAGACTAGATTCACCAAGGACTGCTGCTGGTACAGTTTGTCGATATGCTGGGTAATCTTCTGACTTTGTTGGCAGCCTGCCGTGATCGCACCAGAAATTCTGGTGCACGCTGGGCACCATTTTCCAGCCAGGAACACAATAACAACAGCTTGCATTTATATAGCGCCTTTAACGTAGTAAAATGTCCCAAGGTGCTTCACAGGAGCGTTATCAAACAAAATTTGACACCGAGCCACATAAGATTTTAGGACAGGTGACCAGCTTGGTCATATAGGTAGGTTCTAAATAGCGTCTTAAAGGAGGAGAGAGAAATAGAGGAGGCGGAGATTTTAGGGAGGGAATTCCAGAGCTTAGAGCCTAGGCAGCTGAAGGCACGGCCACCAATGGTGGAGCGCTGAACATCAGGGATGCGCAAGAGGCCAGAAATGGGGGAGCGCAGATATCTCAGAGAGTTGTAGGGCTGGAGGAGGTTACAGAGATAGGGAGGGGCGAGGCCATGTTGGGATTTGAAAACAAGGATGCGAATTTTAAATTTGAGGTGATGCCGGCTTGGGAGCTAATGTAGGTCAGCGAGCACAGGGTTGATTGGGGGGGAGCGGGACTTGGTGCGAGTTAGGATACGGGCAGCAGGATTTTGGATGAGCTCAAGTTTACGGAGGGTGCAAGGTGGGAGGTCGGCCAGGAGAACACTGGAATAGTCGAGTCTAGTGGTAACACAGGCATGGATGAGGGTTTCAGCAGCAGGTGAGCTGAGGCAGGGGTGGAGACGGACGATGTTAAGGAGGTAGAAGTCGGCGGTCTTGGTGATGGAGAGGATTTGTGGTCGGAAACTCCGCTCGGTTAAATAGGATGCCAAGGTTGTGAACGGTCTGGTTCAGCCTCAGACAGTGGCCAGGGAGAGGGATGGAGGCGGTGGCTAGGGAACGGAGTTTGTGGCCGGGAGTGAAGACAATGGCTTCGGTCTTCTCAATATTTAATTGGAGGACATTTCTGCTCATCCAGTACTGGATGTTGAACAAGCAGAAGTGCAGAGTCAGAAAATTACCACTATCATTTTTTTTCCTGTTCTCACCAATTCTTGACATTTAACACAATAGCAAAATACTGCGGATGCTGGAAATCCGAAATAACAACAGAAAACGCTGGAAAAGCTCAACAGGCCAGGCAGCATCCGTGGAGAGAGAAACAGAGTTAACGTTTCAGGTCGAAGACCTTTCGTCAGAAATTGACATTTAACGGTTCCCTGCACATTAAGGGCTTATGAAAAAACACTCAATGGGATGTTTGACAAACTATTCATTATGATTATTCAGAGAATTATATTTGATTTTTGACATGAAAAGTAGTGGTATAGGGGTTGCAGTCATACTGCAGGTTTGATACAATTACCTGCTTTGAGAGTAGTGTGAGTGGGCAGCAGTGAATTCCACTGCTCTGTACTCATGTAAAATGGAGCTCTGTACATGTGCACTTAAAGACGTAGGCAGAGCTCCACATACTGATGCTAGTGAAATTACTTTTTTCCCCCTCCAGTTTATTCCCCTCCTTGTACTGAAGGAGCCAGTTGTACAGTTTCACGGCCACGTCTAGTTCTCCATCGTGTTGTCGAAGGCGCATTCTTCATGCATGAGCCTAGGCAGCGAGTGTCGGCAGGCTAGTTGTCACCGGATGACACATACGAGGGGTCACTCTGTTAGCAACGAGGAGTGGGAGCTGTTGCCCTCTCTGTAGCTCAGAGGTGCCACGGCCAGTTATAGCATCCAAACTGCTGTCCTGGCTAATGTCCAGTAACTCTGCACAGAATCGAACCAGTCACCACCTGCTGTAGCATGGCTTAACTGGGGAAATTTCCAAAGTTAAAAGAAAGCAGGCGGGACAGTTAGCTCTTTCCTAAGGGAAACTTAAAGGGGTCGCCCATCAGAATGCCTGGCACTTTAAAGAGGTCATCCATCAGGTATTAAATCAAATGGCATTAGAAAGGAGATCATAACTGAGTGAACTCTCGTTCTGACACCCTGTGGATTTGGAAGGTTTTCCTGGAACTTCATGCTGCTTCCACCTCGCTTTCTCCTTTGTTTTACTAACATTTGTTGTGGGATGTTGTTGGTAACTGCTGTAACTTGGCTAGCAGTTGGGAAATTTTAATGATCAAATTCTTCGACGCTACAGTCGTTGAGATTGTGTGCGTTAAATGATAGTTTAATGTACCCTCAATTCTTTTAAATAATTCTGGGTTTTATTCAAATCCATCCAAAATTCCAAGTTCTGCCTTCCCCCAGCTCCCCCGGCAGTGATGGACAGGACCGGGGGCGTAGTGGAGATGAACGGAGTAAAGCCACATGCTGAAAAACCGAAATGAAAACAGAAAATTCTGGAAGCATCCCGCTGATCTGTCAGCAGCTACAAAAAGAATCAAAATGGGTTAACCTTTTGCGTGCAGATCCTTTGTCAGAACTGGATGCTGGAAGATAAGCAAACCCCTTCATAGGCCTGAACAAAATGAACGGCGGGGGTGGGGGGGGAACGCAGACACCCCCACATGAACGTCAAGAGGCAAAGGTGTCCAAACTGGTATCATGAAGTGGCAGCGAATGGGTTTAATAATCTGCAAACCGGTGCTTTCTGGAAAGACGTGATGGACGACATACAAAAATTCATCTCCGCCAAGCAAAGACATTAAAGGACTTAAGAGCATGAAAAAAGGACTTAAGAGCATGAAAACGTCTCAGCAAAAAAGTAGGAGAAAGACAAAGAGGGGCGAAGACGGCTGCAAAGTAGAAGGGGTGTGAGAGAAACAGACAGGAAAATCGGGCCCACATCTGTGGTCTGAGGTTGTTGCAGTCCGTGTTTCGAGCGGAGGATTATAGAGTTCCCAGGAACTAGATGAGACACGGTTCTTGAAGTTTACATCGAGCTTGGCTGAAAAGGTGTCGGAAGCAAAGGCGAACACAGCATGTCTGCCAGTTTATCACATGGTGCCTGGGAACTGGGTCACATGCACAGGAAGGTACAGCTGCAACGTGCTCAACCACCTACAGGCAAAATGGCCACCCTGGCCCAGTAGCAAGTGTTGCACTGCTTCTAGTTATAACTAAACTTGTATTTAAAAAAAAAAAAAAAAAAAATTGCTTGGTGAAATTACTGTATTCAATGTTCCAAGTACCAAACTAATGGAAATACTTCTCTTTAAGTATGTCGGTGACACACCTGCTTCAACTAGAATTCTGCTCAAGTCCTAAAAAGGCATGTTTTACACAGTGGATTTCTTAATCTCGCCCCTTTTCATTAATCTAGCTAAATTCTCAATATAATATTGAAATAAAAAAAAATGTAATGAGTGATTAATTTTTAAATAGTTTTGCGAAGTCGAGGTGGGATAATTCCAGTGGCTGCTTGTAATAATTCTGCGAATGTTTCTGGGGGAGTACGGTATCACCCCGCCCCTTACCCAAACCCATCATTTCTCATTCTCACTCTCCATCAGAATATTGCAGAACGCCCAGCTTTCAGTGATCTCAATAAAGCCAGGCCCGTAGTATTTATTCAGTATGGTAATAAGTTCATGGATTAGGCTGCACAGCTTGAAATTAAGGCACATTAATATGCAATAAATGTCGACTGTCTCTACCTTTCTGTTAACTCCGTGTTTCTCAAAGTACTGAAAGCTGCCAAAGAGATCATGGTTTCCCTATGGCTGTCTTAAAAAATTAGACGGTACTTAAAATAACAAGAAAATAGCATTGAATAGAGCCAGTGTAAAATGACACAATATTAAGATGGAATTGTTGAGCTGAACAGTTAAGAGACTCTATAAAAGTTTGTATAGATCCATTAGAGTTCTGAGAGTTTTATGGATAAACCAGTAGGTCAAAGGATACGCCATTTTATAACAATAATTCTCCCTCTGGTGCAAGAGGGCAGAGTGCAATAGGAAGTAAGTATGACATGGGAAGTGTACACGTTACCTAAGACTTTCAGTATATTATAGATGTTGTTTTTGATTAATGAGTGAGAACAGAAAATGTCAGATTAGCATGGTTCTATTTTGTAATTTGAATGCACACCGTGTTTGAAATGAGGGAGGTAGTGATCGACAGACATTGGGCTGTAATTTGCTTGATCTAAAATTTACACACCGATCTAACTTACTTGGCAATTTACTCCCAAATTTCCTGATAATTTCATTAGAATGAGCCGGCAAATAAAAATTGGTGTAAAACAAACAGAAAGCAGAGATTCCCCCCTCTGATTTCCCCCATTCACGCTCTGTCCCCTCTCTTCACCTCCCAGCCATAGTTGCAACAACTTAGGACCGTGTCTAGATTTATACACGAAGAATGTCCAACTCGTGAGGTACTGTAGGGCAAACAATGCCTGTGGAACAGTACTCCTGCATGGGTCAGTCAGTCAGTGTCTGTGGAACAGTACTCCAGCATGGGTCAGTCAGTGCCTGTGGAACAGTACTCCAGCATGGGTCAGCCAGTCAGTGCCTGTGGAACAGTACTCCAGCATGGGTCAGTCAGTGTCTGTGGAACAGTACTCCAGCATAGGTCAGTCAGTCAGTGCCTGTGGAACAGTACTCCTGCATGGGTCAGTCAGTCAGTGTCTGTGGAACAGTACTCCAGCATGGGTCAACCAGTCAGTGCCTGTGGAACAGTACTCCAGCATGGGTCAACCAGTCAGTGCCTGTGGAACAGTACTCCAGCATGGGTCAGCCAGTCAGTGCCTGTGGAACAGTACTCCAGCATGGGTCAGCCAGTCAGTGCCTGTGGAACAGTACTCCAGCATGGGTCAGCCAGTCAGTGCCTGTGGAACAGTACTCCAGCATGGGTCAGCCAGTCAGTGCCTGTGGAACAGTACTCCTGCATGGGTCAGTCAGTGCCTGTGGAACAGTACTCCAGCACGGGTCAGTCAGTGTCTGTGGAACAGTACGCCAGCACGGGTCAGTCAGTCCGTGCCTGTGGAACAGTACTCCTGCATGGGTCAGTCCGTGCCTGTGGAACAGTACTCCTGCATGGGTCAGTCAGTGCCTGTGGAACAGTACTCCAGCATGGGTCAGTCAGTGCCTGTGGAACAGTACTCCTGCATGGGTCAGTCAGTCAGTGCCTGTGGAACAGTACTCCTGCATGGGTCAGTCAGTGCCTGTGGAACAGTACTCCTGCATGGGTCAGTCAGTCAGTGTCTGTGGAACAGTACTCCAGCATGGGTCAGTCAGTGTCTGTGGAACAGTACTTCAGCATGGGTCAGCCAGTCAGTGTCTGTGGAACAGTACTCCTGCATGGGTCAGTCAGTGCCTGTGGAACAGTACTCCAGCATGGGTCAGCCAGTCAGTGCCTGTGGAACAGTACTCCAGCATGGGTCAGCCAGTCAGTGCCTGTGGAACAGTACTCCAGCATGGGTCAGCCAGTCAGTGCCTGTGGAACAGTACTCCAGCATGGGTCAGCCAGTCAGTGCCTGTGGAACAGTACTCCAGCATAGGTCAGTCAGTCAGTGCCTGTGGAACAGTACTCCAGCATAGGTCAGTCAGTCAGTGCCTGTGGAACAGTACTCCAGCATGGGTCAGCCAGTCAGTGTCTGTGGAACAGTACTCCAGCACGGGTCAGTCAGTCAGTGTCTGTGGAACAGTACTCCAGCATGGGTCAGTCAGTCAGTGTCTGTGGAACAGTACTCCAGCATGGGTCAGTCAGTCAGTGTCTGTGGAACAGTACTCCAGCATGGGTCAGTCAGTCAGTGTCTGTGGAACAGTACTCCCTTCAGGAGATGAGAGGAGAAAATCGGGCAATTTTATTTTGTCAGTCGCCTTCTTGGACATTCTACCGCACTATTGGTTATATTGCAGCAGTCTATGTATGTTGCCATGTGAAGTGTTACTTTCATCTTAATTAAGATCAGTGATTTGGCACAGTACAACATGCCTCAACAATCCCTGTGAATTTCTGTACTTTGCATGTGTAGTGGGATTTACAGTGTGAATACCACAAATTTGCATGAGAGTTCCTGGAGACAGTTTTTTCTAGCAAATCTGAGCAACAAATGGCCTTTTGCCATAAATCACAGCCCTAAACATATTCTGACAAACCATTGCACAAAGCATTATGCTCTGCTTGATGAAAGTGACAGGCATTATTTTTAGTCCCTCTTTCTCTGGCATGCAGATTCTTGATGCAAGGTTTGAAAAAAACTAAAGTTTTGAACCTAAAGCCTTTGATCTTGGAGTTTGGTATGGAGGGAAAGAAAGGTCAGTTTTCTTGTCAATCCAATCATAGATCGAAAGAGATTTTACCCAAAGGTTGATTGGTTTAAAATCGTAAAGAAGAGACATTTTGTGACCCTTTTATGTAATTTGTTTACAGACATGTGACATGATAAACCAAATATTGTTTGCATATGATAGTATTGTGTTGAAGACAATGCATTAATTTTCTGGGTTCTGCTTGCCTCATCTTGAAGGCAGTACCCCTTTAAAATGAGTCTCCTGAGCTTCCCTGGTGGCTTAGTGGCCACTGCACTGCCTTGTTCCGTGCTAGTCTATACGGATGAGGGAGCCCAGACCAGAACGCTAAACAGGGCAGCAGTTGGGGTGCTGGAGTTGGCCTTGGCACCCGGAGCTAGCGAGGGGAAAATTCAACCAGGCTTCCTGCTCTTGGTCAATCTCCAGCAATATCTCCTGGAAAATACATGTTTGGACATTAGGCTGGGAAAGGATTGGGCTCGGTTGCGATTGTGCCCACAGTTAGCTTGCCAAAGACCATAATTTAGTGCCGGGGTAAGGTGTCTCTGGCATTCACACTGACCTTTTTGAAAAATAATCGGATTCTGGGTTGGAAATACTTTTTGAAAAGATTGGACACTGAGCTGATTGGCTTAATGTTCACTAGCACTGTAAATGGACTATACAGATTAGGACCCATTTATATGTTACTGGGTTAGATTTGCCATTGGATAAATATTGTGTGCAGTAATTTGCTTTCTTTGTTTGCTTAAACTATGAGTGAAGTAGCATAAATGCAAATAATATATCTTGGAGCTAAGAATGGGTCATAAATAAACAGTAACAAAAGCAGGTAGACTTACTGTGGGCTAAGTTGATGCAAGTCATTAGTGATGCCATTATATCATAGAAGTTGTGACATCTTCTGAAAGTGTTTTTTAAATACAGCAGTACCTCCATCATTATCATTATCATGGTTATGACTACAGCAACCATTTAATTGGATGGGTTACAGCTTCCCCTGTTGCCTAGCTGGCAAAGGGACAACCCAGTGCAACACTAGGCCATACAGCCTGGGAAGGTTCCGGGCTCGAGTCACCTGCTCTGTGCTGAGTTAGATTATCTTAGTCAACGAAGCAGTCAAGGGTTCTACAATTGTCTCCGCATCCCTGAGCTGGGAAGGAAAAACTTCCTGCTCCTGGTGGCTATCCAGTGACTTCTGTTGGAAAATGTGTGTGTGAAGATTGAGTGAGGTTGGAATGGTCCTTAGTGAAGATACCACCACAGTCAAATAGCCTGCTGATACTTGCCTTTATAGGCTCACACACAAAGAATGGCCATCTAGATAAGTTACAGGAGGGTGACTGGTGTGTGGAACTGTACCCTAGCACGTGTCAGCACCTTTGGAGGGGTGGGGGGGGAACTGGTAGAAAAATAAGGAGAAAGAAAAAATGTTGCAAAAAAAACAAAATTTGGTTGCTTTACATCATCTGTTTATGGGTGGCAGTGTGGTTTGGTAGGAAAATATCTGTTTAGTGCAGGATTATCTACTGAGGAGATGAAAGGAAAATAGTAATTGAAATTTATAAATTTAGCTAGGCTACTATAAGAACTTGAATTTCCTATATGTCAGCCTTGGCTCAGTGGGTAACACACTCGCCTCTGAGTCAGAAGGTTGTGGGTTCAAGTCCCACTCCAGGGACTTGAGCACAAAATCTAGGCTGACACTCCAGTGCAGTACTGAAGGGAGTGCTTTCAGATGCGACGTTAAACCGAGGCCCTGTCTGCCCCCTCAGGTGGACGTAAAAGATCTCCCGGTGCTATTCAAAGATCAGGGAAGTTATCCCCGTGGTTCCTGGCAAATATTTATCCCTCAACCAACATCACACAAGTAGATTATCTGGTCATTATCACATTGCTGTTTGTGGGAGCTTGCTGTGCGCAAATTGGCTGCCCTGTTTCTTACGTTACAACAGTGACTACACTTTAAAAAGTACTTCATTGGCTGTAAAGTGCTTTGGGATGCCCTGAGGTCATAAAAGGTGCTATAGAAATACAAGTTCTTTCTTTATAGTATCTTATAGACTGAGCAACATAGCCCGTGAAAGGAGATTTCATCGGGGTCCTGGTCTGAAAGAATGACGTGGACTCAGTTGTGGGTGATTCCAATGTTGTTAAACCGCTGCGGTAGTGGTTTGATACAACTCAGAGGCTTGTTAGGCCACTTCGGAGGGCAATTAAGAGTCCACCATGTTAGTGTGGGACTGGAGTCACATACAGACAGGCCAGACTGGGTAAGGACAACATGTTTCCTTCCCTAAAGGACATTAGTGAATCAGTTGGGTTTTTATGACAATACCACCGCTGCATGGCCACTTTTAAATGAAAAAAGTGGTTTCGGGGGCCACAGCCATTGCATTTGCTCTTTCAAAGAGCCGGCACAGTCATGATGGGCCGAATGGCCTCCTTCTGTGCTGTATCATTCTAAGATTCTAAACGGAATCCTTCCCTATAAATAGGACGGGATTTAGAGAGACAGAATATTCCGTGGCATATCCCGCAAATTTCTAGAGTTACCGAGTGTACAGTTTGCTACCCGATAACCACAATATGTATAAATGTTCCAAAGTCAGTGAAATGCCGGATTTCCTACATAGCAACAATGATGTCAAAAATAATGGATTGGTTGTGAAGCACCTTTTGACATCCTGACGGCGAAAGGTGTTGTATAAATTCAAGTTCTTTTTTTCAATCACCGCAGTAACAAATTTTAGCGGCAGCAAATCACCTGTGAAATGTGTGGGTGTGTGAGTGACTGACTGTGGCTCTCCATCAGCCGGTCCACCATTTACCATTGAGCAGCTCCAGCCGAGAACAGTCCCTTCCTTAAGTGTCTCGCTGTTAGCACCAACACTTGTTGAGGTCATTTTGTCTTTTGTATTCCGTCGTTGATAGCTGGTGTAAATGAGGCTTAGATCATTTCAAAATGGATTAACAAATGTCAACTTTGTAAAAGCTGTGTCATAGAGATTTCTTTCATAGTCTTGTACTGTCTCTGTTGCTTTTGGTACTGAGGTGACTGAACTCCCGCTATCGGACTACAGAAAGGGGGGAAAAAAAACTGCTCCTTCACTGAACGTGCCAAGAAACTTTTGAACATTTGAGAGTCTCTGGCCCACATTGCAGTACAATTTCTGCACAGACTGAATAAACCCTTGTCTTTTCTTTGAATGCATAATTTAAGAAGTAATTAATTTAATGTTTTTAAACTGAATGTCTGCATTGACTCTGCCCATATTTTTCCTTCTACATAAATGTTGCTGCTGGCTCAGTGGAGGGCTTGCGGCGTTATACACGCCCCATGGTGCTGTTAACGCCGATAGATGCTGAAACTCATTTTAAATTCGCAGAGCGTTGGCGTTTAATTATGCAGCTATTGGATCGTCTTCTCGGACTGATCCCTGCCATGTGACCACGTATACTGGAACTGACTGCAGTCTTTAGTACGTTTCAAACATTTTTTTGTTGGATGTGCAGCTTTTCCGATGGCTCTTGTTGATAACCACATTTCCCAATCTGAAACTGAGCCATTCAGAGCAGGAAAGCTCTCGGTATGATCCCCGGACTGTGTTGAGTGAACTAATTTCAGCCGGACCTAGTGCTAGAATCTGGGTGGACCAGTATGGTTCTCGCTCCTGATCACTGTTGAGTGCTGGAACATGATTGTGTGTGGAGTACCTCTCTGTGAAGCACCTTTGGGATGTTTTACTATGTTAAAGATGCTATATAAATGCAAGTTGTTGTTGTTGTTGTTGTTGGTGTCTTGGGTGAGAAAAGATCGAGGTTAGGTGTTGCACTCTGTGGTTGTATAGTCTGCCGACACCCAGCATGAAGAATGGCTACTGGGGCCAGGTACCAGAGACAGACGTGTGAGGCAGCACTTTCAAGAGGGAAGAGTAGAATATTTGTGCCTTTGTACTGTGGTGAGTACAGTTTTTGTCCACACAGGCGGCTCACTCCCAACCAGAAAGTCATGAGGTTACAATCTAGTTATGCCGGTGCTCCCATATCTTGAACAGGTTTTTCCGATGAACAGCACATTTCTACTTGTTAGTTCTCTTGCACACCAATGAGTGTAACCGCAGTAAGAAAAACTATGGGAACACTGAAATGGTTCTCACTTATGTGCATAGATAGCGGGAAAAATTGTACAGAATTATAATGTGATATTTCTTACTGTTGTCTGTTTACTTTTCTTTTCATATTAGTCTAATTGCATTTATTTGTTATTTCTTATTGTTTCTGTGTTTGTCACAGCTCAGCCCTGTTCTGCATTAGGGTTAGGGTTTTATCATTCGTTCCACTATTCCCAAGTTTATACCTACCAGGACCTCAGGATAAGAATCAGAGCAGTTACTGCAACAAAATGTCCAACAGGATACTCAAAAATAAATAATTGTGTTTGCTCCAAGAATGTTGGCTGCCATTTGCGTAATAGTCATGGATGTTTGAGAATCTGTAGGAATGGCATTCTTGGGAATTCTTTGCTCGTATCTGGTTTTCACTCAGGATTCCTGAGGGATCCAGGAGTCTCTATAGAGATGAGACCTTCTGGTGCCTGTCACTCAGGCTCATTTATCATGGGTGGGTGAGTTTTGTTAATTTTTGGATATGCTTTTAGATGGAATGGCATACGGGAGTGAACTGTTCAACCTCCAGGTGAAGGGATGAGGCCCAAGATGCCTATCCTTGTGTCCCACGTCTTGTTGGGTGTCGTAGCTTTTGCTGCTGTGATTACAATCTGCAGCACAGACCCTGCTGTCTCTGCTTCCGGAGAGGAAAAAAATGGGAAAGTGAGAAGAATATTAATTTTACTTTACCTAGCCTCTTAATTGTTTTGCAGAGGATGGATTAAGGAAAATCTGAGCATTTTGAAAAGTGTCAAGGAAATGCTGAAATAAAGTCTGTCTGAGCAGGATAAGATAACTTTGTTGTCTGAACTGTACACGATGGGCTGTTACCACACGGTATGCAGCTCCAATTGTAATGAATCTTGGCTTCCTTTTCATATTGCTGAGTAATGGAGAAGAGTGTATTTGAAATCTAGTCACTGCTGTGTCTTTTGTTGTTTTCCTTCATGGTCATGTAAAGCTCCGCCTCATTATGACTTGTTTGACGGGAGCTAATTTTTTTTCATGTTTAAGCAAACTGTTGGGAATCCTAGCCTAGAATCTAACTCTAAACAATCAGGGACCAAGTAGCCTTGTAAAAGAGATATTGACAGCTGACAAGGTAGAGTCTAAACTGGCCTGTAATTGGGACCCAGTAGACACTGATTTTCAAAATTGGCAAATGTATGATTTCCAAATGTGCACCAAGGATGAAAAAACTTGCCTTTATATAGAGCCTTTTATGTCCTCGGGAAATTCCAAAGTGCTTCACAGGCAACAAAGTACTCTTGAAATGTAGCCACTGTTGTAATGCGGGGAAACATGGCAGCCCATTTGCACAAAGCAAGGTCCCACAAAGAGCAGTGAGAAAAATGACCTGATGGTCTGTTTTAGTGCAGTTGGTTGAGGGATAAATGTTGGTCAGGACATCAAGAGAAATCACTTGTTGTGCTTGTAACTCTGCTGCCTGTATCCGAACTCGCACCAAGTCCCGTTTGCCCATCACCCCTGTGCTCACTGACCTACATTGGCTCCCGGTGCGGCAACACTTCGATTTTAAAATTCTCATCCCTGTTTTCAAATCCCCCCCATGGCTTCGCTCCTCCCTTTCTCTGTAACCTTCTCCAGTCCTACAACCCTCCGGGATCTCTGCGCTCCTCCAATTCTGGCCTCTTGCACATCCCCGATTTTAATCACTCCACCATTGGTGGCTGTGCCTTCAGCTGCCTAGGCCCTATACTCTGGGGTTCCTCCCTAAACCCCTCTTCCTCTCTACCTCTCTCCTTTTAAGACACTCTTTAAAACCTACCTCCTCATCTGTCCCAACATCATCGTGTGTGGCTTAGTGTCAAATTTTGTTTGATAACGCTCCTGAGAAGCGCCTTGGAATGCCAAACTATGTTAAAGGCGCTATATAAATGCAAGTTGTTGTTGTAGTGCCATGGGATCTTTTACCTCCACCTGAGATAGGTCTATAGGGCCTTGGTTTAACATCTAACCCAAAAGACTACCTCTGACTGTGCAGTACTCCCTCCATATTGCACTGAAGTGTTAACCTAGATTACATGCTCAAGTCTTGTCAAATGAGGTTTAAAAAGAAAGAAAGACTTGCATTTATATAACGCCTCTCACGACCACCAGACGTCCCAAAGCACTTTACAGCCAATGAAGTACTTTTTGAGGTGTAGTCATTGTTGTAATGTTTAGACTGAACTTCTGACCCAGAGGTGAGGGTGCTACCACTGAGCAATGGTGCAAAGAGGTGAAATGTCTCTCTAATGCTTCTAGAGTGGCTTTACCTGTGCTGTGTAGCGGGGTAAGACCTTGAGCACAAGAAGGAAGGTAAGTTGCACGTAGCACATGAGATGCCTGAGGTGTGGCACTTTCCAAACTGAGTTAGACTTCATTCACTCAATAGAGTGCATCCTACTTACCAATTATTTTTCCTTAAAATTCATTGGGCATAACATGATACCAAAATTATAGATAAGTGATCACTCATAAATATCGACATGTACTGTGCTGGTTTGCTTTATTACTGGGCTTGCATTTGTGTGCCATTAATTTAACCAATTCAAAATAAAAAGGAGAAAAAACTCCAATCAAAGTTCTGAGGAAGAGCGAGACAGATACAGTTTACTATTTGCCCTTTTCTATTGTGTTTTGGGGGAATTTCCTCACCATTTTAATTCTGTTGTGGACACTTTTTGTGATTCTAGTATTAGAAAATTATCCTTTTCAGTTGATGTTGCTGCCAGCAGCAATTCAAAAGGGCAGTGTTAATTTTACTCCTCTCCTGCTCATAATCACAGCCAGGTTGGTTTCCTTTAGGAGCCCATTCAACAGGATATCCCACAATAGGTCTACACATCCAGCCAGAATGAAGTAATAGCTGGGCACTCCCCAAACACACTGGTGTCATTGCCTACTGATGAACTGCAATCCCAATTCAGCCCCTTGTGAATTGCAGTTACGCAGTAGGAATATAACGTGCTGAAGGTTTTTGTATTACCCTGAACTGGTACAACCAAGGGTTCGCGTTCAAACGAACATCAGGCATTTGGATGAGTGAACTTGTCACTGTTCAGCCTGTTTTTAATTACTCTATTGCTAACTCTAACATAACGTATTAAAATATATAAGCTGCATTGCAAGATTTAATGCTTTGCCCACCCATCCAAACTAAGTCCAGTACTTTGCTCCAGTAGATACTCCAGAGCCCAGCAGAAACCGCATGGAGTCTAGCTTCCAGGTTCCCTGATATCCCCACCTCCAAGATGGCATTTTTTTCCCCCCCAGGTTCCCCTTCTGCTTAGTTGTCCTTTTCCATGCAATGAGGCACATCCAGGTCTAACCTCATCATTATTACCCAACTTTGTATCTTCCCTCTCCAATGGCACCCACAATCCGCTCCCCATCATCTTACTTCCTATAGCTCTCAAACGTCTTCTTTAGTTCTCAAACATGCCAAAAACCTGCCCTAGTCCTCACTAGAACTTGATCTCTTGCTTGCCTAAAACAGTGACCACATTCATTTCCTTCACGTCCAGTCTTCCTAAACAGCATTTTAGGAGATTGTCACTGATAAAACTGTTTGAAAGACTGAAATGTTATTAATAAAAATGTTCAAATGACAAGAACCATACTTGTGAGCTTAATCTGTATTTTGCAGAGTTAATCAGAATAGGCCTATTTTCATCAGCTCAGCTTTCTTGCCTGGATTTACGCTCATGCATCAGTGCACACCCATTCATGTGAGTCTGCATTATGGTGTGTCTGCTGTATAATCACACTCGAGTGTTTTCACCTACTTTTATTTGACCTCTCTTGGGAGGATCACAAGCCTATTTTTTTAGGGGCTTTCTTTGAATAAGCAAAAATGTATTCTTGTTCTTTTGGTGCCAAAATGTGTCTCGGGACTTTTTTTTAAAAAAAAGTAACTGTTGCAATAATGAAGTTGACATTTAAATATATTCTCTCATTTTTCAGTTCTGGTGTGATCCTTAAAGCCGCTTTTTGTTTGGCGTGGGGAGCATTCAAACATTCTCCCCATGGAATATCAAAAATAATACAACGGATATCAGTCACATCTCTATTTTACTGTCACTTTTAAAGAAGGGACATGTAATTATTTTTACAACGCAGTGAGGATATAACTAACGTCAACGGGCCAATGACGTAAACATTTTATGTTGCTGTTTCATCATTTTAAATAGTGCAGAATGACACGGGCAGAGTGAGGGGCCAGTATAGGGGGTAACGTTCTGTAATGTATTATCACATGGTTTGTCACATGGTTTAGTATGAGCATGCTCAGTTCACTCTGGCCTAATAAACAAGCACATGGCCTAGCAACTCATCGTGTCTCTGTCCTTCATTTGTTCTACCCGCATGTATTAGACGTTCCAAGTAAGCACTGGCATACGGAAGCTCGTTAGTGCATATTGGAAAATTGCCGGCCCTAATTTTCCTTTATGTGCAAGGTTCCACGCTGCCAGTGTGTACTCAAAGTTACCCCTAAATGTTAAACATTACTGGCTCCATTGATATGCACCTGCATACTCGCATGCACTTTCTTCCCGAACCCTGCCTTGATACCTGCCAAATCATCTCTGTTTATTTTTTAAAGTGCAAAATTTCAGTGAATAAATTCACTGCACAAGATGGCACTGAGACATACAGAGATCACTGATCTCAGCTGGAGTGGTAGCAGGGATACTACACCTCAACTTATTGCCCACGAACTAGGGAAAAAAATCCACCAGTATTTACTACTCCTGATCACTAGCCAGTGACTCCTGCTCTTAGCTGAAAAGTGCACACAATTGGATCTCAGTTGAGGACAGAATAAGGCTCATCCATGATACCCTCTAGGGTTGCATAGCTGTGCGACACTGAGATATCAAGGGTAGTTGGTGTGGTGGGACCATACGAATGCATGGGCCAGTACTTTCAGGACAGGAGGAGAAACATTGGAGGGATGTATGCAAAAATGAAGAACATATGTTGCTCCGGAGATTCTGGGTCCTATCAAATGCTTCTGTTCGTTCAAATAAAAATAATTCTCGGTCCACGCTCACATAATTAGGCGAGCACCCTCTCAGTCAAGTAATCAAATACATTATCACATTAATAAATATTCTGGAATTCCAATTGGCTGCCTACTATCCACTTATACCCTCATGTAAATCAATCCCACCTGCAGACACGGATTTAACCAGGATGTTATCCAGCCACCTTTTCAATTCTTTGGCCTCAATATTAACCCCTCTCCCCACCCACGGGTGGGAAGAGGTTGGGAGAGTGGGGTTAAACCCTAAAAGCACGGGGAACGCGTCCCCAACCCAACGCGTACGCGCCTGTTGCGGTTCTTACAGCGGCGAGATGTGAGGCATGCATGTGTCCTGTCTTGGAGAAGCGAGACATTTCATTATCATATTTAAATCAGGCTCCCACCGTGCAATTGGGAGCCTGATTAAAATTTAACAGCTGCCGGCTGGGTTTCCCAGGGCTCGGGAAACCCGGCAGTGAAATGGAGATGGGAGCTGTCAGCTCCAGAAGGTAAATGCTTTTTATTGCATTCCATGTGGGCCCGGAGGAGCAGGAGTGCTTTCCACCCCCTCCCCCCTCAGCCACTCGAGCAAATCTTTGGCCTCCCTTCTGAATGCTTCAGTGTAATCGAAAAGGTGGCTAGATACCTTCCTGGTTAAATTAGGCCGATCGCAGCCGCTCTCTCCCCCCTCGTGATTGGCCGACCACCTTCTTCCTCCCCCTGAACTGATGCCTGACCCGCGATTGCCAATTTCGCCCACCCCCACCCCCCCCACAATTGATGCCTGGCCCCGTGATTGCGAATACTGGGGACTGTCCTGCCGGGTTCCCCCCGCACCCTCCCTGCCTCCCCCTAACTATCGGGGCCTATATGTCAGCAACATGGTTGGAAAAAAAATCCAAATGGCCCATTCAGTTCTAACACTGCCCAGTAATTCAAATGCAGTGTTAACAGTAGCAGTAGAAGCAAGATCTGCTATTGGATATCCTCGAGTTTGTGCTGCCCCAATGTGAAAAGCGCGGTAAAATGAATCATTCTATCAGGTCACCTTCATTCTTTGAATGATATGGATCCTCCAAACATCAAAGGAGTGTGGCCTAACTTGATACTTTCTGGGAATTAAAAATGTTGTCATGACACATCTGAGAGGCCCTGCTGCATGTCTACTACTGAAGTCTTGTATAAAGCCCCAGAACCTGTGCTGTTGGACCAATTCTTTTGACATTAAACTAACCTGAAACTAAATAATCACTTAAACCCAGCTACCCCAAAACGATATCCTGCTAGGGTCAGATCATGATGTGCGGAGAATTTATATCCTAAAAAGCATAAAGAACACCCTATAAAGTAATACAATAGCAAAATACTGCGGATGCTGGAAAATTGAAACATCCACGGATGTTGCCTGGCCTGCTGAGTTTTTCCAGCGTTTTCTGTTGTTTACCCTATAAAGTAATCTCTTTTTTTCTGTTGCTCAATTCTCTACACACTACATACCAAAGAAACACAAATTTAGGCGGGCAGGCCGCTACATAAAAGCCATAATACCAACTGTGGACCGATCTGTGAAAGGTGCTGGAATCAAATCCGGACAGTAATGTTTGGTAATTGTGTAAAGATTACTGTATGTGGCAGCCTTGCTTATACAATCGATTGGAACCTGGCTGAGAGATACACAGGAAGCAGCTGTGGAATGGGTGGAATGATCTTTCACTGCTCCCTGAGCTTCTGCCTCGCAAGATCACAGCAGCACAACAGGCACTCAACCATTCGTTGGGTTTCCACTGCTTAATCACCAGTTTGCCTTGGGCTGTTGTACTGTAGGATGAAAATAACTCACGAGACTGCCTAAATTGCTCTGTGAATGACATAATTTAAGGTTCTGGAAGTATCTACATGTTGGGAACGATGCTTCAGTTGTGACTTCTATGGCAGCCAATAAAACAATGGGACAACTACCTTTTGACCAAGTGAAATTGGGAAGTGACTCCAGTTAAAAATTAATTACTGCCCTGTGAGGATGCCAAGTCATATATGGCTTATTTACAATAAGATCATTAATTCTACAACTAAAACTGAACACTAACAGTGCGTGTAAGAAATGTAAACTTGCATATTTTAAACAAATTTGCATGGTGGCTACATTGAACAACAGGAAAAGGAGAGAATGCCCTCTCTAAGCTGACCATGACTTGACTCCTTGAACAGGAACATGGGAGCTGATGGTTTTTTAGAGAGGCAAGTTGATCTATTTCTGGATGGATCAAACACTTGGAAAAATAGCTTGGACACTCTTGGGGTAGATCTTCCACTTATGAGGGTAAACGGTGAAATCACTGACGGAATTTGCTATTCTGTTGTTGAACGCTTCAGCTAAAAGCTAAGCTGAGAAAATAACTGCGTCCTAGATACCTCCAACGTACTATCAAGATTGTATCTTGACAAAGGAAGTGAAATGAGCCTCTCTCCCTCCATTCCCCTCCCCCCCCCCCCCCAGCTTGTTGATGTGGCAGAATGTTGTAGTGTTGCCTCATCACATATATACCAGCTTACCTTGGTGCAGAGTTGACATTATTGGCATTATTTGGTGATAGCAGAGAATTGCTATATTACTGATGCATTATATGGCATTGCACAAAAATTGCTAATTTTCAAGTTTCAATACAGTCAGAATGCAAGTAAAACAAACAATTATGCAACAAAAATCAAATGTGATTTAAGAACTTAAGAAATAGGAGCAGGAGTAGGCCATTTGACCCTTCGAGCCTGCTCCGCCATTCAGTAAGATCATGGCTGATCTTCTACCTCATCTCCACTTTCCTGAACTATCCCCATATCCCTTGATTCCCTTAATATTCAAAAATCTATCGATCTCTGTCTTGGATATACTCAATGACTGAGCCTCCACAGCCCTCTAGGGTGGAGAATTCCAAAGATTCACCACCCTCTGAAGAAATTTCTCCTCATCTCAGTCCTAAATGGCCGACCCCTTATTCTGAGACTGTGACCCCTGGTTCTAGACTCCCCAGCCAGGGGAAACATCCTCCTGCATCTACCCTGTCAAGCCCTGTAATAATTTTACAAAAGCAAAATACTGCGGATGCTGGAAATCTGAAATAAAAACAGAAAATGCTGGAAATACTCAGCAGGTCAGGCAGCATCTGTGGAGAGAGAAACAGTTAATGCTTTAGGTCGATGACCCTTCGTCAGAACTGGAAAAAGCTGGAGATGGAACAGGTTTTTAAGCAAGTGTAGGGGGAGGGGAGGAAAGAACAAAAGGGAAGGTCTGTGATAGGATGGAAGGCAGGAGAGATTAAGAGATGGTGCAAGGCAAAAGGAGATGGTAATGGGACAAATTAAGAAACAAAATATGGCTTTAGATGAAGTGTAAATGGCACTGGCAGAATGAAAGACAGCTGCCATGTGAGAGAGAGGAAAAAAAATTAAATAAAAAAATAAATAAAAATAAATGGGGAAAAAAAAGATAGGGGCAGAGGTTATGGTCTGAAATTGTTGAACTCGATGTTGAGTCCAGAAGGCTGTAAAGTGCCTAATCGAAAGATGAGGTGCTGTTCCTAGAGCTTACGTTGAGCTTCATTGGAACAGTGTAAGAGGCCGAGGACGGTGAGGGATGAGTGGGAGTGGAGTGGAGAATTAAAGTGACAGGCGACCGGAAGCTCGGGATCACCCTTGCGGACTAAACAGAGGTGTTCCACAAAGCGGTCACCCAATCTGCGTTTGGTCTCCCCCAGTGTAGAGGAGACCACATCGTGAGCAGCGAATACAGTATACTAAATTGCAAGAAGTACAAGTAAATCGCTGTTTCACCTGGAAGGAGTGTTTGGGGCCCTGGACAGTGGGAAGGATGGAGGTAAAAGGGCAGGTGTTGCATCTCCTGCCAGCTTTGATCATCAGTCTGTACTGATTTAGACCATAAGAACCTAAGAAATAGGAGCAGGAGTCGGCCATACGTCTCCTCAAGCCTGCTCCACCATTCAATAAGATCATGGCTGATCTTCAACCTCAACTCCACTTTCCCGGCCTATCCCCATATCCCTTGATTACCCCCTAGAGTCCAAAAATCTATCGATCTCAGCCTTGAATATACTCAACGACTGAGCCTCCACAGGCCTCTGGGGTAGAGAATTCCAAAGATTCACAGCCTTCTGAGTGAAGAAATTCCTCCTCATCTCAGTCCCAAATGACCGACCTCTTATCCTGAGACTATGCCCCCTAGTTCTAGACTCTCCCGCCAGGGGAAACAACCTCTCCGCATCTACCCTGTCAATCCCCCTCAGAATCTTTTCTATTTCAATGTGTTAGCTGGTCTTTGTTAGAATGGCAGTCGGAGCACTGTAATTTTCATCAGCACCTCTGGGTTAGAGAGGAGAATATTGTCTCGGCCTCGACTCCTGATCACTATTGATGGTCCCCGCTGTAAGGACACGTACATCAATTTTAGATGAGGACAGGATTAGGCTCCGCTGTGATGCCCACCACAGTTGAATATCCTCCTGACACTCACTCTCGAGGCTTGCACATGAATAATTGCACCTTTGGGTGATATCGGGGAGGGGGGGCTCATGGAACCGTATCCCAGAAAGGAGTCAGAGAGGGAGGGGAGAACATTTGCAGTGAAAATAAAGAAACTCAAAATAAAAAGAGACTCTGGCATTGTGGCCAGGCAAAGAAGAAATATGTAGTGAAATATGTAGTGCTTTGCAGAATTCCACACCTGCTTACAATGGGCTCTTGTGGCACAGAATTCCACTGCCTCCGGAGTTTTTGTATTGGGTTTTTGGATTTGCAATATAGCTCGAAGTACGCACATTCTATTAAAAGTTTCACTACCAGCCCTGGTGTGGTTTTGCACAGTAAAAGATCGCTGTAGTAATGGCAAAATAAAACCAGCAGGAAGAAGGTCTGGTGAACAAAACTCATTGTAACTTTAGATAAAAGGGAATAAAGAACTAGGAGGCTGAGCAAAAGATCTAGAGGGGAGATGAGGAGAATTTTTTTTTTCCCCTCGAGTTGTTGGGATCTGGTACACTCGGCCTGGAAAAATGGCGGGAGCTGATTCCATAAATAATTTTAAAAGCGAGTTGGACGGGTACTTGAGGGTTACGGACAAGAAGTGGGGGCTTGGGACTACACAATACTGCTCTTTCAAAGAGCCCGCACAAGCACAGCGGGCCGTATGGCGGCCTCCTGTGCTGTAAGTTTCTATGACGTTGTCTTAAGAGTTGTAAAGATTTTGGGGGATTTAACATTTTATAAAATTAAATTACTGTAAAATCCAGCGCATACCTGGGCAGGATCTGTAAACCTGGGGGTGCACTTTATGCGTTGGTATGTTTAGTCTTTGCTGGTAAGAGAGATCTGAAACATTTTCACAATTCACAGAAAATAGAAGCCTTTGCAATTATATCAGTTGTGTGAACTGTACATGTTCCACTGCCCCACAAATCCATAAGTTTTACAATTTTGTTTCGATAAATTCTGGAAGATGTCCTGTATATTATCTTTCAGAAGATGTACTCGATATTAACTTACAGATGTTACTCTAGTGTATGTTGAAACAGGAGCCACCCATGAGCGATGGGCGCCATTTTCGCCAGGGCAGTAACGGGAATGCTATGACTCGACTGATACTGTGCCTGGTGGTGTTGGTAATTCTGCAATGTCGGTTAGTTTATGATTTTCACTGGTGTACAGGTGCTGGCGGTAGGCAGCTGTTTGCGCACAGAGAAAGGGATACGCTGATAAGGAATAGAGTGGATCGATGGTACTGCTGCCCGATTTTCCAAACTCTGCTAGTAGCTACACCACCAGGGAGATCGCAAGCTGGACAGAGACTGGTCTCTTATCCACTGTCACCTCTTGCTAATGTAGGCATGGCCTTTGTGAGACAGAAGTCTAGTTGTGAGCAGCATAATTTAAACAGCCATTAAAGTGAATTGTGGGAATATATGGAGAAGGAGTGGGCAGAAAATTGTTATCCCAGTAGATGATTTGAACACACAGCAATTTTTAACCTTACAGTAGAAGATTTAGATGACACATGCAGTAATTCAGTGATGCCAAAATTAGTTTTTCTATTGCATGTTTTGAGACCATGTAGGGCATACTTAACCATCCGCAGTCATTATTGTAAACTCTGTTTTATATCTCTTGCTGTGATATTTGCTTCTAAATGAAGCTTCCTTAAAGGCCAAACATCTCAAAGTTGAAGCCCTATTAGGATTAGGGCTTCAGCTCCAATGGAATGTAGTTGCAATTTATGGCACGTCAGGAGGGAAAACCTTCACTTTGTTTTTCCTCCTCTGAAGTCAGCCATGGCTCAGTCGGTAGCGCTCTCGCCTCTGAGTCAGAAGGTTGTGGGTTCATCACGCAACCTTTGTTGCCCCACTGGGGGCAAATCTTGCCAATCTCCTCCCCATCCAACTCAACCCCCTCCCCAGCGCTGACCCTGTGGACGCTGGCAGTGGGGAAGCCATCACCGACCCTCTCCACATCTCCCTCCAGAACGTCCGTTCACTTGCGAACAAGGCCCTTGCCATCCATGAGCTTATCGTGGATGGTTGCATTGACATCATGGCCCTGACAGAAACTTGGTTGAGGGATGATGACACCTTACCCTTAAATGAAGCCTCCCCGCCTGGCTATACCTTCCACCACTTGCCCCGCTCAGACCGCCGTGGTGGCGGTGTGGCTCTCATCACCAAATCACACCTTGGTCTGTCTCCCTACTCCTCGGCAGTTTCTCCTTCTTTGAGCATCTCACTTTATTCCACCCGTCCCACCTCTCATTTAAAATTCTTGTTCTCTACCGCCCACCCAAGTACCATAAAAATGTTATTACTGAGATATCTTCACTGTTCTCCTCCCTCAGCCTCTGCACCGAGTGACTTCTCATCCTCAGTGATTTCAACCTCCATCTCAATTCATCATGCTCTCTCTCCTCTGAGTTCACTAGCCTCCTATCCTCCCCTAATCTCTCCCTCCATGTAAACTCCCCAACCCATATTCACGGCCACCCCCTCAACCTTTCCATCTCTCGTGGCCTAGCTACTCCCAGTGTGTCAATCGCAGATAAGGTCATCTTTGACCACTTCCTCGTATCGCTCTCCACCCACATCCCCCGCCCCCCCCCCCCCCCCCCCCCCCCCCAACCCTACTTCCTTCTGTGTCCGCCCCTGGAAAAAACTCTCTCCCAACTCTCTGACAACTGCACTGATGAAATCCCAACTGTCCAACCTTTGGCCCTCCATTCACCATTACATTTCTGCAACTACCGATCTGCTCAACCACACCCTCACCACCACCTTTGATGCCCTAGTCCCTACTAAAACAATTACTCTCTCTCACCCTGGCCATTCCCCCTGGTATGGACCTCATCTTCGCTCCCTTAACTCCAAGGGACACAGACTTGAACGGATATGGAGGACAACTGGTTTAGCCAATCTCCGCCAGATCTGGCTGGACCACATAAAGCACTATCGGGCCCTGCTCTCGTCTGCCAAAATTGCTCACTATTCCAGAATCATTCTGGAATACAAAGATAAACCCCGGCTCCTATTCTCTGCTGCTAACCGTTGTCTTAAACCCCTCTCCTCTGCCTTCTCTACCCTCACCTCCGACAACAAGTTTGAGGAGCTCATGGACGACTTTGTCTCTAAGAATGAGACCATCCATCAGCTGCCTATGCCACTTCCCTTCCTTCCCCCTAGCCCCCCCGGGCCAAACTTCCTCTCGGGTTCCCCCCCTGCCCTAGCCCTGAACTCACATCTTTCTCCAGTTTCTCTCCGATCTCCCCTCATGACCTCTCCGCGCTCATCTTGTCCATGAGACCCACCTCCTGCTCCCTTGACCCTATTCCCACCAAACTGCTGACCACCCAACTTCCTTTTCTGGCTCCCATGTTAGCTGACATTGTTAATGGTTCTCTCTCCTCAGGTACTGTCCCACTCTCCCTCAAATCTGCCTCTCCTCAAAAAACCAAACCTTGACCCCTCCATCCTGGCAAACTACTGCCCCATCTCCAACCTCCCTTTCCTCTCCAAGGTCCTTGAACGTGTTGTCGCCTCCCAAATCCGTGCCCATCTTTCCTGCAACTCCATGTTTGAATCCCTCCAATCAGGTTTCCGCCCTTGCCACAGTACCGAAACAGCTCTCATCAAAGTCACAAATGACATCCTTTGTGACAGTGACAAAGGTAAACTATCCCTCCTCGTCCTTCTTGACTTGTCTACAGTCTTTGACATGGTTGACCACTCCATCCTCTTCCAACACCTCTCCACCGTCGTCCAGCTGGGTGGGACTGCACTCGCCTGGTTCCATTCTTATCTATCTAATCGTAGCCAGAGAATCACCTGCAACGGCTTCTCTTCCCACTCCCGCATCGTTACCTCTGGTATCCCCCAAGGATCGATCTTTAGCCCCCTCCTATTTCTCATCTACATGTTGCCCCTTGGTGAATCATCCGAAAACACAGTGTCAGTTTCCACATGTACACTGACGACTCCCAGCTCTACCTCACTACCTCTTCTCTCGACCCCTCCACGGTCTCTAAACTGTCAGACTGCTTGTCCGACATAGTTCTGGATGAGCAGAAATTTTCTCCAATTAAATATTGGGAAGTCCGAAGTCATTGTTTTTCGGTCCCCGCCACAAACTCCGTTCCCTAGCCACTGACTCCATCCCTTTCCGTAACATCTGTCTGAGGCTGAACCACACTGTTCGCAACCTTGGTGTCATATTTGACCCTGAAATGAGCTTCAGACCACATATCCGCAGCATAACAAAGACCGCCTATTTCCACCTCCGTAACATCGCCCGTCTCCGCCCTTGCCTCCGCTCATCCGCTGCTGAAACTGTCGTCCATGCCTTTGTTACCTCTAGACTTGACTATTCCAACGCACTCCTGGCTGGCCTCCCACATTCTACCCTACATAAACATGAGGTCATCCAAAACTCGGCTGCCTGTGTCCTAACTCGCACCAAGTCCCGTTCGCCCATCACCCCCTGTGCTCACTGACCTACATTGGCTCTCGGTTAAGCAGCGCCTCGATTTCAAAATTCTCATCCTTGTTTTCAAATCCCTCCATGGCCTCGCCCCTCCCTATCTCTGTAATCTCCTTCAGCCCCACAACCCCTGAGATATCTGCGCTCCTCTAATTCTGCCCTCTTAAGCATCCCTGATTATAATCACTCAACCATTGGTGGCCGTGCCTTCTGTTGCTTAGGTCCTAAGCTCTGGAATTCCCTCCCTAAACCTCTCCGCCTCTCTACCTCTCTTTCCTCCTTTAAGACGCTCCTTAAATCCTACCTCTTTGACCAAGCTTTTCTCCTGCCCTAATTTCTCCTATTGTGGCTCAATGTCAAATTTTTTGCCTTATAATACTCCTGTGCATCGCCTTGGGATGTTTTACTACGTTAAAGGCGCTAAATAAATACAAGTTGTTGTTGTTGTTCAAGTGCACAACATCTAGGCTGACACTCCGTGCACCACCCTCAATACTGCACTGATCGGAGGTGCCGTCTTTTGGATGAGGTGTTAAACCAAGGCAGCCGTCTGCTCTCTAAGATGGACGTAAAAGATCCCATGGTACTTCTTCAAAGAAGGGCAAGGGAATTCTTCCTGGTGTCCTGGCCAACATTTATGCCTGAACCACCATCACTAAAACAGATTATCTGGTCATTATCTCATTGCTGTTTGTGGGAGCTTGCTGTGTGCAAACTGGCTGCTGCTTTTCTTGCATTACAACAGTGACAACACTTCAAAAGCACTTCATTGGCTGTAATGCGCTTTGGGACGTCCTGAGGTCGTGAAAGGTGCTATATAGATGCAAATCTTTTATCTTTTAAGTATTTTTTGTTGGTTTACCAATCAGGATTTTTGTTGCGTGACGGGCACACATTAGAAGCAAGACTTTTACATTTTTTTAAACCATTTCTAATTTGGTCAAATGTTTGTTGTAACGAAGAGCTAGATCTGCTATTTATTGTTCTGAAGTTTCAGAAAGATGGAGGAAACTGGCAGCTATGTCATCATCCCTGTAACCATAACGACAGCTAATATGTTACAGAGGAAGTGCAGCACAGGAAATTAGCTGCATCTTTTTGGTCAATTTGTTGGTTAAGAAATGTAACATTGGCCCATTTTTATACTTTGCATGAGCTCAAGAAATAGAATTTAAAAAATTCTCAACCCTTTCTCATTCACGGTGTCTAGTATCTGGGATGATACTTAATGAGCAGTGTGTGCAGCGTAATCTGTGTGACTTGCACACATTTAGTACAGCACTTCTGTTTGTTCCTACACGACCTAGAGATCTTATCATGAATTTCCTGTAATTTCTGATGAAGTGCACAAGATGCAAAGAGAAAATGGCAGCCCAGCGTTTCTGTTCCCAGAAGCTGTACTGCTTTATATATTCATTTAAAGAAGCTATTTGACAAATCTAGGTCATTTCCCCAAATTTAAAAACAATCAGGATTTGTGGCCGAAACAATTAAAACATTGAAAGCACAGACAAGTCTAGAAAAGGGAAACTCCTCAACTATTTTTTATTTGGCTTATTGAGATCTGAAAGGATGTTTTGCAAAGGCACTCCTGTTTGTATATCGCTGTGTCTGTCATGATGTTGCATAGATTGTATATTAAAAGGTTGTGCGGTCCAGAAACCCTTTGAGTGTGACAGATCCCTGACCATTTTAATCCGACCAACATGCTGTAACAATGCTACATGTCTGGCTGCATTACTGAGGGCTGTGGGTACCTCTCATTGAACATCTGTTAGTTAACAGACCCTCAGTACCACTGTGTACGTCAACTATGCAGATCCAGTATTCAGACGGTCATTTCTTACATACATAAAAGACTAACTCTTGATTCTTACACAGACTAGTATTTTTAAAAATTCGTTTGAGATGTGGGCGTCGCTGGCAAGGCCAGCATTTATTGCCCATCCCTAGTTGCCCATGAGAAGGTGGTGGTGAGCCGCCGCCTTGAACCGCTGCAGTCCGTGTGGTGAAGGTACTCCCACAGTGCTGTTAAGGAGGGAGTTCCAGGATTTTGACCCAGCGACGATGAAGGAACGGCGATATACTTCTAAGTCAGGATGGTGTGTGACTTGGAGGGGAACTTGGAGGTGGTGGTATTTCCATGCACCTGCTGCCCTTGTCCTTCTAGGTGGAAGAGGTCGCGGGTTTGGGAGGTGCTGCCGAAGAAGCCTTGGCGAGTTGCTGCAGTGCATCTTGTAGATGGTACACACTGCAGCCACGGTACACCAGTGGTGGAGGGAGTGAATGTTTAAGGTGGTGGATGGGGTGCCAATCAAGCGGGCTGCTTTGTCCTGGATGGTGTCGAGCTTCTTGAGTGTTGTTGGAGCTGCACTCATCCAGGCAAGTGGAGAGTATTCCATCACACTCCTTACTTGTGCCTTGTAGATGGTGGAAAGACTTTGGGGAGTCAGGAGATGAGACACTCGCCACAGAATACCTAGCCTCTGACCTGCTCTTGTTGCCACAGTATTTATGTGGCTGGTCCAGTTAAGTTTCTGGTCAATGGTGACCCCCAGGATGTTGATAGTGGGGAGGTGGTTAGACTCTCGCTTGTTGGAGATAGTCATTGCCTGGCACTTCTGTGGTGCGAATGTTACCTGCCACTTATCAGCCCAAGCCTGAACGTCGTCCAGGTCTTGTTGCATGCGGGCATGGACTGCTTCATTATCTGTGGAGTTGCGAATGGCGCTGAACACTGTGCAGTCATCAGCGAACATCCCTATTTCTGACCTTATATTGGAGGGAAGGTCATTGATGAAGCAGCTGAAGATGGTTGGGCCTAGGACACTGCCCTGAGGAACTCCTGCAGCGATGTCCTGGGGCTGTGATGATTGACCTTCAACCACCACAACCATCTTCCTTTGTGTTAGGTATGACTCCAGCCAGTGGAGCGTTGTCCCCCTGATTCCCATTGACTTCAGTTTTACTAGGGCTCCTTGATGCCAGACTCGGTCAAATGCTGCCTTGATGTCAAGGGCAGTCACTCTCGCCTCTGGAATTCAGCTCCTTTGTCCATGTTTGGACCAAGGCTGTAATGAGGTCGGGAGCCGAGTGGTCTTGGCGGAACCCAAACTGGGCATCAGTGAGCAGGTGCCGCTTGATAGCACTGTCGATGACACCTTCCATCACCTTGCTGATGATTGAGAGTAGACTGATGGGGCGGTAATTGGCCGGGTTGGATTTGTCCTGCTTTTTGTGGACAGGACATACCTGGGCAGTTTTCCACATTGTCGGATAGATGCCAGTGTTGTAGCTGTACTGGAACAGCTTGGCTAGAGGCGCGGCTAGTTCTGGAGTACAAGTCTCAGCACGATAGCCGGGATGTTGTCGGGGCCCATAGCCTTTGCTGTATCCAGTGCGCTTGGCCGTTTCTTGATATCACGTGGAGTGAATCGAATTGGCTGAAGAATGGCTTCTGTGATGGTGGGGACCTCGGGAGTAGGCTGATATGGATCACCCACTCGGCACTTCTGGCTGAAGTTGGTTGCAAACGCTTCAGCCTTGTCTTTTGCATTCACGTGCTGGGCTCCACAATCATTGAGGATGGGGATATTCATGGAGCCTCCTCCTCCCGTTAGTTGTTTAATGGTCCACCACCATTCACTACTGGATGTGGCAGGACTTTGATCTGATCCATTGATTGTGGGATCGCTTAGCTCTGTCTATAGCATGCTGCTTCCGCTTTTTAGCATGCATGTAGTCCTATGTTGCATCTTCCCCAGGTTGGCACCTCATTTTTAGGTACGCCTGGTGCTGCTCCTGGCATGCTCGTCGTTGAACCAGGGTTGGTGGTAATGGTAGAGTGAGGGATATGCCGGGCCATGAGGTTACAGATTGTGGTGGAATACAATTCTGCTGCTGCTGATGGCCCACAGCGCCTCATGGATGCCCAGTTTTGAGCTATTAGATCTGTTCTGAATCTATCCCATTTAGCACGGTGGTAGTGCCACACAACACGATGGAGGGTGTTCTCAGTGTGAAGACTGGACTTCGTCTCCGCAATGACTGTGCGGTGGTCACTGCTGCCAATGCAGTCATGGACAGATGCATCTGCGACAGGTAGATTGGTGAGGACGAGGTCAAGTAGGTTTTTCCCTCTTGTTGGTTCACTCACCACTTGTTCTTCAGGACTCTGCCAGCTCGGTCAGTAGTGGTACTACCGAGCCACTCTTGGTGATGGACATTGAAGTCCCCCACCCAGAGTACATTCTGTGCCCTTGCTACTCTCAGTGCTTCTTCCAAGTGGTGTTCAACATGGCGGAGTACTGATTCATCAGCTGAGGGAGGGCAGTAGGTGGTAATCAGCAGGAGGTTTCCTTGCCCATGCTTGACCTGAAGCCATGAGACTTCATGGGGTCCGGAGTCAATGTTGAGGACTCCCAGGGCCACTCCTTCCCGACTGTCTACCACTACCCCTGGTGGGCCTGGACATACCCAGGGATGGTGATGGAGGAGTTTGGGACATTGGCTGAAAGGTATGATTCTGTGAGTACGACTATGTCAGGCTGTTGCTTGACTAGTCTGTGTGACAGTGCTCCCAATTTTGGCACAAGTCCCCAGATGTTGGTGAGAAGGACTTTACAGGGCTGACTGGGCTGGGTGTGCCGTTGCTGTGTCCATAGCCGGTGGCGAGGTTGATGCCAGGTGGTTTCGTAGTTTAGTTACAACTGAGTGACTTGCTAGGCAGTTAAGAGTCAACCACATTGCTGTGGGTCTGGAGTCACATATAGGCCAGACCAGGTAAGGTTGGCAGATTTTCTTCCCTAAAGGCCATTAGTGAACCAGATGGGTTTTTACGACAATCCAATAATTTCATGGTTACCATTACTGATACTAGCTTTTTATTCCAGATTATTTAATTAACTGAATTTAAATTCCCCAGCTGCCAGTGGTGGGATTTGAACTCACGTCTCTGGATCATTAGGTCTCTGGATTACTAGCCCAGTGACATTACCACTACGCCACCGTTCCCGTATAGCAGTAGTGCTAGGAGCAGTATCGTGGCAGCAGGAGTCATTGAGACAACGTATGTGTATCTGTAGTAGACGACCTGGTGGTGTTGGGGTTGCCAACCCTCCAGGAATGTCCTGAAGTCTCCAGGAATTGAAGATTAACCTCCAGGACACTGCCGCGAGCAACCCAGGAGAAAGATCACAGGGTCATTTAAAAAAATTTTTTTGTTTTTGTTCATTTTCTTTGAAAATGTTCATTTATTAGTTGTAAAAATATTGGAGGTGGGAAGTCAAGATTAAAAGAAAAGAGAAGGCTGAGGGATGACCTAATAGAGGTCTTTAAAATTATAAAATGTTTTGATAGAGTAGACACAGAGAGAGTGTCTCCACTTGTGGGGAAGAGCATAGCAAGAGGCCATCAATATAAGATAGTCACCAAGAAATCAAATAGGGAATAGAGTGGTGAGAATGTGGAACTTGCTACAGGAAACTCTTTGGTATCCGGCACCGACGTGACCGGCATGGTGCCGGTTGATCGAAAGTTCCGGATAACGGAGAGTTATATCTACCGAGGCTATTTTTAACAAAGAAAAATAAAAAAATCAAGAAATGTGCAGTATACAGTAGTTGGGTACTCACCTACAGAATGTTGTGTTAAATGGATGGTGGAAGATGCTTGATTAAGTACAGTACTACCCCCACTGACTAACTCGGCGTTCGCGGGCTCGGACTCGGCAACATTGCCGGTTATTTGAGAGGAGTTTTCGGAGTACTCGGCGTTCGCGGGAGACTCGGACTGCGACTCGGCAACATTGCCGGTTATTTGAGAGGAGTTTTCGGAGTACTCGGCGTTCGCGGGAGACTCGGACTGCGACTCGGCAACATTGCCGGTTATTTGAGAGGAGTTTTCGGAGTACTCGGCGTTCGCGGGAGACTCGGACTGCGACTCGGCAACATTGCCGGTTATTTGAGAGGAGTTTTCGGAGTACTCGGCGTTCGCGGGAGACTCGGACTGCGACTCGGCAACATTGCCGGTTATTTGAGAGGAGTTTTCGGAGTACTCGGCGTTCGCGGGAGACTCGGACTGCGACTCGGCAACATTGCCGGTTATTTGAGAGGAGTTTTCGGAGGATGATTTTTGCCGGTTAAGAGAGAATTCCGGATATTTAGGTGCCGGTTAAACAAGAGTTTCCTGTACCACAGGGAGTGGTTGAGGCGAATAGTATAGATGCATTTAAGGGAATCTAGATAAGCATGAGGGAGAAGGGAATAGAGGGTTATGCTGATAGAGTTAGCTGAGGAAAGACAGGAGGAGGCTTGTGTGGAGCATAAATGCCGACATGGACTGGTTGGGCCGAATGGCCTGTTTCTGTGCCGTATAGCCTATGTAATACTAGATAAAAAGATTAATCCAATTGAGTACCGAATATTGTGTTCACTTTCCGATTGATGTGGGAAGGCGGTGCCTGGAGGATGGACCAATGGCGGGGCGGGAGGTCATGTGACGAAACCTCCAGGAATACACCCAACTACAGTTGGCGACCCGAGGTGGTGCACGAGACGGAATTCACTGGCTTTTATGTTGGGGTAATTTTCACGGATGGAAAATCGCTGGTTGTGTGGCCGCGATTTCCTGGGATGCGCTGCCCAAGAGCGCCACTGGGACTTTCAGATCACAAAATCAAGCCTTCATCGGAGAATGGCACTTTCTTTTTTTTTTAAAAACCCACTGTATTCTAATATGTTGAAAAGAGAAACCCGAGTCAAGGTAAGTACTAACTCTGCCACGAGGGTATGAGGTACAAGGCTAGCAGCAACCGCCATGTTTTGTACCCACTGGGTATTTTGCTAAGCAGCTCAAATATAGTTGGAAACAGCAGCCATACAATTCATCTTTGCCATCATTTTTGATTGCCATTTGTGGCTATAAATATGCTAAGTCAAGGTGGATGACAGAGGTGGAATACTACAGAGACGAACTTTAGTGGGTTGAAGGGCCTTTTCTCATACTTAACTCACGTTCTTTACACACTTCCTTTTGAGAGGTGGGAGAAAAAATGAGAGTGTAAGTAGAACATAGAGACACATCTTAACTATGGTTAATTCTGGCCTCTTGCGCATCCCCGATTTTAATCGCTTCACCATTGGCGGCCATGACCTCAGCTGCCTCGGCCCTAAACTCTGGAATTCCCTTCCTAAACCTCTCCATCTCTCTCTCTCCTCTAAGACGCTCCTTAAAACCTACCTCCTCTTCTGTCCTAATATCTCCTTATGTGGCTCAGTGTCACTTCGTGTTTGATAACCCTCCTGTGAAGCACCTTGGGATGTTTAACTACTTTAAAGACGCTATATAAAAGCAAGTTGTTGTTGTTAATCCAGAATATTTCTTCTGTTTTTGTAACCTGATTGTGGAAGAGCCCGGGTCTAGATTTCTGCTTCTTTCTCATGCTATTTGGCTCAGTAACCTCTGCAGAAAGACAATAAAAGAAGCAAGACACTATAGACCTGATCATATTTCATTTGTAGAAGATTTAAGTTTAGAAAGAGGGTCTTTTTAAAAAAAAAATATAAAGATCGGAAATGGCAATGAGTCCCTATCTTCTGGTATAAGGCTGCTGATGCTTCTTCCATTTTCTAGAATGAATATCTAATGGGTTTGACGGGGTTAGTGCCACTGCTACAGTGCACCCAGGTGTTGGGCCAAGGCTTGCACAACACTCCAAAACATTAAAATGACATTGCTGTCACATTGTTGATTTCACAGAAGACCTGCATGTGTCAATAGCCAATATCTAGGAACCAGCCATGATGCCTTTATTGTATGGCACTCCATGGTTCTTGCATTTTCTGAAGCAGACGAAACACTGTGCAGTAGCGCTTGGGAGACTATGGCTAACCTCTGCATCCATGGCTGCTGTTCCCACTGAGAAAGCCACTACCAGCAGAGGAGACTGGAAGCCTGGGCATTTGTTTGCTGTTCCTTGACCACCAGCTCTACCTGCAAGAAAGGTGGACCTTCCAGCTTTGGCACAGTGAGAGAGTATGCGTAAAAGGGCAATAGTTGTGCACAGTGCTTGAAATAATACCTCCCAGAGGGTGTGGGAGTTCCCAATTTAGATTTGAGGCATGCTCGATGGACCCCCAGGAGAAATGTAGATAGAAGTCAAGAGCTTTCTCGCCCTCACCTTCCTCCTGGTGCCAGCAAACTTCTTCCTCATTTTCAACCAGGTCTGATGGATAGCACTAACTCAGTCGCTGACTTCCCTCAATGCAGCTGGCACCAGCCCTTTTACTGGAGGGTAGCCTTTAGCCCCAAACAGGGCCACCCTCCTTTGATGCATTCCTGCAGCAGGACCTTGAACTCCCAGCTTCAAAGGGAGTGGTGTTGTCCTCATCCTTCCACTTAGCTGTTGTGAACAATTCGTCTGCCTGAAGCCAAGGTCCGGTCTGTGCTTTCGAGGGGTTCAGGCACAGTTTGACGATCAGAATGGAGGCCGCTCCGTGTCCTAGCTAAAATTCCTCTCTCAGGCAACACTAGCAAAAACAGATTGACTGGTCATTTATCTTGTTGCTGTTTTGTGGGATCTTGTGTACAAAATGGATGCCACATTTGCCTACATAACAACAGTTATTGTACTTCAAAGTAATTCATTGTAGGTGAAGCATTGAGAGGCTTCTGAGATGTGTGATAAGGAATTAAATTTGATTGGAAAGATAGCATTTATTTATGAATTGAGGGGGGGAAAAAGTAGAGCTTTTGATTGGCCAATCTGCACAAGACCTCTTTTGAAGTCAACAATCAGTGTAAAATTTGCCTGATAAACTGAGGTCTTGTTATAGTCCTGCTGATGGTTACAGGTTGGCCAGCCACACTGCTGGGGATATTATTAGTTTATTGTGGGACTTAGGAATGTGTGCGGCACACGTATGGTTGAACACTTCTGGTGACAATCTAATCATATTCACTCAGACTAGTGTATTGTTTTTGGACATGTTGCTGAAATGCTGTCATTTTATCTTTTCAGATGTCTGGCTTGGCTGGATTCGTAAGGAAAGCCTATTTCCATCATTTAAAAAAAAAATGTTCTCAGTTAACTAAACCCCAGTGTTCAAGTCCAACCTCCTGTCACAGTGCTACGCTAAGTTGTGTTGTGTCTTTACCAAGTTACTTTGCCCTCTGCGTGATTCGTGTCCAAGGACCTGCTCTGTACTATTCAGTATGCATCAAAGTAACTTTCAATGGTACTGGTATATTTAGAGAGAAACTGTTCCCATTGGCAGAAGGGTCGAGAACCAGAGGACAATGATTTAAGGTGATTGGCAGAAGAACCTAAGGCGACATGAGGAAAAACTTTTTTATGCAGCGAGTGGTCATGATCTGGAATGCACTGACTGAGAGGGTGGTGGAGGCAGATTCAATTGTGGCTTTCAAAAGGGAATTGGATAAGTACCTGAAGGAAAAACATTTGCAGGGCTACAGGGAAAGGGCGGAGGAGTGGGACTAGCTGAAGTGCTCTTACAGAGAGCTGGGATGGGCCAAATGGCCTCATTCTGTGCTGTAACCATTCTATGATTCTATGTAATGCAGGAGGGCTCTCTCCTCTGCCTGTTTATAGTTGGAGAGTTATCCTGGGAACACCATTGAGAGGCTACACTATCCCACCTCCCACTCACTGAAACTGGTCCAGTAACCACAGTGATAATCAAGCATGCGTCTCCCTCACAGCTGTTTCCTAGTATGTTAGCACTCCAATGAACTATGTATCAAGGCAGCCAAAAATCATAACAAGTGCTGGAGAGAAACGCTCTAAAAAAAACCAAGATAGCCAGAAATAGGTAGGATGCAGAGCTGGTCCATAATCCACTCACAATCTCGTTACACACAGTGGATGGTACTGTCTGTGCTGGAAGAAACCACAGTCTGACACTCTTCGGATTGCAGAGCCAAAAATGAAGAAGGGTGACTATGCATAGCCCTAAAAGCTTGTTATTATCTTCACTTAGGCTAATAAACACTATGGGGGAAAAATTCAGTTGGTTTGCGCCTCCCGTTAACGCCTTAAGAGGGCGCTAATGGGGCGCAAAGCAACTAGCGCCCGGGCGCGGCGATATCTGCGCCTCTCGCGAAATTGACCGGACATTTTGCGGCGGCGCTAAACAATACCGCCCCAATCTCCTGCGCACGCAGATCTTGATGTCATTCGAGCGTGCAACGCCCTTGTGGCGCCCCCCTCCTTTCCGCCTGGCACAAGCAACGACAGGTAGACTGGAATGTTTCCCAGTCGGTGTGGGGCTGGGGGGGCGCTATTTAAAGGGGGCCTCTTCCTGGCTTTTTCTGTGGTAGACATTTTTGCACCGCTCGTTCAGAGAGAGAGAGATTCTGAGAGAGAGAAAGAGAGACTTCTGCATTGAGTCAACGCTGTGTGAAGTAGTTTTGGCTACTGAGCATAACTTTGCAGGTACTTTGGTTTTTGACCTTCATAACTTTGATTGCCAAGAGACTATGGGGGCTGCACTGATTGGGGACGTCGTCCTGCGCCAGCAGAATCGGAGGCCACAGAGATGCAGAGAGAGAGTGGCAATCATGGCCAGACGGAGGAGGGCCAACAGGCCTCTGTACAGGAGACCTTACCCTCCCAGGGTATTTTGCCAACAATTCTCCTACATTAATATGTCTGAGGAGCAGTGTTTGCGAAGGCTGCGCTTCAGCAAGGAGGTGGTCACTGAGCTCTGCCACCTGCTGCAGCCAGATCTGCAGCCTCAACTGAGGACCAGGACGTCTCTGTCGGTGGCAGTGAAGGTCACAGTGGCTCTGAACTTTTATGGCACCGGCTCCTTTCAAGCAGCTACTGGGGACATCGCCAATATCTCCCAGTTCGCAGTCCATTGCTGCATCCGTCAGGTCACAAATGCCCTCTATAAAAGGAGACGAGAGTACATCTCTTTCCCCATGACCCCGGTCAAGCAGCATGAACGCGCAATGGGCTTTGCGAGGATAGCGGGCTTCCCCATGGTGCAGGGCGCCATTTACTGCACGCATGTGGCTTTGCGTGCTCCGCATGAGAATGCAGAGGATTTCCGCAACCGAAAGGGGTTCCATTCCTTAAACGTGCAGTTGGTCTGTGACCACAGACAGCTGATACTTGCTGTCAATGCCCACTATCCTGGCAGCAGCCACGATGCATTCATCCTGCGCCAGACTACTGTGGCAGAACTTTTCCAGGCACCGCATCAGCCAAGTGGTTGGCTTCTCGGGGACAAGGGATATCCACTGAGCACCTGGCTGATGACACTGCTCCGTACGCCCAACACCCCTGCTGAGCTGCGGTACAACGAGAGCCATCTCGCTACCAGGAACATCGTTGAGCACACAATCGGCGTGCTCAAGCAACGGTTCCGCTGTCTGGACCACTCCGGAGGAGCCCTGCAGTACTCGCCTGAGCGAGTCGCCCTCTTCATAGTTGTGTGCTGCATAACCTGGCAATCCTCAGGACCCAGCCAATGCCACCAGGACTTGGAGCACCACCAGAGGAGGAGGAAGAGTAGGAGGATGATCATCAGCAGCACCAAGGTGGGAGGGAGGCCCACAATGTAGAAACTGGAAGGGCCATCCATCAACATCTGATAGCAAGCCGCTTCTAGGCCCCTGCTGAGGAAATGGCTTCTGCCATTGAGAACATGAATGAAACCAACCCGCAACCCCTAAGCCGGCCAAGGCAGCAATGATTCCAAAGACCAAACATGTACATTTTGAATACAAAAACTTATTTATTTTACAAACTCTGTGTGTGTCATTTCCTCATGACAAACTAATAGAAAGAAACACAAAAAACAGTCATTAACATAACTGGTTCTCACAACCTGGAGATAATGTCCAAAACACTAAACAAAAGTTTGACCACGAACCTCGGCCTTTAATAAAAAAATGACCAACATTTTGTCACACCTCCTACTTTTTGCCCTTCGAGGGTGATCTCCTTCCCTTGCGCACTCCCCCCCCCCCCCCCCCCCCCCCCCACCCCTTCCCACCCTACTGCTCCTCCGTAATGGGACCCCAGTGGCTGCAGCAAAGCTGGTGGAAGGCTGCTGATTGTCAGAACCTGAGACTGCAGATGCCCTTGAAGGACGGCCTCGACCAGCTCTGGGCCTGGAGGGCCCGGCTGCAGACTGCACCAACTCTGCATGGGCGGCAGCAGTCTGGGCTACAGGCGGTGGCAAGTGCAGTGGAGAAGTGACAGTGGTGGCAGCAGGAATGCTGTCATCTTGAGAGAGGGCAGCAACTCCCTGCTCGACCGACACACTGGCACTCCCACGGGGCAGCACTTCAGCATCCGGAGCAATCTGCTGGAGCACAGATTGCTGGCCTGCTGCGGCGCGGTGAGAACCCCGGGGAAATGTGTCCAAACCAGCGACAATGGCAGCAGTCAGTGCTTGCGTGGCCTCAATCTGAGTCTGCATGAGAGCAGTCAGAGATGGGGTCATGGCAGCCAGTGACTGAATTGCAGCACTAAGCTTTAGCGTGGCATCCGCCTGTGCTACAGCGAAGTGGCTCCACACTCCTTGCCAGTGATTCAACGCATTCGGGCACCCTTCCCACTGCACCCATGAGCTGAGTGTGCCTATCCACCGCCTGGGTGTTCATTTCAGCGATGAGCCGCTCCTCCTCTGCGTCCAGTGCAGTAGGACTCGCTGGCATACTCTCCGGGGAGAAGGCCCCCGAGCTTCCCTACTCCCATCGCGTTGCTGCAGCCCTCTGGGTCCTGGAGCTTCACCCTCATCAGACCCTTCCCCCCTGCTCCCCTCCAGGGAAGGCGTGTTCCCAGTGTGGGCATGGGCTTCCTCGGGAGAGGGTGGCGCTGATGCTCCGGCTTCATCTTCCTCCTTGCCTGCAGCTTCGCTCCCACTGGCAGCTTGAGGGCCCGTCTTCTCAGCTGGTGAATCACCATCTGAAAGCAGGGAGGTACAAGAGTGGCTTTAGCGTGAGGACAGGGTGGCAGTAAGGGAGGAATAAGTGCAGCGATTTAGTAAGTTGGATTGAAAGTGTCAAAGGCTGGTGTTGTGAGGGACAAGTGGAAGGAGAGAGGACAAAAAGGTGATGACCTTACCATTGCTGTCCAGAACGGGGTCGGTGTTTCCAAGGGCGACGGGACCGATCACCCGGCTTGCCACAATCCTCTGGATGCGCGCCTCAAGATCGCTGAGGGGTTGCAGATGAGGCCACCCTCCACCCGTCCGTTGCTGCTGTCTCCTATTATGAGATAGCTTGGCCTGCAAGAAAAAGGACGGCGTCTGAGTAAATATACAGCCATGGTCTTGGCTGATGTGCCTCCCATAGATGAATAGCCATTAATGTATGCAGCCATGGTCTTGCCTGATGTGCCTCCCATAGGTGAATAGCCATTTCTGTATGCAAAGTGTGGAATGTGCGTGTGTGTTTCATGAGAGGGCCATAGGTGTTGGATGAGTGTTGGGCATTGGGGTTTTAAGACCCTCTGGCCATAGAGTGAGGTTGAGATGGGGGGATGGAGAGGTATTGGGGAAAAAAAGCCACTCACCCTGATGACCCGAGTGAGGTCGTTGAACTTTTTTCTACATTGTATATGGGTCCTGGGCACCATGCTCCTGGAGGAGACGCTCTGAGCCACCTCCCTCCACACTCTTCTGTACTCGCGCGGCAAAAGCCTCCTGCCACTCTCTGGGTACAGTATTGATCTTCTGCGCTCCACCGCGCCAACCAGAGCCTCCAAGGCCCGCTTGCTGAAGCGCTGTGCTCGCTCCCTGGCCCTCTCCATAGTCCTTGGCTGCAAGATTTAGCCACAGGTCTCTCCAGGCCGAGATTCAAGGCTCCAATGAGCAGGGTGTGGCTGGAGAGCAAGATCGAGCCTCCCCTTTAAGAACTGGCCGGCGCCAGTGTGTCTGTGTTCCATCGCTAACTGACAGCACCTGCGCTGCGTCCGCGCTCTGAGTTAGCGCCTCGCTCCTCAGCCTTTGCGCCTTAAGACAGGTGTGTAGCGCCTGATTTAGCGCTCCAATCAACTCCAGGGGCGATAAAAGCCAAGTTTGCAGTCAGGCGATAATTAGCGCCAGGCACTAAACTTTGCGCACGGCCGATAATCGCGCCCCAAACGGGGCGATACTGAATTTTTCCCCCTATGAGTCATAGAGTCATACAGCACAGAAAGAGGCCATTTGGCCCATCGTGTCTGCGCCGGCCATCAAGCCCTGTCTATTCTAATCCCATTTTCCAGCACTTGGTCCGTAGCCTTGTATGCTATGGCGTTTCAAGTGCATATCCAAGTACTTTTTAAATGTGATGAGGGTCTCTGCCTCTACAAGCCTTTCAGGCAGTGAGTTCCAGACCCTCACCACCCTCTGGGTGAAATTTTTTTTACTCAAATCCCCTCTAAACCTCCTGCCCCTTACCTTGAAACTATGCCCCCTGGTTATTGACCCCTCTGCTAAGGGAAATAGGTCCTTCCTAACCACTCTATCTAGGCCCCTCTGTTCCAAAGAAAACAACCCCAGCCTATCCAATCTTTCCTCATAGCTAAAATTCCCCAGCCCAGGCAACATCCTTGTAAATCTCCTCTGCACCCTCTCTAGTGCAATCACATCCTTCCTGTAATGTGGTGACCAGAACTGTACGCAGTATTCTAGCTGCGGCCTAACTAGCGTTTTGTACAGCTCCATCATAACCTCCCTGCTCTTATATTCTATGCCTCGGCTAATAAAGGCAAGTATCCTGTATGCCTTCTTAACCACCTTATCTACCTGTCCTGCTACCTTCAGGGATCTGTGGACATGCACTCCAAGGTCCCTCTGATCCTTTGCACTTCTCAGTGTCCTACCATTTATAGTGTATTCCCTTGCCTTGTTAGCCCTCCCCAACTGCATTACCTCACACTTCTCCAGATTGAATTCCATTTGCCACTGTTCTGCCCACCTGACCAGTCCATTGATATCTTCCTGCAGTCTGCAGCTTTCTTCTTCATCATCAACCACACGGCCAATTTTTGTATCATCTGCAAACTTCTTAATCATACTTCCTACATTCAAGTCCAAATCATTGATATATACTACAAAAAGCAAAGGACCCAGTACTGAGCCCTGTGGATCCCCACTGGAAACAGCCTTCCAGTCACAAAAACACCCTTCGACCATTACCCTTTGTTTCCTGCCTCTGAGCCAATTTTGGATCCAACTTGCCACTTTGCCTTGTATCCCATGGGCTTTTATTTTCGTGACCAGTCTGCCATGCACGACCTGATCAAAAGCCTTGCTAAAATCCATATAGACTACATCAAACGCACTCCTTGTTACCTTCTCAAAAAATTCAGTCAAGTTAGTCAGACACGATCTTCCCTTAACAAATCCATGGTGACTGTCCCTGATTAATCCGTGTCTTTCTAAATGAAGATTTATCCTGTCCCTCAGAATTTTTTCCAATAATTTTCCCACCACCGAGGTTAGGCTGACTGGCCTGTAATTATTCGGTCTATCCCTTTCTCCCTTTTTAAACAACGGCACCACGTTAGCAGTCCTCCACTCCTCTGGCACCACACCTGTAATATGGAGATGCCGGTGTTGGACTGGGGTGGACAAAAGTGAGAAGTCGCACAACACCAGGTTATAGTCCAACAGCTTTATTTGAAATCACAAGCTTTCGGAGCGCTGCTCCTTCGTCAGATGAAGACTTCACCTGACGAAGGAGCAGCGCTCCGAAAGCTTGTGATTTCAAATAAAGCTGTTGGACTATAACCTGGTGTTGTGCGACTTCTCACTTTTGACCACACCTGTAGCCAGAGAGGATTGGAAAATGATGGTCAGAGCCTCTGCTATTTCCTCTTACTTCTCTTAACAGTCTGGGATACATTTAGAAACATAGAAACATAGAATCTAGGAGCAGGAGTAGGCCATTCGGCCCATCGAGCCCGCTCCACCATTCAATACGATCATGGTTGATCATCCAAATCCAGTACCCTGTCCCTGCTTTAATCCCCACAGTACACATATCCCACCCTACCCCCGTAACCCCACGTATTTAATTCCCCCTAACATATCCCATCCTATCCCCATAACCCCACATATTTAATCCCCCCCTAACACTAAGGGTCAATTTATCATAGCCAAATCAACCTAACCCGCACATTTTTGGACTATGGGAGGAAACCGGAGCACCCGGAGGAAACCCACGCAGACACGGGGAGAATGTGCAAACTCCACACAGACAGTCACCCGAGGTCAGATTCGAACCTCTGTGAGGCACCAGTGCTAACCACTATGCCACCGTGTTGCCCTACATTTCATCCAGGCCTGGGGATTTATCCACTTTCAAAGATGCCAAACCCCTTAATACTTCCTCTTTCACTATGTTTATTTCATCTAATATTTCACACTCCTCCTCCCTGATTGCAATGTCTGCATCGTCCCTCTTTTGTGAAAACAGACGCAAAGTATTCATTAAGAACCATACCCATGTCTTCCACTTCCAGACACAGGTTACCTTTATGGTCCCTAATAGGCCCTACTCTTACTTTAGTTATCCTCTTGCTCTTAATGTACTTATAAAACACCTTTGGGTTTTCCTTGATTTTACTTGCCAATATTTTTTCATGCTCTCTCTTTGCTTTCCTAATTTCCTTTTTAATTTCACCCCTGCACTTTCTATACTCCTCTCGGCTTTTTGCTGTATTGAGCCCTCGGTATCTGTCATAAGCTTCCCTTTTTTTCTTTATCCTACCCTGTATGCCCCTTGACATCCAGGGAGCTCTAGATTTGTTAGTCCCACCCTTTTTCTTTAAGGGAACATACTTGCTCTGAACCCTCACTATCTCCTCCTTGAATGCCTCCCACTGCTCAGATACTGATTTACCTTCAAGTTTCTGTCTCCAGTCCACTTTGGCTAAATCACATCTCAACTTAGTAAAATTGGCTTTTCCCCAATTGAGAACTTTTATTCCTGGTCTATCCTTGTCCTTTTCCATAACTACCCTAAATCTAACTGAATTATGATCACTACCACCAATATGCTCTCCCACTGATACCCTTTCCACCTGCCCAGCTTCATTCCCTAAAACTAGGTCCAGAACCGCTCCCTCTCTTGGGCTTGCTATGTACTGGCTAAAAAAGTTCTCCTGAATGCATTTTAAGAATTCTGCTCCCTCTATACCTTTCACACTAATTTTATCCCAGTTAATATTAGGGAAGTTGAAATCCCCTACTATTACTGCCATATTTTTGCACGTCTCAGAAATTTGCCTACATATTTGCTCTTCTATCTCCCTCTGACTGGGGGTCTATAGTACACTCCCAGTAGTGTGATTGCCCCTTGATTGTTTTTCAGTTCAACCCACATGGCCTCATTTGATGATACTTCTAAGATATCCTCCCTCCTCACAGCTGTAATTGATTCTTTAATCAATATTGCGACCCCCCCCCCTCCTTTTTTATCCCCCTCTCTATCTCGTCTGAAAACCCTGTACCCAGGAATGTTGCGCTGCCATTCCTGCCCTTCTTTCAGCCATGTCTCAGTAATAGCTATAATATGATACTCCCACGTGTCTATCTGTGCCCTCAGCTCATCTGCTTTATTCCCTAGACTCCTTGCGTTGAAGTATATACCATTTAGCACTGCCAAACTCCCTTGTTGTCTATTTTGTAGCCTTTGTTTCCTCTGCCTACCAAACAGGCTTAACTAATTTTCTGCCTTCCATTTCCAGCTTTGCTTCTCTCCCTTGCATTATCTTGCAAAGCTCAAGAGTAAATTAAAGTCCTGAAATTTTTTGGTAATGTTTAAATAAAACTATTAAACTGAGATCTATTCTATGAGCACTGTGACCAAAGTATGTTGCCCTGGTTTTGTAATTAAATAGTTACAAAATAGACTTTTTGCAGCATGTATGTGTTGCAATACTTTCTGCCTTTCATTTTCTGTAACTTTCCAATTACACTGCCTTGTTAACAGAGGAGTGGAGGTGTGGCAAGTGCAATGCCTGAGAACTTTCTACTCTTGCCCCTACCAGTACAGTGCAAAATACTCCGCCTCCCATTTGTGCATTAATATTTAGTTTTGCTGTGAATTTTCTTTTTCTTTTCCCTCCATCTTTAAAGTGGAATTTCTCCTCAGTGTTCCCGTGTATCATATTCCTCATTTTCTGAACATAAAAAGGAAAAAACATGAATGCCGGAAATGTGATACGAAAACAGAAAATGCTGGAAATGCACAACTGGTCAATCCATCAGCCTCTGAAATTGAAAGCTCGATTGACATTTGGGGTCTGACCCTTCATTGGAGCCTGGAGCTGAGATTTGATGCAGGGCTTGATTGGAAATATTAACTTACAATTCTCCTTCAGATGCTGATTGATCTGTTTTTACTCTGTAACTTTTTTTAGATTTTCCAATTGTACTCTGCCCACCAAACCCCTTTCCATTATAACTCTGGAAGATCTGAGTTTTCTTATTAAGATGTTCTAGCACTCCTTAAAATTGACTCTTGCAGTTGGATTCGGTAAATCTCCTCTATCTTTCTCTTTATTATTTTTCCTCTTCGTATTCCACGCAAATTTTGTCACTGATGTCAGGAAATCTCCTTCTTGGCTTGGGGTGATTAGCAGCAATATTTATTAATATTGAAATTTATTGCTATTGAACAGTTAATTTTATCCTTTCCTATGTGTTGACTTATCTGCAGAGTGACATCAGTCAGTTCCTCCATCTCTTCAAATCCATCTTAATGGGGTACTACTTCACCGTCATTATCATTGATCACAGCAGATATCTGTAGTTCAGAGATAAAATGCCCAAACATTTCATGTTTCCAGCAAAACCGTGTTACTCCCTCTTATGTCATGAGTTGCCTCGGATTCTGCTGGGGATCTGGACAGTAACTGTACATCATCTACATACAGGCACAATCTTTTAGCTTTTCTTCCACCCACCAATGGAAAAGAAGATCGACCGCGGTGTAAAACGAGGATGATTTGCTATTGCCCATATGGTTTTCATTTTAAATAGAGGGTTTTGTTCACATTGCAGAATTAATGGCACTGATGTCTTTCCAGCAAATTTATCGCTATCTTGTGATTAATTGCTCAAGGAAAAAATGTATTATAGTATTGCACTTTTAATTTCCAGATATACAAGGCTGATACCGCCAAAGACCAATTTCACCCCATTAGTTTCTGATTAAAATGCCAGCACTGCTGCACTCTGTTCTGTGGAAGAGATGGCATCTGGGCACCAAGAAGAGCCATGTTTAATAACTGATGAAATTTTGGTGCCCTGTTGCATAAGCATGCTACAATTCATTGTAAATTATGACGTTGGATAAAAGAGCTGTTTTACGACAGGACATCGCTATGCTAGATTATGGCTTACTGCCCTAATGAGGCATGGCAACTGAGCCCTTTTTTGGTTATCCCATTGCTTCACTGGTGTCGGCCTTGATTCAGTAGTAGCACTCTCACCTCTGAGCCAGAAGGTCGTGGGTTCAAGCTCCACTTCAGAGTCTTGATCACATATTCTAGGCCGTCACGGTGGCATAGTGGTTAGCACTGGTGCCTCACAGCGCCAGAGACCCGGGTTCGAATCTGACCTCGGGTGACTGTCTGTGTGGAGTTTGCACATTCTCCCCGTGTCTGCGTGGGTTTCCTCCGGGTGCTCCGGTTTCCTCCCACAGTCCAAAAATGTGTGGGTTAGGTTGATTTGGCTATGATAAATTGACCCTTAGTGTTAGGGGGGATTAAATATGTGGGGTTATGGGGATAGGATGGGATATGTTAGGGGGAATTAAATACATGGGGTTACGGGGGTAGGGTGGGATATGAGTACTGTGGGGATTAAAGCAGGGACAGGGTACTGGATTTGGATGATCAGCCATGATCGTATTGAATGGCGGAGCAGGCTCGACGGGCCGAATGGCCTACTCCTGCTCCTAGATTCTATGTTTCTATGTTTCTATGTCACTTCAGTGTAGCACTTAGGGAGTGCTGCACTGTCGGAGGTGCCGTCTTGAAGATGAGATGTTGAAGTCGTGGCCTCATCTGCCCTGTCAGGTGGACATAAGCGATCCCATGGCACTATTTGAAGAAAGGCAGGGGAGTTCTTCTGTTGTCCTGGCCAACATTTATCCCTCAGCCAATATCATTTAAAAAAAAACAGACTTTCTGGTCATTCAACCCATTGCTGTTTTGCAACCTAGCTATGCACACATTGGTTGATGCGTTTTCCTACATTATAAACAGTGACTACACTTCAAAAGTACTTCACTGGCTGTGAAGTGCTTTGGAACATCCTGAGCTCATGAAAGGCACTATATAAATGGAGGGTCATTCTTTTCACACTCTGTAGGTGGCATACACAATTTCAGCTGGTAACATCTCAGTATCAATGATGTTACATAGAAACATAGAAGATAGGAGCAGGAGTAGGCCATTCAGCCCCTCGAGCCTGCTCCGCCATTCAATGAGATCATGGCTGATCATCCAAATTCAGTACCCTGTCCCTGCCTTCTCCCCATATCCCTTGATCCCTTTAGCTTTAAGAAATATATCGAACTCCTTCTTGAATATATTTAATGAATTGGCCTCTACTGCCTTCTGTGGTAGAGAATTCCACAGGTTCACCACTCTCTGGGTGAAGAAATTCCTCCTCATCTCAGTCCTAAATGGCTTACCCCTTATCCTTAGACTGTGACCCCTGGTTCTGGACTCCCCCACCATCGGGAACATCCTTCCTGCATCTAGTCTGTCTAGTCCTGTTAGAATTTTCTAAGTTTCAATGAGATCCCCTCTCATTCTTCTAAACTCCAGCGAGTATAAGCCTAATCGACCCAATCTCTCTTCATACGTCATTAATATGCAAATAATGGGTTTAATGCTGCTTCCCTGTGGGGGTCATCCCAAACTGCTTTACCGACTGAAACATCCTGAGTATTGTATCTGTACATTAAAGGTGGAATAGTGGCTGCATAGGAATTACTATGAGATAGAAATTGTAGATAGCTGAAAAAAACCTGAACTCCAGCCCATACGATTTTCATTTTAAATAGTGGGGTTTGTAAATTCTTGAGTCATTGGGCTGGATTTTCAATGACCTGTGGAGTCGGGTTTGGAGGCGTGTGGGGGGTTAAAGTTGCGGGGTCGGGGGTCACGACCCCATCCCACCTCCACGCAATTTTGACAATCGGTCGCGGAGTTCCCGCCTCCAAGAGGCGGGAGAGGCCATTAAAGCCCTTAACAAGCCCTAAATTGGCTCTGTAATGCCATTTTGAAACGTTTGAGCTAGTTTAACCCTTTTCTGACGTGAAGCACGCCTGATGTGAAACACGCCAGTGAAACACGCCAGTGAAACCTGGCGGGAGCACAATTGGATAGCTGACTATCAGCCGCAGGTCCACTATTACAACGGAGATGTGATGAAGGGAGTAGTAGTATTGTGTGTGAAGTGTGAAAGTGGCCTACTGCCTGGCCTTACTGTGAGAGGACATGGATTGAAAAAAAAATCTCTCGCTCTCGCTCTCGCTCGCATGCATCCAGGTCCACTGACAGCAAGGCAGGTCCTCTCACACCAAAAGCCAGGCAGTCTCTGAGACCAGGCAGACAGTCTCTGACCTGCAATGATGACATCATCAGAGGCGACTTTCAGACTGAAACCACTAATTGGTTCATGGGTTCCCACATGCTGGAACTCAATTACCCAATTAAGTGAAAATTGCATAATTCATCCACATTAATCTGGAGTCGGGGGGGAAACACAAAATGTGGCTAACACAACCCCAACCCGACCCCAAGACAAAATCCAGCCCGTTGTGTGTGCTAGCTACAGTTGTCAGTTCAAGTACTTAAGGCCCAATGTCACATTGCAGAATTAATGGCACTGATGTCTTTCCAGCAAATTTATCACTAAGTAGTTTGTAGTTGATTCCTAGAAAATCTGTGTAACACATGGGGGAACTGCTAGTCAATATTTATCTTGTGATTAATACCTCACGGAAAAATGTACAGTATTGCACTCTTAATTTCCAGCTTTACAAGGACGATACCAGAACTAAGAGATCATAACTATCAGGAAAGACTGAACAACAGGCTGGGGCTTGGGGGGAAAAGAGAAGGCTGAGGGGTGAGGCCCGGTTAAGCAGCGCCTCGATTTCAAAATTCTCATCCTTGTTTTCAAATCCCTCCATGGCCTCACTCCTCCCTATCTCTGTAATCTCCTTCAGCCCACAACCCCCCCGCCCCCACCCACCCCCCCCCCGAGATATCTGCGCTGCTCTAATTCTGCTTGTGGGGAGTCTAAAACTAGGGGTTATAAAATATATGATAGTCACTAATGAATCCAATAAGAAATTCAGGAGAAATTTCTTTACCCAGAGAGTGGTTAGAATGTGGAACTTGGTACCACAGGGAGTAGTTGAGGCGAATAGCAAAGATGCATTTAAGAGGAAGCTGGATAAGTACATGAGGGAGAGGGAATAGAAGGATAGGGTGAGATGAACTAGAGTATGGAGCATAAACACTGGCATAGAGCAGTTGGGCTGAATGGCCTGTTTCTGTGCAGTAAATTCTATGTAATTAACAATAGTGTTTCATTTTTTTTTCCATTCATATAAAATTTGACTATTTTAGTTTTTTGTGTGGAAATTTTAAAAAAAAAACTCCAACTCTGAAGGAGGTAGAAAAGCAGGAGTATAAGAGAAAATAGTTCAATTTGACTCAAACGGGATATAAGCCCATGGCCACGTAATGCGGCAATATTTTATTTATAACATTTGCTATTATTTCTTTAATATGCAATTGAATAAAACCCCACATCACTGTGTTTCAACTCATGTGGTACAATATTATTCCACTTCAAAGCATATGGTTCAGTTGCAGGGACTCGCCTCGCATCAGTGTTTGTCACAGCATCAACTGCTTGCCAAACAAAAATACAGAACTGTAATATTGGATGAGATATGTTAATCCAGATCTCTGGCCAATTTGCCACTGTTGCGATTCTCTGACTGGAATTAGACGGTGCAGGAAGTCTGTGGATGCATATAAATGAGCATGTAATGACTTGATGATGTCATTCATTCAATTAACTATCATTTACACCAATTGCACACTGTTTAATTTGCACCCCCCCCCCCCCCCCCCACACACACACACACACACACATACTGCCATTCAGGGTTCCTAGGCACTGAGCTCCACATAGAAATTTCAAAAGACCAGTAGTGAGATTGTAACACTGTCAAGCAATCGTTGAAGCTTTTCTCGTTTGTTTTTTCCCCTGTTGACATTAAGGAGCTTTAGTGGTTATTTTGTGGTCTTGCCTTCTATATCTGCTGCCATAGTTGCACAATGGGTTTTCCACTGTGAAACCCCCGGTATCTTTGCTGTGCTTTTGGGAGGAAGACCAACAGAAGCTGATGAGCTGGTCAGCCTGCACTTGAGAGTATTTCATCCACACACCAGTGCTCCCACGCTGTAATATACTTGTAGAGGAGCATGTAACCCCACATGTCCAAGGAGCAGTGCTTGCGGAGGCTTTGGTTCACCAGGGATGCAGTGATGGTGCTTTGTCCCATGCTGTGTGCAGAGCTGCAGCCGCACCAGTGGCTGTAACACTCACAACCGCACTGAATCTTCATGGGTTGTGGTCATTTCAAGTTGCCATTGGGGTTATTGTGAATATCAGCAGTGCGTGGATGCATGAAGCAAGTCGCAGATGCATTATTTCCTCAAGTATCACAGCTCAGCTTCCTCCTCATGAGCAACCAACAATAGCACGAGAGCGTCGGGCTTCCAAAGATGCAGAGTGTGCTCACGTGGCCCTAGGTGCACAATAGCTTGACCCACATCAATCGAAAAGGATTGAAATCTCAACGTTCCGCTCGCCTGCTGCCAACAGCACCGCATTATGCAAGTAAATGCCCGCAGCCGCTGTCCCAATACTTCCATTTCAAGGCAGCCCAGCGACCCACCAAATTGTGAAAAACAAATATCAGGGTGGCTCCTTTGGAGAGATCAAGGTTATTTTCTGCAGCCGTGGCACCTGATACCTCTGTGGTATCCAGGACGCCAGCTGAACACAGATGTAGCGAAGGTGCGTACCTCGACCAGCGTAATCATTGAGCGTGCCGTTGGCATGCTGAAGCAGTGCTTCGTGTGCCTGGATCGATCCGGAGACATCCAGCAACACTGCCTGTGAAAGTTTCGAGGATTGTTGCTGTGTGCTGCAAGACGCAAAACGTTGGCTGTGGAGGAGAAAGGCCCACAGCACAGCAGGGACCCCCAAAAGCAGCATGAAGAGACAATGGAAGCAAGCCATTTGCCAGCTGAGAGAGAAATTTATGCAGCTATCCTACAGGAGACTACTTAACTTGCAAATGTGCTCACTGCATAATAGTTCTGTCGACATTATCTCTATGCCCTCCACACACAACGCCATCGCCAACAATCACTTCCTGTTTCAGTACAACTCATGACTCTACCATTCAAACCATTTGACGAAAGCTGCTACCATACTGCATGTGTACACGCATTTATCGTTTTCTACCACAGTGCTTCCCCTTGGTGACAGTGTGTGAACTTTGTCCTCTTAACCCTAACCTAGTGCTTCACATACATGCTTCCTCTGCAGCATTAGTCCTTGAGGTGGCTGGCTGCTGTGTATCAATAGGATTCTCTTGGAATTGAGTTGGTCTTCATCTTCTAGCAGCTGGGTCCTGAGTATGGACCTGCTACATGCTGTGGCACATCTGCTGCTGTGTGCACACCCTGGGCGTCTGTGCTTTCTGGCAGCTGTTCAGGCATCGGAAGAGGCATCCTGAGAAACAGCATCATCATCTGTGCCCATTTCAGCCAAGTCACTACTACTAGGCACTGCCTTACCATGGCGACTGATTGGTGTGACTGCAGACCTAATGGTATCTCAGGGCTCTCGAACTGACTATTAATACCTTTTGAGGATGAAAGCAATAGGCCGTTCCACTCTGGAACTCCTGGCCTGTATTGCAGCAGCCCGAGCATCCACATCGGAAGACCATTGCCTCTGGCATGGAGGCTGCACTGCAGTTCTCGGTGCCAAAGAAAGCTTCCCTCCTCGGCTTCACTTCTTCCTAAAGGATCTCTACTGCCCCATCAGAGAAGATTCCTGAGCAGCTCTGTGGCCTACACAACTGCTTCCAAACAAGCCTCAAATGCTTCTTTCAGCAGCTGGAAATGTCCCCATGGACAGGCACCCAATGAGAGGCATTTCCCATGCCTGTAGCTTACTGCCATATTATGATTAAGCTGGGATCAGTACATTACGGGTCGGCACCTGTGAATCGTGCACTGCCCAACTACCAGTCTGGAAAATCTAGGCTGTTTGAGGGATGTGATATATCTTGAGGTCCAGATTATGTTGTTTCCCTTTTGCATTTCTGCATCCTCTCAACCCCTTGGTGCATTATCGCATACAGTCCAGCTTAGATGTTGTTCCACACGTACTTGTGACTCTTAATCTTTGAGTAGGGAACAAACAAGTAATTGGTGAGCACTCCTCACACAAAAGTTATAAATTTGAGAACTCCGACAATGTGTTAGTGAGGCTGTAGGTGGATGATATGACGCAGCGGTATGGAATGGAGATTGCAACAGGAATAGAAGTGAGTTGACGTACAAAACCATTAATAACACAGTTCAGAGTGAGATATTTTTGTATTTAGTACAGACAAATCATATGTTCCGCATTTTATTTTTGGTAAGATTTTTAATTTGTTTCTGGAATGCTCATTTTCCTTCTTCTTTCCTTTGACCATGAGACCATCAGACTTCATTCTTAGAATGTTGCCCACCAGTGAGGGTTCTCTTTATGTTGATGGTTTAACATTTGGAGTGTGGATCACTCCTGATATGGTACATTAAAGCTTGGTCCCTTGTTTGTATGAGTCAACTGATCTCAAGCCAAGCCAGTGGTGAGAGCCTCACTGCCTCTGGGCTTGGGAGGGGAGAGATATTAGTCACCGTTCTGGCTCCTGCTCTGTCCAGTGACACCTGCTGAGAGCAGATAAGACTCGACACAAATTACATGCCTGTCTAGGCTGACTCCTCAAGAATGACTATGTGGCATAGATTTTCAACTTGCCACCTGGATGTAAAACTGGCTTTGCAGTTTGCCCGCACATTATAGAAGTCAACCCATTTTCACTTCAATTGATTTCAGTGGGCAGCCAATCCAAAACACTCCATGGCTTATTTCAAAACTATTTCATATCTTTGATACCTAACATCTGATGCCCCCTCTTAGGCCTTCTATTCCTCTCCCAATTAATCTGCCTTTAAGTTCTTCTGCCGCATGCCCCATCCGCCTCCGTACCTCTTCTCCTGCTGGACCTAACCTTCCCATCTCCTATCCAGTTTGCTTCCTGCCACCTATCATCCAATTTGGTTTCTCTCTCGAAAGTGTGTGCATTTCAAAGAAAGAAAGAAGAAAGAATTTGCATTTATATAGCGCCTTTCATGACCTCAGGACATCCCAAGGCACTTTACGGCCAATATAGAACTTCTAAAGTGTAATGTAGGGACATGCAGCAGCCAATTTGTGCAGAGCAAGATCCCACAAACAGTAATGAGATAAATGACCAGATAATCTGTTTCAATAATGTTGGTTGAGGGATAAATATTGGCCAGGATACTGGGAGAAATCAACTGCTCCTCTTCAAATAGTACCATGGGATTTTTTACGTCCACCTGAGAGGGCAGATGGGACCTCAATTTAACGTGTCATCTGAAAGACGGCACCTCCGACAGTCCAGCATTCAATCTGTACTGTTCCAAAGTATCAAGTCTGGATTATGTGCTGAGAGCGGGTCTTGAACCCAGAATCTTCTGACTCAGAGGTGAGAGTGCTACCACTGAGCCAAGACTGGCCTCACATTTCACTATGAATCACAGAAAGCAGTACATAGATACCGACTTCTGGGAGAGAAAACTCTCTAACTGAAATAGAGCTGACACTATTTTAAATGTCCGGTTCTACACACTGCTGATCATTGCACAAGTTTTGAGGATTGTTTACAGGTTAGCAATGTGGCGCAATTGGAATTTAACCCTGAAAAGTGTGAGGTGATGCATTTTGGGAGGACTAACAAGGCAAGGGAATACACAATGAATGGTAGGACCCTCGGAAGGACAGAGGATCAGAGGGACCTTGGTGTGCATGTACATAGATCCCTGAAGGCAGCAGGACAGGTAGATAAGGTGGTTAAAAAGGCATATGGGATACTTGCCTTCATTAGCGGAGGCATAGAATATAAGAGCAGGGAGGTTATGATGGAGCTGTACAAAACGCTAGTTAGGCCACAGCTGGAATACTATGTGCAGTTCTGGTCACCACACTATAGGAAGGATGTGATTGCATTGGAGAGGGTGCAGAGGAGATTCACCAGGATGTTACCTGGGCTGGAGCGTTTCAGCTATGAAGAGAGACTGGACAGGCTGGGGTTGTTTTCCTTAGAGCAGAGAAGGCTGAGGGGGGACCTGATTGAGGTGTACAAAATTATGAGGGGCATAGATAGGGTAGATAGAAAGGAACTTTTCCCCTTAGTAGAGGGGTCAATAACCAGGGGGCATAGTTTCAAGATAAGGGGCAGGAGGTTTAGAGGGGATTTGAGGGAAAACTTTTTCACCCAGAGGGTGGTTGGAATCTGGAACTCACTGCCTGAAAGGGTGGTAGAGGCAGGAACCCTCAACATTCAAGAAGCATTTAGATGAGCACTTTGAAAGCCATAGCATACAAGGCTACAGACCAAGTGCTGGAAACTGGGATTAGAATAGACAGGGCTTGATGGCCGGCGCGGACACGATGGGCCGAAGGGCCTCTTTCTGTGCTGTATGACTCTATGACTCTATGAATGGGTGGGTAGGAAATGTACACACTACAAGTTTATAATTGTGCAGAACAGTATTTCACTGTGGCTGTCTGACAGGACTTGTAAGGAAATGGATGCAGAACTTGACAGAGCGTGACTGAGTATACTGCGTATAATTTGAGATTTTGAAAGGAAGTTAGTAACTTTGTGCTTGTTACTGTTCTCTAGGTCTTGTCTCATAATCTGTGTACGGTCTTGCACATCCCGCATGACCCAGTGGCGCTTGAAGAGCATTTCAGAGATGACGATGATGGGCCTGTCTCCAGCCAGGGCTATATGCCATATCTCAATAAATACATCCTTGATAAGGTAATCCTTACTTAGCTATATGCTGTATGCATGTCTTCTTTTTCTCTCTCTCTCTGTTTAGCATTATGATTTTGGGTTCTTTTAATGCTCTGAATCCAGGAGGGTAGGAAGCCAAGTCTGTGACTGCAGTGTCACTGTGCTTACATAGTGCGGTTGAGCACTGCAGGAGGGGATCCTGTGAGCAGCTTTCTTGGGTGACATGGCCAAGACTAGCACACTCGCTGCCTAGGGAAGCCCGGATATCAGTCCAGACTTAATGGTGATCTCTGGGCTTCGAGTAAATACTTCCCACACTCCGTGGGCTATTTATTTAATTGCTTTGTATTTAAATTGCCTCCATATAATTGTGGGCTATATGTAACTCAGATTTTTAGTGTTACTATAAAAGCACTTTTTTGTTGCATTTAGTGTTATACAGCTGCATTGGGAAAAATGGAGGCAAGGAGGAAATGTACAGTCATGTTTGATAATTTGCCTACCCAATACTCTCTAAATACTTTAACCATCTTTTGACTAGACAGTGGTTTTCAATAGCCCATCTCAAACAGCTCACCTTATGTCTGCATTTGAATGGTGTATTGGTGATGCGATAGAAATGCAGAGTTTATTGCACTGTAGAGTAGCCGAGTGATGAAGAGGCAGAGTGGTTACTGATGGATGAGTATCCGAGCAATCCAACCCGCTCAGCACTTTTCATCAACTCTTAGCTCGTCTGCTGGCAAGAGCATTGCAAAACTTGCTGGTTACCTGTCTAATTTGCAGTAACCACTTCAGACCTCGTACTTCGATGAGCTAACTTAGAGCGACAGTGATTAGCATTCGCATGATACTCTTCAGGAAGATGTCTGAGCACTTTACAATAGGGAGAAAAAGGATATGGTGGACACTAAGCATGAGAGTAGGGAAAATAAGTGGAGAGGCTAGAATGGGAACTGAAGCACAGCCAAACTTGAGGAATTTAAAGAGGGTTTTTGAAAGCAGGGAAGAAGACGACTCAGCTTGAAATGGCAGGTTGATGAAGTTGAGTCCAGAGGCATTGACGTTTGGACAGGAGTCGGAGAGGATGGTCTTGATTTTGCCAACATTCAACTGAAGGAAATCTTGGCTTATCCAGGTCATTATTTTCAGATACGCAGTTTGATATGAATCTAGGTCCCAGAAGGAGAAGAACAGTGTTTTAACCTATTCGGGGCAGCTCTTTCAGTTCTGCTGCACTTCTTGAGCTATGCAGTTGCAGTGGATGACGTCATCGGAATTTCTTGACTGAATGTGTTGTTGACCCGAAACAAGCGCTAACTTGTATCGCGTTCTATACCTGATACTCTCTTCACTCTGTGAGGTTGGAATCAACTTTGCCACTTTTCAAACAAGTGTAGGTTGTTAGTTTGAGGTGTTCAAAATTATAAGCTGGGTTCTGAGCATGAAATGTTTGAGGCTTGATTTTTTCCCAGCTCCTTGAATGGAGTTCATTGTGCAGAAATATTTGAACCTTCGATCAAGTCTACAGCACAGAAACCAGCCACTGGGCCCAACTGGTCTGTGCCGGTGTTTATGCTCCACACGAGCCTCCTCCCACCCTACTTCATCTCACCCTATCAGCAGATCCTTCTATTCCTTTCTCCCTCATGTGCTTATCTAGCTTTCCCTTAAATGCAACTATGCTATTTGCCGTAGCTTCTACCTGTGGTAGCGAGTTCCACATTCTTACCACTCTTTGGGTGAAGAAGTTTCTCCTGAATTCCCTGTTGGGTTTATTAGTGACTATCTTATATTTATGACCTCGAGTTTTGGATTCCCCCACAAGTGGAAACATTTTCGCTACGTCTGCCCTATCAAACCCTTTCATTATCTTAAAGGCTTCTATCAGATCGCCCCTCAGCCTTCTCTTTTCTAGAGAAAAGAGCCCCAGCCTGTTCAGCCTTTCCTTATGAGTATATCCTTATAAGTACTCCTTGAATAGAGTTGATTGTGCTGAAATATTTGAACCTTGGGGGCAGGTAATTGAAGCTGACTCTGTATGAGGTGGAATCTGGGCAACTGACAGAACCAGAAGTATTTCTTCAGTATCCTCAGGTCTCCTTTTATATTTTGGGACTGATATATTCTGCCACAGAATGGAACAACATGGCTTCATGTCTACAATTCCCTGCATGGGACGTTATGTAAATATTTAATGGTGTGGGTAAGATGAAGCCAGAATATTACTTCAAGTTAAGTGAGGTCAGTCAGACCAGAGGACATAAATTTAAATAATAAAATAAATTTAAAACAGCTATTAGAAAACTTTTCTTTACTGAAAAGATGATAAAAGTTTGTAATCTACCAGGTAAGGTAGTAGAATTAACGATATTAAAGACATATGAAATGCAGTTGGATGTTAGGCCGGGTGGGTTGAGTACTCCACATGTGCCAAATAGTCTTTTTCACATCCTTGACTTTGCCGAATATTCTTATGAATCCTGCCCTCTCTCATTCTGGGGAAGCATAGAGTGGAGGCTAGGGTGTAGAAGTTGGTATGTGTTGGGCCTGTTTTTCGGGCATAAAATGAGCACAAAGCATACCAATTTAGCAGTGGGACAGCCTGCACCCAATCTCCATGGTTGTTGGTCCCACTCCTAAAACAGGCATTGGGCCCCTTGAATATGTTAATTAAGGGTCTAACACACCCCCAGGGTGCTAATAAAAGGTAAGATTCAAAACATTAAAAAAAAAATCCTTTCCTGTGGAGCAGGAGGAACAGGAGCGCTCCCCCCAACTCCACAAGTGTCGCGATTGCCCCCCCGGCAGCCTGTCCCAACTTCCCTCTCGGGACCTGTCTGAAGTCTGTTACCAGCGAGTAAGGTGGCCTGAAATTGAAATCTTCCCTTGGGCAAGATAGCCTGTGGAGACGCGATCAACACCGGCAGCTCGCCCCGAATATGTAGATGAGGCCAATTTTCAGCAATCCTTGGTCCAGTGTCAGCTGTGGCTCAGTGGGTAGCACACTCGCTTCTGAGTCCGAAGGTTGTGGGTTCAAGTCCCACTCCAGGGACTTGAGCACATAAAGCTAGGCTGACACTCCAGTGCAGTGCTGAGGGAATGCTGCACTGTCGGAGGTGCCGTCTTTTGGATGAGACGTTAAACCGAGGCCCCGTCTGCTCTCTCAGTTGGACGTGAAAGATCCCATGGCACTCGTTCGAAGAAGAGCAGGGGAATTATCCCCGGTGTCCTGGCCAATATTTATCCTTCAACCAACATCACTAAAACAGATTATCTGATCATTATCACATTGCTGCTTGTGGGACCTTGCTGTGCGCAAATTGGCTGCCGCGTTTCCCACATTACAACAGTGACTACACTTCAAAAAAAGTACCTCATTGGCTGTCAAGTGCTTTGAGACGTCTGGTGGGCGTGAAAGACGCTATATAAATGCAAGTCTTTCTTTCTTTTTGGTTCAATCGCGCACTGCTCACACACTGCTGAGTCTAAGACCAAAAACAGGCCCAGATGAAATCTAACCCTAGATGTTTTTCAAAGTGATTTTAATCAGTTTTCAGTTAAATTGATCCAAAAGTTGGTGTCAGAAGATACATGTAAATTATGTCGCTTCCCCCAACACCCCCCAATTCAGAACAATACTCTCGGAGTTCCTTTGCATCATTTCCTTGGGTACATAAAGAGGTCTGTTGTAATTTTAAAAACATTTTTCCTAAAGCACATCTTTATGCAGTTGTGCTTGAACGTAACAAAGTTGCAAATTCCACTCTTGGTGATTGGATATTTATAAAAGAGGAAGTGATGCGAAGTAGCTTCAGTGTATCAGCCTTACACCTGTTAACAGGATCAACCTTACGTTCTGCCCGTGTCCAAAACACTAATTGAGCTGTAGTTTCTGATGCCAGCAGCTCAGACACTAATGGTAAGCGACCTGCTAGGCCAGAGGTAATTCTGAAAGATTTCTTGGCAAGGAGCCTTGTTCAGGAGAGACATCAAGAACAGGTCATCCACCAGTTGTTCCCCCTTCCAAACAGTTCTGTATCCAGTGTTGTACTAATTTTAGATGTCTCTTGCACCATTGAGTTATCCAAGTTAATTAAAGAGAAGGGGGTAAGTGTTTACCATTCCTCCAATTGCTAAATCTAACAGTAATACATTTTTATTCATCAGTATTGGGTTAATTTGTCTTTTAACCCTTTCAAAATTGAAGTTGCCATTTTTTCCCCTTTCTCTCTCACCCCCCCCCCCACCCTTGATTTTTTCTTTACTTTTTCTCTCTTTTAAGCTCCCTCAGGTTGTGGACCATTACCTGTCCCCCAGGACATCTGCTACTGATTTCCTCATGAAATTTCCAGGTTTCTGTGGAATTAAAATATTTTGGAAAGATTTTTTTTTGCTGATGAGATTAAAGTCTCTCTTTGCCGGCAGGATTAGTTGAACACCGCTTGTATGAGTTTCTTAACCTAGTTATCTTGTTGGCTACATTACGCAATACAAAACTGCCTACATTTCAAAATAAACTGGACTTAAAACTAATAACCTCACCGAGGAAAGCTGGCCAGGGAAGTGAAAACATTCACACTTGTATTGTAATAGGTGCTGTTCTGGGCTTAGAATTCAGGCACAACGGTGAGGCTGAATATCGGGAACTCCACACAGCATCTGGTTACAACATATCCAATCCAGGACTGCTGGATGCTGATCTTAGGTGGCTAAAAAAATGTTTTAAATGTTGCATTCCTCACACTAACGTCCCTCAGATCAAGATGCACAAAAATTCATTAAAATGTATGAGTTTTAAAAAGTAGATAACTACGAGCTGCCATTCCCTTACCATTTCTTAATCATTTGCTCTACAAGTCCCAGAGCTTTGAGATTAATTGCACAGTTGAAAAGTCAGATGGTAACATATACAGGAAACATTGATGGGCTCCATTAACATTACCACATCTAAGTCAAAAATACAACCAGATTTTGAGTTAAAAAGTTAATGGCCCAAAAATTTGTGTTGATACGCGAGAGTACGCACTGTGTACTCTCACGTATTCTGTCTCCAATTGCCGGTTTTCTGCATGCACTGCGCATGCGCTGAAAACCGGCACTTCGTGAATGGAAAAGGGGGAGGTTCCTAGGTGAACCGCGTGCACGCTACAGGCTGCGCGCATGCAGTGCACTTAGTGGTTTCAACGCGCAGGTAAGTATGGAAGATTTTACACATAAAAAAAGGAGGAGTAAGACCCACTTTTAACAAGGTAAGTAGTGAATTAAGTATTATTTTGATTTTTTTTTTAACAGGTATATCTTTTTTAGAGACTTTAAAGACAGGTAAGTTTATTTTTATAACTTTTTAAAAGATTTTAAATTTTTTCAAAAATTTAATTTTTTATTTAAAATGGTTAATTTATTTAACTACTTATTTTATTAATGTGATGGTTTTTTTTAAAAATTTAATTGAGGTTTAGCTGTTCTTTTGGGGGGCTATAGTATTCATAGCTTTCACAGCACTTATGTGAAAGTTATGAATGGAAGATGGTGTGCTGCCATTGGCTCTAACTGAGTCACGTGATCCCACAGCTCGCACGAATTAACTGCGCCTGTGGGATACGAAAGCCCTGCACAGCTGCTGTCCAGAACATCAAGTTCGTGCGAGCTGGAACTGAAAAAGCCAGCGCGCAGTGAGAGATCGCAGGGAAGCCTTACCCTCGCACGAAGGCTTCCTCACGAATTTTTGGGCCATTAACAACAACTTGTATTTATATCGCGCCTTTAATGTAGTAAAAAGTCCCAAGGCGCTTCACAGGAGCGTTATAAAACAAAATTTGACACTGAGCCACATGAGATATTAGGGCAGGTGACCAAAAGCTTGGTCAAAGAGGTAGGTTTTAAGGAGCGTCTTAAAGGAGGAAAGAGAGGTGGAGAGGTTTAGAGAGGGAATTCCAGAGCTTAGGGCCTAGGCAGCTGACGGCACGGCCACCAGTGATGGAGCAATTAAAATTGGGACTGCTCAAGAGCCCAGAATTAGAGAGCACAGATATCTCGGAGGGTTGTGGAGCTGGAGGAGATTACAGAGATAGGGAGGGGCAAGGCCATGGAGGGATTTGAAAACAAGGATGAGAGTTTTAAAATTGAGGCTTAAGCAGGAGCCAGTGTAGCTCAGCGAGCATGGGGGTGATGGGTGAACAGGACTTGGTGCGAGTTAGGACATGGTTTTGGATGCCCTCAAGTTTATGGAGGCCGGCCAGGAGTTGGAATAGTGAAGCCTAGAGGTAACCAAGTCATGGATGAGAGGGTGGATAACCAAGAATACTGTGAATTGGGGATCTTAATTTTTGTAATTCTGCTCTTATTACAATCAGCATTAAAAATGTACAAAAAATCTAATTTTTCCATATATTGCCTAAAAGGAAAGATGCCCACTCACAAGTTTAGTAAATTACTGTCGGCACCAGAACTGATTGGACCAGAACCTGCTGAATTTCGGGGGCGTTTCAAGAGTGATGGACAGGATGATCAAATAAGTTCTGGCGTGATGGCGATATAAGTAATGGCTTGGATTTTGCGGTCAGCGGCGAAGTGCCGGTGCTCGTCGCTGAAAGCTTGAAGAAAGCTGCCCACAAAGATCTAGCGATCTCTGGCGTGGATTTCACCTTTCCCGACGTTAGTTTGATTCTGGTGCCAATTCTAGGGGATCTCTGGCGTCCAGCAACAGTGATATCATCAAGCAGGCTATAAGCAGCCAATCACGTTGACGAATTCTCACAGACAGCAAACCCGGAAGTAAAATGCGCTGATTATCCTTCACTTTTTATAAATTTTACAGAGTGTGAAATAAAGATTAGGGCATACCTATGGAATTAAGGTAGAAGCTAAAATATCATAAACGTCAAAAAAATATATAATTTTTATTACTACTTGTCCCGCCTCCATCGACTTGTGGCCAACCCACACTATTTTCCCTTGATTGACCTTATAATCAAGACTCATCAAACCTCTTTTGTGAGCAGAAATCAGATGGCTGTTGCATCGGAGAATGCAGCAGCCATCTGTCATCTCTGCCGGTGAGATGCGAGGGTCTCCGCATCCCCAACTGTTGAAGCCTGCAAGAAGAAACAAAGATAAGTAAGCATTTTCTATCACTTTCCACTCACCTTACATACTTATCTCTCCACACTTGCACTCATCACTTACCTCCACAGTGCACTTTTGCACCCCCGCAGACCCACTGCTCGCCTCGGTGACCCTGGCGGGGTTTCCCGACATCGGGAAGCCCGCACCTCTGGTGGAAAAATGGGGATAATCCTCTTAACTGCCTGTTAACTACCTATTAACAGGCAATTAAGTGGCTCTAATCCCCTTCCCGCCTCCAGGAGACGGGACCCGGCGCGGGTCGGCTACCCGCCTCCTGGGAAGATGGCATGGAGGCAGGTTGGGGGCGGGATGGGTACCCGCCCCCAGATTCTGCCATTTTCCCGGCAGTCCCGCCTCCAAACCCGTCTCCCCAGGGCTGGCAAAATCCAGCCCATGTGTCAGAAGCAGGCCCCGCCCCCAGGATGAATTAATCACCATTGGGAGTTTCCGCTAATTGCGTTCGTTTGCAGGCCTTCGAGGAGGCTCCAAAAATTAAGTTGGATCTTTTGGGCGCAAGAACACTAATAAATACGTTTTTAAAAGATTTTAAACGTAATTTTAAAATTACTAAGGAACTGACTACTGTACCCCAATCTAACTGGAAAATAGTCTTGCCCATTTTTTACAAGTCATTTTCAGTAATTTAAAATCGTGTTACTCAAATTAATCAAACTTTACCAAGTTACCGTTTTAAAATATATCAAGGAATATTTTTAAAGCGCAATTTAAAAAAAAAAAAATTACTTTTTAAAATGCTGCCCGATTGCCATGGCTCATCGCAGATTTTGCGTTCGACAATACGAAAATGAGTGAGTGGAAACTCGAGGGGGAAAAAAAGCCACTTTTCAAAAAAGGCGTAATTTGGGCCGGAATCACCAATTATGCCCACAATGGAAACTCTACCCCAAGATACCTTATTGCCCTCATGTCTGTTGTTTTTGGAAACTGAGTGGGAGGTCTATTTGATTCCTGTCTTTTTTTTGTTTCTCTTGCCTGACTGCTCCTTTTCTGGTAGTAGGGGATTTTGCTTCCCTAATTTTTACTATTTTTTACTTTTGGGGTGTGAAGGGTTGACCTTTGACTGACTGACGTGTGCTGGATCTCAGGAGGACTCCCAATAGGGTGGATTTGATTGTGTATGGTGTCATCTTCACACAACTGAATGTTGAATCGTCTCCTGTGGTTGCAGCATTGGCATTGTGCTTGGTTGCTTTTGGTGCCAGGAGTTTGACCATAATCTCTTTAAAAAATAAATAAATAAATAAATAAATTGGGGGATCCCTGGATGTCCACACAGCTGAGGTTATAAGATGGAGGATAATACTCATTTGTTCATGTAGTGTTTCTGCGCATTAGTCATCACCTTGCCTGTTTTTCTGGCTACATAATGCACTGAAGAATTTGTTGATCTATTTCATTTTTGCTGGGTGTCTATAACACCTTCAATCCTTGAAGACCAAGCCCATTTGGTTCATCTTCCTCTTTCCCATTCAGGGAGGATCTGTGTTCATAAATTGATGTTCTTCCCAGGTTTCTCTATTTGTTCCAAATGTTGGCAGTACGCAGAACCACATTTAATTGCCAGACATCACAGTTTATGTGGGCTGGCAGCTATTCACCGATTGGATCCAACGGGGGCTGCACACCCTCACCATTTATTACTGGGCAGCTCCGCTTCAATCTATTGTCAATGGTACTTCCCATTTGGACATACATCCCTGGATAGGGATGCAGGAGGTTTTCTCTCGCACTCTGTCTCTCATATATCCTTTGTGGCGTGTTTTATACTCCCTATCTCTGCAAGGTCACACCCTATAGGTGAACGCAGTCATGCATTTTTGGCAGGGCATCTGCCAGTACTTCCATTTTTCATGAGGTCAACCTACTTGCTCCCTTTGTGGGAGAACCCAGAGCTATTCTCTGTTACAACAGCAAGGCAGCTTTCATAGATGGTATGAGGTAGGCCTTACATAGCTTGTATCTGGTGCAAGGGAATCTGTTTGCTCCTACATTCCCTATCTTTTGATAGGTCCAAATCTGTTATTTCTTGTCAACACCCGAGATCTCCCTTCAGGCATTTTTAGACATGTCAACTTTGGAGTCGTTTTTAGCCACTTTCTTTTGTGAGGGTAATTTGGTGCTCACCTTGTTTCAACATCATGCGTGTTGTGTAGGGGAGGAAGGTGAAATGGGTGTTGAAATCTTGGACAAGGAATGGGAGGCCATTTCATAGAACCATAGAATCACACAGCACTGGAGGCCATTTGGCCCATCATGCCTGTGCTGGCTCTTTGAAGAGCTATCCAGTTCATCCCACTTCCCTGCTCTTTCCTCATAGCAGTGCAAATTAATCCCCTTCAAGTATTTATCCAATGCCCTTTTGAAAGTTATTTTGAATCTGCTTCCACCACCCTTTCAGGCAGTGCATTCCAGATCATCATAACTTTCTGTGTAAAAATTCTTTCCTCATGTCGTCTCTGTTTTTTTTGCCAATTATCTTAAATCTGTCCTCTGGTTACCGACCCTCCTGCCACTGGAAACAATTTCTCTTTATTTACTCTATCAAAACCATTCATGATTTTGAACACCTCTATCAAATCTCCCCTTAACCTTCTCTGCTCCAAGGAGAACAACCCCAGTCTCTCCATGTAACTGAAGTCTTTCATCCCTGGTACCATTCTAGTAAATCTCCTCCGCACCATCTCGAAGGTCTTGACATCCTTCTTAAAGTGTGATGCCCAGAATTGGACAATACTTCAGCTGGGGCCTAACCAGTATTTTATAAAGGTTTAAAATAACTTCCTTGCTTTTGTACTCTCTCCTCTAATTATAAAGCCAAGGATCCCGTATGCTTTTTAGCAGCCTTCTCAACTTATCCTGCCACCTTCAAAGACTTGTGTACATACACCCTCAAGTCTTGCTGTTCCTGCACCTCCTTTAAAATTGTATAATTTAGTTCATATTGCCTCTCCTTATTCCTCCTACCAAAATGAATCACTTCACACTTCTCTGCATTAAATTTCATCTGCCATGTGTCTGCCCATTTCACCAGTCTCTGTCCTCCTGAAGTCTGTTCTTCCTCACTTTAGTACATTTCCAAGTTTCATGTCATGTGCAAACTTTGAAATTATGCCCTGTAAACCCAAGTCCAGGTCATTAATATATATCAAAAAGAGCAGTGGTCCCAACACCGACCCTTGGGGGACACCACTGCACAATTCCCTCCAGTCTGAAAAACAACGTTCACCATTACTCTCTGCTTTCTGTCCCTTAGCCAATTTCATATCGATGCAGCCACTGCCCCTTTAGTCCCATGTGCTTCAGTTTTGCTAATAAGTCTATTATGTAGTACTTTAAACACCTTTTGAAAGACCATATACATAACATCAACTGCACTACCCTCATCACCCTCTCCGTTACTTCATCAAAGAACTCAATCAAGTTAGTCAAACATGATTTGCCTTTAACAAATCTGTACTGGCTTTCCTTTATTAACCCATATTTTTCCAAGTGCCAAATAATTTTGTCCCAAAACCCACAAACTTAACTCACCTAGAGGAGGGCCAATTAATACTGCATTGACCTTATTCCATGGTAGCAGGAATCTGCCTCTGGCGCCATTGGATTCGTGATGAACGTTGGGAGTGGCTGCATCCTTTCCCACATTGGTTGAAAGGGCTTTATGTTTGGCACTGTTGGTTCATTATTTAGAGGCAGCTGCCCTGCCTCAAGTCTCTGGACGAGCTCCTATGACATTGGTGAAATTTCTTAGAAAGAATAGCCCAGATTTTGCTGTCAAAGTAACAGTGAAGCTAATGGCACTCGCCATTATTTAAGCGGAAATTATACAGCAGCTTCAGGCAAGGGGCAGATGCGCGGTTAAATGCCAATACCCAAAAGTTTCTGTCCGAGTTGTGCACCTCAGCCGTTAGCTTTGCGGAAACGGCATCTCGCCATTGAAATGCATTGAATGTCGTGAAGTTGGGGTATTTGCGCGGTAGATATGACTAAATTCGCCAGAGAAAGTTAAGTCTTGTCACTACAAGCGCAAGTATCTTTTTAATGACATCATAACTGTTAATTACTGCCAAGCAACCTCTCTGGCACTGAAAATTAACTATTAAAAGTGTGGAGTCTCATTCCTTCAGTTATTAATTGTTATTGGAGATTTTAAAAATGTCATTTATAATGACATTTTTAATTTTTTTTCCTTTCTCTCTCAATCCAATTTTTCTTTCCCTCTTTCTTTCTCTTTCTGTACCTGATTTGATATTAAATTCACCCACTCTAGCTTACATTTCCTTCTCTGTCGTTCCTCCGTTTATTTCCCAATCCTTCAATCTCATTGGTTAAGGGGATACACAGTTACATGCCCTGATCACTCTGGTCCCAGATGCCCTGTTTCCCTCGCTGCGACGATATCCGCTCGCACTTTCAGCAACTTGCCACACGAAAAATGTGAAAAGCTAAACGCGCAAGGGCAAGTCTAACTAACCGCAAACGCCATTAGAAGCACTGCTGCAGCAAAATCTGGGCCAATATGGAAGAGTCAAAGTTCGTTGGTCCAGTAACATCGGCAATAGAGCACATTTCCTCACAACCTGATTGTAACAGGTTCCATTCTTAAGGTTATCCGCCACGGTTGAGAGAAGGTTCACCAGTTCTCAGCCAGGCTAGATATCTCACCATGCGTTCCATCTCTGGCAGGTCTTCATATAGTCGTCATCTACTTGATCTGCCAGACACAGAATGCATGGTGAGATGCCGAGCCTGGTTCAGAACTGTTGAACCTTCTCTACTTACACCCATTGCAAGTAGATCGTCTGTTCGTTTGCTGCAGAGACTGTGGTTGGAGAGAAGTTTCTTTTTCAGACTTGTGCATTCATTCAGGCTTCATTTAGCAGCTAGTGGCTGCTGTGGAGAAGTAAAGGAAGTTTGTGTTGACCAGAATGCATGGTCACTGCAAAATCCGATTTGAAATGTATTCTCTATTGTCAGGTTAAAGGAATTCAGTTCTGATTGTGTGTTATTTTTAAGGTGAAAATGTTTATTATAATGTCAAATTCAAATAGTAGACCCACTTTATTTACAGGAAAGTGATTTTGGTTTATATTGGTATGACTGGAATTAAATTAGTAAAAAAAATACAGAATGACCTATTTGGGTAAAAATATATCAGTGCAATCCTCACTTGCAATGGTTTAGTGCTGTTTACTGTTTACCTCCTGCAACAAACCAAAAAGATTAAAATGACAACTTTAAGATCTGAAAAGAATGTTTTACATTAAATCCTGAAATTAAAATATGAAAGAACAAAAATAGAACCTTATTATGAATCTGGGATGTGATTGGTGGAAGATGTATTTCAAGGATTTGTGGTGTATAGAAATTAAACCAGTGAACAGTGGCAGGCACATAACTCGCTAGGCAAGCGTGAGGTTATCACTTTGGACCTAAAAAGGATAGAACGGATAGTTTATGGAGGGAGGCAGATGGGAGGCCAGCCAGGAGTGCGTTGGAATGGTCAAGTCTAGAGGTAATAAAGGCATGGATGAGGGTTTCAGCAGCAGATGAGCTGAGGCAGGGGCGGAGACGGGCGATGTTACAGAGGTGGAAATAGGCGGTCTTAGTGATGGCGCGGATATGTGGTCGGAAGCTCATCTCGGGGTCAAATACGACACCAAGGACAGAAGTTTTTGCCCCTTGGACGCCTTTGATGAAACTCTTTCCCTCAGATGAGCACTGGAATTTTTTTTAATCACCCATCATGGGGTCAAGCAGCCAGAAACATGGCTGCAAAATGTATTTGAAAATTTGCTACCAACTTCAATCACCATTATTTGCAGTTAACATTCCGATTCAGTCAGGATGTTTCAAATCTGGTAGTACTTTTATTTTTGAAATGGTAATTAAAATTCTGGAAAAATAATCCAGAAGAAAAATGATGTATTACTGAATGTATAAAATATACAGATAATAGAATGTAATCTTTTGATGGGTCAATTGTGCCAGTCCTGACCAAGTACAAGAAAGTCTAATCTTATGTGGGTCATCAAGCTGGTTGAGGAGGCAGAGGACTTGGCTTTTCCTTTGTTAATATTGTGTGAAAGGAAATTTGGTTTCAGAATGTGTGACTGGTTATAGCCACTAGATGTAAACACTGAGTACTTGTCTTACTCAGGTTGAGGAAGGTGCCTTTATCAAAGAAAACTTTGATGAACTCTGCTGGACTTTATCTGCTAAGAAGAACTACAAACACGACAAGAATGGAAACTGCACTATTTCTGACCGCGACGCCTTCAGGCTATGGTGCCTCTTCAACTTTCTGTCTGAGGACAAGTATCCACTGGTGATGGTTCCTGACGAGGTGAGAATTTTTTTAGAAATTGTTTTCAGTTGAATTGGTTTCAAAGAAATGGGTTTACTTGGATTGAACGCTGTGGATGTGGCTTACTGCTTTTCTTTGTCTTTGCGTTCCTAGATAATATTTTAACATTGACGAGCGTGCCATTGACAGCAAGAGCTCCCCTTTTGCTCCCTAACCTAGATTAGTTGACCTCCTCACCACCGCCGAACACATCTGGCCTCCGCTCAGGCCGAGATGTGGAATTCGGCAGAGTGGATGATGGATCCTGTGTCCCTCTGTCTACACCATGGTGCTGGACACTTATGGTAGAACATTAGTGCCTCGGAGCTACCCTTTACATTGTGTTCTTTGCTGTTTCTAATTAGCCTGAAAGACTAGCCCTTGATTTAGGTGTGTTCGATGCTGGGACACCTGGCTTCAGGTGCACATTGAACTGTCTGTTATTCTAGAATTAGGCAACAATGTAAAATTACTTGTCATTTAAAAAAAAGTAAAATCACTTGATTGTCCACTGAAGCTTCAAACTAGATGATGCATGTAAGCTGGAATTTAGTGGAAAATTCAAATGATTTGGCTGGAACACATTCTATTAGGTAAATTAAGTAACACAAGCCCATTTCTGGTTCCCACGTGCTCAGAGTGTACTACAGCACTATTAAATGCCATTCCTGATTGGTAGGGGTGCTGTACTAATTTGTCAATGGATCCAATAGTTGGAGTCGTGGACATATTTTAAATTGCTCACTTGTCTGCACATGTTGAGGTTCTTTCAGAAGTGTTTTTTTAAGGGAATTCTTGTTGCCATCTACATTGGCTCCCAGTTAAGCAGCGCCTCGATTTCAAAATTCTCATCCTTGTTTTCAAATCCCTCCATGGCCTCGCCCCTCCCTATCTCTGTAATCTCCTTCAGCCCCACAACCTCCCCGAGATATCTGCGCTCCTTTAATTCTGCCCTCTTGAGCATCCCTGATTATAATCGCTCAACCATTGGTGGCTGTGCCTTCTGTTGCCTAGGCCCTAAGCTCTGGAATTCCGTCCCTAAACCTGTCCGCCTCGCTACCTCTCTTTCCTCCTTTAAGACGCTCCTTAGAACCTACCTCTTTGACCAAGCTTTTGGTCACCTGCCCTAATTTATTCTTATGTGGCTCGGTGTCAAATTTTTTGTCTTACAATACTCCTGTGCAGCGCCTTGGGACATTTTACTTTGTTAAAGGTGCTATATAAATACAAGTTGTTGTTGCTGTAACTGTCCCAGATATTACTTTGTCAAAAATATGTGAAATGCAAATACAAAAATGTGGTTAAGATTTTAATATATGTTCACGAATTGGGCAATGTCTGACTAAAGCAGGCAGCAACATTGGATGTGCTTCATGATAAGTTTACTGTTTAATTGTTTATGATGCCACTTGTCTGCACATTTAAAAACCCATACTGAAACACCCAATGCCTTGCTATAGAAAGTTCTTGAAATTGGAAAGAAGCAGAAATAATCCAATCAAAGTAACAGAAAATTATAATTGGATTGTGTCCCTGGCTGAATATGTCTTTGTGATGATGGCAGGTGCCTCAACATTCCCTGCCAAAGGTTTAAGTCAGAGGGCTCCCAGATGACATTAGAATGATTCAGTCACAAAATATGAAGTTATCTGTTAGTCTTTGGTAGGGCTGCTGCTCGATGAAAAACCAGTTAGGCCTTCTGTTCGCTCATCACCCCAGTTCTACAAAATTCCACGATAAAGAAAATTGGAAAAAATAGTTGGCAGGATCCCTGGTGCATTGCAGAAACTCCAGTCTTGGTGGTAAACTGATAGTCCACCTGTAATGTGGTCATCTTCTGGACCATGTTAGATCAGAAATTAAATGATGGTCGAGAACTCAAGTTCAAAGTAGTTGAGATTTGTGGTGATGCTGTCCATTGAGCACTAGCATGCAGTGTCACAGAACGAAGGTTTAAACATCCGGTCCACTCAGTTCCTGATTTTAGCTATGCTACATGGGGAACTGAGGCTGGTGGTTCACTACAAAGAAAGGGAAAATTGGAGGCTATGGCTCAATTGGTTTGCTGCCATGCACCCCCTGATGGCCAGCTAAGTGTGGTGGTCTTCAGGGAGGTATGTGACCTGGGGTAGGCGTTGGGGGAGCTAAGAGCCTAAACATGTATTTTGTGGGGAAGAAAGACAGGACAGGATCTCAGTACAGGGATAATATAAATAGTTTTTTCTCGTCTCTTTCTCTCCATATTCCTGGGACACGTCGTCCTTTTGCAATGACACCTACTCCTGCTAACGCTCGCTGTCGAGCCCCTCCAATCCAGCTTCTGCCTGCCCATAGCACTGAAACTGCACGGATCAAAATCACAACGACATCCTGCGTGTCTGTGACCACAAATCACTGTTTCTTCCCATCCTCACTTGCTTATCCAGTGCCCTTGACCCAATCATTCCATCCTCCTTTAACGTGCCACCTCTAACAGTCCATCTCCATGGCATGGCTGTCTCTTGGTCCTGCTCCTACCTGTTGCAGCAATGGTAATTCAGTACCTCCAATGGCTGATGACTCCCAACGCTACCTCGTCTATCAATCCACAAGCTGTTGCTACGTTCTCCAGCTGCTTGTTTGACATAAGACCTGAATGAGCCCAAACTGACTTTTGTTTCCTGTCAGCAATAATGTAACCATTCTCTTAGGCTGCCGCCAGTAGCTGTAGCCCACTGGACTTCACTCCATCACACTCCCTGATTGCCGGCTCAAGTTGAGTTAGGAGGTGCGGAACCTTGGCATACTGTTCAACTGCTGGGTTTTCTCCCCCGCATACGTTTTGTTACCAAGACCGCTTCTTCTGAAGATCATTCAACTGAGCTGCAGTAAGCATTACATTCTTGAATCCTGCCTTGTTACCGCACTGACTCATCCCGCCCATGTTCGCCAACGATCATTGTCCAGCCCTATTGAGTTAATTGGTACAGCTAAATGAGGTCTTGAGAGGTTTTTTGAGATTCCTCGAAGCTCAGCCGCCTGACCAACATTACACACATTCAGTTGTTGTCATGGGTGCTGCTGGACGTCATGTGGATTATGTTAATATATTTAAATTAGTTTGGCTTGTCAGCAACTAACAAAATTGTGGTTTAGTAACACTGTCTGAACTATGCTGCTTTAAGATGTAAGACTTTGCAGCAGATACCAGGTTAAGTGTGATGCATTTAGTTGTGGTGGGAGAGTATGTGATGCATAAACCACATCATCGGTTATGCTAAAGTCAAGAATAGGGGAGGGAAGAAAGTCAACTTAAAATAAAGTAGAAGTGAGAATAAATGGAACTTCTCACAATACAACTTTTCACTGACCTGCGTTCAGTAGACGCTGGTCATTTATTACATTGGACTCTCTGTGGATAAGTATGTACATTTTCTGATACTTTAAACTTCTTTTTTGCACTCATTGTGATGCAATTAGCAATGTTGAGAAATTAATCGGTCCGGTCCCCATTCTCCGAGGTTTACCTGATATGCAGTGTGGTGTTCACAGTAATGCCAGGTTGGTGTGGCATTGTTCCAGCAGCACAACCTCAGGACCTGCACCTCTTGCCTCAGTTTGTAAAACAGTGGGATGCGAATTACTAAATCGAGTCATGCTGTTAACTCATCTGGGATTTGCTGAAATGAACAGAGCTTGTTTGAGGGTGGGTCAGGCTCAGCTCGAAAAGAAGGTTGTGCCTTACTAATTTGCTAGAATTGTTTTGAATAAGTTACTAGGTTAGTGGATGAGGGGATCCCAGTAGACATTGTCTACTAGGATTTTCAGAGAGCCTTTGATGAGGTACCGCATAACCGATTACTCTACAACGTTGTGGAATCGGTGGGAAGTTGCCGCAATGGATTAAGAGTCAGCTACATTCCTGTCGGCAGAAAGTTCTTATTAATGGTTGTAGATCCGCTTGGAGGCCAGTTACCAGTGCTGTTCCGCAGGGAGCGGTGTTCTTTTATTACATTCATAAATGCTGGTGGAATGATCCGCAGGTTCGCTGACGTTCTGAAAACTAGTGCAAGTGTTAGGACTGTGGAGGAGAACAATTTTCTGCAAGCAGATATAGATGCACTGGGAGAATAGGCTAAACTCTGGCAAATGACATTTAATCCAATTAAGTGCAGTGTTACGCTCTTAGGCAGGTACAACACCAAGTATAGTTAACACTTACATGGAACAGAACTGAAATTGATTGAGAGAGAAAAGGACCTTGGTGTTACAGTTCATAATTCTCTAAAGGTTCACGGCCAACGCCGAGAAGCCATAACCAAAGCACAGTGGGTATTAGGCTGTATTAATAGAACTATTCAATATAGTACAAAGCACGCCATTTTGTCCTTGGTTAGACAACATTTAGAATACTGTAGCAAAATACTGCGGATGCTAGAAATCTGAACTAACAACAGAAAATGCTGGAAACACTCAGCAGGTCAGGCAGCATCCGTGGACAGAGAAACAGAGTTAACGTTTCAGGTCTGTGACCCTTCATCAGAACTGGAAAAAGTTAGAGATGTAACAGATTTTAAGCAGCTGCAGAGGCAGGGAAAGGGGGGAAGGAATTAAAGGGACATTCTGTGCTAGGGTGGAAGGCAGGGGAGATTAAATGTTGCAAATGGGGATGGCAGAATCATCAACAGCTGCCGCCTGAAAAAAGGGGGCAGAGGTTATCGTCTGAAATTGTTGAACTCTATGTTGAGTCCAGAAGGCTGTAAAGTGTCTAATCGAAAGATGAGGTGCTGTTCCTCGAGCTTACGTTGAGCTTCATTGGAACAGTGTAAGAGGCCGAGGACCGAGAGGTCAGAGTGGGAGTGGAGCGGAGAATTAAAGTGACAGGTGACCGGAAGCTCGGCGTCACCCTTACGGACTGAACGGAGGCGTCCCTAACTTTTTTCCAGTTCTGACGAAGGGTCACAGACCTGAAACGTTAACTCTGTTTCTCTCTCCCCGGATGCTGCCTGGCTTGCTGAGTGTTTCCAGCATTTTCTGTGTTATTTTGAATACTGTGTCCAGTTTTGGTCCCCTCGTATGGTAGGTGATATAGGGGTTTTGGAAAAGATCCAGAGAAGGGCCACAAGATTGATACCCAGCTTTAAAAAACTTAGTTTCACAGAGCTGCAGAACTCGGGGGCAAAGAACCTTTAAACAGATTTTGGAAGCAGGGTTGGGGTGGGATATGCTTTTTGTTTATTTCTCTACAGCAATGAGGACCCCAGGACTCGTGAGCTCTTCCAAATAGAATTTATGCTGCACCGAAGGAAAACAACTTTTTTTTTAAAACTGCATGAAACCTATTTAACCTGAGACGTATTGAAATGCCTGTGAGCTGGATTTTTTGCAGGGGATGCCTGAGTTTTGGAGACAGTAGAGTCGGGAATCAGCCTGCGAGAGTTGCGGGGAGTGCTATAGCGCCACCAATGGAGAAAATATGATTTGCAGGCATTAACCATCGGTGCGTTACAGCCGGCACACCTCTGCGCCCCCCCGGATAACCTTGTTGTGCCCCCCGCCAGTTTGGGAACCTCTGCCATAGAGTAACACTGAATACTATTTGGGATATTTAAATCTAGATGTCGTAAGCCTGGATTTGCTAAAAATAGTTACAGAGTAAGTGAGGCAGATTATTTTGATATATATAAAATATAATTAGTGGCTCTCCTATGGAGCTGCTCACAGTAAGTTTGAGGATGTGCTGTTTTCTAAGGAGAGGAGAATTAGGGGTTATTCTGCTACTAAAGTGTAGATGTGTGTCTCTTTAAAGGCTACAAATGTTGGTTGCACTTCATTCTTGAAATTAGTTATAGTTCAGACTGGCCTTTTTGTGTTTTACATGTCTAAAGCCAATTAAAGTCTAATTGTTAAGTTAAAAAAAATTGGTAAATGAAAGTTTAATTGTTGTTTGGCCAGATAATTTTGCAGTTTGAAAAGTGCCGGTCAGAATCAGCCAGCATTTAAACCTCTGGCTCTTTTCCTCTTAATTATTTTAAGATTGTTAAAGTGCGATGTGTGTGAGCATAGTTTTCAGGAGTGAACGTCCTGTTTTGTTACAGTAAGTTAGAGAATGTGCCGTTTTATAAGAACAACAAACATTGCACCATGTAAAACATAGGGCTAGAAATTCGGTGCAATGAATGGTCAGGTCACTTATCAGTGAGCACTAACGGGGCGCAAATGACTTTTCGCCCAGGCGCGGCGTCGCTAACGACACCCGCTAAATTCAGCGGGAGTTCAGCGGCGGTAACCGGTAGCGCCCCGCTCCGCTGCGCAGGCGATGATCACCGCGCGCAGCGCCCCGTTTTCGCCCCGCCTGCAAAATTGTCCCGCGCCCCATGAATCTGCGCCAGGCGATGATGGCGACCGGTTCAGGGGGCAGGAACGGAGCGGCAGGAGGTTCGCGGGGCGATAAGTAAAGGGGAGGTGGCGGGTGGGGAAAAAAATTGGCCGACTTACTTGTCGCAGCCCGTTGCATCTTTGAACGCGGGGTCCGTGCCGTTATCTGGCAGCCCGGCACTCCTCTTGAGTGCTGGGCTGCTGGCACGGCACCCCGCTCCCCGGTGGTCCAGGCAGGGCCCCGCAGAGTTGTGGGCTTGGGCCCTCCCCTTTAATGAGAGGAAGAGCCCTTCCATGCGGCAGCGCTACGTGGTCCAGTGCGTAGCGCTACAGAACGCAGGGGCGCGAACGAATTTTTCCCCCATAATGTATTATTCACGTTGCTGGTGTAGATGAGTTTCCCTTTAAGTCTAGAAGGTGTAATTGCTCTGCGTTGGTGAAATGAATGGTCAGGTCAGTTATTGGGTCTAAACCCTGGCTTTATTTGTGAGAAGGTCAGTTACACTGCAGACATTCTGCCTCCGGTTTTTAAGTGAAATATAGAACTTTGCATTAAACCATGTGTTAGTGTATTATTTTAATGCACTTTTTTTATATACATACAAGTGTTTGTTCATGTCTAAGTTAAAGGCGCTTGGAGTCACAAAAGGGAAGGAAATCTCGGGGACGTACTTTTGGTTCAGACTAATTCCCTTTTTTACAGAAAATAAGTCTCGCCACAAATTTCCTGGTGTTTTTAAAAATGTAAATTTTAACATCAGCATGGAAGCCCTTGAGCAGGGTCTCGCCTTTAGTTAGACCATACCAAACTGGGCTTGATAAAGACTTGATTTTGAACTGCTTGCTGTTTTCTGGTATATTAAACATGGAAAGAACAAACTTGCATTTATATAGCGCCTTTCACCTCCACAGGACATCCCAATTTGCTTTACAAACAGTTAATTGCTTTTTGAAGTACATATTTTGAAAATGTTTAACATACCAGAAAATGGCAAGCAGTTCAAAATCAAGTCATTATCAAGCACAGTTTGGTATGGCCTAACAAAAGGCCCAACTATCTTCAATGATCTTCCCTCCATCATAAGGTCAGAAGTGGGGATGTTCGCTGATGATTGCAGTGTTCAGTTCCATTCGCAACCCCTCAGACAATGAAGCAGTCCGTGCTCGCATACAGCAAGATCTGGACAGCATTCAGGCTTGGGCTGATAAGTGGCAAGTAACATTCGCGCCACACAAGTGCCAGGCAATGACCATCTCCAACAAGAGAGGATCTAAACACCTCCCATTGACATGCAACGGCATTACCATCGTTGAATCCCCAAACATCAACATCCTGGGGGTCACCATTGACCAGAAACTTAACTGGACCAGCCACATAAATACTGTGGTCACAAGAGCAGGTCAGAGGCTGGGTATTCTACTGTGAGTGACTCACCTCCTGACTCCCCAAAGCCTTTCCACCACCTACAAGGCGCAAGTAAGGAGTGTGATGGAATACTCTCCACTTGCCTGGATGAGTGCAGCTCCAACAACACTCAAGAAGCTCGACTCCATCCAGAACAAAGCAGGCCTCTTGATCAGCTCCCCATCCACCACCTAAACATTCATTCCCTCCACCACCGGCGTAACGTGGCTGCAGTGTGTACCATCTAAAAGATGCACTGCAGCAACTTGTCAAGGCTGCTTCGACAGCACCTCCCAAACCTGCGACCTCTACCACCTAGAAGGATAAGGGCAGCAGGCGCATGAAAACACCACCACCTCCAAGTTCCCCTCCAAGTCACACACCATCCTGACTTGGAAATACATCGCCTCTCCTTCATAGTCGCTGGGTCAAAATCCTGGAACTCCCTCCCTAACAGCTACTGTGGGAGTACCTTCACCACACGGACTGCAGCGGTTCAAGAAGGCGGCTCACCACCACCTTCTCGAGGGCAACTAGGGATGGGCTATAAATGCTGACCTTGCCAGCGACGCCTACATCCTGTGAATGAATAAAAAAAACTATAATTTTCCAACTGTCAGGTCTGCTCCCAGACCATTAAACAAGTTCAGAGAATTTGAGGCAACTTATGAATTGAAGATTAAATCGCTGACTTGTTGACAGCAAATTGGCAGGTGTGATACTTTCCTACGTGAACAAATGACTCAATAAACTGGTCACATTGGACTTCGTACAGATAGGTGCAACTTTTAACTCTGTTTACTGCTGTTCCCCGAAGGCAAGGGATAGGATTTTACTTGTATTGCGCACTTTTTCTGATAGTAGTGTCAGCAGATAGGCCTCTCCTTGTAATTCTTGGAATTTGATGACCTAAGCATGCTGTTTGCGTCTAGTTGAAAAGGTAGGCTAGATTGGTCTGACCAATTATGTGCTTTGTGTTTAAATGTGATATACTTCAAATAATTAATCATTAACACACGATTATTGGAATCGGGGTGGAGCAGGAACAACGCTGTGTTGAGTGTTGGTGTGCTTCTGTGTATAATAAGGCCTGATAGCTCTACCGTGTTCATTAGCAGCCTGGTGCATAAGATTGTGATCTCCCGCCTTCTTGCCTCAGCATTGCAATCTCGTACTATGCTATGCTTCCTGGCATTTCTCTCGCTGACGAGTGAGAGAGAAGGCAAGAGAACAGGATAGAGACAGGGTTTAACAGACAGCAGTCATAGCGGTTGTGGAACTTCTCGTTTAAATCTGTCGAGCCAATGATTTTAATAGAAGCCTTTCACGACAGTTAATGATTCCAGGTTAGCCCTGCTTTTCTCTTGCTTTCTTTTGCTGTCCACCAGCAATAACTTCATGACACTCCTTAAGGCGTCTACGAGACTTTACAGGGCAGAGTGTGAAGATGGACACCAAGCAGGAGGCAGCGGCGAACAAAATGGTTGCGGGGGGGTGGCAGGATGGTCAAAGAGGAGAGTTTTGAAAGCAGAGAGGGAGGTGATAGGCCAGAGGTGTTTAATGAAGGAGTTCCATGGGACAGGGCCATAAAGAGGGACCGGCCGCTGATTAAAATAAAAGCGGTACGCGCACCACTCGGATTAATTGGTCTTCTATTTTCCTGGGCAGTTCAGGCACCTGCCTCATAAATATATGCAAATTAGGATCCTATCACTTGGATCGGACCACAAAACCATTTTAATGGGCGCTGTGGAAACTCCGGTCAGTCGAAACCATCGGAGCAGAAATGGAGGCTCCAAACGGTAAATACAAAACTTATCTTCGTGGGGCCGGGAGGAGCAGGAGTGCTTCTCTGGACCCCACAGATAAAGCTTGGGCTCCCACACTTTTGGGTCTTTTCCACCCTTAATTTAGACTTCCCTGAGTGAGCCTAACATCAGTGGCAGGGAAATTATTGGAAAAAATTCTGAGGGACAGAATTAGTCTCCACTTGGAGAGGCAGGGATTAATCAGAGATAGTCAGCATAGCTTTGTCAGGGGGGAGATCATGTCTGACCAATTTGATTGAATTTTTCGAGGGGGTGACTAGGTGTGTGGATGAGGGTAGTGCAGTTGATGTGGTCTACATGCACTTCAGTAAGGCTTTTGACAAAGTCCCGCATGGGAGACTGGTCAAGAAGGTAAGAGCCCATGGGATCCAGGGCAATTTGGCACATTGGATCCAAAATTGGCTTAGTGGCAGGAGGCAGAGGGTGATGGTCGAAGGTTGTTTTTGTGACTGGAAGCCTGTGTCCAGTGGTGTACCGCAGGGATCGGTGCTGGGTCCCTTGCTGTTTGTAGTGTACATTAATGATTTAGATATGAATGTAGGAGGTATGATCAGTAAGTTCGCAGATGACACGAAAATTGGTGGAGTGGTAAATAGCGAGGAGGGAAGCCTCAGGCGACAGGACGATATAGATGGGTTGGTTAGATGGGCAGAACAGTGGCAAATGGAATTTAACCCTGAAAAGTGTGAGGTGATGCATTTTGGGAGGACTAACAAGGCAAGAGAATACACAATGAATGGTAGGACCCTAGGAAGGACAGAGGATCAGCGGGACCTTGGTGTGCATGTACATAGATCCCTGAAGGCAGCAGGACAGGTAGATAAGGTGGTTGAAAAGGCATATGAGATACTTGCCTTCATTAGCCAAGGCATAGAATATAAGAGCAGGGAGGGTATGATGGAGCTGTACAAAACGCTAGTTAGGCCACAGCTGGAATACTGTGTGCAGTTCTGGTCACCACACTATAGGAGGGATGTGATTGCATTGGAGAGGGTGCAGAGGAGATTCACCAGGATGTTGCCTGGGCTGGAGCGCTTCAGCTATGAAGAGAGACTGGACAGGCTGGGGTTGTTTTCCTTAGAGCAGAGAAGGCTGAGGGGGGACCTGATTGAGGTGTACAAAATTATGAGGGGCATAGAAAGGGTAGATAGAAAGGAACTCTTCCCCTTAGTAGAGGAGTCAATAACCAGGGGGCATAGTTTCAAGGTAAGGGGCAGGAGGTTTAGAGGGGATTTGAGGAAAAACTTTTTCACCCAGAGGGTGGTTGGAATCTGGAACTCACTGCCTGAAAGGGTGGTAGAGGCAGGAACCCTCACAACATTCAAGAAGCATTTAGATGAGCACTTGAAACGCCATAGCATACAAGGCTACGGACCAAGTGCTGGAAAATGGGATTAGAATAGACAGGGCTTGATGGCCGGCGCGGACACGATGGGCCGAAGGGCCTCTTTCTGTGCTGTATAACTCTATGACTATAAGTCAACCCCCTCATCTCTGGAATTAACCTAGTGAATTGTCTCTGAACTGCCTCCAATGCAAGTATATCCTTCCTTAAATAAGGAGACCAAAACTGTACGCAGTACTCAAGGTGTGGTCTCACCAATACCCTGTACAGTTGTAGCAGGACTTCCCTACTTTTATACTCCAACCCCTTTGAAATAAAGGCCAACATTCCATTTGCCTTTTTGATTACTTGCTGTACCTGCATGCTAACTTTTTGATTTTCATGCACAAGGACCCCCAGATCCCTCTGAACTGTAGCATTTTGTAATCTCTCTCCATTTAATAATAATTTGCTTTTTTATTTTTCCTGCCAAAGTGTATAACCTTGCACTTTCCCACATTATACTCCATCTGCTAAATGTTTGCCCACTCACTTAGCCAGTCTATATCCCTTTGCAGGTTCTTTGAGTCCTCTGCACAACTTGCTTTCCCACCCATCTTTGTATCATCCGCAAACTTGGCTACATTACACTCGGTCCCTTCATCCAAGTCATTAATGTAGATTGTAAATAGTTGAGGCCCCAGCACCGATCCTTGTGGCACCCTACTAGTTACCGTTTGCCAACCGGAAAATGACCCACTTTACCCGACTCTCTGCTTTCTGTTAGTTAGCCAATTCTCTATCCATGCTAATATATTACCCCCAATTCCATGAGTTCTTATCTTATGCAGTAACCTTTTATGTGGCACCTTATTGAATGCCTTCTGGAAATCCAAATACACCACATCCACTGGTTCACCTTTGTCCACCCTGCTCGTTACCGCCTCAAAGAACTCCAGCAAGTTTGTTAAACATGATTTCCCTTTCATCAAACCATGCTGACTCTGCTTGACTGCAGTATGATTTTCCAAATGCCCTGCTACTGCTTCCTTAATGAAGGACTCCAGCATTTTCCCAATGACAGATGTTAGGCTAACTGGTCTATAGTTTCCTGCTTTCTGTCTCCCTCCTTTCTTAAATATGGGTGTTACATTTGCGGTTTTCCAATCCGCTGGGACCTCTCCGGAGTCCAGGGAATTTTGGTATATTGCAACCAATGCATCCACTATCTCTGCAGCCACTTCTTTTAAGACCCTGGGACTTGTCATCTTTTAGTCCCATTATTTTACCAAGTACTATTTCCTTAGTGATAGTGATTGTCTTTAGTTCCCCCCTCCCTGTGGCCCCTTGATTATCCATTATTGGGATGTTGTTAGTGTTTTCTACCGTGAAGACAGATACAAAATATTTGTTCAGAGTCTCTGCAATTTCCCCATTCCCCATTTATTAATTCCGTAGTCTCATCCTCTAAGGGACCAACGTTTACTTTAGCTACCCTCTTCCTTTTTATATACCTGTAGAAGCTCTTACTATCTGTTTTAATGTTTCTTGCCAGTTTACTCTCATAATTCATCTTCTCTCTCTTTATTATTTTTTTAGTCATCCTTTGCTGGTTTTAAAAAATTTCCCAATCTTCTGGTCTCCCATCAATCTTGGCAACATTGTATGCCTTCGTTTTCAATTTGATACCATCCTTTACTTCCTTAGTTAGCCACGGATGGTGCTCCCTTCTCTTAAAATCTTTCTTTCTCACTGGAATATATTTTTGTTGAGAGTTATGAAATATCTCCTTAAATGTCCGCCACTGCATTTCAACTGTCTTACCCTTTAATTTATTTTTCTAGTCCACTTTAGCCAGTTCTGCCCTCATGCCACTGTAATTGCCTTTGTTTACGATCAGGACACTGGTTTGAGATACAACTTTCTCACCCTCCAATTGAATAAAAATTCAATCATGCTATGATCACTCTTTCCTAGAGGATCCTTTACTATGAGATCATTTATTAATTCTGTCTCATTACACAGTACCAAATCCAAGATAGCCTGCTCCCTGGTTGGTTCCATTACATACTGTTCTAGGAAACCATCCCAGATGCACTCTATGAACTCCTCCTCAAGGCTACCATGGCCAATTTGATTTGTCTAATCAATATGGAGATTAAAATCACCCATGATTATTACTGTTCCTTTTTTACAGGCCTCCATTATTTGTTGATTTATACTCTGTCCAACAGTATTGCTACTGTTCGGGGGCCTGTAGACTACGCCCACCGGAGACTTTTTCCCTTTATTATTTTTTATCTCCACCCAAACCGATTCTACATCTTGATCTTCTGAGCCAATATCACTTCTCACCACTGCACTGATCCCATCCTTTACCAACAAAGCCAACCCACCTCCCTTTCCTTTCTGTCTATCCTTCCGAATTGTCAAATACCCTGGAATAGTCAGTTCCCAGCCCTGATCACCTTGCAACCACGTCTCTGTAATGGCAATCAGATCATACCCATTTGTATCTATTTGTGCCGTCAACTCATCTATCTTGTTACGAATGCTGCGTGCATTCAGATATAGAGCTTTTAACTTTGTCTTTTTACCATTCCTCCTTGTTTTGGACCCATTTTCTGTTGCACTCTTATTTTTAAACATTCTGTCCCTTCCTGTCACACTCTGGTTATTATTTCCCCCATCTCAATCCTGCTCTATTGCTTTCTCATTTCTCATTGATTTTTTAGATTCCCGCTCACCTGGATCCTCCCCCCCCAACTATTTAGTTTAGTTTAAAGCCCTCTCTACAGCTCTAGTTATTCGATTCGCCAAGACTCTAGCCCCAGCATGGTTCAAGTGAAGCCCATCCAAATGGAACAGCTCCCTCTTAGCCCAGTACTGGTGCCAGTGTCCCTCAAATCGAAACCCATTTCTCCCACACCAGTCTTTGAGCCACTCGTTCATTTCTCTGATCTTATTTACCCTATGCAAATTTGCTCGTGGCTCAGGTAGTAATCCATAAACTGTAATATGACACATTTATATTTACAGTAAAAACTATATTCTCTGGTTTCTCAAAAAGAAAATAAATGTTTACAATCTCTATACTAAATTATTATTCTTCTGAATTAACATTTTATGTATACAGTGATTCTTTTCCTATCTTTCTCTGCTGTGGGAGCTGCATTGGTCTAGCCCAACACATGACGTTAAAAGCTGATTCTCTTTGATTTGAACAATTCAACTATTTTTAAATATCCCTGAAACTGTTGCCAGGGCTCCTTAGATTTAAGTACCTGACAATTCAATTTATAACCTGTGGTGATTAGGGAGTGTTTTTAACACAATTTTTCTCTTGGGAGATTAAATGAGTCTGTGATAACATTGTGTTTTCTTTGTCAGCTGATTTTTTAACTTGTATTTTTGTATTGTTAGAAACAGCATGTAAGGAGTTAAAACAGGGCCACATGGTATTTCTCAAAGGAAAATCCATTAGTTTAGTTCCCGACGCACGTGCTAAAGACAATGGAAGCTTCAGTGTGTCACATTCAATGAAAGGCATCTTTTGCTGTTGTCAAAGACTGCCTGAATTCAATAATGATGAATGGTTGCTTGAACTAATATAATTATGAGGGAATAAAAACAGAAAATACTGGAAATACTCAGCAGGTCAGGCAGCATCTGTGGAGAGAGAAACAGAGTTAACGTTTCAGGTCGGTGACCTTTCGTCAGAACAGCCAACGGCCTATGTTTTCATATTGAAAGGTCATTGACCTGAAACGTTAACTCTGTTTCTCTCGCCACAGATGCTGCCTGACCTGCTGAGTATTTCCAGCATTTTCTGTTTTTATTTCAGATTTCCAGCATCCGCAGTATTTTGCTTTTGTATAATTATGCGGAATGCAGTCATCATCTGCTTTTGTTCAGGATGTTAGCTCCATGGCACCTCGACACAGATTATAGGATCGACCCCCAGCCTGGGGTTGTGGCTTTGATTGGCATCTCTGGTTGTGACCTTCGAGAAGAGGACGGGTAAGCAATAGGCTGAAGTCCTTGTTGACAGCATGAGGGCTAGAGACCTCCTCTTACAGAATTATATTTGGAGCCAATCTCAATCAGTGGTCAAGTGAGTGTTGCAGCAAACAGCCAACGGCAATGTTGCCTCCAAGCTCACCGACTCTGCATTGTAAATACCACGCACTAAACGAAACAGGCCACACAGAACAAAGCGCAGCTTACAAGGGAGCATTGGCCAACGGCCTGTGTTTTCACGTTGTAAGGGCAAGCCAACAGAATAGCTGAGCTGGATTTCGGACAGCAGCCTGTTTTACAGGGTAAGAAGTGAGTCGAAAGTTCACAGCCTATGTTTACAGACAAAGTGAGTGGCATCCTTATTATATGTATCGAGGAAAATATCAAAGTGTACATAATTCACACTTATTATTTCACTATTCTTTACTGTTATTTCATTTGTCTTGTGGGAAATGAAGCAATTTATTGGCCCAAAGCCTGCATCTTGATTTGGTAAGAGTATTTCCAATCTGCTTTCAAAGAGAAGAGAATCACATGCTGGCACCTGATATACTCCAGTAGCCCAATGTACAGAGAAAGGGTTCTATGTTATGGTCCTCAGGTCTTGCAATCATTTACTTAGATATTGGGCAGGAAAAGATGCACTCTGGATTGTAGGAGACATGAGATTCGCTTATGGGAGTAACAAGTGACATGGGGCCCAATAAAATAGCTAGCATACAAACCTGAAAATTTGGGATTGCCAGCCCATGCATGCCACAACCAGGAGTATTTGAGTGAGTGAGAGAGAGATGAGACTTGCATCCCATCAGTTTGGGTTGGATGTTAATCCAGGTTCCCCGTGTACTGCCCAAGCCCCCATTTATTTACAACATTTTGTAAGGGGTTTTCTCCGATACTGGTCCCCCGTTACACACAGTTCTTGGACGTCAGGATTTATAAGAACAAAATACACACGGCACACGGTTTTGGCTCAACCTTTGATTAGTTCGTTTATTGAACACACACACACACACACACACACACACACACACACACACACACACACACACACACTTTTGTTGGTTTCTGTTAGCATTCGTATTCAAAAAGTTCAAGGCCCGGCCCATTGTCTAGGCTTGCACTAACACTAGTTATTTGGGGGCCATGGTCTAAGGTGAACAATGTAGTCCCTTAAGCTACATGAATATGTGAATGTTCTTGTTCAGATTTTAGATTGTCTGTGATCCAGTCGTAGTTTCGGCTGCAATGTTTGAATTAACCCTTTTTTTGCCGAGCCCTTTTTGCGGGCTCTGCAGTACTGGGTTTTTATATTTCATAGTCCAATATTTTTACCGTTGTGGGGGGTGGGGGAGGAATCGATCCTACAATTTTTAATAAATAGTATAATTATGACTTTAATGTAATTAGCTTAATCTTTTGTGGAACTGTATACAATTTTATCACTAGTTTTACTGTGCAAACTTCAATGCTCTTAATTGAACGAATGACAAATGACTCTAATATTTATGGGAGACTACTTTCTATATTCACTGATGCAAAATGACTCCTTTAGTTTTCCTGTGCTATTTTTTTTATTGATGGCACCCGCTTAAGAGAATAGGTCATTTGTCAGCAAAATGTATTCAACTACAGGAAACTCTCATTTAAACGGCACCTAAGTATCCGGAATTTTCTATTAACCGGCAAAATTCATACTCCGAAAACAACACCTCAATAACCGTTTTGTTTTACTGTTAAGTAATTAAAGAGTTATGGATTACCCTCAACTGGTATTTAATCAAGCATCTTCCACCATCCATTTAACACAACATTCTGTAGGTGAGTACCCAATTACTGTATACTGCACATTTCTTGATTTTTTTTTTTACTTTTGTTTGTTAAAAATAGCCTCGGTAGATAACCCTCTCCGTCATCCGGGAATTTTTGCTCAGCCGGCACCACCCCGGTCCCGTCGGTGCCGGATACCAAAGAGTTTCCTGTATTCCTCTAATCAACCTTGCCATTATCTCCTCATTTCCCCATTACTTCTGCTGCCCGTGCCATTTTAAACCAGCTGAGTGGACAACTGATCCAATCCGGAGCCGCTCCCGGCTAGCAAGGCCGGTGGAATCTTACAACTGACTGATTCGTAGTTCAGTCATCTATGATGTTGAAAACTGCCGTGTTAGTTTAAAACGGAAAAGGCAACAGAAGTGATGGAAACACAGAACAGGAAAAGATCACAAATAGAATTTGCTGATTCAGCACAACTGCAGATGGGAATTGTTTTAATTCACTTCAAGCGGGCGATGCAGTTCATTAAACGATCTGCAAAAGCAGGGACTAACTAATAAGAAAAGGATTTATGTATTGAGATTTCAGTCACCTAAGTTGGCTCTACTTAGTAATTGCAATGAGAACTGGGTGAAAAAGTAAATAGCAAACATGCTGCAGTAGAGGATTGTAGCAAGCCATAGTCACTCTTTAAAATAAAATCTATATGGCTGTGAATGAAAGAAATCAAAACTAGGCAACTTCAAATTGGTTCATAGGGATTTGGTGGAAAATCTGTAAAGCAATGACTGATGCATCAGAATAGGATCTGCAGGTTTATTATGTCTGTGGTTGTGAGTTCCTCGGCTTTCTAATTTGTTTACGTATTGTCTTTCTAGGATATTGCAAAATCAATATTAATGTTTAACTCTTATCAGCAGACCATAAGGTTATTACCAATGTTCCCGCTAATTTTGTTTTGGGTGCACGGCCCCTTTAACGGACTGCACGGCCCGTTCAGATTTCCACGCACGCGCGGTTTTTCCATTTAAATGCCGCTGAGCAGTCTGCGCGGGACCTCCAGCCCGCTGAACGGGAACATTGGTTATTACCCGGGATTCCGGCTGATTCATTTTCTTGATGATTAGATGTTATTTTTAATAAAGCTTGTTTTTTTGAAAATTTCTGTTTTCCTTTGTTTTATAACATTCCTGCGAAGCGTCTGGGGACGTTTTACTACGTTAAAGGCGCTATATAAATACAAGTTGTTGTTGTTGATCTTGCTTCTGTCCCCTACGTTCTTCATTTCTAGACTGGCACACAGTCATAAGACAAGTGGTTTATCGGGGGTGGGTAGTTCACGTGGCATTTGCAGGGGAAATTGAGAAATTTGTGCAGTCAGGTGCATGGAATTCCCCATCTGAGGAAATAAATGAAAAGGTTTGAAATGCTGCAAAATGACTAACCAACAGCTGCTAGATCTGTTGGATTGCTATTTTGATTAACCTTCAGAAAGGTGGCAAAATGAATGCTACTAGTGTGGACTTTGTATGTTGGTGCGACTGTCTAAAATTCCCGAGCTTCAAAACCAGCCCCTGAAGCACTGAAAGCTCTTTTCTAATGAATGTGATTTAAGCTGCTTTTACATTGTGCCAAGATCCACCCGAGTGGCACCTTCCCCCCCAGGTCTCGGTTGTTACTCGAACGTAAACTTGCCAGGATTCACTAAGAGCAGCAACTTTACACCTGGGCGCAGCTAGCTGCTCAAGATCCGCACGTCGGAAGCCAACACCATGTGCTTCAGCTTTTTGCTCTTTAAAGGGAAGCGGTGCCATTTAAATGAAGTTTTATTTTGTTCGAAGAGACTTGCTCTTAATTACTTAGGCTTCGTTTAGTAAAAAGTTTTTTTTTTGAGTTGGCCATGTTTCAAGTTTATTTCAAAGATGTTTGTATCATATTGCAAGCACCAGTGAAGGAATTCACATTTTTAAGACACATTTCTGTGCAAGTCCTACTAGTTTAGTATAGGTGCATTTCAAACAATGGAAACATAATTCAAAGTATTTTTTATGGAGTCCTAATAGTTCAGCATGCCTTGTTCTAGTTCAGCGGCCTTGTTTGTGTTGGCTATCAGTACGCTCGAAGGTTATTGGAGAGAATGCTGCATGTCATCAGTCAATACATTTCTATATTTTTAAAAACTTCATTTGGCATCAACACAGGAAACACACAGACAAGTGGTCCTGATTTTTGACCTCTTCAGATTAGTGTTAGTTTCTTCCAGAAGATGACTGCTGCTGCATGCAGAGGTCCCCACAGGTTCCAGGTCAGGATCTCAATGATGCTGCTGATGGTTCATACAGATAAGTGAGGTGTTCCAAATTTTACCATAAAGTTGTCTTCTAGACAGGAAATCACATCACTGTTAATTCGCGTCCTTTGTTGGATTGAAGATACAACACACACAACACGTGCATTGGCTGGCGCAGTATATTGTGTGGCGTAGACAATTTGAGCTGTTCAGATGATTTTATGAGTGCCATAGCTACAACTGCTGGGACGGTTTCAACTGGAGTTACAGCCTTGTATTTAAGTTGTTAATGTTGTAAACAGGAACTAACATACTCTTTGCTCCTTTGTATTTTGTTAAATTACTTTGGGAGGAGTGGTATGCATGTGAAACATGTCAAATTATACTTTCACCGTATCATCTGAGGCTAGATTTCATGCATTCTGCTCACATATTCTGTGTTACTTGTATTGTTACCTTGTTTCTCTTGCCAAAAGTCAATAAACTCTTGAAGATTCTCTTTGTGGTTTTCTGCTGCTTCAAGCCATGAATTCTTTCTCATCCAGCCAAGGGTTGGAGGAATATTTGCTGTCACCCCTTCTTAAAGTTGTCTGAAGTGAGCTTTCTCATCCTTGTTTTCAAATCCCTCCATTGCCTCGCCCCTCCCTATCTCTGTAATCTCCTTCAGCCCCACAACCCCCTGAGATATCTGCGCTCCTCTAATTCTGCCCTCTTGAGTATCCCTGATTATAATCGCTCAACCATTGGTGGCCGTGCCTTCTGTTGCCTAGGCCCTAAGCTCTGGAATTCTCTGCCTAAACCTCTCTGCCTCGCTACCTCTCTTTCCTCCTTAAAGATGCTCCTTAAAACCTACCTCTTTGATCAAGCTTTTGGTCACCTGCCCTAATTTATCCTTATGTGGCTCGGTGTCAAATTTTTTGTCTTAAAATACTCCTATGCAGCGTCTTGGGACATTTTACTACATTAAAGGTGCTATATTGGGCATGTGCAGAAAGCCTTCTTTACATCAACAACAAGCTCGCTGATGGCCTTGAATTCTCTTTGTAAATGTCACCAGAAAGTCCCAGTGTGTGGGCAGTGCACTAAGACTGTGAAGTTTTGAACCAGAGTCCTATGCTTTATACATGTAACTTGCAAAATCCGTCTCAAACACCAAGACCTTGAGTAGATCGATGTTCATTTTTTGAACGTTGTCCTTCAGCACTTGCTGTTTTAAAGTTAGCTGTCTTGAAAAGCAAGGACCAATCAAGTGCATGTTAGTTTAATGTCTGTTTCGGAGCCGCCTTCAAACATTGTTCTCTGAAAAGTACATCAGTTGCCACGTAAGAATGCTCTGTATGCATCAGGTTTGGTCATTGGCTGTTTTATTTGGCACTGTCACAGAACTGTTAAAAGACTGCAGTAAGTTCCTCAGGCTTACAATGTACTGTACGTGAACTTAAGGTCGAGAGAGCTGACTCAACAACATCTTGGTGACATCTTAGTAATGTAAGTTTCCGCTCTACCAGCCCTATGTGTGAAATAAATGTCATCTCCCAACCCAGGTACTAGGCCCCAAATTGCTGCTACTTTATCACAAGTCAAGTTTCTGCCTGGGAAAGGCAATGAGAATGAAGGATACGGGAAATGAAAGAATTTTCATGCACAGTAAAGGGTACTCCTCTGATGTACGTTGTTTAGGGCAGATTGAAGGGAACTGGCTATATTGTATCTGGCTTGGGAGTTCTTGTCCCAACACTGGATGTCCTAAATTGGAACGTGTTCCATTCCCCAACACTGCAACACTTCCTTGAGCACAAAAAACCTACCATGCACTTATATAGGCTTTACCATTTGGTAAGGGGTACTGTCCCAATCCAGCTACTTCCAAGAAACATATTTGGGTTTTTATGGTTTTATAACTTATATTTGTCAATTTCAAGTCAGCGTCCCAAGTTCAAAATGAGCACTATATTGGAGCTGCCTGAGAAATGAGGCGGGCCACAAGGCAGCTTCACTGTTTTTAAGCAACAACAGTTGAGGACTGGATCTCAACCAGAAGGTTATGATTTTGATTCCCAATCTTCAGAGATGAAAGCTCTTGTGCCCGTCATTGGAGAAATGCCAGCAGCTTCCTGCTCTGGGTTGCATTATATGATGGGCATTGCTGAGTGGCAGAGTGCTCCATCTCACCGGAGGGAAGAAGCTAGCAGGGCTGGCCCTCTCCTGCATAAAAAAACGCACACCCCTTCGACCTGCCCGCAGAGTGGTGCTGAAGGCAGACCGTGAAAAGGTTTGCGACTCTGAACCCGATCCCGAGCTGAAGAAAGATGTGTTGGCAGAGTGGGGGGAATGCGGAAAATTATTGTCACTGATGTAAACCGGTGCTGAAACAAATGAATGGCTGAGGACCGAAAAAATCACACCGACCTCAGTCACAAACTTCTAGTAGTACAGAATATTTTAGCCCATTTCATGTACCAACAGGATGTGTTGTTTCGATGTCAATCTGCTTAATGTGACATTACTTTGGGATACTTAAAAGCTCTGAAAACTCACTTCAGGGAAGAGAAATGTACTTTATTCCCCATTATATGAAGAAATTGTAATGCATTTTCTATAAATACATTAGGTGATCAAACGGACAAATAAGCATAATTTATCTGGTGATTGAAATTGTTAAAGTACTGGACATATTCTGGAATAAGGTCAGGACAAGCAAAATGTCATGACTCGCAGCAGTCTGCAGATACAAACCCTAATGCCATGGCATGCAGCATTGTCCCAATTATTTTAACTGGCAGATTTGCTGCATTTAAAAATGACTATTTGTTTCAATTGTCACTTATATATAAAAAAAAAACAAGTATTTCCTATAAGCTGAAGCAGAAACTATTGCAAACCAGCGGGGTTCACTGCTGCTAACACTTTCCTAACTACACCAACTTGGTTAAAGATTTCTCAGACCCTTTGAGATTTTAAGTACATTGATGTCACCACTGTCATTGATTCTACAAAACGCAAACTCATTTGGGACGCTGCAGTTTTCCATCTTTAGGCATGAGCTTAAAAGTTCCGCAAGAAAAAACCGACTTGCATATGCAAGTGTTTTTTTTTAAGGCTCATGTTTATTTATGACACATGGGATGGGATTTACTCTGTGCACAAAGTGTAGCAAAATTATCAATCTGCTGTTTATAACTCAGTTTGCAATTTTGTTAGGCACAGCTCACTGTTGAAAGCTTCACCAGTGGAGTCATATTGGTAACTTGTTAGATCCGTACTACCTCCCTGCACTACGTTAAAGGTGCTATATAATTGCAAGTTGTTGTTGAGTAGAGGGTGCAAGCGTATAAACAATGCGGGAGGAGATCACTCGGGTAGGGTGGGTAAGGAGCTAGGAAGCAAGCAAGGATTAGAAAATGAGAATCTTGAAGTCAGTTTGCAGTGGCACAGGCAGCCACTGGAGATTGGAGAGAACAAGGATGATGGGACTGCAGGAGTTGCTGCACGTGAGGCTGTGGGCTGCAATGTTTTAAATGAGTTGTACTTTGTGGAGGATTGGCGGGGCCAGCTAGGAGAGTGTTAGAGAAGTTGAGCTGGGCCTGTTAAAGGCACAGATTATGGTTTTGGTAGTGGTAGGGGGGGTGAGCAGAGGCGAGCAATGCTGTGGGGGTGGAAGAAAACCATCTGAGCGACAGGACACTGTGTAGAAGCTCAGTCTGGAGTCCAGCATTACACTGTGGTTCCCACACCCACTAGTTAGCTGAATATGGGCTGAGAGAGGTTATTGAAGTCAACGTTAGAGACACACAGGAGCCAGAGAGGACCGCTTTGGTTTTGCCACCATTTAGCTGGAAGACATTTTAGCTTATCCACGTCTTAAGAAATATGTACTTATAGTAAACATAAATCTTTCCTCAAAACACTGCATTAGGACGCATGTTTGCTGCAGAGGATTTGGGAATGTATTGTGACCAGTAGTAGTTCTTTATCACCTGCTACATATTTTACTGGTTCCCAACACACTAGTATGCGTTTAAAAAAAAAAAGTCACATGCTGCACCAGACCACACCGGGCCTAGATACTGCAGTGAGAAATGAAGTTCTGCATAACTCTGGGACTGTGCCCAGGGTGCTGAGGTATAGAGTAAGCTGCGTTATCAGAAATAGAATGATACTAGAATTAAAAACTGGATGTTCAAACGAAAGCAATCCTGTGCAGTAAAAACTGATGAAGGCCTTTGCTGTGCAACCCAACAGTAATATAATTTCTTGATAAAAGAGACTGGCATTGATCTCTGCTTCTAATATCTGGGATATTTTAATCTCTCGGGCCTGAGAATACTTTGTGGTTTTGATTCTTTAAAGTTGGTACTTATTACAAATATACACTTGGGATCTGTGGTTTACGCAAAATAAGCCACAATATCGTGAATGCTATAGCTCCCTTGTGCTTACACAGTTCCTCTGTTACATGTCTGGAGTCACTCAGTGGTTTGCAGTTGCCACCAATTCCTGTTGTGTGTTCTTGGTCATATTTTAGAGATTAATATATCTGAACATTGTCACTAATTAAATTTTATTTTGAGATTTGATTTAAGCCGTCCCTCTGTGATTTCCATTACATTCAATCATTCTTGTTAAAGTGGGTGGCGGAGGTTCCCAGCACTACAGGTGTCAGCAGTACATTGTAAAACATCCCTAACAAGTCATGACAGGTCACTGTGTGGGATTCATGCCTGAGCTTTTGTGTTGGTTCCTGGCAGTGCCAGATTTCAGAGTCAGTGTGAGTTTGAGCTTACATGCTGACATGATAACAATGCATACTTCTGCCTCGGGAACATCGGCCACTTATACCCTTCCTCTCCTAACCACTGTTACAACCCTAATCCTCGGCTCTCGGGAATTCTCTCCCAAAACCACTTCCCCTCACTACCACCTTCAAAAGCGTCCAAAAGACCCACTTCTTCCACCGTACCTTCGCTCCCCATGCCCCTCCCCCAAGATCTTAATATTGCTGTTTGAGGCCCATCTTTCCCTTTGTAAAGTACTGAGAGACACAAATGCAAACTGTTCGTTTGTACATCCCAGCTGGGGATGCACAGTCATAAGCTATTAGATCACTGCTTCAAGACACATTTTCAGATCGAGAAGAGACTGAACTTTAGGGTGAGAAGGAAGAGAGTTAGGGTGATCTTTAAGAATAAAAAAGGACAGGGTTGTTTGGGTGAAATGACCTTCCATAGAATCTTACAGTGCAGAAAGAGGCCATTCGGCCCACTGTGCCTGTGCCAGCTCTTTGAAAGAGCTTGTTCCGTTCCTACAAATTCTTATGTTATATTCACTGCTGAAACAATTAGCGCACTGGCAAGTGTTGTAAACTCTGATGTGCTCAAAAATTTTGAATATTAATTATTCACAACATGTGTTTGTACACAAATCTCTAGTTCCTATAACATGTTCTTTTTATGACATTATTTCCAGGCTTATATGATGAATTTTACGACAATAACCAGCTACAAGACAGGCACCTAAAATCACTCCACGTACTGTTTATTACTCTGCTTTGCCCTGTGTCAAAACAAGCACTTCATTGTTGTATACACTCTTATGTTCATGATTGTTTAATCAGCTCCACAAATATATAGTAATATAATATATAATAGCGGTGAGTTCGCACGTGAAACGTTCCTAACTCTTGTGGGTACCAGTGTATGTCATTCATGATTGACGTCCGCGCCAATTAGTACACCCCTATAGCTATAAGTCACCATCATTAGGGAGATATTCAAAGCATCCAGGCTCAGTGGTAACACACTCACCTCTAAGTCAGAAGGTCATGGGTTCAATTCCAGAGACTTGAGCACATAATCTAGACTTGCACTTCAGTGCAGTTCTGAGGGAGTGATGGACTGTCGGAGGTGCCATCTTTCAGATGAGACGTTCAACCGAGGCCCTGTCTGGTGTCTCAGGTGAACGTAAAAGATCCCACACTACTGTTCGAAGAAGAGCAAGGGAATTCTTCCGGTGTCCTGGCCAATATTTATCCATCAATCAACACCTAAAACTGGTCATTTATCTTATTGCTGTTTATGGAAACTTGCTGTGCACACATTGGGCTGGATTTTGATACTGGGGCGGGTTGGGGTCGTGTTATCCACCCGACTGGAATTGGATGTGGGAGATTGATGCAATTTTCACCTAATTGGGCAATTGAGTTCCAGCATATGGGAACCCATGAACCAATTAGTGGTTTCAGTCTGAAAGTCACCTCTGATGATGTCATCATTGCTGCTGCATTGCAGGTCAGAGACTGCCTGGTCTCAGAGACTGCCTGGCCTTTGCTGTGAGAGGACCTGGATGCAAAATGAGCAGAGAGAGAGAGAGAATGAATTTTTTTTGCATCCAGGTCCTCTCACAGCAAGGCCAGGCAGTCTCTGAAGACATTCAATGCAGCAGCAGCAGAGGCGACTTTCAGACCTAATACTACTACTACCTTCATCACATCTCCGTTGTAATAGTGGACCTGCAGCTGATAGTCAGCTATCCACTTGTGCTCCCGCCAGGTTTCACTGGCGTGCTTCACGTCGGAAAAGGGTTAAACTAGCTAAAACGTTTCAAAATGGCATTACAGAGCCAATTTAGGGCTTGTTAATGGCCTCTCCCGCCTCTTGGAGGCGGGACGGAGTCGGGGACACCACGACTGATTTTGTCAAAATTGCGTGGAGTCGGGATCAGGTCCGCCCGCCACTTTTTGCTATTTTAACCCCCCACACGCTTCCAAACCCGACTCCACGGGTCATTGAAAATCCAGCCCATTGTCTGCCGCTTTTCTCACATTACAACATGATGGAATACTTCCTGGCATCCTGTATTGTAACAGTGACTACACTTCAAAAGAACTTCTTGTGTTTATATAGAGCCTTATAACCAAGTCTTTCTTTCAAAACTCTCTCTGTGTCTGTATCTTTCACACTCTCTTCATCCATCTCTCTCTCTCTCTCTCTCTCTCTCTCTCTCTCTCTCTCTCTCTCTCTCTCTCTGGATGTTGTTCATATTTTCCTGTGGTGGCACGCTGACATTAGGAGTTCAGTTTGTGGGAAAACTGTTATTAGCCCGTGTGCTACCACTGCACATTACAGATTGCCATGGAGATGCCCAGGGTTATCCTGGTGGGGGTGGGGGGGGGGAGAATTGGAGGAGCAATCACTTTTGAATTATGTTCATGTACCTCTTAATGGCCAATTGTAGAATGGCCTGGGAACAGGACTCTTGGCTCACCTTATTGTGGGCATGTTTATACATGTATTGGACTTTGCATTAACTGGAACAAGTAAACAAAAATATAATACAGCACATTAATTAACATCAGTAAGTAATTTCTAGGTAAAGCAGCCATTTTAAACTTCATTGCCTAGTGTTAAGGGCAGTGAGAACTAACCCTGTTTTAAAGAAGCTATGAAATTACGAAGTGTAATCAAATTATGACAGAGTTAGGGTAATACATATGGAATTATTTCCAATTTTGTTTATGCCTCCTCCTTTCCAGCTATATTCTGCTGTAAATCACTATGACATTGGCCTGGATTTTGCGGTCAGCAGCGAAGGAACGGCGCTCGTCGTTCACAATGCTGACAGCTGCCCACAGAGTTTTTGCGGGCTTTTGAGCAGAGACTTGCTCTAATCCGCGTCGCCCTCTACAGGGAATCTGTGAACAGGAAAAGCAACAGTGAGGCTCTTCAACCAATCGGATTGAAGTATCCTCACTGAGTCGCGCAGAGTCCAAACCAGGAAGTATAAATCAGGAAATATAAATTAGATTTAAATGATGTACAGAAAACAAAATAAAGATTGGGAAAGAAAGATGGGATTAAGAGAGAGAGAGATAAAAGAGACAGACAGAAAAGATAATTTTTTTTTTTAACTCCAACACTAATTAAATTCTGAAGGAATGAGACTTCACACTTCTAAAATTGAATTTTCAGGGGCAGAGAGGTTGTTTGGCAGTAATTATGACTGATCACGCCGTTAAAAATTCGCTTACACCTGAGCGCACCAGCCCTAACTTTTCCTGGCGTCTTTAGTGGGTAACTAGTGGGTAATTACAGCAACTTCACGCCCATACATTGATTTTAATGGCAAGTCTATTGGCGAGGTGCCAGTGCAGCGCAGCCTGTGGAGGAGCAGGGCAAATCAGACAGCAACTTTCAGACTTCCGTGTTTAACTGCACATGTCCAAGCGCCGGAAGTTGCTGTCCGATTTACTGTATAATAACGGTGAGCACTGTTAACCTCACCGTTATTCTCAACACAAAATTGGGGCCATTATCACTACATTTCTTCCTCTTTTCTGTGTGTATTGGAATATGTGATGGAAAAGAGCTTGTTGACGAGTCGTGGCATTAGTAACCACTGTCTGTAGTTTTGCGGTACTGGAAAAGGACGAGTTTGAATATGAGCAGGTGCAATGGGTATTGATTACAATGCTGAGGACCTTTCCACCAAGTAAGTTAGATGGCTGATTCTCTGCTGATACAGTAAGGGTATAGAAGACTATCGAACTTATTGGAAGTAGGCTCTCTTGTAAGCAAACAAAATCTGCATGTGTTCTGCATCTGAAAACTTAGGGCATATAACATCTATAGGACCAGTCAAACAAGGCTGCGATGTCATTCTCTTCCCCACCCAAAATAGATCTTTTTTTATTGAGTAGTGCCGTAACAAAACTGAGTTCAGAATGAATTTTTATGCAAAAAAAAAACCCTATATAGTTTGATTTTATAACACTCGTAAAGAATACCATCTGTTTTAAAGTAAATAAAGTTGCCATTATCTCCGACTGTTGATGTGAACGCCGAGCTCGAGGCTTTCCTTGTAACTAAATGGACTGAAGGGGTTCAGAGAGAAATTATTGCCCATTGTGCAAGAGATCCTTGGCACCAGCATTTGTTAGGGTGTGTGCAATGCTAGATTTCTTGTGCATTCCTCCCTCCCTTTGACCCAACCATCGGCGGACGTGTCTTCAGCTACCCAGGCCTCACGCTCTGGACTTCCCTTCCTAAACCCCGCCCCCTCTCCACCTCCCTCGCCTTCTTTAAGACCCTCCTTAAAATCCACCTCTTTGAATAAGCTTTTAGTCACCCCTTCTAATATCTCCTTCTTTGGCTCAGAGTCCATTTTTGTCTGGTTGTGCCTCTGTAAAGCACGCTGGGATGTTTTTCTACATTGAAGGTGGTATATAACTGCAGGTTGCTGTTGTTCATTAGGTTTTCCTCACTGAAGCTAGAGAAACTTTTTTTTCAAACTGAGTTTGCCTTACTCCTTGCCGCCTATACATGTTCCCGTTGCAGATTTGTCTTGTTTGGAGTACCATGGTACTGGGGCAGATCTCCTACGTCAGCATCTTGTCCAGGACCTGCTCTTAATGATGTGCTTTTCCTTCACAAGTCTTTGCAAACCGTGGTACAGCCGAGACTAATTCACCTCTGCAGAAGATGCTGCACTGCTGCTCGCTCCTGTTCCACCAACCCGGGGAACATGTAATCCGACCTCATTACCGAGTCACCCACACATCTTTTCTTCCAATATATTGATATTACTGACCGATCTCCCGTGGTGCTCCTCCCATCAGGTCAGAGGGTACTCTGCTACACAACAGAAGCGTTGTGCCATGTCACACAGTGTATTATTCTGCAAGCAACATGCAACCATATGTAACTTAGTGCATCTTTTTAAGACACAAGTGTAATTACTGGGTGTGTTAGAAGGTTCTTAGCCAGATTCTCAGGTCGATTAGAGATCAGACTGACTTTCTCTACTTTATACTTATTTTAAGCATTACTCCTGAAGTTAATTAGAACGTATTTTCTGAAGGACTTTCCTCTGTAAATCAGAAATGACTTTTTTCTCTCTTTTTTAATACCTTTTTTTTAAGCGTGACAGAGAAATTTATGCATGTGGCATTGTGATACCTGAACTTTGATGGGCACATCTCAGAACTTATATATGTGTTCCTGTAACACTTCCATTAAGCAGTTTCCATCATGCTATTTTTGTCCAATGTACCTGTAAAGCTTAAACTCACCTCTGATTTGAGTCTTCCTAGCTCCGCACCCAGGACAGGGGTGCCATGGCGTGCTATTTTCCAGCATTCAACACGCCTGAAACCGCTGCAAATTGGACCTATCGCCTGATGGTCTCCCTCGCTGCCCTCCCACTGCCCTGATCCCAGAGGTGACCTTTCCCTGCTGCTGCCCAACTGATTCTCTCATGTAGGCACTAGGTGGCTCTTCATCCTCCCCATTTATTACTGCTGCTGGTTAGGGTTCCCAACCCTCCCGCTTTGGGCGGGTGTCTACCAGAATGGGCGATTGGTCTCCTGCTGGCGACTCGGGAGATACAGTCCTTATATGCACGGCTCGTACATGCACAGTACTCTGGCTGTCGTGGCTTGCAACCAAACCCTGTTGTCTGGGTCCTGCTGGTCAGACTGCAATTCGGAACTCACCACATCATTGCTGGTTGTGAGAGTGGCAGCATTGTGGCCAACGAAAGTCGCCTGGAAACTCTGCGAGCCCTGAGAGCGCAACTGGGGGAGGGAGAGAGAAACACAAACTAGGGGAGGGAAAGAGAGAGAAACACAAACAGAGAAACACAAACTGGGGAGGGAGAGAAGCAAAAAACGGGAGGGAGAGAAGCAAAAAATGGGGGGAAGAGAGATAGAAACACAAACTGGTGCGAAGGATAGTTCATGTCGGCCTGTGCTGTGCGCTGTTGTATAAAGTGTTTTGTTCCGGGAGTCGGGCAGCTTTGGTGCTTCTCTCTGAGGACTGAGCCTCACCTCCCTGAAGCTGGGCCTCAGTGGTGATGTGTGGGAGTCAGTGAATTGAATTTGATTTGGTTTTATTAATTTTATAACTTGCTGTATATTATAAAAAGTCATAAAATTGTACAAAACTTTAGTTGGAAGTTACTTGTATCGATGATGTTTTTGTTGAATGAGTGATAATTACTTGGTGTTTCTCATTGCGGTCGATACTGTAGAAACATCACAAGCAGTTTTTATTTAAACATTACTTATCCTTAAATTTTTGTGTTCTTTCTTGATTTATAAATTATGTTATTCATCTCACTATAAAATAAAGTCAAATATTTTATTCGGGGCTTGGTGATCTAAGACAATTCAAATGCAACAACATTTAGTGGACACATGTCACGTGATCAAATCTCATACGATTAAGCATCACATGAGCTGTGTCACATGATCGAATGTGATCAAATGTCACATGAGCAAACCTCCAGGAATACGGCAAATCAGAGTAGGCAACCCTACTGCCGGCTGTCTGCCCACCTGCCCATTTCTTTTCAAACCCAGCATCAAGTAAATGTAAAGAAGCAACAGGGAACTTGGCTTTAAGTTACTTGAGTTCATACTGTGCTTTCGTAGTAAAAGTATGCTATGTGCTGAAATAACTTGAACCTGGTCCCCACCATGGCCGGGAACACAGTTCTGGCGGTGTGGGAGTGGAATTCCCAAAATGACTTCCTTATGACCCCTGAGTTCAGAAACTTTTTATTCCAAGTGCATTGTGTAATTATACTGTAATTGCCAACGTTATGACCACAGCATGTACTCTTGCGAAAGCCCTTTTATAAAACTACTGGGGATGAGGGAAATACAGCTTTCATTTAGTTTCACCTCCAAATCTCTCCCTTCACACACCCTGCCCATCGCAAGTGCTCAAGTCTTCCCAAACCCCGAGCCCCCCCCACCGGCCCGGCCCTCTCCCAACTCTTTCTAATGCTTTTGCTTTACGAAACCAGCTGCTGACCCACCTCTGGGGAAAACCCCTACTTCCACATTTCACAGTGTTACATTCTTGGAAAAAATTTTACTGCACTTTTACTAAGGTAGCACTTTAAACAGTTTATAGCCACTAGCTTGGGTCACTAAGAACTGGGCTTAAGTTCTTTTCTCAACCTCACCACTGTTTCTCTCCCCCCCAACCATAATCAGCAATCTTATTTCGATTGGCACTGTCTATTGGGAGAATATATATGGGTCTCAGCCAGACATAAAGGAACTTGTCGCATGATAAATAAGCCAAATTGACACAGAAACTTTTATGCCCTGTTGAGCATCACGTTGGAGCAGAATTGACTCCAGCTGTGAAGAATCCTAAAGCACAGTGCCCTTGTAGATGACAGAGAAGAGCAAAGGTCTGAAATAGCATTAAAATTACATACACATTACTGGATGTTCAGAGATATGAATTAGAGATTTGAGCCCAGCCCGAAGTTGATCTTGCTCACTCAAAGGCCAAAACCAGAAACAGAGACTCAGGGCGTGACGTTACTATTTTGCACATATATATATAATATATATGTGAGGCAGTACTTAATCTTTGCTATCCATTTAATAAAATGGCTGATATGATTCAAGTTGAGGTGATTGTGTGGGTGAGCAATCCGATGATGGTGATTGTACATTACGTCACAGAAATTGCCCCACATTCAACATCTGTTGACAGACCCGGACTAATAATCTGCACCTTCTGGAACACAGTTTTCAGTTAATATTGAAACGGGCGACAAGTTGTCTTTGTGTAAAGCGCAGAAACTAATATATATTGTGGATTACTGAGCAGAGTAATAACCTATGATTGGGATTGTGTGTTTGCAACTGTTTATATTCTAGCCTAACTCTGTAAAAGGTGCGTCTCCTGCTCCCAGTGCAGACGTGTCATGTTCCTTAATGCACTGTTGCCAAATAAAAGCTGAGCATGCTTTGCTTAGAATACCTATTCTTCAGTGACAGAATAGATAACATTTAAATTTAATTTACACACTGAAAGACTGAATACGTAGGTGCATCAGTTTTACCCTTTTAAAAAAAATCATTTTTGGCACCTTATTAAAATAATTCTGGAAAACAATTTGGTTTTTGACTATTTTCCTCCTTAAGTAAAATTCTCAGTTTGTACATACTTGTGGTTTCCTGTACTGCTTGAAAAAATAATACTCATGCCTTTCCGCATGGTTTCTGATGACAAAAACAGAGGAACTGGAGAGCTACCAAGTTAAACGTGTTTCCACCCCCCCGCCCCCCCCCCCCCCCCACCTTCTCCTCTCCTGACGGTGCTGAGCTGTGCTGGGGTACGCTACCACACAGGAGCCAGGTGCCTTCTACTGCCTCACCCAAGTCACCGTTCTGAATGTGTGAACCTAGGCACTGAGTGGTGGTAGGCCATTGGTTTTGTAGGTGGCATCACAGCCCAGCCTGATCCTCCCTTCACCCGACAGCAGACATGCGGACATTTACCAGCAATGGTCACTGGAGAGCAGTCAGGGTGTGGGGGGAGCCCTGGCTGGTTACCTCTGTTCCCTCATAGCCCAAGGGCAGAGACCAAAGGGGGTCATTTTCCGAGTTTGCTGAGGAGCCCCACCCGCCGGCTGAGCTTATCAGGAGATCATGGGTGTGACTTGCAGCCTGCAGTATGGACTCAGAAAATCAGCCCTCAGTCTGCATGTCTCAACAACACATTGTTTTTAACCAACAGCGCCATGGAGGTAAAGTTGGGTTAACAGTGTACGACAGGAAGGAAAGAGGTTGTTCAGCCCAATTAGGGTGAGCTTCTGGGCGGAGCTATCATTTAGTTCAAACCCAAGTGGATGTTCTTTATCCCCCCTGTCTTGTTCCTACAACCATTGAGTCAAAAATATACTATAGTGTTGCTGATACTGAATAATTCGTAATCTGTTTTTAAATACTGTGTATTTAATGTTTTGGAGAACAGAATTATTGCCCGATGGAATATCCAGATCAAGACGTTTATACGCTTGCCTACAAAACATTTTTAAAACTTACTTTGAAATCAAAGGTAATTTTGAAAGTTGAGAAAATAAATTCCTGTTTAAACAGCTTCACCGTTTAATTGTGACTTGGGCACAAGACTGTTACGGAGGTGCCAAGTCCTGCTGTAACCCTCTGCTTTGGATTTGAACCAGCGATGCATTTTTTAAAACAGGTATGTGTGGAAACTAGTGCAGTTGTAACCAGCTGATGTATGGGGTTGGGGCAGTTACTCTGAAACCGCACTTCCTGTCGTGTTTGAGGCACTTCCTTTGCTGCTGAGCAGTACTTAAAAACTTTAATCTAGCTGTCATTACAGCGCTTACTTATGTGTGTGCACATACAGTGCGCATTGAATTGAAGTTTTAACATTTGAAGTTGGAGTCATGGAGTCGTTACGGCACACAGGGAGGCCATTTGGCCCATCGAGTCCGTGCCGGCTCTCTGTAGAGCAATCCAGTCAGTCCTATTCCCCCGCTCTATCTCCGTAGCCCTGCACGTTTATTTCCCTCAAGGGCCTATCCAATTTCCTTTTGGAAATCATTGATCGTCTCCGCTTCCACCACCCCCGTCGGCAGCAAGTTCCACTCGCTGCGTTATAGGCAGCCATGTTAAACTGTCATCATTTTGACTGATGCTTCCGAAAGTCACCCTGCTTTGGAGTGTTTTTTTTAAAAAAGGGGGTAAAGGAAGAAATTCAAATTGCTTCTTGTGTTCTCTTCTTCAAAGCACATATTCCAATAGGTAGCAATGGGTAATACATTTCGTTATTCATTATAAAACTATACATATTTTTGTTGATGTAATGGACTCTGTGCTTAGGACCAAATTTCTGTCGAACTGAAAGATTGGGGAGGATTAAGCTGTTTATTTTTAAGAACAGTGGAGTGGAGGCAACTTTATTGAAAATAGTTCACAAAGCATCTGTGCTGGTACCTGGCGGAATGATACTATTATTGGAAATTTGTACTTAGATGTGCTCATTATATCCTGTAGAAAATTTTTTAGACTTGAGATTCTTCACCCTCCTGCCCTCCAATTTTCTCCCCTCATTTGCAGAAAGTGCTCAGTTACATTGAACTTCCCCAAACGCTGGCTGCACTTTGGTGTCTTGCCCGAAGATCTTACCCGATAACCCACGCAGGCACACTTTCCAAGAGGATTTACTGGATAGTAAATCATAAGCTGAAATCCTGGCTCATTATTTTCCTTCTAAGCCCAAGAATGCTGAGGGCATTTACAGCACCTTTACCACAACCCTGAGTGAAATCAGCTCACTCAGCACAGCTTCAGGGATCAGATCTGGGTCCTGCATGACTCAGTCCTGCACGAGAGACTGCACTTACCAACTGACCCACCAGGGGAGCTATTTATTCAGATTTCAATTACAGTATTAATTTCTGGCAAAGAAAGTAATGTACTGATAATGTATTATAATAGACACAAAATATTTGATTTAGCTGTGGTGTAACAGGTATTTTATTTATGAAGTATAGGTGTGCCAGACCAGCATGTGATTGTTTTGCTCCTCACCTTTGTTTCTCATATTTGCTTCAGTCATTGCTCATGTTTGTAAACCATAAAAATATACGGAGTATTCAAACTAAATGGAAAAAATGTGAAATTATTTATCTTTCATACAAGTGATTTGAACATTGTCCCCACGTTTGTATGATTGTCATGTGTTCATTCCAATTAACTGAAGATAATATGTATATTATAAACTGAATATACCATTATAGACTGCAGGTGTATATTATAAACTATGGGGCCAGTTCCATTCCCTGGAAAATCGGGTGCAGAGGCCTGAGGCCTGCAACATTGCCATGGCAACCAGCACATCCTAATGTGTGCGGCCAGCGTGAATGGCACTGTGCGCAAGTCTCATTAGGCTCCTGAAAGATAGTAAAATTAGGGGGGTGGTGCTACCCCATTATGCAACAGGCACACCTGAACAGGCGCTGAAGGGGATGATGCGGCAATTAAAAAAAAAAAACTGTATCTGTCCTGCCTGGTGCCCACCCCCGCCCCCAACATCCCAGTCATGGTGCCAACTCTGCCCAGTGCTCTGGCACTCAGTGGGAAGCCAGCAACCCTTCACGGGCCCCTGCTGCTCGAAGTTCTGCTCGCGGCACTCCCGGCATGTCATGAACGGCGTGCCTGGGCCGCCAGAAAAGTATTCAAATGGTCTGGCATTACTGGGCAAGGTCAGCTCATTCCTGCACAGTCGCGCGGTGCCCGAACAGCGCTGACGCTGCTTGGGGGCCGTGTTATCAACCCCATTCATTGAGCTTTAGTAGGAATATCTTCATACAGAGTATAACACCCCACCAAGAAGGAAAGTTTGTCTGTCTTAGTAAATAATTGCATTCTGCTGAAGTGATTTTTCTATTAGTTGGTTCCCTGTGTCCCTGGTCGATGTCGGGATGCTGAAATTCCTGATGCTCCATTTCCAAGGCTCACAACATCCGTCCATTTCCAATTGCAGCCCCCTCATTGTATTTCAAGATTATGTGAGACACAGGAAATATTTTGCATAACTCCTTTAGGTTGTACAGTTAAGACACTCCCAGAGGGATTAAGACATCTCCCTCTTATTTCAGCAGTTGGAAAGCACGCTTAACAACTGCCCTTGTTATTGTATTTACATAGTTATAAATCACACTGACCTTCATTTAGTGGGTTTTTCGCAGGTACTGCGGTATTAAACATGCTCATGGTACTCCAACAGCACCTTTGTGGTCAGATATCAAATAATACGGCCCAGCAGGAGTCTTTGAAAGAATCATGTGACTCCAGGAAATGTAGCTAAAATTGCTATAATTATAATGGGCCAACTTTTGCGATCGGAGGCTTTCCCCGCGGGCGGACGCCTCAGACCTGCAAAATGTTTACGAATTTACCTGGTGGCCCGGGAAGAATGGCGGCTTGCGCTCCTGGGCCTCTCTGGGTCCGCGCGGGCAGAGCCCCCCGTATCCCAGGGGCGCAAGTGGTTCATAGGCGCTCCTGGGATCACGTGGGCCGGCCCAACCAATGGAAGAAGGGAATCCCCATTCAACCTTTTGACAGTTCTGGAAGTACGGAACTGTTGCGGAAAAAAAATATGAATGGGGATCACCTAAAAAATACACCGACACATTAAATACATTAAAAAAAGTTACATATTTAAAATTAATTAAAATGCCATTTAATTAAATATTTTAAACAAAAATTTAATTTTTTGAAAAAAATTAAATGTTTTTACGGGGCTAAAAATAAACTTACATTTTTGAAGAGTATTTTTAATTTATAAATGAGTTATCAAATTTTATTTTTCTATTTTTTTAAAACTCTTAAGCTGGTAAAAGCAGGACTTACACCTGCTTTTACCAGGCGTAAGAATTTGACAGGCTTTCAGCGGGCGGAAGTTGTACAAAAAGCGCAGCTCTCCACCCGCAGAGGCACTTCTCTCGGGCAGGCGGATGATCTGTCAAGAGAATTGACAGATCGCAAGCGCTGAAACCGGCACTTGCGAAGCCCCTACGAGCGCGTACACACCCGTAGGGGTCGCAAAATTGGCCCATTATGTGACTGTTAAGTGAATACAATCCCTATTGGTTCATGTGCATCACTAGAGACAGCCGTGTGTATGAAGACAACTATATCCCCACCATCTTTGGAAATCCAGCTAGTGCCTAGAATCTGTGGTTTAATTTTTTGGTGGGAGAAAATGCACCAACTTCCTGCATATGAATTGCCATTGTAGGTTGCACAGAGCCAGCATAATCTCTCCCAGGATTTTGTTCAATCCAATAGTAAATATTTTCAGGGCGGTAGTACCTTTCAGGGAGAAGACTTGTTGAAACATTGCCCAAATATTGAGTAATCAATTCGCATGTCTCTGTAATAAAAACAGAAAATACTGAAAACTCAGCAGGTCAGTCAGCACCTGCGGAGAGAAGAGAAGGGCTCATGGCCCCTCGCCAAAATTGGAGGATTTTACAGATAAATCCACACTCGGTGTCACCTAATTGCTATAATTTGATTAATCCCATTTCTCCTACTCTTCTCAAATTTGGCGGTGTCCTGTAATATGAGCCTTGGTCCTTGACCCCAGCTTTTTAATTTAAAAATGTTTTAGTCAGTCCAGCTGTAAGAAGCATTGGTTAATTAGAAGGATATGCAGATAGGGTTAGATGAAGTAGGATTGGGAGGAGGTTCATGTGGAGCATAAACATCGGCACAGACCAGTTGGGCCCAATGGCCTGTTTCTGTGCTCTAAATTCTATGTATGTCTATGTAGTAGGCGGAGAGTGATAATTTACTGTCCTGTGGCTCAAAACGTAACTTTAAGACTAAACTTGCTACTCTCCCAATGTACAAATATTATTTTTAGCTCATATTTTTAACTCTAAGAGTCAGCTGTGGCTCAGTGGGTAGCACACTCTCCTCTGAGTCAGAAGGTTGTGGGTTCAAGTCCCACTCCATGGGACTCGAGCACATAAAGCTAGGCTGACACTCCAGTGCAGTGTTGAGGGAGTGCTGCACTGTCAGAGGTGTCGTCTTTCGGATGAGATGTTAAACTGAGGCCCCGTCTGCTCTCTCAGGTGGACGTAAAAGATCCCATGGCACTATTTAGAAGAAGAGCAGGGGTATTCTCCCCGGTATCCTGGCCAATATTTATCCCTCAACCAACATCACTAAAACAGATGACCTGGTCATTATCACATTGCTGTTTGTGGGAGCTTGCTGTGTGCAAATTGGTTGCCGCGTTTCCCACATTACAACAGTGACTCCACTTCAAAAGTACTTCATTGGCTGTAAAGCGCTTTGGGACATCCGGTGGTCGTGAAAGGCGCTATATAAATGCAAGTCTTTCTTTCTTTTTCTTATCTAAATGCCTCCATTTTTTGGATTATTCACAAAGCTGGTTACTAATATGTAACCACAAACCACTATACCGGTACCCCACTCCCCCTCCCACTACTTCTAGATATTGTTCTGTAAATTTAAAGGATTCCAAAAAGTGCATGTAGGTTAGAATTGCTCAACACAATGTCCTGGATTCTGAAGGTCAGAATAATTCAGAGCGCCAAAGAAAAACTTTGATTTTATATTCTGAAATTGGTGATATTTTTCTTTCTTCCAGTGCTGGAACTTTATTTAAAAATGCTGAGATCCTTCTGGTCATGGTTTTTTTTAATTCATTCCTGGGATGTGGGCGTCGCTGGCAAAGCCAGCATTTATTGTCCATCCCGACCTGCCCTTGAGAAGGTGGTGGTGAGCCGCCTTCTTGAACCGCTGCAGTCCGTGTGGTGAAGGTACTTCCACAGTGCTGTTAGGGAGGGAGTTCCAGGATTTTGATCCAGCGACGATGAAGGAACGGCCGATATATTTCCAAGTCAGGATGGTGTGTGACTTGGAGGGGAATGTACAGCTGATTGAAACGCAATGTTTTGCTTGCGAGCTATATATCTGAATTGCATTATTCTTTGTTGTTGTCACTGTAGGTGGAGTATCTGCTGAAGAAAATCTGCACAGAAATGAACGTGGAGTGGAATGCAGAGGAGCTGGATGATTTCTTCTCCCAGGAGCCCTTGCAGCAGACTGGAATCACAGTCTGGGTGTTTTTGGAGTGGGTGAATTCTGGGAGATTTACCAGGGGAATTGAAAGAGAGACAGTCACAATGGCAGTGGAGGAGGTCTATCAAGAAATTATTGAGGATGTGCTTAAACAGGCATGTATTTTCAAGTAAACACTCTGGAATTTTTGATTCATATTACAACTCTTCTTCGCACCTTTGCCTCTGAGTCACAAGCACAGGCAGATGGATTTACATTCCTGCTTGATTCTAGTTAAAGATGCCTTTATTGATATTATGTGTGCAAGGTAGCTCATGCCATTGATTGAATGGTTGAGCAGGATATGGGTAAAATGTTACTTTATCCTGATTCCCTAGCTGATAATTAGTTCAAGCCTTCGCAGTTTTGTAAATGAAACCATAAATGAAAATACATAATTATATATAAAAACTGTTATTCTAAACTCCATCCACTAGGGTTCAAACCCTTACACTACACAACTATAAGGAACTTTACTGTAGGATCCGTGCTTTCCCCAGCGTTCTCAGTCACTTGTAAACTCTTGAAAATTCAATACTAAATTCAGTTACATTTTCTGATAAACGAATATATTATCAGATTGCTTAGTGTTAGCTCATTGATTTATTCTGGGCGGTTGTGCATAAGTTGCATTTTAAAGTAAATATTTTGATTCATTTTTAATTTAAATTAATTTTTTGTGGTCCAAATCCACTTTTACTGCTAAGATATTTTTTTCCACCTCCCTACTCAAGCTAAAAGTTTGACACATTAATGGAGTGTTTCCCAAAGGCCTTCATCAGATCTGCTTTATGATTTCCAAGCAATAATAACGACACGTTGGTGTAAAGCTCAATTCTTGATTGATGCCCAGGATGTAGATACATTTCAAAAATGCTGAAGAGCATCTGTTATAGATGTGATACCCACCCTCTTGTATGCCTCAGAGACATGGACCATGTACAGCAGGCACCTCAAAGCACTGGAGAGGTACCACCAACGCTGCCTCCGCAAGATCCTGCAAATCCATTGGCAGGCTAGGCGCACCAACGACAGTGTTCTCGCTCAGGCCAACATCCCCAGCATCGAAGCTTTGACCACGCTCAATCAGCGCCGATGGACAGGTCACATCGTCCGCATGCCCGATACGAGACTCCCAAAGCAAGTGCTTTACTCGGAGCTCCGACACGGCAAGAGAGCCCCAGGTGGGCAGAGGAAACGCTTCAAGGGCACCCTCAAAGCCTCCTTGAAAAAGTGCAACATCCCCACTGACACCTGGGAATCCCTGGCCCAAGACCGTACAAAGTGGAGGAGAAGCATCCGGGAAGGCGGCGAACACCTCGAGTCTCTTCGCCGGGAGCAAGCGGAAGCCAAGCGCAAACAGCGCAAGGGGCGCACGGCAACCCAAGCACCCCACCCACCCGCCCCTTCAACCACCGTCTGCCCCACCTGTGACAGAGACTGTAGGTCCCGCATTGGACTCATCAGTCACCTGAGAACTTATTTTTAGTGTGGAAGCAAGTCATCCTCGGTTCCGAGGGACTGCCTAAGAAGAGAAGAAGAATAGATGGGATATTGTGGAACTGATTTTTTTTGTGCCCATTATGCTTCGAGTGCACCCGTTCATGGAGTGTAACAGACCTGCAAAATTTAAATGTTTCCAGGGGAGCATTCCCTCCTGGAAATGTACCCAGCAGTGGGCATGGGATGAAGTTGCCATTTGGAGGAAGTGTGCTGAATTGTAAACTTGCTACCTGTACCCCTGGAGATAGGTGCGCAGCCATAGGTTTGTTGCAAGTCCAAATTCATTCAACTCCAATATATCAAACCCTTCACCATTAATGCTGGCTGGTATTTTTGATCGATTCTGAGACTCTCGCCTGTTCTCTTATTTGATGGGAGCAGGCAGATTGGAGAATCGGGTGTGGAGATCACTGTTTGTGGTGCTCCTAATTTTCTGATTCAATGGTCGGAAAATCGGGAATGCTAACCCCTGCACCCAATTCTCCAATCTGCATTCCCATTGAACATGCCTCTACATTGTGAGCAGAGTCTTGCAATAAGGCTGTAATACTTTAAAATTTTACTCAGTATTTTTTTTTTTAATGAAAGATGTTCATGCCAGAGCAGTTGAGGTAAACGTGAGCTTCTTTTGCTTCATAAACTATTGAAACAAAGGAAACTTGATGATTGTAGATTTATAGAAATTGTCACTGTGTGTGGGAGGTGTCAAGTCTCATTTCTTTTCTGCTTGGACTTCAATCTTTAGCTTCAAATTAGAAAATAATTTAATCGCCATATTAAACGAACCCAAAGCAGGGTTTATTAATGGAAGTTATAAGCTACAATAATCATAATTAATCAGTTGATGCTCCCTACCTGCTGCTCTTAATAACAGAATGCACAATTATTAAGAGCATTTACTAACAGAACAGCTTTGCATCTGTCGTTTGTTTTCTTTGTGCTGGTATATTTAATTTACCTTGCCTGTAATCTTATTTATACCCTCAATAACTCAATTGTCAAGGCTGAAGGAATTATTGCTGATTTGCTTTCATCTTCCTGTGTTGTGCCAGGGCTACTTGTGGAAGAAAGGCCAGTTGAGGCGCAACTGGACTGAGCGCTGGTTCATCCTCAAACCAAGTACCCTCTGCTACTATGTGAGTGAAGATCGGAAGGAAAAGAAAGGCTGCATCCCCCTGGACAGGAACTGCTGTGTAGAGGTAGATTTAGCTAACCAATGAACCGATTATGTCATTTCATGGGTCATAAGTTTAGTGAAATATGCCGATAAAACTCTTGTCAGTAACTCACTGGAAATTCTACTGCAGATTCGTAATTCAAGTATATATCTTTATTAATATTGTATTTGTCTTTTAGATTCTGTCGGACCGAGATGGGAAGAGATGTATGTTCTGTGTAAAGACACCATCAAGAACTTATGAGATGAGTGCATCGGACACAAAGCAGCGACAGGAGTGGACAACAGGTAAAACAGTTAACCTAAGATGAGTTGCCTGTACTCTGGGTGCACCTTACAGTGCAGAGATTGTATTTAGCTAATTTTGTCAGAGTGTTTAATAGCACAAAGTAGTTATCTGTGGGTAGGCCAGAACTTGGACACTGGCAACCCTCTGTAGATCAATAGATCAAGTGTTATCTGATAACCTTTTGGAGCTGAATGCTAAACGTGCACTCAAATTTGCAGCTCTGGAGAATAATTATTTTTACAGCGTGTCTCTCCCTCTCAAAACACTCATTCTAGTGTTGTGTGGTTGCAAAGGTGCGAGCAGCCTTTCAGTACCTTACCTAAACAATTGCTTATATCCGAGGAAGCATTGCGCTCAGTGCCCGAGGCCAGGGAGCAGTTCAGAATTAGCCAAGATTCTCATTCTTCATTGCTATTGATTGTTAGCAAGTGGGCATGTGTGAACATCAAGTGAAGACAGCCTTTGGCTTGGCTCTGAATTTCACCTCTCCCTACTGCCCATCAATAGTTGAATAGACCATCACAATCATTGTCTAGACTCACCCATGAGGAACGTGCAGTGACGGAAGGATGCCGGTGGACATGTGACCATATATCAACATGAGATAGCACCTCCGGGACAATAGGGGAGGGAATGCATAAAGACTGGGGAGAAGGTCATGGTTTCATTTCCTTTTGGTTTCTGCCTTCAGCCATTCAGACAGCAATACGGTTACAGGCAGAGGGGAAGAAATCTTTGCACAAGGATTTAAAACAGAAAAGACATGATCAACGAGAGCTTCGGGAGAAACGGAAAGCAGCAAAGGAGGAAGAACTTCAGAGACTCAAACAGCTCCAGGAGGAGAAGGAGAGAAAATTGCAGGAACTGGAACTACTTAAAGAGGTAATAGTGGTTGGCAGAGGGTAATGGGAGTGGCATCTTGTAATGAAGAGCAAGAAGGAGCCTGGTAAAAATTATTTTGCAACTATGATTTCTGGCCAAGGTTGACACTCCAGCTACAATGCCTTATCAATATGTAGGTGAAACCCCTAAAGATAAATAATTCAATGTAGTCACATCCTGTCGCAAACATGTGATGGTGCAATGGGACCTCACGGGACGGAACTCCTCGCTACCAAGGTCAAGATTTATTGATTCACCCTCCTAATTGCTCTGTTGAAGCCATGCAAACAATGCTGCATTGAGCTTAAATGGTTTCTGTATTGGTGAGGGACCATAAGCAATGCTTATTATATTTGATGTGTCTGTACATCTAGTGAGGCACTCTTTAAATTAGCAAAAACAAAGATGATAAAATGTTACTTTAATTGCTATCTCTAACCGTAAAGAGCCATTAGTCCCCGTTTGCATTTATTTTAATATCTGTTAATCTATTGACAGTTTATCAGCATTCCTGCTCTGTTTTGGGATCACGGATGGGCACATTTTGTGATGACGTGCAAACAAATGGACTGATGTGGGAGGCTAAAAAGTTTGGTTAAAAAGTGATATAATACAGTAACTTACTTTTGCTCAGAGAATGAACTTTACATCCAGCAGTCGGCTGTTTGTAAGCAGTGTTTTTATGTATCTAATCATTCTTTGTAGGTAAACCGGTGATATAAAATAGCTCGCAGCTACTGTTTGTATTATAATCTTGTCGGCTTAACTAATAAAACAATGTAATGGCACCTGAATCGGTGACAACATTTCTAGTTTTATTTCAATCGTTCCTGAAATTGAAATGGCCAGAAGTATAACATTTTCTAAAGACCTTATATAAAGGTCATCCATATGGGCGACATTCTAGCTGTTATCTGACTCCATTACAGATACAATAGATAGGTGGATGGACAGCTAAATAGTGGTAGCATGCCCTTTCATACCTTCATTAAGAAGAATGCGATTTAAAAGGGCAGTGAAGTCTACATTACAACAACTTGTCAGACTCACTGGACTTTATGGTGACAGTATGATTACTCCGCTCAAAACTAAACTATTAATGTTGCTGTGATCTTTCAACTCTGCCACATTTGGTCTTTTTTTTCTAGACTTTCTGAATACATACTGTGGTGCTCAAGTCTCTCTAAGAGCTTCCCAATGGCTCAGTGAGTTTACCCAGTGAGTAGTGGAGCCGTACAGGGAAATTGTTAGGGAAATTGACAGGATTGAAGGCCGATAAATCCACAGGGCCTGATAATCTACATCCTAGGGTACTTAAGGAAGTGGCCCTAGAAATAGTAGATGCATTGCTGGTCATTTTCCAAAATTCTATAGACTCTGGAACAGTACCCATGGATTGGAGGGTAGCTAATGTTACCCCACTATTCAAAAAGGGTGGTAGAGAGAAAACGGGGAATTATAGACCAGTAAGCCTGGGGAAAATGCTAGAGTCCATTATAAAAGATGTAATAGCAGAGCACTTGGAAAACAGTGACAGGATCGGACAAAGTCAACATGGATTTACAAAAGGCAAATCGTGCTTGACTAATCTACTGGAATTTTTTGAGGATGTAACTGGTAAAATGGATAAGGGAGAACCAGTGGATGTGGTGTATTTGGACTTTCAGAAGGCTTTCGATAAGGTCCCGCATAAGAGATTAGCGTGTAAAGTTAAGGCACATGGGATTGGGGGCAAGGTATTGACTTGGATAGAGAACTGGTTGGCAGACAGAAAGCAAAGAGTTGGAATAAATGGGTCTTTTTCCGAGTGGCAGGCAGTGACTAGTGGGGTACCGCAGGGATCGGTCCTAGGACCCCAGCTATTCACAATATATATTAATGATCTGGACGATGGAATTGGATGTAATATCTCCAAGTTTGCAGACGACACAAAGCTGGGTGGGAGTGTGTGCCGTGAGGAGGATGCCGAGAAACTCCAGTATGATTTGGACAGGTTGGGTGATTGGGCAGAAGCATGGCAGATGCAATATAATGTGGATAAATGCAAGGTTATCCACTTTGGTGTCAAAAACAGAAAGGTAGATTATTATCTGAATGGCAATAGATTGGGAGAAGGGGAAGTGCAACGAGACCTGGGTGTCCTTGTGCACCAATCGCTGAAGGTAAGCATGCAGGTGCAGCAGGCGGTTAAGAAGGCAAATGGTATGTTGGCCTTCGTAGCGAAAGGATTTGAGTACAGGAAAAAGGATGTCTTGCTGCAGTTGTACAGGGCCTTGGTGAGACCACACCTTGAGTATTGTGTGCAGTTTTGGTCGCCTTATCTGAGGAAGGAGGTTCTTGCCATGGAGGGAGTGCAGCGAAGATTCACCAGGCTGATACCCGGGATGGCAGGAATGGCGTATGAGGAGAGATTGGGTCGATTGGGCTTATACTCACTGGAGTTTAGAAGAATGAGAGGGGATCTCATTGAAACTTATAAAATTCTAACAGGACTAGACAGACTAGATGCAGGAAGGATGTTCCCGATGGCCGGGGAGTCCAGAACCAGGGGTCACAGTCTAAGGATAAGGGGTAAGCCATTTAGGACAGAGATGAGGAGGAATTTCTTCACCCAGAGAGTGGTGAACCTGTGGAATTCTCTACCACAGAAGGCAGTAGAGGCCAATTCATTAAATATATTCAAGAAGGAGTTAGATATATTTCTTAAAACTAAAGGGATCAAGGGATATGGAGAGAAGGCAGGGACAGGGTACTGAATTTGGATGATCAGCCATGATCTCATTGAATGGTGGAGCAGGCTCGAGGGGCTGAATGGCCTACTCCTGCTCCTATCTTCTATGTTTCTATGTACAGACCAGGAAGAGATCAGTCTGGTTGCCCAGTCTGTGCTGAATGAGTGGACCTCAGTACGAGTGCGACAAATGGCCACTGGATTTGAGGAAGGAAAATCAGTTAAGGGCCCTCATCAAACAACTCCTGCTGGAAGTGTGCACACGTGGACTCCGGAGAAGGTCCAGCTGTGTTGCTTCCACAAATGTATAGTCTGCCAACACTCACTGTCGGTCTCACAAATGATGCTACTTGAGTGAGATATTTGGAAGGCATCTGGTACTCGCAGATTTGTACCCAGAAAAATGTCTTCAGGAGAGTTGGAGAGAAAATTGACGAGGGGGAAAAGACAACTTTTACTGACTAGATCTTCTGCTTGGGTGGGTGGGGTTTGGGGGGCTAGGGCGGCAGTTAATCCTATCTTCAGTTAAGAACATTTTGAAACTGTTAAATAAGAAAAGCCATTCACCCCATTGTGTTTGTTCCGTCAAGTGGCTTTAATCACAGTAAGCCCCTATTTCAGAGTCATCTGTAAGATACATTTCAAAGCATCGAAAGTCTTGGCTCATATCTGGCCCCCTCTATATTGGCTAAAGGCACTGGAACAGCTCTTTAAGGCCCTAGTGTGATTTCTCATCTGCCAGTGTTTTTGTGAACACACTTCCTTCCTCCTTCTCTCGCCCCTCCCCAGCCTGACCCTTGCCTCTCATGGCCGGATTTAGTTATTGACACATGGAACTACTGGTCTCCTGAAGGCTACGCGCTGATCAGGGCACTTGTAGGCCCCGGGCTGTTTAACGAGTACTAGTGCCATGTGCTAAGAAGCTTGAGTTGAAAGTAGAAAGTACTAAAAGATCAATTATGTGTTCAGATGCATTTTAATGAGGTTTACTATATTTCATCTTTAAATGATTGAAGTTAATGTCCTGAAATATTGATTTTTTTCTCCCCCCCCCCCCCACCCCCTTCACTCCAGGCCCAGCGCCAGGCAGAAACACTTCTAAAGGAAGAGGAGCAGCGAAGGAAACAACAGCATGAGGAGATGCAGCAGGCATTGGAAATACAGCTTCGACAAGCTGAAGAGGTCAGAGGCCAAATAGACGGGATGAGGTTCATGAATTGGTAACTGAGGAAACTATAGCTGATGGAAGGTTCTTCAGTGAATGTGAGGGGAAGGGCAGAAAACTTAATAACAAAGTCCTTTACTCCGCTCCAAGTCCTGATTTTGCAGTGTGGATCCCAGTCAGTCATCTACTATACATAACCACTATGGTTATTTTGGGTCAACTATTTTTTGTTCTGCTTTATTTCTGCTGACATACATTTACATTCTTGGATTGTTCCTGTTTTATTCTGCTTTGTGTTAGAAGGAGTTTTGTTTTCACTTTCTTGAAAAGTTAGGAATTTCGCTCGTTTTTATGTGAGGTGAGGGGTTCTTAGAATCTTTTAAGTTTTTTTGACCCTCCCTCCATTCTAATCAGTCTTATGTTTCAATTCAGATAATGAATATTTTTAAGAACAATAGTTTATAATGCCTTTAATGTAGCAAATTGGAGTACTGTGAACAGTTCTGGTCTCCATATTATAAAAAGGAGATAGAGGCACTGGAGAAGATGCAAAAAAGATTTACTAGAATGATACCAGAACTGAGAGGTTATACCTATCAGGAAAGATTGAATAGGCTGGGGCTCTTTTCTCTAGAAACGAGAAGATAGAGGTTTTCAAGATTATGAAAGGGTTTGATAGGGTAGACGTAGAGAAGATGTTTCCACTTGCAGGTGAGACCAGAACTAGGGGGCATAAATATAAGATAGTCACAAATAAATCCAAAAGGGAATTCAGGAGAAACTTCTTTACCCAGAGAGTGGTTAGAATGTGGAACTCGCTACCACAGGGAGAAGTTGAGGCGAATAGCATAGATGCATTTAAGGGCAAGTTAGATAAGCACATGAGGGAGAAGGGAATAGAAGGATATGTTGATATTGATGGATGAAGAGGGGTGGGAGGCTCGTGTGGAGCATAAACGCCGGCATAGACCTGTTGGGCCGAATGGCCTGTTTCTGGGATGTAAATACTTTCCAATACTTTGCAAACTGACTCAAGATGCACCATATGGAGAAAACCGCTGTCTGGCAGTAGTGAGAAAGTTGGGAGAGGTGATCGACAGCATGATCAAATAGATAGGTTTTCAGAAGTCTTTTAAAGGTAGGGGGAGAGGTAGTGAGGCAGAGGGATTTAACTTGGAAGTTCCAGAGAGAAGGGCTCACATGGCTGAAGGTTCTTCCATCAATGGTGGAACAGAGGGAGGAGGGGATGCACGGGAACCCAGAGTCAGAAGAAGGAAAGGCATGGGATGGGATCCATGGCTAAAGGAGGTTGCAGAGGTAGGGTGTGATGAGGCTATGGAGGGATTTGCAGACAAGGATGGGAATTTTTCATTCAATGTATTGGGGGCAGGGAGCCATTGGAAGTCAGCAATGGTGATGGGTGATCCCAATTTCGTGTGGGACAGAATGTGGGCAGAGGAGTTGTGGACGATTTGCAATTTATGGAGAGTGGAGCTTGGACCAGGACACCAGGGAGAAGTTGAGTCTAGAGGTAGCCAAAGTGTGTATGAGGCTTTTGGTGCTAGTGGGAGTGAGGTCGTGACTGATCTTGGCTAGGATATGAGATTTGGTAATCGGCTTAGGGTCAAATAGGACACCAGGATTACACACCATCTGATTCGGCTGGAGTGAGCAGCAGGAACGGAAGGAGTTGCTGGCAAAGATGTAGAGTTTTTGGTGGGAGCCAGATAAAATGGATTCAGTCTTCTAAGTGTTCATTTGGCGGAAATTCTGGCTTATCCATGACTTGATTTCGGACAGAGGTCTGGCAAAATAACGATAGACATGGAGTTGAAAGAAGTGGTGGAGAAGCAGAGCTGGGTGCCAACAGTTTACATATGGAAATTGATCCTATGCCAAAAAGGGGTAGCATGTAAATAAGAAAAAGGAGGGAACCAGTGTTGGAGCTTTGGAGTACACCAGCGGTGACTCTACAAGGGGCAGAAGGAAAAATCATTGCTGGAGATACACTAGTGTTAATTCAGATAAGTATTTATTGTTTGTATTTTTTATTTTGTGTTGATCAGGATGAGCGATCTTAGTTGACCCAGTGTCAGCGCCATAGTTACGTGCAGGATAAAATTCCCTCCATAATGTTACTCAGCCTCAATCTCAGTAAAGTACCCATGTGATATTTTTCCAGTTCCTGCATCAAAACCCTGTGGTCTGTCTGAATGAGATTGTGCTCAATTAGAGATAGATTTGTGCTGCTAGGCAGATGTGCATTAGGAATTGGATTGAGACTGCCCACAAAGGACTGTTACAGTCAGCAGATAGAGGAGGTTTTCATGCCATCAGTCAGGGGCAAGATTTCAGAACAGGTCTCGGACGAAAGGCCAACTATCTATCCCAATGATCAAGGGCTTCGGTACTTTAAATAGACGGGTCAAACCAATCTTAAGGCTATAGGTCACTGATGGGCATAGTTTGCATTTTCATTTGGTAACAAGGCTTTCTCTTCAGGCTCGAGCCAGTATGCAAGCAGAGATGGTATTGAAGGAGGCAGAGGCAGACCGTCAGAAAAAACGGATTCGTGAACTGGAGGACATGCAGAAACTCCTAGAGGAAGCTCTTCACGCTGAGGTAACTGCTCGGCGAGAAGAGGAAGCAAAGAGATACGCACAGACCAGGTATGAGGAAAATACAAACCTATTTAATAGTGAATGAGAGCTGGCAGTACATTGACATACTGTGTGGAGTTCCAATGGGCGGTACCATGGGTGGGGCAGTACATTGTCATACTGTATGGAGTTCCAATGGGCAGTTCCATGGGTGGGGCAGTACATTGTCCTACTGTATGGAGTTCCAATGGGCAGTTCCATGGGTGGGGCAGTACATTGTCCTACTGTATGGAGTTCCAATGGGCAGTTCCATGGGTGGGGCAGTACATTGTCCTACTGTATGGAGTTCCAATGGGCAGTTCCATGGGTGGGGCAGTACATTGTCCTACTGTATGGAGTTCCAATGGGCAGTTCCATGGGTGGGGCAGTACATTGTCCTACTGTATGGAGTTCCAATGGGCAGTTCCATGGGTGGGGCAGTACATTGTCCTACTGTATGGAGTTCCAATGGGCGGTACCATGGGTGGGGCAGTACATTGACATACTGGCTCTGAATTTGTGGTCAGTGACGTAGCTAAGGAGTATGCCACCGACAGCCGAACGAAATCCGCACTTACCTCGTGCGAACCCCCCCTTCGTGAAGTTGCTTTCAGACGCTGCGGAGTTTTGCGCAGCGCAGTGGCCCACGGATCCCAGGGACGCACCGTTGTGCGTGTGCAAACCGGGGATCATGTGGGGCGGAGCTCCTTTCACTTCCTGACTCTTAGACAATCGGGAAACATCGAAATCTCCGACGGGACAGCATTAAGCTTTGCAGAAAGTCCATCTAAGCAGCTGGCCTGGAGTTATTTTTACTGTTCCCACGGCACATTCCAAGAGATTGCTGAAGCATCTTTCTTCGATTTGCATTCGTTTTGCTACATTAAACAATTTGATGTCTGGCTTCAGCTTTTAAATTGCTGACTACTAAAAAAAAAAACTCATTTTAAATAATTTAGCAGCCAGAAATGCTATTTTATTAATAAATTACAATCATTGCAATAGTATTTAATACACAAACCAAGATTTCAACATTAATAAAATCTGATCAATCACTGAAAAGTCTTGAGATACTTTTTACTGAAGGTGTCTTTAAAAACATAAAACTACATTAGGATGCTTTTTATGGGCTGTAGCATAAACCTAGCTCAAAATGATACATTTTCTCACCCTCCCCCCCACCCCCAACCACCACCCACGCTGTTCAATAGGCTCCTGCGCCTGTTAGCACCAGTCATAAACATTTTCAGGGTAATGAATGCACCGTAGGATTAGCCCAACTTTTTGCCAGCCCGTTGGTTTCAATGGGCAGGTGAAACGTGCAGCAAAGCCGATGCGGAGTCGGAACTTGACAGATCGCAAGTTCGGGATTTAGCACATGCGGAAATCCCAAACTTGCGGTCAATTTCAAAGGCAGTATGACGGCGTACTCTGAGAGTACACCATCATACCGACTGCGAATTCAAGGCCACTGTATGGCAGTACCGTGGCTGGGGCAGTACATTGATAGGACTTTGGGGTCACATTCAGCAGCCTGCACCCCACTGATCTCCAAATTTAAGTCATGTTGCTGTGAGGAAGGAATATGTCCACAGGGGAAAATCAACAGCTAAGTATCAAGAACCCTAACGATTCTTGCAACTCCTCTTGGCAACTTTTGATCCAAATCAGTGTAGATCCATAGCATCGGCTCTGGGTCCCATTAAACCTTCGCAACAGTTCATTCATCTGAAAGTGATGCAGAGTTGTTTGATGTGACACTACTCACACAGCTGTGTGATTGACTGGGACATAAAATTCACACACTGTGATCTGGCAGAATTCTTTCTGGGAGCCTGACTTGCGAAAGCACCTCAGCATTGGCTGGTCTGAGAGCTGCCACATCTGGATACTTCGATGCATAATCCATCATTGTCGATACATGGCGTTTCTCAGATTTAATTCCACTGTGTATCTGCCCGCTCTTTTTTAATGGTATTGTTGGTAATGTACTGTTACTTAATTTCCCAATCTCCCATATACCCATTTTGACATGTTTTACAATAATGTGCCACATCCTTGATATCGCACCTCCACATTTGGATCAGCATTTCCTCGTGGGTCTCCGTAACGCTCGGCTTGTTCAGCCGTCCCGTGTAAGGTTGAGCAACCCCACCTGTAAATTATTTCCAGAAACGAATCCTTTAACACCAATTCACTGAATTCATCAAAATTGTTGTGTATGCCTAGGGAGGAAAATTGTGATTGGCAGAATTGCTGCTATCCGTGCTGATTGGCCGTAGATGTGCCATTGACTAAATGCAGTTTGCTAGCTGGGTAGGAAAAGGTACAAATTGACAACCACCAAAAATAAACCAACCAATAAAATGTTCTTCAACTCTTTTGCCATTTCCTCCAACCCACGTACATATATGTAAAAAAAAAAATTAGGTTTATATCATCATAAATACATTAAAAACTACAAAATTCTGAAAAAAGGGGACACTAAATTCATCCATGAGATTAACTACTATACGTTGGAAATGCTTCAAAGAGGTTCCCCACGCACAGGCCTGCCTCTCTATCTGGAGTGTCATAGTTCTGCCCTGTTCCCGGAGCTTTGCGTCTTCAGGTGGGTTGGGGAGTTGTAGCGCCTGTTTGACAAATTCTGCATGTGTGCAAAAGCGAGATGCACTGTGGTGGTTGCCATTGTCAGGCCTCTCCTGTAGAACTACAATAACCAGAATGCACTGTGACAAGCCATAGAACATAATGACCAGAAAGAAAATGAGATGAGTGAGATGAGATTAAATTAATTTTTCGGTTTTCCGCACCTTCTCCCCCCCCCTCACTTCTTCTGAAAGGAGTGACTCATGTTGAGGCACATTCCATGGGCACAAGAAGCCCTCCAGTGCCTTGTCCATGGTGCCATTCCTCATCTGAATTTACACAAGTAGCAGTAGGCCACTTGACAATAAGAGGCATCACAGCATAAGAACAGGACTAGGCCATTCAGCTCCATGGGCCTGTTCCGCCATTCAATGAGATCATGGCTAAACTGTATCTTAGCTCTGTCTACCTGCTATATCCTTTAATAATAAAATAGCAAAATACTGCGGATGCTGGAAATCTGAAATAACAACAGAAAATGCTGGAAACACTCAGCAGGTCAGGCAGCATCTGTGGAGCGAGAAACAGAGTTAACGTTTTATACCCTTGTCCGGCAAAAATTTAGCGATCTCAGATTTAAAATGATTCATTGAGCTAGCATCTACTCCTTTTTGTGGGAGAGAGTTCCACACTTCTACCACAGTTTGTGCAAAGAAGTGTTTCCTAAGTTCTCTCCTGAATGGCCTGGCTCTGATTTTAAGGTTATGTCCTCTTCTACTAGACTCCCCCACCAGCAGAAAAAGTTTATCTCTATCTACCCTATCAATTCCTTTCAAAATCCTAAAACCTTCAAACAAATCACCCCTTAACCTTCCATATTCCAGGGTACACAAGCCTAGTTTATGTAATCCCTCCTCGTAAGTTAACCCTTGGAGCCCTGGTAACATTCTGGTGGATCTGCGCTGCCCTCCTTCCAAGGCCAATATATCCTTTCTAAGGTGCGGTGCCCAGAACTGTGCACAGTGCTCCAGATGTGGTCTAACCAGGGCTTTGTGTAGTTGTAGCAAAACCTCCTCCCCTTTATATTTTAGCCCTCTAGTTATAAAGGCTAACACTCCATTAGCCTTTTTGATTACTTTTTGCACCTGACCACTACATTTTAGTGATCTGTGTACATGGCCCCCTAAATCTCTTTGGACCTCCACTGTTCCGAGCTTTTCACCATTTAAATATTACTCGGATCGATCCTTTTTTGGTCCAAAATGGATGACCTCACACTCACCTGCGTTGAAATCTATCTGCCACAGTTTTGCCCACTCACTTAATCTATCAATGCCTCCTTGTAATTTTATGCTCCCGTCTACTCTACTTACTAAACCACCAATCTTTGCGTCATCGGCAAACTTGGATATATGGCTCGCTATTGTATCATTAAGTCATTAATAAATATAGTGAATAGTTGAGGCCCCAGCACAGATCCTTGTGGGACACCACTAGTCACTTCCTTCCAATTCGAGTGCATAAGACAGCAGAATCTGATTGTGTCTTTACCAGCTGGCCACACGCATGCCTTTACTAACAAGTAGACAGAAGCGAGAGCCATTGCTGATTTATTTTCCTCCTCCGGCGTGCAGGGATGCGGGTAAGTGGAGTTCAGGTGCAGATCAGCCATAATCTAATTGGATGGCAGCGCAGGCCCGAGGGGTTGAATGGCCAGCTTCTGTTTCTAATGTTCCTGTGATACTGAAACCAATTGTAGTGCCCCCCCCCCCTCTCACTGGCCCTGCTGAAATCAGCTAACTGAGTGCAGATCAGGAACTGAATCTGGATCCTTTTGGTCTGTATGGCCAAAGATCACATCATGTGGTATATTTATCCACAAGTCATCAGGGGAACCATTTAGCTGAGCATTTGTTTGAAAAATATAAATGCAAGTGCCGGCCGACTCTGTGTGTGTGTGTGTGTGTGTGTGTGTGTGTGTGTGTGTGTGTGTGTGTGTGTGTGTGTGTGTGGTGTGTGTAAGTAAATCAACAGCAGCCTGACTGGTGAACATTTTTCTCCAACTTTTACATTCTTAAAGACATTCATATTAGCATGAACTACATCCGGAAGCAGAGCGCATAGAAAGTATTTCAACTGCGGTCGGGTCTGAAGCAAGCTGGCTTGAGGCAGACGAGCTCATGCTGACCTTGTTTTTGCATCTGTCTCGAATTCTTTTTCAAGTCTCTCGTAGATCACAGTGGTACAAAAGCAGAATTAAATCCACATCTCCTCCCTTTGAAGCTTGAAACTCACTGAACGATAGGTTTTGTAAGAATAACTGTTGTTGCTTCACCTGGTCATGGTGACAAACAGGAGCTCAATCAAACAAAGCCACCATACTACTTCAAACAAGGAATTGCAGGATTCTCACTGAGTTATGTAAATAATGTGGGTGAAGCTCCTCCAATGGCTGAGCTGGTTGCGGCAATGAGGAGCTGAGCAATATAGACCAGGAAGATCTCACTTTTGATCCCTGGACTATGCTGAGTCAATTGATCTCTGTCATGGAGTCTTCTTAGGCAGTCCCTTGGGACCGAGGACGACTTGCTTCCACATTAAAAATGAGTTCTCAGGTGACTGATGTGTCCAATGCGGGACCTACAGTCTCTGTCACAGGTGGGGCAGTGGGTGGGGTGCTTGGGTTGACGTGCGCTGTTTGCGCTTGGCTTCCGCTTGCTCCCGGCGAAGAGACGCGAGGTGTTCGCCGCCTTCCCGGATGCTTCTCCTCCACTTTGTGCGGTCTTGAGCCAGGGATTCCCAGGTGTCAGTGGGGATGTTTCACTTTTTCAAGGAGGCTTTGAGGGTGTCCTTGAAGCGTTTCCTCTGCCCACTTGGAGCTCTCTTGCCGTGTCGGAGCTCTGAGTAGAGCGCTTGCTTTGGGAGTCTCGTATCGGGCATGCGGACGATGTGACCTGTCCATCGGAGCTGATCGAGCATGGTCAAAGCTTCGATGCTGGGGATGTTGCCCAGAGGATGGGACGACCTTGGATTGGACTGGAGGCGACGGAGGTTGAACAGTTTCCTGTTTGTTCTATAAATTAGCTCCACTCCAGCGGGGAGTTTACTGAGGGCGAGATGGAGCATTGCAGCAAGGAAGATCGAGAAGAGCGTTGGTGCGATGACGCAGCCTTGCTTGACCCCGGTCCGTACGTGAATTGGGTCTGTGGTGGAACCGTTGGTCAGGATCACGGCTTGCATGTCGTCATGAAGCAGGCGGAGGATGGTGACAAACTTTTGAGGGCAGCCGAATTTGAGGAGGACACTCCATAATCTCTCATGGTTGACAGTGTCGAAGGCCTTTGTGAGGTCAAAGAAGGCCATGTACAGCGGTTGGTGCGGTTCCCTGCATTTCTCTTGTAATTGACGCGCAGTAAAGATCATGTCCATTGTGCCCCTTAGTGGGCGGAATCCGCATTGCGACTCTAGGAGGAGCTCTTCAGCCACTGGGAGAAGGCGATTGAGGAGGATTCTTGCGATGACTTTCCCTGTGGCAGACAGCAGGGAGACTCCTCTGTAATTACCGCAATCGGACTTGTCACCTTTCTTGAAGATGGTCACAATTACGGCATCTCTGAGATCTCCTGGCATGCTCTCCTCCTTCCAGATAAGAGAAATTAGTTCATGAATTCGGGCCAGTAGTGCTTCTCCGCCATGCTTTAATGCCTCGGCAGGGATTCCATCTGCTCCTGAGGCCTTGTTGTTAATCAGTTGTCGGATGGCCTTTTCAACCTCATGCCGGGCTGGGGTTGTGCTGAGTTGGTGGTGGGTAGCATGCTGCGGGATGGAGTTGAGGACACTCGCGTCGAAGACAGTCTCGGGTTAAGGAGATCTTCGAAGTGCTCCTTCCAGCGGGCACTGACTGCCTCTCTGTCCTTGATGAGTACCTCTCCATTCTTGGCCCACAATGGGGTAGGACCTTGGGTGCTTGGGCCGTAGGTGGTCTTGACTGCGCTAAAGAATCCACGCACGTCGTGGTTGTCGGCTAGCTGCTGGATCTCCTGCGCTTTCTCCACCCACCATCTGTTCTTTAGGTCGCAAGTTTTTTGTTGGACCTCGACCTTCAGGCGTCTGTAGAGCTGCTTTCTTGCTCTCGAGTTCTGTTGCTGTTTCCAGATCAGGAATGCCTTGCGCTTGCGGCTTATTAGCTCCTGGATCTCCTGGTCGTTCTCGTCGAACCAGTCTTGGTGTTTCCTGGTCGAGTAACCGAGTGTCTCTTCACAGGTGCTGATTATGGAGGCCTTGAGTGCAGACCAGGCGCTGTGGACACTCTGTGTCTCTGAATCACTGGGAGTCGTCAGGTTGTTTGTGAGGCGCAGGCTGAATAGGGCTTTCTTAGCGGGGTCTTTGAGTGCTCCAGCATTGATTTTCTTGCGGCATTGTTTCTGTTTTGGGGCTACATTGATGGAGATGACAGAGCGGATTAGGCGGTGGTCTGTCCAGCAGTCGTCAGCTCCTGTCACGGCGCGGGTGATGCGGACGTCCTTGCGGTCCCTCGCTTGGACGATGACGTAGTCCAGCAGATGCCAGTGCTTGGAGCGAGGGTGCTGCCATGAAGCCTTGTACTTGTCTCTCTCACGGAGGAGCTGAGCAATATAGACCAGGAAGATCTCACTTTTGATCCCTGGACTATGCTGAGTCAATTGATCTCAGTCGTGGAGTAACCAGAGAGACAGACGATATTTAAATTGCTTCTCTGATAACGGTGTTGGTCTTCTATTTTATTATTTCAGTGCTAAAGGAGTTATGAACTCCCCCATGGCACAGTAAGTAGCTGACCCATAAGCACCGGGAAGATTACACTGTGAAGATGACTTCATAGAATCATAGAACAGTACAGCACAGAAGGAGACCATTTGGCCCATCGAGTCTGGGCCGGCTCTTTCGAAGAGCAATCCTGTTAGTCCCACTCCCCCGCTCTTTTCCCATATCCCTGCAACTTAGACTTGGGAAAAGGTGGAAATGATGAGATCTCTCGAACAGGAAATGCTGGTGGGCATTTAGCCTGTGGTGTGATTGGAATCCCGAAACAATGAAATGGCTAAAGAATGAAATGATGATATATGTGGGGGGGTGGAGAATTGCCATTGTAACACGTTCAGTCCTCAGTCTGTGCTGTGTTACCTTATCTCAGCTGGGGCAGTGGTAACACTGCTGCAATTAGCCTCAGTGCCTCTGTGGTCAGGGAGGGAAAGATTGGCCAGGATTCCTTCTCCTGAACGTTGCCCACAATCTCCTGCTGTAAGTACACAGGTGTGGACATCGGATGAGGACAGAATCTTGCTCAGTTGTGATGTCCTCCTATGATCAAATAGGCTGTCGACACTCTTTATCAAGTTCACCCACGGATAATACCACTTGGGTGAAGTATGAGAATGCGACTGGTACCTGTTATAATTTGTTGTACGCCATACAATTGCTGTGACTCCTGTATTTAATCTATGATGAATGGTATCAGCAAACACTGCAAATTACATTTCAATTTTTTTTAAACTTGAATTTTGTGAAAATAAATAAGTCATGAAGATAGATGCAGTAATACAAAAAGGGAATCATAGTACCCCAGCTGTTCGGGCTGGCTGGTGACTTGCATCCAGCCCTTTTCCGTTACTGCTCTTGTGCCAGATTCTGGGAGAAGTGTCCAAGTACACAGGGTGACTTGACTTCTGATTGTCCCCTCCTCACTGGGTTTTTAGCTTTTGCCCAGCATCTCTTGTGATACCTTTGCTATCAAGAACTTGTGGTGTGGGAACTCGTGAATGCAATCTGAGACCCTAACTCCATGCAAGTTGGATAGGAGCACGTATGAAGTGTCCCATTATATCGTCTTCATTTGAAATGGAGAGTTTGCTGAATCAAACTTAAAGCAATCACTTCTTATTTCTGTGCTGATCCATCCTCTCTTGTCAATTTCAGTATCAACGTACTTCATACTGTGGAATAGAATTGACATTCGGTTAACTTATGATTTCTTTGTAATGACCAACATGCTAATTATGAACTTCAGTCTTGGCGGGGGGAAAAAAACACAAGGAAACAATCTTTGAACCAAAATGACCTCCCTCGGTCTTTCCTTCCTCCCATAATCTTCAGGTTTACAAAACTCAAGCTCGGCATTGCCTAATCACTGCTTCCTGATTTACTTCATCTTTTTTTTAATTCAACCCTAATGGTGTCCTGGCCCTTCACCTTGGTTTCTCAATTTAAAATATATCTCATGAAAAAAAAAAATCAGTTGGTCATTTTTTAAATGTTTGGTGATTTTAGTGATATTAATTGTAGGGGAATGTAGTGGAGAACACAGAGGGCCCTTTTGGAACATTTTTAAATCGCTCGACCCCTGCAGACCTGTGAGCTTCTGTTTAGTGCAGTGAAAGTGGCTGGATCAGTAACATTTTGTTGACATTGTCTTACATGCAATGACTTGTCGGCAGTGGTGTTACAGTATGCCTCTGTGTTTTATAATTCATAATTTTTATATCAGGTGATCATAGCACTAGCAGGAAACTCATCACCAAATCAAAGTTATAGGGCCTAATGCAGAATTGACCATTTCATTGTATATTTACATATTGATTCTTCACATACCATTAATTTTACCTCTACGCTATTATGATGTTTAACACAAATGAAGGTTCAAACATGCATGGCCCCATCTTTATTAATCTTTCTATTATTCACTCTTGTTCGAAGCATATAGACATCATGAAACTTGAAGCATATCAATATCACTGTTTGGCTGAATAGAATCTCCAGACACAATGGCCCAGAAATTAAACATCGATGGTTCCCGCGGGGGTAAGGATTCCCCGCGATATCGCACTCCGCGCCTACCTTTTTGTTTCGGGCCCACACGAACTTCAGTTTCAGGGCCTCTCCCTGTTGCCGGCGTGCAGTGCTTGCGTGTCCCAGAGGCGCAATTAGTTCGTGCGAGCTCTGGGATCACGTGATTCAGTTAGAGCCAATGGCAGCACACCATCTTTCATTCATAGTTTTGACAGCAAGGGCTGTCAAAGCTATGAATACTACAAGCCCCCAAAAGAACAGCTAAACCTCAATTAAATTAAAAAAAAATCCATCACATTAATAAAATAACTATAGTTAAATAAATTAACCACTTTAAACAAAAAATTAAATTTTTGAAAAAATTTAAAATCTTTTTAAAAGTTATAAAAATAAACTTACCTTTCTTTAAAGTCTCTAAAAAAGATAAACCTGTTGAAAAAAATTTAAAATAACACTTAATTAACTACTTACCTTGTTAAAAGGGGGTCCTATGCCTGCTTTCTTTATGTGTAAAATCTTCACCACTTACCTGCGCGTTCAAACCTGAAAAAAAACCGAAGTGCACTGCGTGCGCACAACCTGTAGCACACACGCGGTTCACTTAGGAACCGCCCCCTTTGCAATACACGAAGTGCCGGTTTCCCGCGCATGTGCAGTGCATGCAGGAAACCGGCAATTCTGGAACTAATACGCGAGAGTACACAGTGCGTACTCTCGCGTATTAGGTCTAATTTTCGGGCCATTGAAAACATGCACCAGCCAGATGTGTGTATTATTTACCTTGACCTGATTTGAGCCATGGGCACTAATAAACTGACCCATACACTTTCAGATCTCATTCACCCACGTGAAAAAGGAATTGAAGTGGCATTTGTGCCCAAGAGGCAGATGCCAGATTCGATCCTGTGATTGTTTGTGCCACTGCTTAGTCTGGTCTGCTTTCTAGTTGTCCACTGCTGACACATTTTGTCTGCTTTGCTGCCCCCTCCACTCTCTGCCCTTTTTGCAGTTATATTTCGTATGCTGCAGGGCTGGCTACTTGAATTTCATGTGTCAACATAAACCAAGTGGATTATATTCAACAGCACTAAAATACGTTTCAAGACTGTTGATAAATGTCTGCAAGTAGAATATTTAAGTTACGGATTTAATAAAAATATGAAAGCAGCTATCAGCTTAGAAAAGGACCATGAAATGTAAGAACTTATTGCCAATATAATTCATATATTTGGTTCTCAAATATATGTAAAAAAAGGAAGTCTATTAATATAAATTGCTGCAAACTGTTAGATTAAAAAGAAGTGCAGTAAGTGACATAAAATACTATGTAGAGTTCTTTTTAAAACCATTCTTTTAAGAATTGAAAGTTTCATTTCTAAACTAAATCATGCCGTGAATGTGGTGCTTTGCATTGTAACTGTTGATATGGGGGGTCTGTGAGGCTCCATGGAACACAGCTAAGTGCTCCACTGGGACAAACTGTTCGGGCACACCCAGTGTAATATTCCTAATATGGAACCACTTTTCACTGCAGCTGTTTTAGGACCTGGCTGTTTTTATGAATACAACAGATTTAAACAAAACAGTAACTACGTGGGTGAACGGACTTTGAACCTCGTCAGTGTGTGACACGTGTGTACGTTTATAAACAGACTGATGTGTGATTGAAAAGTCACGAATCAACGGTTTGATATGCAGTTGGCTAAGACAGTAATAATAACTAGTCCCTTCTCTTGGAATTAAAAAATGTAAATGCATTGAATAGTTCACAAATTGCAGATTCCTGGGCTATTGGCCCGACTATGGTAGGAACTAGGTCACCTAAACACATTCTACCAACTCATGTAAATCGTGTGTACATTGTTCTGTCGCAGTTTCTGACTCCTCCCATTGAATGCTTTCAGCATTTTCTTGAAGCTCAGCATCCGGTGGAAGAAGTCAAACACTTCCACAGTACAGTAACGAACAAATCGCCAAATTGTGTCCCAATAGCATCATATTTTGTAAGACCCAGACCGGAGTGCTGTAAAAACATTTTTTGAACCCTGACTGAAACCCCGTTATGTCCCAGTGAGTTCTAACCACTATAAAGTTCTGTTTGAAGTCCATTTCTTAATTGACAAGTCCCCAGGTATCCAAATGAGTGAAAAAGATTGCAGAGAAAATTTGACAAAATGTTTTGTGTAAATCAAGTCAGCAAGAAAATGCGTTTCCGAAGTGAAGACGTCTATGTGATGCACGGTGTATCTGTTTTGTTATCAGATTGCTGTCTGAGGAGGAAGACAAAATGAAAGAACTGATGCAGCTAAAGGAAGAGCAAGAGGAGTTAATTATAAAAACCCAGAGAGAAAAGCAGGAGTTAAGGCAAGAGATGGAGAGCAAGTCCAAGATCCTGGAGGAGGCTCAGAAACAGCTGGAGGAAGTGCGGGTTAACAGACAGCGAGCTGACCAGGATGTGGTGGTAAGTGTCTGCACTAACCAACCCATCAAATTATTTCAGCACTGAAACGATGGTCACATTTACATAAGATCTGCAAGAGGTTAATCTGCTCGTGGCTCGTCTGTTGCCTAAATCACAACATGTTGCCATGTAAGATCACAAGCGAAAGCAATACTTTCTCAACATTAGATGATGTGAGTTGATAGTTCATAAAAATAAAGAAGGTAGAAATTAGTTTAGGTGATGTTTATCACAGCATTAATGGCCCGTATTTTCCGATCCCTACGGGTGCGTACAAGGTGTGTACACACCCGTAGGGACCTCGCAAGTGCCGGTTTCAGGCATGCGAAGCGCATGCGCTGAAAACCAGCATTTCCGATCTGGAGAAGGGCCTCTGCGGGTGGAGAGTTCCGCTTTCTGCAGAACCTCCGCCTGCTGAAATCACTTAAAAATCTTACGCCTGGCAAAAGCAGGCATAAGGCCTGCTTTTACCAGCATAAGAGTTTAAAAAAAGTAAAAAAAAAAAAAATAATTTTTCACTCATTTATAATTTTAAAATACTTTTTAAAAAAGGTAAGTTTAATTTTAGCCCTGTAAAAAAAACTTTAATTATTTTTTCAAAAAATTACATTTTTGTTTAAAATATTTAATGTAATTTTAACTAATTTTAAAATCATAATTTAAAAAAAAATGTATTTAATGTTTTGATGTGTTTTTTCAGTGATCCCCATTCATACTTTTGACAGGTTTAAGCTGTCAAAAGTATGAAGGGAGATTCCCTTCTCCCATCGGTTACCCATGGCCCACGTGATCCCAGGGACCCTTGCGAACCGCCTGCGCCCCTGGGATACCTGGGCCCTGCGCATTTCGTCGTGGAGAGGCCCAGGAGGAAATGGACCTCTGGAGCCCTCAGGTAAGGGCGTAGACTTTTTCCAGATCGGAGGCCTCCGCACACAGGAAGCCTCCGACCGGAAAATACGGGCCATTGTGTTCATACTAAGTTCCTCTCTGCAATTTTAACAGAGGGGTTAACCCATTTATTTCAAATTGTGTTAACATTTACACAGAATGCTGTAATCACGATACATTTGACTTGGGTAAGTCCAAACGTGACGTTGAATGAAGAGCCATAAGTAATCAGTGGCCTGCATTGTGCTTGTTACAGAATTCATGAAGATTACAAAGACCAGTAGAAGGTTATATGTTACTTTTCACTTGCCTCCGCACTTGCTTAAAACCAGTTATTTCTCTAACTTGGGGTGGGGGGGGGGGGGGGTGTTCATCGCGAGGCCAACGTTTCAGGTCGATGACCTTTCATCAGAACTGGCCTGGCGAAAAGGTCATCGACCTGAAGCGTTAACTCTGTTTCTCTCTCCACAGATGCTGCCTGACCTGCTGAGTATTTCCAGCATTTTCTGTTTTTATTTCAGATTTCCAGCATCTGCAGCATTTTGCTTTTGTATCTGTTACTTTTGTTTGGTTATATTTAGAATTGCCAAAAAAGTCATTTGAATCCAGATGCTGATTGGAAAATCAAAGTCCATGTCTAAAGATTATGCCACCTTGGTTAGAGCAGAATTAGGCAACGGGACTCTACTATTAATGTATAATTTTAGAACCAACAATTACAGCTGATAAATGATTCAAAAGCAAAATATTGCTGGAAATCGGAAATAAAAACAGAAAATGCTGGAAACACTCAGCAGGTCAGGCAGCATCTGTGGAGAGAGAAACAGAGTTAACGTTTCAGGTTGATGATCTTTCGTCAGTTCTGATGAAAGGTCATCGATCTGAAACGTTGGCCTCGATCTTAACCCCCTCCCACGATGGATGAGAGAGGGTCGGGGGTGGGGTTAAAAGCGAAACTCGACCCCAACCCACCGTATACGCGCCCGTTGTCATTTTTATGGCAGTGGGTTTCGTAACGACCGAGTGTCCTGTGGTGGAGAGGCGGGACACTTCATTAACGTATTCAAACTGGCTCCCATAGTGCAATTGGGTGCCTGATTTAAAATTAACTTCTGCCCGGGGTTCCCAGGAGTCGGGGAAGTAGGCAGTGAAAGGGAGATGGGAGCTGCCGGCTCCACAAGGTAAGTGCCTTTTACAGCACTCCTTGTGGGCCAGGAGGAGGAGGAGTGCTTTCCCCCCAGCCCCTCGAGGAAGTCTTCAGCCCCCTCTCTGCCGTTCACGGCCTCTCTCTCCCTCAATCGCCGGCCACCCCTCCTCCCGCAATGGCCTCTCTCCACCCTCGGCAGGACCTCCACGTCCCCGACCGTGCCGTGTTCTTCGCCTGTTTTCAGCCTCCCCGACTCCCCGTAAATATCGGGGCCGTTAACTCTGTTTCTCTCTACCCAGATGCTGCCTGACCTGTTAAGTGTTTTCCAGCATTTTCGACTTTTAATTAAATGATTCACATTCGTTCACATATCCATTTAGTCACCAGTCAGGTTAGCGTGCAAGGAGACTTAAAAGAGGGGAAGTGTAGGTCGCTTCCTGGACCACATACCCTGAAATCTGAAGTACCTAAAAACTGAGGGGCTAAGTTTGCTTTTGTTCTGTCAAGAAGACTTCTACCATTTATGGTATGATAGGAAGTGAAAAAATTTTGCCACTTAATGCCAGAACCACAGAGATATAGTTTAATAAGTTCAGCAAATTTTAGGCTGTCTTCAAACCTTCCCAGAACAAGGCTTGGAATTCTGCTTAATCATAGTTCATAGGATGGTGCTCTTTACTTTTTATTTTCATGTAAATGAAATTTTCCAGTCTGAAGTTTAATGAAAATGGGCCATGTGCTCACTTTCCCCCTTACTAAGAAGTTAAATTGACCAATTCACATCTATATCAGCTCTTGCGACATGAAGCTCCTAACTGTAAACGACAATGGAAAGCCCTGGTTTTGATGTGGTGTAGCCTGTAGCTGAGTAGCGCATTGCTTAGGCCTTGGCCTCTTTCTATCGAAGGTGGTTTCGGAGTCCCATTGGGACAAGAGATTGCTGTCTGCCTTTCCTTCCTGCCTTGTAGAAATTTAAAATAGAAGTCATGTTTTATTGGCCTACAAGGAACAGTCTGTGCCTGTAGATGCAGAACTCAGAGATTTAAGACATCTTGTGAACTGCCTTTTGTTTCATACAGAAAAAGACTTTTGTACCCTATATTACAAAACAATGAATAGCTAATTGGCTTGGCTCTTTTTGTACATTTAATGTTGCTGTTAACAGGAAAGTAAAGTTTATCATAGGTTTTTAAAATGTTGTTATCACTACATGGGCCAGTTTTAATTGGGTCTTCACTAAGGGAGGAGAGTGGGAGAAAAGGAAAATAATTTGAACACGTGGAATCATGGCCTTTAGCTTGTGGTATTTGTGGTGATATGTGGCGTATGATGTGTCGGGTTTAAGGTCAAAGTAACATCAAACTGGTTAAAGTTGACACCATCATGAAGCGTTTATTGGGACTTTGTACTCATCATTTTTGAAATTCATCGAAATATTACAATTGATGGCTTCTGCTTCCTGTGGGCCACTGCTGGAGCTGCTTTCAAATAACCGAGACAAAGCAGCCAGAATCCACGGTGCGACGATAACAATGAGTTCAAAAAGCAGTGCTTCAGAAATATCAGTTAGAGTTGACAATAGGAACCCAAACCACCAATCGCACAAACGTAATATGGAAACAATACTACTGAGCAAATCATGGGTTGATGGGGTGGTTTTTCACTTTAACCTCAGGACGGTAGCAGATTGGTGGCCCGTCTTACACCTCGCCCAATTTTCGTATCCAATGGAAACTAAAATCAGGCGATCAATCCGATACCTCCCGTTTTCCGCCCAGTGTTAAAAGTGAAAATTCGCCCCAATCGCCGCAGTCCAGGGGGCAAATACATATATTGAGTGATTATGTTTTATTTGATCAATTCTTAAATAATCTGATTTAAAGTATGCACCAGTTTATGTTTTGCAGCAGCAATCTTCAGAGTTAGTGAGGGGACTTCTGCAACACGTGTCTGGTAATAACTAGTTTTTACCTGCAGCGAGTTCTCTCTGCCCACACCGTCCTATGTCCAGAGCATGCGATGGAGATGAATGCTGCGGCGTCATAGCAACAGAATCATTATATCAGCTACTTTACTGCTGACGGGTCCAATCTAAGGAGGGCTGCTCCTGCAATGAAACTGGTCCTTTCTCCTCTGATATATTTAGAGGATTTCTTTTCATCGTGAAGCACTTAAATAATTAGTTATCGCACATCCGGCTGTGTCAGAATACAGCCTACTCCTGATAATTCAGTCAATTTTTTATGCTAAAAATTTGGATTTTTCCAATAATTCGAATTAAGAGGAGTAGCATGTACTGCACACGGTGACTTGGTGTTTCATAAATATACAATATGAAGCATCGATTCCCTTTCTTTCAGAACTATTACAGTTTGGGTGAAATTTGGTGCTAGTTTGTCAGTTGTCTCTGCTCTCGCAAGTAGCGTTTTGTTTCACTGTGTTGCACAATGAAGTAGTATCCAGGCCAAGACTGAATGGACGCAATCTCCTTAAATGAGGGATTTTTTAAATCAGTCTTTATAATGTAATCTTCGCATCTAATACTGTAACAAGTTGGCCATGTTGTTTAACGCTGTGGATATGCAGCAGCAGAGCCTGCTAACAGCTAGCGTGTGCCCTTCCTTTAATGAAACATTTTCTTCACACAATGATAAGCGTGTATCACCAAAATAGAAGCATTTTACACTTTTTGCTGAGAATCTGTACAGTTAACACTGGGCAATTTCCCATTTGTTGGTTGGTTAATGGAGTCCGTGCAGGGTTTTATTTGTTGACAATTTCCATCCCCCTCATTTTACAGGCTGCGCAGAGAAAATTACGCCAAGCGAGCTCGCACGTTAAGCACTGGAATGTCCAGATGAACAGGCTAATGCATCCAATTGGACCAGGAGGTAACCAACAACATTGAAGTAAATTATATTTTTGGAAAGAAATTTATTATTTTCTTTTTTCAAATTGTCGTATTTGTTTAAAAATTTACCTCGGCAAATGTAAGTCCAGAATTTTTATATCACTTTAACTGTCTTTGTGCTACAGCAAAATATCTGCATCTCCGAGTTGTAATCAGATCATAAACCCAAAGCTAGAGTCCTGTGCACAGACCGTAATCACAATGGAGCTGGGTTTCTGCAGGCGGTCTCCCGATCATCCACCCCAACTTCGGCGTTTAGCCGTCTGTCTGGGGTTTCTGTCGGTCGCCCGCCGAAGTTACGGTGGGTGATCCAGTGAACGCCCGCAGAAATTCCAGGCTATTGTCCTCAAAGTGGGCAGGTGCATCCCAGTGTGTTTATACCGCTGCGGCAACAACCAACTGGAGGCCGGCTGTCGCATCGCTCCGTCACTTGGCCACAGACTGTTTCATGACTCCACATTGGGCTTCCTATCATTTTATTTTAGTCTGGCACTTCTTTCTCTTCCGCTCCTCCTCCCATCCAGCCTTGGCAAAGGTTGACAAATATTTCATATCCATTTTGAATCTTTATAAAGGCTGAAGCAATACTTGCCCCATATATGCAGCCACTTCTCTTTTTGTGCGGATAAATCTCTTTAAATTTCAGTTTGAGTAATTTTTTCTGCTTTATCTGCTTATATTTATCATCTGCCTCTTTTTGAAAAAACTAATTTTTGCTCTAGCCTCTGTATTTATCCATGGAACCCCAGCCTTATGACAGGCCTTCATTACTTTTAGTCCACATATATTTAACCTCTACCTCATCCCCCCCCTCACTACTGGTCCGCTGTTTGATCGGACATTTTTTATTCCTACCAATTATCCCCTTCAATCCATTGACCTTAAATGTAATGCATATAATATGAGAAATACTGCACATGAATACCACAATAAAATTACAGGGTTATGGAGGTACAACAATACATAAAATGGTGAGTAACTAGTTGACTGTGAAGAATTGTGAAGACAATTGGTTTACAAGTAATACTTGCTTGTACGCCTTTAAAGTTCCAGTTGTCTAGTTTGTGGTTGAGGTGCATGTCATACACTGGCAGTTTCCTGTTATCACTTACTTGATAACTATCACAGCACCAGCTTATTGCGCCTTCAGATAAACGCAGGAGAAATAACTGACTGCATGCAGAGTAGTAACAGTTTGAGTCATTCAGCAGTAAATGAAGGAATTCAAAATTCAGTGAACAGAAACCTACTTTATGTTGCCTTACCAACAACTGCATTACATTCTGAACTGTAAAACCTATGTCAAATAATGGACTATCAGTTAGCATGTTGTATTGCAAGTGCAAAGTAACAAAGACTGCCTTCAAGAGACCAATGCCATTATGTTGACTGTTTTATAAGCACAGTTTGTTCTGAAAATGTAAGGTGTGGTTTTAAATGTTCATATCTCATATTCCCCGAGCTCTCTTCAGTCCTTCGCTGTGGATGTATTAGACATGGCAAACTATCAAAGAAAACAAATAGAAAATACGCCTGTGTGCCATTGATAATCTTAGTGATTAATATTTCACACATGGTGACCACGTGAATTTTTAAAATCTAATGTAACCAAAGCCAAGCTATGCCCCACCTCTTTAATCTTAAGATGACTACGAGCTCTAGCCTACCTGAATTTGCTGTGTGGGAATCTGGGTGTAGGTTTGAAATGCTCATTAATCCATCCGGCTGTCAGCAACTGTGCTGAATGATGTCAGAGTGGTGATATATCTATTCCAGCAGGCACGACGATCTTCCGCCTCCAATGATCTGTGTTAAAGGTGTTATATTAGACCTTTGGGGAAATCCGATCAATTATGCCTTTGTGTTGGGCAGCGCCTGAGCTGCTGCATTCAGGCATAAAGGTGCCAATTTTAACCAAACCCTTGCGATTGGGTGCAATAGAGAGTAATATTGGGCGGGGTGTAAATCCAGCGTTACACCTGATCCCGAGGGGATCCCGCTCGGCAGGTTAAGTTAAAATTACTCCTAAAGTGTGTGTGCTTTAGTATGTGTGAAAGTGCTTTGTGCTGTGTCAATGAGTGTTCAGTATGTTTGATAGTTTCCTGGAACTAATATCCTAATGTTTTGTCTGATCACCCACCTTTTGTATGAATTGTGTTTATGAATCTTAATATTGTCAGAATAACGGGAAGCTTCCTGGTTTGCATTAATTTGTAAATAGTTTAGCTAATTTTCGGCCGTAAAGCTGTGATCCAAGTTCTGATATTCCGTACTGAACTGCTTGTAGTGCGAGTCTCAGTAAATTGGGGTTAGCCCCAGGTCAAACACCATGACCAGGCAGATAGCATAAAACTACAGCTTCCAGTTTTGGGGAGACACGGGGTAATTTTAACCCCCAACAGCAGGTGGGTTTAGGTCAGGTGGAAGGTAAAATATTTAAAATTTCAAACCCGAACCCAACCCGCCTTGAACCAGCTCACTTCTGGTTTTAACGGGGGTCAGGCCACCAGTCCGCGCTCAGGAGGTGGGTCAGTCGTTCACATCTTTTAAGGAGGCTGCGTGCTTCCATTTTAACACAGTTTTTATTTTTCACTCCTGTCAGCCGGGTTTCCCTGGCCTTGGGAAACCTGGCAGGTAAAAGGAGGCGTGCAGGGCCAGAACCATAAGGTAAGTGCCTTTACAGCACTGCTTGTGGCCCAGGAGGAGCAGGAGTGTTTCTTCAAGGCCCAACAAGCTAACTCGGTAAATCCCCCCCCCCCCCCCCCCCCACTCCACAATCACCGACAACCCCCCTCCCCCCAATTTCCCACTCCCGGGATCTACCCCTCAATCTGTCAGCTTCCCCGACCCCTGCGATCACCGACAGCCCTCTCCACCGCCCCCCCCCCCCCCCCCCCCCCGGTGATCTGTCCTCTTCCCCGACCCCTCCCGCGATCACCAATCCCCCCAACCACGCTCTATCCCCCCAACCACGCTCTATCCCCCCACCCCCCGTCCCCACAACCCCGTGATTTCTGCCCCCTGTCAATCAGGCTAGCTGTCGGATGGGGAACCAGGAAAAAAGAATCAAATATGCCCTGCAGTTAAAAACTGCAGGCCAATCGGGGAAGCCCGTAATTCTGGGCTTCCTGTTCATAACTCCTCCCTCCCCTCCGCTCCAAAAGCACGCCCAAGTAAATATCAGGGCCATTGTCTGCTCACATGAAAGACTCTGAAACCATTGAAAGTGAGACCTTGAATCATAACAACATTTGTAGTTTTCTTTCTTTCCACCTTTAGTTCCCATCACGTCTTTCCCCGTGTTACTATGACCTACCTTTAAGCAGCTGCCAGTGCTATCCACTAAACAGTGTACATGTAGCTTATCTGTTTTCTTTCTCTGTCTATAGCATCTTGCACAATTTTCTTTTACAACGCTTTTAACTCACTCTCCCACCTCAGGTACAAAAATTAAAGACACACACTTCACTAATGTACTAATAATATTAAATCTGAGCTAGCATCCGTACTGTAATTCTTAGAATGGCTCACAGATCACCGTGAGAACACATGGGCATGTGCTGCAGTGCAGCGATGTAAGAACTGTTAAACTGTGAGCCTTTAGAGTTGACAACTGGATACAGGAATCAAAAGGGGGGAGAAATTCAACCCGTTTTTCTGGCGTTAAACCTCGGAATTTCACGTTGTGATCTGCCACGCCATAGTGGCTCGGGCGGAATTCACATATCCATGACGCCTGCATGGAACAGGTGTTAGGCTCCTTGAATTTTGCATTTGCTATCCTATGCCATTTGTAGAACCTTAATGCAAAAATTCAGGTACAAATGGATGGCGCTTACATTGTGCATACCTGGCGTTGAGTGGCCTAACCAGCATTCCTTAAAGGGACCACTCGGGGGGGGGAAAAAAGGCCCAAGAAATTTTCTGTTCTCCTTCCCCGTCATTGTTTCCGGCCTCCCCCGCCCCCTCAGACCCGACCTGCTGGCTCGCTCCACCTGACGGCCAGTCCGTTTCCCGCTCCCCTCGACCGGCGAGCCACAGTGGTGGCCATCTTGTGTCCGCAGCTCAACAGTGGCATTTAAATGAGGCCCGATGCCGAATTTGGCTCCGGCCTCAGACTGGCATGGACCTGCGCGGAGCGCCATCGCTCCGCCAACTCGTTTTGGGCACAAATCGAATTTCTCCCCCAAGATGTCTTCCATAATTGAACCACGTATAACAAATGGATGCAATGATTTCCTGAACTCCAGAGATCCCAGCCCATTTGCTCGTGTTACCCAAAGCCCTTTACTTTAATTTTATTGATTTCAAGAGCAAGCAGTCTGTGTTAAATGGTTTCTACATGCTTTCTAATCAAAACATATTTACATAGGAATAATGCCTTTTGAAGTGACATTTTCCATACCAGATGACGATGTATATCTTCTCCAACTGGTAGAAAACAAGTTAAAAGTAACCAAATTGAAAGTGACCAGCCACATCTCACAAATGGATATTAAAAATCTACAGATTTTCTTTTGATTTCAATTGTGACAGAACCTCTATTCATCACAATCTATTAGTCGGCCTCTGAACATTTCAGTACGTTTTAAAGTGAGAGAAGATTAAAGGCAAGTCATTGCTGAAACAGCAGGAAATAATGATTGAAGGATGAGAAAGTGGAACTTTTAAAAATCATAGAATGGCTACAGCACAGATGGAGGCCATTTGGCCCGTCGAGCCCGTGCCGGCTCTCTGCTAGAGCACTTCAGCTTGTCCCACTCCCCCACCCTTTCCCCATAGCCCTGCAAATCTTTTTCCTTCAGGTACTCATCCAATTCCCTTTTGAAAGCCACGATTGAATCTGCCTCTACCACCCTTTCAGGCAGTGCATTCCAGATCATAATCACTCTCTGCGTAAACATCTTTTTTCCTCATGTCGCATTTGGTTCTTCTGCCAATCACCTTAAGTCTGTGTCCTCTGGTTCTCGACCCTTCCGCCAATGGGAACAGTTTCTCTCTATCTACTCTGTCCAGACCCATCATGATTTTAAACACCTCTATCAAATCTCCTCTCAATCTTCTCTGCTCTAAGGTGAACAACCCCAGCTTCTTAAGTCTATCCACGTAACTGAAGTCCCTCATCCCTGGAACCATTCTTGTCAATCTTTTCTGCACCCTCTTCAAGGCTTTCACATCCTTCCTAAAGTGCGGTGCCCAGAATTGGACACAATACTCCAGTTGAGGCCGAACCAGTGTTTTATAAAGATTCATCATAACTTCCTTGCTTTTGTACTCTATGGCCCGTATTTTCCGATCGGAGGCTTCCTGTGTGCGGAGGCCTCCAATCTGGAAAAAATCTACGCCCTTACCTGAGGGCTCCCGAGGTCCGGCCATTTCCGATCCTGGGCCTCTCTACGATGAAATGCGCAGGGTCCACGTATCCCAGGGGCGCAGGCGGTTCGCAAGCGTCCCTGGGATCACGTGGGCCATAGGGAGCCAATGGGAGAAGGGAATCTCCCTTCATACTTTTGGTAGCTTAGACCTGTCAAAAGTATGAATGGAGATCACTCCAAAAAGACATCAAAACATTAAATAAATTTTTGAAAAAAAATTAAAGTTTTTTACGGGGTTAAAAATAAACTTACCTTTTTAAAAGTATTTATAAATTATGAATGAGTGAAATTTTTTTAAAAACTTTTTTAAAACTCTTATGCTGGTAAAAGCAGGCCTTATGCCTGCTTTTACCAGGCGTAAGATTTTTAAGTGATTTCAGCGGGTGGAGGTTCTGCAGAAAGCGGAACTCTCACCCCGCAGAGGCCCTTCTCCAGGGCAGGCGTGCGATCTGTCAAGAGGATTCTTGACAGATCGGAAATGCCGGTTTTCAGTGCATGCGCTTTGCAAGCCTGAAACCGGCATTTGCGAGGTCCCTACGGGTGTGTACACAACTCGTACATGCCCATAGGGATCGGAAAATATGGGCCATTGCCTCTATTTATGAAGCTCAGGATCTCGTAAGCTTTTTTAACCGCTTTCTCAAGCTGCCCTGCCACCTTCAATGATTTGTGCACATATAGCCCCAGGTCTCTCTCTACCTGCACCCCCTTTAGGATTGTACCTTTTAGTTTATATTGCCTCTCCTCGTTCTTTCTACCAAAATGTATCACTTCGCACTTTTCTGCGTTAAATTTCATCTGCCACGTGTCCGCCCATTCCATCAGCCTGTCTATGTCCTCTTGAAATCTATCACTATCCTCCTCACTGTTCACTATACTTCCAAGTTTTGTGTCATCTGCAAATTTTGAAATTGTGCCCTGTACTCCCAAGTCCAAGTCATTAATATATATCAAGAAAAGCAGTGGTCCTAGTACTGACCCCTGGGGAACACCACTGTATACCTTCCTCCAGTCTGGAAAAACAACCGTTCACCACTACTCTCTGTTTCCTGTCACTTCACCAATTTCGTAGCCATGCTGCCACTGTCTCTTTTAATTCCATGGGCTTCAACTTTGCTGGCAAGCCTATTATGTGGCACTTTATCAAACGCCTTTTGGAAGTCCATGTACACCACATCAACTGCATTGCCCTCATCAACACTCTCTATTACTTCATCAAAAAACTCAATCAAGTTAGTTAAACACGATTTGCCTTTAACAAATCTGTGCTGGATTTCCTTAATTAATCCACACTTGTCCGAGTGACTGTTAATTTTGTCCCAGATTATCGTTTCTAAAAGCTTCCCACCACCGAGGTTAAACTGACTGGTCTGTAGTTGCTGGGTTTACCCTTACACCCTTTTTTGAATAAGGGTGTAATATTTGCAATTCTCCAGTCCTCTGGCACCACCCCCATATCTAAGGAGGATTGGAAGATTATGGCCCGTACCTCCACAATTTCCACCTTTACTTCCCTCAGCATCCTAGGATATATCCCATCTGGTCCTGGTGACTTATCTACTTTAAGTACAGCCAGCCTTTCTAGTACCTCCTCTTTACCAATTTTTATCCCATTCAGTATCTCAACTACCTCCTCTTTCACTATGACTTTGGAAGCATCCTCTCCCTTGGTAAAGACAGATGCAAAGTACTCATTTAGTACCTCAGCCATGCTCTCTGCCTCCATACATAGGTCTCTTTTTTGGTCCCTAATCAGCTCCACCCCGCCTCTTTATTACCCGTTTACTATTTATATGCCTATAGAAGACTTTTGGATTCTGTTTTATGTTAGCTGCCAGTCTATTCTCATACTCTTTCTTTGTCCCTCTTATTTCCTTTTTCTCTTCCCCTCTGAACTTTCTATATTCAGCCTGGTTCTCACTTGTATTCTCAAACTGACATCTGTCATACGCCCCCTTTTACTGCTTCATCTTACTCTCTATCTCTTTCGTCATCCAGGCTGCTCGAGGAACTTCTGCTCAGAGTTGATGAGCTGGAGTCCGAGATTCGGACACTGCGCCACATTAGGGAGGGGGAGCGTTACCTGGACACTAAGTTCCAGGAGGCAGTCACATCCACTAGAGTAATTACTTCCAATTTGGCCCATGGTCAGGGACAGGAGGGTGTGACTACAAGCGAGGCAGGTATTGGGATCCAGGAGGTAGTGATGGAGGAGCCTCAGCCCTTGGCCTTGTCCAACAGGTACGAGATTCTTGCTCCCTGTGTGGACGAGGGCAGGGACTACATGGAGGATGAGCAGTCTGACCACAGCACCGTAGTACAGGGAGCCATTCAAGTGGGGGGAGTAAAAAGAAATGTTGTAGTGATAGGGGATAGTATAGTTAGGGGGATAGACACTGTTCTCTGCAGCAAAGAGCATGAGTCCCGAAGGCTGTGTTGCCTGCCCGGTGCCAGGGTTAAGGAAATCTCCTCTGGACTGGAGAGAAACTTGGAGTGGGAGGGGGAAGATCCAGTTGTCATGGTCCACGTAGGCACCAATGACATAGGTAGGACAAAGAAAGAGGTTCTGCTGAGAGAGTATGAGCAGCTAGGGGCTAAATTAAAAAGCAGAACCACAAAGATAATAATCTCTGGATTACTACCTGAGCCACGAGCGGGAATTTAAAAAGTCAATGAGAAATGAGAAAGCAATAGAGCAGGATAGAGATGGGGGAAATAATAACCAGAGTGTGACAGGAAGAGACAGAATGTTTAAAAATAAGAGTGCAAGAGAAAATGGGGCCAAAACAAGGAGAAATGGTAAAAAGACAAAGTTAAAAGTTCTATATCTGAATGCACGCAGCATTCGTAACAAGATAGATGAGTTGACGGCACAAATAGATACAAATGGGTATGATCTGATTGCCATTACAGAGACGTGGTTGCAAGGTGATCAGGGCTGGGAACTGAATATTCCAGGGTATTTGACAATTTGGAAGGATGGATAGACAGAAAGGAAAGGGAGGTGGGGTGGCTTTGTTGGTAAAGGATGGGATCAGTGCAGTGGTGAGAAGTGATATTGGCTCAGAAGATCAAGATGTAGAATCGGTTTGGGTGGAGATAAAAAATAATAAAGGGAAAAAGTCTCTGGTGGGCGTAGTCTACAGGCCCCTGAACAGTAGCAATACTGTTGGACAGAGTATAAATCAACAAATAATGGAGGCCTGTAAAAAAGGTACGGTAATAATCATGGGTGATTTTAATTTCCATATTGATTGGACAAATCAAATTGGCCATGGTAGCCTTGAGGAGGAGTTCATAGAGTGCATCCGGGATGGTTTCCTAGAACAGTATGTAATGGAACCAACCAGGGAGCAGGCTATCTTGGATCTGGTACTGTGTAATGAGACAGAATTAATAAATGATCTCATAGTAAAGGATCCTCTAGGAAAGAGTGATCATAGCATGGTTGAATTTCAAATTCAGTTGGAGGGTGAGAAAGTTGTATCTCAAACCAGTGTCCTGATCTTAAACAAAGGCAATTGCAATGACATGAGGGCAGAACTGGCTAAAGTGGACTGGAAAAATAAATTAAAGGGTAAGGCAGTTGAAATGCAGTGGCGGACATTTAAGGAGATATTTCATAACTCTCAACAAAAATATATTCCAGTGAGAAAGAAAGATTTTAAGAGAAGGGAGCACCATCTGTGGCTAACTAAGGAAGTAAAGGATGGTATCAAATTGAAAACAAAGGCATACAATGTTGCCAAGATAGGTGGGAGACCAGAGGATTGGGAAAAATTTTTAAACCAGCAAAGGATGACTAAAAAAATAATAAAGAGAGAGAAGATCAATTATGAGAGTAAACTGGCAAGAAACATTAAAACAGATAGTAAGAGCTTCAACAGGTATATAAAAAGGAAGAGGGTAGCTAAAGTAAACATTGGTCCCTTAGAGGATGAGACTGGGGAATTAATAATGGGGAACGGGGAAATGGCTGAGACTCTGAACAAATATTTTGTATCTGTCTTCACGGTAGAAAACACTAACAACATCCCAATAATGGATAATCAAGGGGCCACAGGGAGGGGGGAACTAAAGACAATCACTATCACTAAGGAAATAGTACTTGGTAAAATAATGGGACTAAAAGATGACAAGTCCCCTGGACCAGATGGCCTGCATCCCAGGGTCTTAAAAGAAGTGGCTGCAGAGATAGTGGATGCATTGGTTGCAATATACCAAAATTCCCTGGACTCCGGAGAGGTCCCAGCGGATTGCAAAACCGCAAATGTAACACCCATATTTAAGAAAGGAGGGAGACAGAAAGCAGGAAACTATAGACCAGTTAGCCTAACATCTGTCGTTGGGAAAATGCTGGAGTCCTTCATTAAGGAAGCAGTAGCAGGACATTTGGAAAATCATAATGCAGTCAAACAGAGTCAGCATGGTTTTATGAAAGGGAAATCATGTTTAACAAATTTGCTGGAGTTCTTTGAGGAGGTAATGAGCAGGGTGGGCAAAAGTGAACCAGTGGATGTGGTGTATTTGGATTTCCAGAAGGCATTCGATAAGGTGCCACATAAAAGGTTACTGCATAAGATAAGAGCTCACGGAATTGGGGGTAATATATTAGCACAGATAGAGAATTGGCTAACTAACAGAAAGCAGATAGTCGGGTAAAGTGGGTCATTTTCCGGTTGGCAAACGGTAACTAGTGGGGTGCCACAGGGATCGGTGCTGGGGACTTGGATGAAGGGACCGAGTGTAATGTAGCCAAGTTTGCGGATGATACAAAGATGGGTGGGAAAGCAAGTTGTGCAGAGGACTCAAAGAACCTGCAAAGGGATATAGACTGGCTAAGTGAGTGGGCAAACATTTGGCAGATGGAGTATAATGTGGGAAAGTGCAAGGTTATACACTTTGGCAGGAAAAATAAAAAAGCAAATTATTATTAAATGGAGAGAGATTACAAAATGCTACAGTTCAGAGGGACCTGGGGGTCCTTGTGCATGAAACACAAAAAGTTAGCATGCAGGTACAGCAAGTAATCAAAAAGGCAAATGGAATGTTGGCCTTTATTTCAAAGGGGTTGGAGTATAAAAGTAGGGAAGTCCTGCTACAACTGTACAGGGTATTGGTGAGACCACACCTTGAGTACTGCGTACAGTTTTGGTCTCCTTATTTAAGGAAGGATATACTTGCATTGGAGGCAGTTCAGAGACGATTCACTAGGTTAATTCCAGAGATGAGGGGGTTGACTTATAGTCATAGAGTTATACAGCACAGAAAGAGGCCCTTCGGCCCATCGTGTCCGCGCCAGCCATCAAGCCCTGTCTATTCTAATCCCATTTTCCAGCACTTGGTCCGTAGCCTTGTATGCTATGGCGTTTCAAGTGCTCATCTAAATGCTTCTTGAATGTTGTGAGGGTTCCTGCCTCTACCCCCCTTTCAGGCAGTGAGTTCCAGATTCCAACCACCCTCTGGGTGAAAAAGTTTTTCCTCAAATCCCCTCTAAACCTCCTGCCCCTTACCTTGAAACTATGCCCCCTGGTTATTGACTCCTCTACTAAGGGGAAGAGTTCCTTTCTATCTACCCTTTCTATGCCCCTCATAATTTTGTACACCTCAATCAGGTCCCCCCTCAGCCTTCTCTGCTCTAAGGAAAACAACCCCAGCCTGTCCAGTCTCTCTTCATAGCTGAAGTGCTCCAGCCCAGGTAACATCCTGGTGAATCTCCTCTGCACCCTCTCCAATGCAATCACATCCCTCCTATAGTGTGGTGACCAGAACTGCACACAGTATTCCAGCTGTGGCCTAACTAGCATTTTGTACAGCTCCATCATACCCTCCCTGCTCTTGCCTTCATTAGCCGAGGCATAGAATATAAGTATCCCATATGCCTTTTCAACCACCTTATCTACCTGTCCTGCTGCCTTCAGGGATCTATGTACATGCACACCAAGGTCCCACTGATCCTCTGTCCTTCCTAGGGTCCTACCATTCATTGTGTATTCTCTTGCCTTGTTAGTCCTCCCAAAATTCATCACCTCACACTTTTCAGGGTTAAATTCCATTTGCCACTGTTCTGCCCATCTAACCAACCCATCTATATCGTCCTGTAGCCCGAGGCTTCCCTCCTCGCTATTTACCACTCCACCAATTTTCGTGTCATCTGCGAACTTACTGATCATACCTCCTACATTCATATCTAAATCATTAATGTACACTACAAACAGCAAGGGACCCAGCACCGATCCCTGCGGTACACCACTGGACACAGGCTTCCAGTCACAAAAACAACCTTCGACCATCACCCTCTGCCTCCTGCCACTAAGCCAATTTTGGATCCAATGTGCCAAATTGCCCTGGATCCCATGGGCTCTTACCTTCTTGACCAGTCTCCCATGCGGGACTTTGTCAAAAGCCTTACTGAAGTCCATGTAGACCACATCAACTGCACTGCCCTCATCCACACACCTAGTCACCCCCTCGAAAAATTCAATCAAATTGGTCAGACATGATCTCCCCCTGACAAAGCTATGCTGACTATCCCTGATTAATCCTTGCCTCTCCAAGTGGAGACTAATTCTGTCCCTCAGAATTTTTTCCAATAATTTCCCTGCCACTGATGTTAGGCTCACTCAGGGAAGTCTAAATTAAGGGTGGAAAAGACCCAAAAGTGTGGGAGCCCAAGCTTTATCTGTGGGGCCCAGAGAAGCACTCCTGCTCCTCCCGGCCCCACGAAGATAAGTTTTGTATTTACCGTTTGGAGCCTCCATTTCTGCTCCGATGGTTTCGACTGACCGGAGTTTCCACAGCGCCCATTAAAATGGTTTTGTGGTCCGATCCAAGTGATAGGATCCTGATTTGCATATATTTATGAGGCAGGTGCATGAACTGCCCAGGAAAATAGAAGACCAATTAATCCGAGTGCTGCGCGTACCGCTTTTATTTTAATCAGCGGCCGGTCCCTCTTTATGGCCCTGTCCCATGGAACTCCTTCATTAAACACCTCTGGCCTATCACCTCCCTCTCTGCTTTCAAAATTCTCCTCTTTGACCATCCTGCCACCCCCCCGCAACCATTTTGTTCGCCGCTGCCTCCTGCTTGGTGTCCATCTTCACACTCTGCCCTGTAAAGTCTCGTAGACGCCTTAAGGAGTGTCATGAAGTTATTGCTGGTGGACAGCAAAAGAAAGCAAGAGAAAAGCAGGGCTAACCTGGAATCATTAACTGTCGTGAAAGGCTTCTATTAAAATCATTGGCTCGACAGATTTAAAAGAGAAGTTCCACAACCGCTATGACTGCTGTCTGTTAAACCCTGTCTCTATCCTGTTCTCTTGCCTTCTCTCACTTGTCAGCGAGAGAAATGCCAGGAAGCATAGCATAGTACGAGATTGCAATCCTGAGGCAAGAAGGCGGGAGATCACAATCTTATATGCCAGGCTGCTAATGAACACGGTAGAGCTATCAGGCCTTTATTATACACAGAATGAGGAAAGGTTGAGCAGGCTGGGCCTATACTCATTGGAATTTAGAAGAATGAGAGGTGATCTTATTGAAACATATAAGATACTGATGGGGCTCGACAAGGTAGATACAGAGAGGATGTTTCCCCTCGAGGGGAAATCTAGAACGCGGGGGCACAGTTTTAGAATAAAGGGTCGCCCTTTTAGAACTGAGATGAGGAGGAATTTCTTCTCTCAGAGGATCGTAAATCTGTGGAATTCTCTGCCCCAGAGAGCCGTGGAGGCTGGGTCATTAAATACATTTAAGGTGGAGATTGACAAATTTTTGCAAGATAAGGGAGTGAAGGGTTATGGGGAGCGGGCAGCGAAGTGGCTTTGAGCCCAAGATCAGCCATGATCTTATTGAATGGTGGAGCAGGCTCAAGGGGCCAAGTGGCCTATTTCTTATGTTCTTATCCAGGGAGCTCTGGCTTTGGTTGCCCTACATTTCCCCCTCGTGGGAATTAACCTCGACTGTACCCGAACCATCTCTATAAAAGCAGCCCATTATTCGATTACAGTTTTGCCTGCCAATCTTTGATTCCAACTTACCCGGGCCAGATCCGTTCTCAACCCACTGAAATTGGCCCTCCTCCAATTAAGTATTTTTACTCTAGATTGCTCCCTGTCCTTTTCCATAGCTAATCTAAACCTTATGATGCTATGATCACTGTTCCCTAAATGTTCCCCTACTGACACTTGCTCCACTTAACCTACCTCATTCCCCAGAACCAGATCCAGCAATGCCTCCTACCTCATTGGGCCGGAAACATACTGATCAAGAAAGTTCTTGATCACACTTCAGAATTTCTTCCCCCTCTCTGCTCTTTACACTATTACTATTCCAGTCTATATTAGGATAATTGAATTCCCCCATTATCACTACTCTATAGTTCTTGCACCTCTCTGTAATTTCCCTGCAAATTTGCTCCTCTCTCCTTCCCACTAGTTGGTGGCCTATAGAATACACCTCGTAGTGTAATGGCACCTCTATTGTTTCTTAACTCTAACCAAATAGATTCTGTCCAAGACATCTTCTCTCTCCAGCACTGTAATACTCTCCTTAATCAATACTGCCACCCCACCATCTTTCTTTCCTTCCCTATCTTTCCTGAACACCTTATATCCAGGAATATTTAGTACCCAATCCTGCCCTTTTTTGAGCCAGGTCTTCGTTATCGCCACGACATCATATTCCTATGTGGCTATTTGCGCCTGCAGCTCACCAACTTTATTTACTATGCTTTGTGCATTTATACACATGCACTGTAAACCTGAATTAGACCTTGTCTTCTCTCTTAGTCTGACCCCACCTAATACCGTACTATTTCTTACTCTAGTGCTATCTGTGTCTCCCAATCCTTTGTGCGCCTTGTTTCTCCTTTCTAATGCTACATCCTGGTGTCCACCCCCCTGCCAAATTCGTTTAAACCCTCCCCAACAGCACTAGCAAACCCCCCCGCCCCCCGCAAGAACATTGGTCCCGGCTCTGTTGAGGTGCAACCTGTCTGGCCTGTACAGGTCCCACCTCCCCCAGAACTGGTCCCAATGTCTCAGGAATCTGAAGCCCTCCCTCCTGCACCAGCTCTCCAGCCATGCATTCATTTGCTCTATCCTCCTATTTCTATACTCACTAGCTCGTGGCACCGGGAGAAATCCGGAGATTACTACCTTTGAGGTCCTACTTATTAATCTCTTTCCTAGCTCCCTAAAATCTGCCTGCAGGACCTTATCCCTCTTTCTACCTAAGTCGTTGATACCGATATGGACCACGACCTCTGGCTGTTCACCCAGCCCCTCAATGTTCTGCTGCCGCTCAGTGACATCCTTGACCCTGGCACCAGGGAGGCAACATACCATCCTGGAGTCACGTCTGTGGCCGCAGAAACGCCTGTCTGTTCTCCTAACTATTGAATCCCCTATCACTATTGCTTTCCCGATCTTCCTCCTCCGCCACCACCCCCTCCCCCTCCCCCGTACAGCTGAGCCACCCAGGTTAGAGAGTGAGATGCACTCTGGGGGATTCCTGCACTACCTGCCTGGACCTCCTTGCCTGTCTGGCGGTCACCCATTCCCTCTCTGCCTGCACACTCTTAAGCTGCAGGGTGACCACCTCCTGAACCGTGCTATCCACGAAGCTCTCAGCCTCGCGGATGCACCGCAGTGACACCAGCCGCTGCTCAAGCTCTGAAACCTGGAGCTCGAGCTCCTCCAGCTGACGACACCTCCTGCACATGTGGTTGTCCAGGACACGGGAAGCGTCCTGGAGTCCCCACATGGCACAAGATGATTCCACGGGACTGAGGTGCCCTGCCATGCCTCTATTTAATAGATTGTTAACTAACTTAAAAATAAACTCAAGACTTAAAAAAAAACAATCACCATCTACTCACCAATCTGCTCCTTCCCTTGTGCTGATGTCAGTTTAGGTTTTGTTTACCTCGCTCCCTCCGGGCTCTCGGGCCTACCTTCATCTCTGGCCGCTCCTCTTGCTCTCTCCTCCTTCCCCCTCTGCTCCTCCTTCCCACTCTCTCCAAATTCCCAACTTTAGCACTCTGTTTAGCAGCACTCCATTTAAGATCACTCTGTGCAGATATAAAATAAAAATAATTGGGATTAAAATGTCATAAAACTGTTACTCCTTCCCACTCTCTCCAAATTCCCAACTTTAGCACTCTGTTTAGCAGCACTCCATTTAAGATCACTCTGTGCAGATATAAAATAAAAATAATTGGGATTAAAATGTCATAAAACTGTTACTCCTTCCCACTCTCTCCAAATTCCCAACTTTAGCACTCTGTTTAGCAGCACTCCATTTAAGATCACTCTGTGCAGATATAAAATAAAAATAATTGGGATTAAAATGTCATAAAACTGTTACTGAGTAACCATCTGTTTGTGTGGGAGCAGGCAGGGAATTCCCTTTCGGTCCTGCTTTTGATGAAACCCCGAAACAGCAGGTCAGGAGTTAGTGTCCTTCCATCCTCCACCCTCCACACACACACCCACACACACAATAAGCAGAAACGGCTGCCACTGATAGAGTGTAATGCTGCAGGCTGCTGTTTTATTCTCTGACGGTGGGTGGGCTGAGTTCTCAGCCTGCTCCTACAGACCATCAATTCAGTTTCTGCATTTCTGGCCTGTAGGGACCTTTCCGCATATGTGTGCTTATTCAGGAGATTAAACAAGTTGAAAAAGAGTCCCTGCTGGTAGAACTTGTAAATGGTCCAGTGGAAAAGCCAGGCTGCAGAGACAAAAGCTCTTTTATCATTTCACACTCTGTTCTCAAAATGCTTGCTTATGTTGCTGCAGATAAACGGCCTTCGTCAGGAAGTATCGTTGTGCCCAGTTTTCGAGGAGGCGCAGGAGGACAGAAGGATGGAGGAGTAAAATTATCGGCAAGAGCTGATGAAAAAGGTAACGCAACTGCCGATGAGTGTGGAAAAGAGAATCTCCATCAGTCATTGTCAAACTGTCCTTCAAACGCAAGCTCAGTTGTGGAAATGGAGACCACGGCTTTAAATGGACAGTTGAAAAGAAATTCAATGGAAGTGAGAAACCCAATTCAAAGATCGCCCACAGAAGATCCGGAGCATACTCCAACAGAGGAACTTGGATGAGCCACCAGGAGGTGTTTGAGTCGTTGGTATTCCACTACTTCCCATTGGACAGTAAACATCACATCACCAAGAGCAATCTAGTAAAGTTCGGAGTCACCAATGAAAAGAGTGAAAGACAGACGGCAAGACTGAACTCAGCCATTATCTTGAGCTTCTTCCACAGGGATAACTAAAGTCACTTCCGACAAAATGATCTCAACTTACCTGAAGCCATCAGCTATTGTCTGCATACAGTAGAGAGCAGTGCTTAATGTATCCTCGGGCCGAGAGTAGACTGGTGAACGAAAACTTGAATTTAAGATTGGAACTTTATCACATTCCTACACCTGCATGCCATAGCAGAGTTTGAGGATTTTAAAAAAATCTTTTAATTGGCAAAAACATCTGTGTTAAAAATGGATACCATCTGTCCAGTTTTGAATGAGCTGTCTGGAAATGGCTTAAATATAACCCGGACAACCAAAGTCTGCTTTTAAAATAATACAATTTTTCCGATTTGTTCATATGTCTTATAATATGGATGCATTACTTATTAATGCTATTAAAGTTTTCCATTCATTTCTATTAGCAACAAAGCAGTCCTCAGAACTTAAGCCCTGACCCATCCCTATTGTGCATACTATCTGATTTTGATTTGAGAAGTCTAAAGTCGCACTTGCCTAAACTTGCCAGTGTGTGTCATCCAAAGTCAGACTGGACGAGGCAAGCACATCTTAAATCAAAACAGTTCAGATCCATTGTAAACTGCTTTGGAGCGCTGAGTTCGTAGGACTTCCATCTCTATGGTGTTAGAAACGTGAATGTGAGGAACGTACGTATCAACTGTTTCTTCAATGGCATTGCACAAATTTTGGTTTGACTCTCTAATTTTGTACAGGAAGTTTAAGTATGGGATACAGGATAAAAGGCGCTTCTATAATTCGTAAATAAAGACAAGCCTCATTTCTGCTATATACTTTCAAAGGAACGTGTCCTTTATTTTGGGCTACAGTCAGAAGAATTTCAAATCATCTCAACGTTGCTTTTATTTTTGTGCTTCAATTTTGTAAAATATACATGCAGTTATTTTTAATAAATATGTAGTTCAAATACTGCACTGGGGTTTTTTTTTAAGTGAAGGGTAGGTACTGGCTAACTCCAGAAGTATCTATTGAAAAAGGTAGGTTACGGTTTGATACAGACTGGGATTTGTAAAGACAAAAGATGTGTTTGTGTATAGTTTGTTTATTGACAGATACAGCCTGCCTTACAAAGTGTAACCAATGTGATTCCATCATTTCAAAACTGTCACTTAATCCACAGTCAGACCTAGTTCGGATACTGTCTCCATGAGTAAAATTCCAGTTAACCAACTGATTGAGGGTCAGAATTGCATACTTGTTACAGCTGTAGCCAAATTATCCCTGTTATATTATAAACGTTCCTTTTAAATCGTCTAAATGATGCAGTAATTCGGAAAAGCCTGTACAGTATTTGTTGCATTTCTACTGTAATAAAGTAGTTTTCTTAAGATGTGTGGTTCAATGTCTGTATGTTTCTGCACAGTCACAGAACTGGAGGGACAGCTGGTTATTGTCCTGTCGGTTTGTTAATCACTTCTCCTAAAATTCCAAAACACCAAACGATTTTCTGTTCATTGTTATATAATTCATCTCATTTAACTTCAAAATATTCTCTTGATTAAAGCACTTGAGAAGGTCACAAATAATTTAAATTTATCTTTTAGACATAGGCACCAGCTTTAGTGGCGGGGGGGGGTGGGGGGGTAAGCAACTGCTGAACAATGTTAAAACTGAACCTCCGATGCAGATGGTTGTCTCTGTCTCTGTCTCTGTCAGGGCAGGCTCACTAGTGAAACGTGTTGGCCAGCAGCCTGCCTGTCCTTTGCAGCCAGTTAAATGATCAGATTCAGACTTGCAGGGAACTACCCCCATTAATCACCGCAGCTGTCTGGGCTCTGCTAAATTTGAGTTGGCTAATTCAACTGACTGCAAACTTGAACAAGCCATGGGATGCCTATCAGTGTTTCAGTAGCAAGTCCTCCCCAGCCAAGGCAAAGGTAATTGAGACAGGCAGGTTGCCAGAACTTTGCCAGAGGTTGGTGAACAAAATTAGGGCACATGGATTGAGAATTGGTTAACAGACAGAAAACAAAGAGTAGGGATAAACGGGTCTTTTTCAGGATGGCAGGCTGTGACAAGTAGGGTACCGCAAAGATCGGTGCTTGGGCCCCAGCTATTCACAATCTATATCAATGATTTGGATGAGGGGACTAAATGTAACATTTCCAAATTTGCTGATGATACAAAGCTAGGTGGCAGTGTCAGTTGTGAAGAGGATGTGAAGAGGCTTCAAGGGGATCTCGACAGGCTCAGTGAGTGGGCGAGAACATGGCAGATGGAATATAATGTGGATAAATGTGAAGTTATCCACTTTGGTAGAAAAAACAGAAAGGCAGAGTATTTCCTAAATGGTGAAAGATTGGGGAATGCAGATGCTCAAAGGTGTCCTTGTACATGAGTCACTGAAAGTGAATGTGCAGGTGCAGCAAGCAATTAGGAAGGCAAATGGTATGCTGGCCTTCATTACAAGAGGATTTGAGTACAGGAGTAAAGAAGTCTTACTCCAATTATATAGGGCCGTGGTGAGACCACACCTGGAGTATTGTGTACAATTTTGGTCTCCTTACCTAAGGAAGGATAGACTTGCCATAGAGGGAGTGCAACGAAGGTTCACGAGATTGATTCCTGGGATGGCGGGACTGTCGTATGAGAAGAAATTGAGTAAACTAGGCCTGTATTCTCTTGAATTCAGAAAAATGAGAGGGGATCTCATTGAAGCATACAAAATTATTACAGGGCTTGATAGGGTGGATGCTGGGAGAATGTTTCCCTTGGCTGGGGAGTCTAGAACCAGGGGCCACAGCCTCAGGATAAAGGGTAGGCCATTCAGGACTGAGATGAGAAGAAATTTCTTCACACAGAGGATGGTGAATCTTTGGAATTCTCTACCCCAGAGGGCTGTGGAGGCTCAGTCATTGGGTATATTCAAAACAGAAGTCGATAGATTTCTGACTAGTAAGGGCATCAAGGGATATGGCAATAGGGCCGGTGAATGGAGTTGAGGCAGAAGATCAGCCATGATCTCATTGAATGGCGGAGCAGGCTCGAAGGGCCGAATGGCCTACTCCTGCTCCTATTTCTTATGTTCTTATGATAGCCCATGATTTTTCTGCGAATCTCAAGATCCAAATTTACTCTGCTTTGGCGAGCCTCGATGACTTGATGAGGTGGGTTCCTGGAAGGTGGTATATTTGAATAGTATCAATGCACCAAACAGAGAAACATCATTTGTGCGCACAGTAAGTTCTGGAGTGTCAGGTACACGCTGACCAGAAACTGCAGCTCTGGGAGACTTCAACAACTATAAATCTGGGGAGTTGGATCTTCAGGAATCTGGCGGGCAGGAAGAGACCAAGCATGGGGAACGAGGTGGGCAAAGAGAAGCAGGCAGAGTGTGGGAAAGCGGGTAGGTTGGGAGAGGCAGGTAGAGTATCAGGAATTGGATTGGTAGAAAGGCGGAGCTTTGTGAGCCAGGTGTGTGGGTGGAGCATTTGACTCAAGTTAGTGTCCTGAGCATTGATAATGTATCAAAATTTGAATACCAAGACGACTGCATTAATTCCATCACATCTGGAGAGTGCAACATTTTGTTGTAACAACACATACCATGGAGTGGTAAAACCGTGTGCCTATGTCAGATTCCCCATATGGTGAGTTCTTGATTTTAAGAGCACCTTTGAGGGAGGCGCAGATTAGAAAACACAGGCACTTGTTTCGAAAGAACTCTCTATACCATCAAACCAATGCAACAGCTGTCGTGTTTCTCCAAAACTTTTCAGAAAAATTACACACCAGGATTCACAGGAGAATATCAAAGGCTTAGGAAGCAAATCAGAATTAGGCTAACCAACAAAATTAAGAGTGGAGCAGACATTGTCAATAACGTGTGCTATTTGGAGCTGGTGGATGCATATATTTAACAAAGCACAAGAAAAAGAGCTGGGACAATGAATTAATATGGGGCAAGGTGTGGAGGGGAGCACAATATACTAGTTTTACACAACAGTCCATACATGACGGAAAAATTCTGTTCCTCGAACTTGACCTGCTGGAAATACTCAGCATCTCAAGGAACAGCACCTCATCTTTCGATTAGGCACTTTACAGCCTTACGGACTCAACAGTGAGTTCAACAATTTCGGATCATAACCTCGGGGGGAAATCTAGAACTCGGGGGCATAGTTTCAGAATAAAGGGTCCCCCTTTTAGAACTGAGATGAGGAGGAATTTCTTCTCTCAGAGGATCGTACATCTGTGGAATTCTCTGCCCCAGAGAGCTGTGGAGGCTGGGTCATTAAATACATTTAAGGTGGAGATTGGCAGATATTTGCAAGATAAGGGAGTGAAGGGTTATGGGGAGCGGGCAGGGAAGTGGCTTTGAGCCCAAGATCAGCCATGATCTTATTGAATGGCAAAACAGGCTCGAGGGGCCAAGTGGCCTATTCCTGCTCCTATTTCTTATGTTCTGCCCCCATTTTTTCAGACGACAGCTGTTGCTGATGATTCTGATATTCCCATTTACATCTCCTCTAGACCCATCTTCTGTTTCTTTACATGTCCCATTACCATCCCCTTTTTCCTTGCACCATCATCTTTTTTGTCAATTAATCACTCCTGCCTTCCATCCTATCACAGACCTTCCCTTTTGTTCTTTCCTCCCCTCCCCCACTTTCCCTGCCTCTATTCTTGCTTAAAACCTGTTACATCTCTAACTTTTTCCAGTTCTGACGAAAGGTCATCGACCTGAAACGTTAACTCTGTTTCTCTCCCCACAGTTGCTGCCTGACCTGCTGAGAATTTGCAGCATTTTCTGTTTTTATTTCAGATTTCCAGCATCCACAGTATTTTGCTTTTGTCCATACATGACACTTGATGTAAAGTAGTTTTTTTGGAATAGAGACCTAGAGCAAATAATTATCAGTATGGGCAGTTTTGGTGGAATTATGAAAGGCAATGCAAGATATATAAAGTAAATTATTGAGTTATATTTAATCATTGATCTATCGTTGGTGCTCTCAGATATGTGGACAAATGATTATCAGGAAAGGTTCAACAGAACTTACTTTTTTTCTATCGGCAAAGTGGTTCACATTGCAGTCTGGAAGTGTCAAATACTGCCCAGCACCCAACAATGAAGAAATACATTTGTGGATATGGAGTACCCAGAAAGAATAGTTTTTAGAGAACAAAGGGAAAGCAAGATTTCTATGCCATGGATAAGTACGGGATGCAGTCAAGGAATAGAATAGCAGGCAATCTGTGCAATTGTAAAACAATTTGCAATGTGTGATTGGAAATATGGTGGGATGGGGCACCCTGATTGCCCAGTGAATTTATCCACTGAATAGCTAAGCCACGCAGACTTAAATTGGATCGCAGGTCTGTGCGGAGTTAGCTGATCTAGTTAGATTCAGCACCTCTGGGTTTGGGAAGAGGAAAATGGCAGAGTTGCTGCAGCCGACTCCTGTACATTTGTGGTCATTGGGTGGGAACTGGATCAAAGTAGGCTGTGATTCTCTCCCCTCCCTCAACAGAATTAGCTGCCTACATTTACCAAAGGTTACACACAAATAATGACCACTTGGCCAAGGTACCAGAGTCTGTCTACCAACTTTGGTGCCCCAGCAATGAGTCAATGACCTCTGGCTAGGAAGGAAGGAGAGAGAATAAACTAGTGGAGTAAAAGAAGCATTGGCAGATAATCTGTTACGGATTTGTGAAAGAGAAAAGGAGGGATAAATCAACCAGGATTCCCAATCCTAATCACTGTCCAATGATCCCAGTTGGAAATCACGTGTGATTGGATATCAGGTAAGAACAGGATCAGGGATCCGTGATCATAGGAACAGGAGTGGGCCATTCAGCACTGAGAGCCTGTTCCACCATTCAAATTAGATCATGGCCGATCTCTGCTTCAACTCAACTATCCTGCTGACATTTACTGTCAAGCATGAAGATTGGCCACTTGAGCGAGACTTGGGAAGAAAGGGGAGATAATTGACTGTAGGGAGGCGGGAACCCTTGAATTCCCTTAAAATGTTGTAGATTTTAAAATACCAGCCTTACATATTCTAGTTAATAATGATTGAACGTCATTTCCCTTTTCTTTAGGTAAATGAAATATCATAGTTCAACTATACGGGTGAACTTTCACTTCTACCGCCAGGTGTAAAATGGCAGGGGTGTAAATCGGGCGGGGAGTAAATCGGGCGGGGTGTAAATCGGCGGGGTGTAAATCGGGCGGGTGTAAATCGGGGGGTGTAAATCGGGTGTGGTGTAAATCGGGCGGGTGTAAATCGGGCGTGGTGTAAATCGGGGGGGTGTAAATCGGGCTGGTGTAAATCGGGCTGGGTGTAAATCGGGCTGGTGTAAATCGGGGGGGTGTAAATCGGGCTGGTGTAAATCGGGGGGGTGTAAATCGGGCGGGTGTAAATCGGGGGGGGTGTAAATCGGGGGGTGTAGATCGGGCTGGTGTAAATCGGGGGGGTGTAAATTGGGCATGGGGTAAATCGGGGGGGTGTAAATCGGGGGGGTGTAAATTGGGCATGGGTAAATCGGGGGGGTGTAAATCGGGGGGGTGTAAATCGGGGGGGTGTAAATTGGGCATGGGGTAAATCGGGGGGGTGTAAATTGGGGGGGTGTAGATCGGGCTGGTGTAGATCGGGCTGGTGTAAATCGGGGGTGTAAATTGGGCATGGGGTAAATCGGGGGGGTGTAAATCGGGGGGTGTAAATCGGGGGTGTGTAAATCGGTGGGGTGTAAATTGGGCATGGGGTAAATCGGGGGGTGTAAATCGGGGGGGGTGTAAATTCGGGGGGTGTAAATTGGGCATGGGGTAAATCGGGGGGGGGTGTAAATCGGGGGGGGTGTAAATCGGGCGTGGTGTGAATCGGTGGGTGTAAATCGGGCGTGGGTGTGAATCGGGTGGGGGTGTAAATCGGGCGTGGTGTGAATCGGGCGGGGTGTAAATCGGGCGTGGTGTGAATCGGGCGGGGTGTAAATCGGGCGTGGTGTGAATCGGGGGGTGTAAATCGGACATGGTGTGAATCGGGCGGGGTGTAAATCGGGCGTGGTGTGAATCGGGCGGGGGTGTAAATCGGCGTGGTGTGAATCGGGGTGGTGTGAATCGGGTGGGGTGTGAATCGGGTGGGGTGTAAATCGGGGGGGTGTAAATCGGGCATGTGTGAATCGGGGGGGTGTAAATCGGGCATGGTGTGAATCGGGGGGGTGTAAATCGGGCGGGGTGTAAATCGGGGGGGTGTAAATCGGGCATGGTGTGAATCGGGGGGTTGTAAATCGGACGGGTGTAAATCGGGCATGGTGTGAATCGGGGGGGGGGTGTAAATCGGGCATGGTGTGAATCGGGGGGGTGTAAATCGGTGGGGGGTGTAAATCGGGTGGGATGTAAAGCGAGCGGCTGTAAATCGGGGTGGGTGTAAATCGAGCGGGTGTGAATCGAGCGGGAGTAAATCGAGCGGGTGAATATGGGGGGGTGTAAATCGGGCGGGTGTAAATCGGGCGTGGTGTGAATCGGGGGGGGTGTAAATTGGGCGTGGTGTGAATCGGGGGGGTGTAAATCGGGCATGGTGTGAATCGGGGTGTGTAAATCGGTGGGGGGTGTAAATCAGGCGGGTGTAAATCGGGTGGGTTGTAAATCGGGTGGGGGGGTGTAAATCGAGCAGGTGTAAATCGGGGGGGTGTAAATCGGGGGGTGTAAATCGGGCGGGGTGTAAATCGGGAGGGAGTAAATCGGGAGGGTGTAATCGGGGGGTGTAAATCGGGGGGTGTAAATCGGGGTGTGTAAATCGGGGGGTGTAAATCGGGGGGGTGTAATCGGGAGGGTGTAAATCGGAGGGTGTAAATCGGGAGGTTGTAAATCGGGAGGTGTAAATCGGAGGGTGTAAATCGGGAGGTGTGTAATCGGGAGGGTGTAAATCGGGGGGTGTAAATCGGGAGGGTGTAAATCGGAGGGTGTAAATCGGAGGGTGTAAATCGGAGGTTGTAAATCGGGAGGGTGTAAATCGGGAGGGTGTAAATCGGGAGGGTGTAAATCGGGGAGGTGTAAATCGGAGGGTGTAAATCGGGGGGTGTAAATCGGGGGTGTAAATCGGGGTGTGTAAATCGGAGGGTGTAAATCGGGGGGTGTAAATCGGAGGGTGTAAATCGGGGGTGTAAATCGGGAGGGTTGTAAATCGGGAGGGTGTAAATCGGAGTGGGTGTAAATCGAGCGGGTGTGAATCGGGGGTGGGTGTAAATCGAGCGGGGTGTAAATCGGGGGGTGTAAATCGGGGGGTGTAAATCGGGCGGGTGTGAATCGGGCGGGTGTAAATCGAGCGGGTGTAAATCGGGGGGTGTAAATCGGAGTGGGTGTAAATCGAGCGGGTGTGATTCGGGCGGGTGTAAATCGAGCGGGTGTGAATCGGGCGGGTGTAAATCGAGCGGTTGTAAATCGAGCGGGTGTAAATCGAGCGGGTGTAAATCGAGCGGGGTGTAAATCGGAGTGGGTGTAAATCGAGCGAGTGAATCGGGCGGGTGTAAATCGAGCGGGTGTGAATCGGGCGGGTGTAAATCGGGGGGTGTAAATCGAGCGGGTGTAAATCGAGCGGGTGTAAATCGAGCGGGTGTAAATCGGAGTGGGTGTAAATCGAGGGTGTGTAAATCGAGCGGGTGTAAATCGGAGTGGGTGTAAATCGAGCGGGGTGTAAATCGGAGTGGGTGTAAATCGAGCGGGTGTAAATCGAGCGGGGTGTAAATCGAGCAGGGTGTAAATCGGGGGTGTAAATCGGAGTGGGTGTAAATCGAGCGGGTGTAAATCGAGCGGGGTGTAAATCGAGCAGGGTGTAAATTGGGGGTGTAAATCGGGTGGGGTGTAAATCGAGCGGCTGTAAATCGGGCGGGTGTAAATCGAGCGGGTGAATATCGGGCGGGTGTAAATCGAGCGGGTGTAAATCGGGGGTGTAAATCGAGCGGCTGTAAATCGAGCAGGTGAATATCGGGCTGGGTGTAAATCGAGCCGGTGTAAATCGAGCGGGTGAATATCGGGCTGGGTGTAAATCGAGCGGGTGTAAATTGAGCGGGTGAATATCGGGCTGGGTGTAAATCGAGTGGCTGTAAATCGAGCGGGTGAATATCGGGCGGGGTGTAAATCGAGCGGGTGTAAATCGGGTGGGTGTAAATCGAGCGGCTGTAAATCGAGCGGGTGAATATCGGGCGGGGTGTAAATCGAGCGGGTGTAAATCAGGGGGGTGTAAATCGAGCGGCTGCAAATCGAGCGGGTTGAAATCGAGCGGGTGTAAATCGGGGGGGGTGGGGTGTAAATCGGCGCGGTGTAAAGCGGGCCGGGTGTAATTCTGGTGGGTGTAAATCGGGTGTGGTTTAAATCGGGCGGGTGTAAATCGGGCCGGGTGTAAATCGGGTCGGGTGTGAATCGAGCGGGTGTAAATCGGGCCAGGTGTAAATCGAGCGGGGTGTAAATCGAGTGGGTGTAAATCGGGCGGGTTGAAATCGAGCGGGTGTAAATCGGGCGGGGTGTAAATCGAGCGGGTGTAAATCGGGCGGGGTGTAAATCGAGCGGGTGTAAATCGGGCGGGTTGAAATCGAGCGGGTGTAAATCGGGCGGGTTGAAATCGAGTGGGTGTAAATCGGGGGGGGGGGGTGTAAATCGGCGCGGTGTAAATCGGCAGGGTGTAAAGCGGGCCGGGTGTAAATCGGGTGGGGTGTAAATCGAGCGGGTGTAAATCAGGTGGGGTGTAAATCGGGCCGGGTGTAAATCTGCTGTGGTGTAAATCGAGCGGCTGTAAATCGAGCAGGTGAATATCGGGCTGGGTGTAAATCGAGCCGGTGTAAATCGAGCGGGTGAATATCGGGCTGGTTGTAAATCGAGCGGGTGTAAATCGAGCGGGTGAATATCGGGCTGGGTGTAAATCGAGTGGCTGTAAATCGAGCGGGTGAATATCGGGCGGGGTGTAAATCGAGCGGGTGTAAATCGGGTGGGGTGTAAATCGAGCGGCTGTAAATCGAGCGGGTGAATATCGGGCGGGGTGTAAATCGAGCGGGTGTAAATCAGTGGGGTGTAAATCGAGCGGCTGCAAATCGAGCGGGTTGAAATCGAGCGGGTGTAAATCGGGGGGGGTGGGGTGTAAATCGGCGCGGTGTAAAGCGGGCCGGGTGTAATTCTGGTGGGTGTAAATCGGGTGTGGTTTAAATCGGGCCGGGTGTAAATCGGGCCGGGTGTAAATCGGGTCGGGTGTGAATCGAGCGGGTGTAAATCGGGCCAGGTGTAAATCGAGCTGGGTGTAAATCGGGTGGGGTGTAAATCGAGCGGCTGTAAATCGAGCGGGTGAATATCGGGCGGGGTGTAAATCGAGCGGGTGTAAATCAGGGGGGTGTAAATCGAGCGGCTGCAAATCGAGCGGGTTGAAATCGAGCGGGTGTAAATCGGGCGGGTTGAAATCGAGTGGGTGTAAATCGGGGGGGTGGTGTAAATCGGCAGGGTGTAAAGCGGGCCGGGTGTAAATCGGGTGGGGTGTAAATCGGGTGGGGTGTAAATCGAGCGGGTGTAAATCAGGTGGGGTGTAAATCGGGCCGGGTGTAAATCTGCTGTGGTGTAAATCGGGTGGGGAGTGAATCGGGCCGGGTGTAAATCGGGTGGGGTGTAAATCGGGCGGGGTGTAAATCGGGCGGGGTGTAAATCAGCCGGGGTGTAAATCGGGGGGGGGGGGGGTGTAAATCGGGCGGGGTGTAAATCGGGTGGGGTGTAAATCGAGCGGGTGTAAATCGAGCGGGTGTAAATCGGGTGGGGTGTAAATCAGGTGGAGTGTAAATCGAGCGGTGTAAATCGGGTGGGGTGTAAATCGAGCGGTGTAAATCGGGCGGAGTGTAAATCGGGCGGGGTGTAAATCGGGTGGGGTGTAAATCGAGCGGGTGTAAATCGGGTGGGGTGTAAATCGGGTGGGGTGTAAATCGGGCGGGGTGAAAATCAAGCAGGTGTAAATCGGGTGGGGTGTAAATCGAGCGGTGTAAATCGGGTGGGGTGCAAATCGGGTGGGGTGTAAATCGAGTGGGTGTAAATCGGGCTGCTGTAAACCGAGCGGGTGTAAATCGGGCGGGGTGTAAATCGGACGGGTGTAAATCGGGCGGGTGTAAATTGGGTGGGGTGTAAATCGAGCGGTGTAAATCGAGCGGGTGTAATATGGGGGGGGTAAATCGGGCAGGGTGTAAATCGGGAGGGTGTACATCGGCGTGTTGTAAATCGGGCTGGTGTAAATCGGGAGGGTGTAATCGGGTGGTGTAAATCGGGAGGAGTGTAAATCAGAGGGTGTAAATCGGGTGGGTGTAAATCAGGGAGGTAGTAACTCGGGGTGTGGAGTGTAAATCGGGGGTTGTAAATCGCGGAAGGTGTAACTCAGGCGAGGGTGTAAATCGGGACGGTGTAAATCGGGAGGGTGTAAATCGTGGGGTGCTAACCTCAGGTGAGGTTGTAAATCGGAGGGTTTGTCATCGGGGAGGTGGTGTAAATCAGGGGGGTGTAAATCGGATGGTGTAAATCGGAGGAGTTTGTAAATCCGGGAGGGTTGTACATCGGAGGGGTGTAAACGTCCGGCGGGTGTAAATCGAGAGGGTGTAAATCGGGGCGGTGTAAATCGGGAGGGTGTAATCGGGAGGGTTGTAAATCTGAGAAGGTGTGTAAATCGGGAGGGTGTAAATCGGGGGGTGTAAATCGGGCGGGTGTAAATCGGAGGGTTGTAAATCGGGGGGTGTAAATCGGAGGGTGCAAATCGGGAGGGTGTAAATCAGGAGGGTTTAAATCTGGAGGGTGTAAATCGGGGGCTGTAAATCAGGAGGGTGTAAATCGGGAGGGTGTAAATCGTGGAGGGTGTAAATCGGAGGGTGTAAATCGGAGGGTGTAAATCGGGAGGGTGTAATCTGGAGAGGGGTAAACCGGGGGGTGAAAATCGGAGGGTGTAAATCAGGGGGTAGTAAATCGGGACGGGTGTAAATCTGGGAGGTGTAAATCGGAGGGTGTAAATCGGGGGGAGTAAATCGGAGGGTGTAACTCGGGGAGGGTGAAATCGGAGTGTGTAAATCGGGAGCGGTGTAAATCAGAGGGTTTGTAATCATGGGGTGTTGTAAATCGGGAGGTGGTGTAATCGGCGAGGGTGTAAATCGAGGGTGTGTAAATCGGGGTGTGTAAATCAGGAGAGTGAAATCGAGTGGGTGTAAATCGGAGTGGGTGTAAATCGGGCGGGTGTAAATCGGGGGGGGTGTAAATCGGTCGGGGTGTAAATCGGGGGGGTGTAAATCGGGCGGGTGTGAATCGGGCGGGTGTGAATCGGGCGGGTGTAAATCGGGGGGGGGTAAATCGGCGGGGTGTAAATCGGGCGCGGTGTAAATCGGGGGGGGTGTTCATCGGGGGCAGTGTAAATCGGGGGGGTGTAAATCGAGCGGGTGTAAATCGAGCGCGGTGTAAATCGGAGTGGGTGTAAATCGGGCGGGGTGTAAATTGGAGTGGGTGTAAATCGAGCGGGTGTAAATCGAGCGGGTGTGAATCGGGCGGGTGTAAATCGAGCGGGTGTAAATCGAGCGGGTGTAAATCGGAGTGGGTGTAAATCGAGCGGGGTGTAAATCGAGCGGGTGTAAATCGGAGTGGGTGTAAATCGAGCGGGGTGTAAATCGGGCGGGTGTAAATCGAGCGGGTGTAAATCGGAGTGGGTGTAAATCGAGCGGGTGTGAATCGGGGGGGGTGTAAATCGAGCGGGGGGTAAATCCAGCGGGTGTAAATCGAGTGGGTGTAAATCGGAGTGAGTGTAAATCGAGCGGGTGTGAATCGAGTGGGTGTAAATCGAGCGGGGTGTAAATCGAGCGGGTTGTAAATCGGAGTGGGTGTAAATCGGGTGGGTGTAAATCGAGTGGGGTGCAAATCGGGTGGGGTGTAAATCGGAGTGGGTGTAAATCGAACGGGGTGTAAATCGGGCGGGGTGTAAATCGGAGAAGGTGTAAATCGAGCGGGGTGTAAATCGGAGTGGGTGTAAATCGAGCGGGGAGTAAATCGGAGTCTGTGTAAATCGGGTGGGTGTAAATCGGGCAGGGTGTAAATCGGGCGGGGTGTAAATCGAGCGGGTGTAAATCGGGTGGGGTGTAAATCGAGCGGGTGTAAATCGGGCGGGGTGTAAATCGGGTGGGGTGTAAATCAGGTGGAGTGTAAATCGAGCGGGTTGTAAGGGTTTCTGTCCCGTGTGACTCTGTGCTCAGCCTGGGTGCTAGTGCGAGGTTAGGCCTTGTTGCCTGTTCTGGTCTCCAGCCAGTCTGGGAGCACTAGACACCTGTGAGTGGTTCGACCCACTCGCCCTTACGGTTCTGACACTGGACTTAGATGCGAGAGCAGTAATGGAGAGAAAACTCAGGTAGACCCGGTTGAATGGTACGAAATGGAAAATCTTTATTGCATATTATTCAAGATTACGAAATACATGTCATAAGCACAGATTAATGACAGTACAATCTTACACGCAGTTATGTAACTAATTTCAGGGAAACGAGGAACGAACGACACATCGTAAATGGGGGCACACATTACAGTTATCCTTAAGACTTAAACCCTCCCGTATCAATACCTGCTCTAAACTAGATTTGTAGGATCGAGACTCATGCTCACCACTCGTGATAACTCGGAGAATTCCGAAAACTCTGATTGGATGTTTTTCACCGCAGCACCTGATCACCCAAGTGTTGATCAGGGGTCTCTGTACCCCACTTGTTTACTCGTTTCTGCTCCGGCTAGCAGGCTGGACCGTCTGCTGTCATGAAGATCTGTGTTGTCCTCGGAGTTCCGATACTACTCAAAGAAGAGTCTTCCTGTGCCCTCGCACTGATTCGATAAAATTCGAAGAATGGTCTTCCGATGCCAGTTCTGTAAAGCTCAAAAGATAGTCTTCCTGGGCAAGGAAAGTGTCTATTCGACCTACAGGCACGGTCGGGGCTTACTGACTGTGGCGATATGTATGGTCGTCTTCTTCTCTTCTCATCTCATCTCAACTCATCTCATCTCATCTCGGGCCTTCGGTTCCAACACCGTGTACCGACTTCTCGGGATGGCATGCCCGTTTCAAGGCTTCACAGCCCAGTTCCACACAGATCTTCGCGGCAAGCCACGAGGCAGATCCTGGCGGATCGTAAAGTTCAACAGTCTTTAAAAGCTGCAAGAGGCAGAGACACGAGGCAAGCGGCAAGGAGTCGAAAGGATAAGAGTCAAGAGGCAGGAACAAGACGGCGAGCGAACAAGAGTCAAGAGAAAGATGGACGGTTGCAGCTTACAGTTATAGTGCGAAAACTCTTCTTTTCCCGCCCAACCTTAATGTCTTTTCTTTTGTTAGGGTTTTGGCGCTCAAATTTCTTGTATAGGGTGATCTCCGTTTTAATGGGTTTCGGGGATACTCGTAACTGTCTGAGTACCTGTTAATACTTTTCCAATGTGTAACCGGTATTCTCCCTGGAGGGGTTTTGGGGCTTCCAAATGTTTTCTGTAACTACCCGCTAACGGCTCTCTCATCGTAGAGTCGTGGGGATTTTGCATATTAATGTCTTTGGATGGGTTCTTGATCGCTTGGTACAATAGCCCTTATTCGCACCTGGGAGACCGATTTCAGTATTTATGTGTATACTGCAAACCCATAATGTCTCGTGTATTATCTCAAATGTACTGAGTCTTGATCGATCTCGCACAAATGTTTATTGGAACGCCATCTTGTCTGCTTATCGAAAAGTCTAGAATGTTCTGCCACGAGGCGTGGCGGCCATTTTACAGGCTGCTTGTGTCCACTTTGAAAACCTGACAGCATTCTGCTGAAATAAAGCTGTTTGAACTTGAACGAAACTATGTGTTTTCTCCTTATTTATAAAATCGCGATATATTGCGAATTCTACAGGGTGTAAATCGGGTGGGATGTAAATCGGGTGGGGTGTAAATCGAGCGGGTGTAAATCGTGCGGGGTGTAAATCGAGCGGGGGTAAATCGGGCGGGGTGTAAATCGGGCGGGGTGTAAATCAAGCGGGTGTAAATCGGGTGGGGTGTAAATCGGGTGGGGTGTAAATCGAGCGGGTGTAAATCGGGCTGCTGTAAATCGAGCGGGTGTAAATCGAGCGGGGTGTAAATCGGGCGGGGTGTAAATCGGAGTGGGTGTAAATCGAGCGGGGTGTAAATCGAGCGGGTGTAAATCGGAGTGGGTGTAAATCGAGCGGGGTGTAAATCGAGCGGGTGTAAATCGGAGTGGGTGTAAATCCAGCGGGTGTAAATCGGAGTCGGTGTAAATCGGGTGGGTGTAAATCGAGCGGGGTGTAAATCGAGCGGGGTGTAAATCGGGCAGGGTGTAAATCGGAGTGGGTGTAAATCGAGCGGGGTGTAAATCGAGCGGGTGTAAATCGAGCGGGTGTAAATCGAGCGGGTGTAAATTGGAGTGAGTGTAAATCGAGCGGGTGTGAATCGAGTGGGTGTGAATCGAGCGGGGTGTAAATCGGAGTGGGTGTAAATCGAGCGGGGTGTAAATCGAGCGGGGTGTAAATCGGAGTGGGTGGAAATCGAGCGAGTTGTAAATCGGAGTGGGTGTAAATCGGGTGGGTGTAAATCGAGCGGGGTGTAAATCGAGCGGGGTGTAAATCGGAGTGGGTGTAAATCGGGTGGGTGTAAATCGAGTGGGGTGTAAATCGGGCGGGGTGTAAATCGGAGTGGGTGTAAATCGGAGTGGGTGTAAATCGAGCGGGGTGTAAATCGGAGTGGGTGTAAATCGAGCGGGGTGTAAATCGAGCGGGGTGTAAATCGGAGTCGGTGTAAATCGGGTGGGTGTAAATCGAGCGGGGTGTAAATTGGGCAGGGTGTAAATCGGAGTGGGTGTAAATCGAGCGGGGTGTAAATCGAGCGGGTGCAAATCGAGTGGGTGTAAATCGGAGTGGGTGTAAATCGAGCGGGTGTAAATCGAGTGGGTGTAAATCGAGTGGGTGTAAATCGAGCGGGTGTAAATCGGAGTGGGTGTAAATCGGAGTGGGTGTAAATCGAGTGGGTGTAAATCGAGCGG